>CP092874.1:40313009-40573946 GCA_030710605.1 Cordylochernes scorpioides
AAATATTCTCCTAGAAAATCCATCTACGATGGTCAAGAAATATTTACTTCCGCCCAAGGAGTTTATTCTCATTGGACCACAGAGATCGACATAAATGGCTTCAAAGGGGCAACTTTCCTGATTGCTATCTGTGTGAACATAGGGTACTTTGGTCATTTTTCCCAAGGAGCAAGCATCACATTGATCAAGGGTACCATTTATAGAGTCCAAGCCTTTTAGAAGATTGTTCTTCAAAATCAGGTCTAATTTGTTGTCACTCGGATGTCCTAACCTTCTGTGCCATGCAGTCCTAGAATTGTCCTTTGAAATCAAGCAATGTTCATTTGGAACATGAGTTGCTTCAGGTAAACGTGATAGGTTCAATGTGTACATGTTACCATCAAAGTTGCCTGTTCCTATTAGCTTGTCATCAGAAGAGTATATGTATGCTCCTTCAGAGTTCAAAAGAACAGAGTTCCCTCTTCTTACTACGCTTGGAATGGACATTAGATTTCCTTTCAGGTGTGGTACATGGAGGAAATTATGTAGGGTTACAGCGTTGTTAAGTTTGTCCTTACCTTGTACAGTAGCTTGGATTAATCCTGTTGAGGCAGATTCGATGTGTCTCCCTTCTTCCGCCACTTGTATGCTTCTTCTCTCCTCCGTCTTGTGCTCGATCCATTCACCATGGGAAGTCATGTGGCTTGTGCACGCAGAATCAATTATCCACACGTCCTGAGTCGTCGGGCGTTCCTCCCTTGTGATTACATGTAGTGTGTATTCTGAAGTGGAGTCTCTTCGTTGGGATGGTTCCTCCGTTCGTTCTTGGATTGCTGATCTGGCCGTGTCTTTGTTTTGTTTTGGTCCTTTATGGTAGTTCCTTGTACTGGCCATGTTATTTTTGTTTGTTGTATTATTTTGATTTCCTTTGTTGTTAGGGTTGAACCAACAGTCTTTCTTGAAATGTCCTTTTCTTTTGCAAATGTAGCATGACTTTTCTTTGAATTGGTTGCCTGATGATCTGAAAGCATTTTCATGAATTTTGCTTCTGTCCTGTCTTTTCTTCTCGAAATCCAGTAGAGCTTGTCTCAAGTCTGGTAAGGAGATTTCTCTGTTTATTGACAGTGCTGCTGTGATCGTGTCAAAGTTAGGTGTGAGTCCTTCAACAATGTATCGTACAAGTTCTCTTTCTGTTACAGTCTTTCCTAGCTGGGTGATCTCTTATATCAGTTTCTGTGCTCGTACAATATACATGTTAACATTTTCATTTGGGTTCAATTTTAGTCTGGCTAGATCCAACATTAGGTCTATCCTTTTATTTTCTAGAGATCCTTCAAACCTTTTCTTTATGTCGTACCAAATTCTTTTGGCCCTTTTATCGCCTCGAAAGATGATTGTTAAGTCATCCGAAAGTGACAATATTATTAGGCTGTATGCTTCCCGATTCTTTTTCTTCCAAATATCATATTCTAGTTTATTTTTTGTAAAGTCTGGCTCGTCATTAACAATTACGTCCTCGAAGAGATCTTTTGAATCTAGAATTGCTTCCATTTTTATGGACCACGTTGTATAGTTGTTTTCTGTTAACTGTTCGATTTTTGCTAAGTTATATGTATCCATTTTCATTCAATTTTTCTTTCTAAATTGGCGGTTAGTCCAATTATTTAATTTCTTTTTGATTTAAATGGATCAATTGGCGGTTAGTCCAATTCGCGCGCCCAAACCACGCTGTGCTACCAAATTGATATAAGCTTAGCAAAAATACGATGTTTTCCCTTTTAAGGATTTCTATTTGTTTTTGTACTCACGTAGTTACGAGGACATCCCTTTAGATAAAAACAAATATATATTTATTTAAGGAACGACTTGTTCCATTACATATTGTTAAAACAAGTTAGCGATAAACATAACAGAAAGGTTGAAAGGTAGAAGTTGGAAGTTGCGACGTCATAGTAGTGACGTAGCATCGATGATGATTAAAGTCAAAGTTTGCGTAACAAGTCCTACTCCACTATAAAACAGATAATTGTCGACAAGATGCAGATACAGGAGAAAATTAATATCTTACAATGCTGTCGGTTGTCCAAAAGGGCTAGGGCTCCACTCCTTGTTAGCATTCCTGACCACAATGAAAGAATAAAACTATTTAAGAATACATTTAAGCTTAGAAACTTTAAAATATACATAAGTAAAGACTACACTCTTGGGGTCAGAGAACAACGTAGAATATTGATCGCCAAAAGAAAATAACTTTTAACAAGTGTAACTTTTGCGAAATTAAGAGACAACAAGTTGATTGTCGCAGGCATAAAGTACCAAGTCGTAAATGGAAAAAATGTCAGTCCAAATGGGGCTGAATTATAGCAGATAAACAAAAATAATCTAGAGAAAAAATGTAAATATTTAAAAATGAATAAATCTAACCAACATATACCTTTTGATGGAAATCAAAACAAAGCCTGTCCACCCAATAAAACACTTAAACCTAATATAAACTTTACAATTACACACCCACGAATCGATGTTGACAGCTCAGAAACTTTACAGCCATTGCAAAATAAAATACATACAAATAAATGTTCACAAAAAAGTTCTGAGAACAAAAAGATAAAAGATTTCACTATAAAAGCTAAAAAAACTTTAAAAATGTATTTCTAATTACTTGAAATCTGCTAAATGTAAAAATTATATTGACATTTTATACTGGAACATAAATGGATACATTTATTTTTTTTTTTTTTATTGTTACAAAAGCACGAAGTCCAAAGGACTATTGTGCTGTGCTAGTATTATTTATATATATATGATTAATTATTTACACGATGGATTAGTATTGTTTTGTAAATTATTGTACAAATAGTTTTAAACTTAACAAAGTTCTCATAAGATAGAGTATATACACAAAGAGAATTTGGTAATGTTTCAAAGTATCTACATACAATTTGATTAGTCAGAGGGCAAGATAAAAGAAGATGCTCTGGTGATTCAACATCTAAGCGGCATTCACATGTTGGATCATTGATAGCATTCAGTTTGAATAGGAAACTTAAGAAGGGTCCTTTGCCAGTTAAGAATAAAGTAGTGAATTTATCAGAAGAAATGAAATTTGGGACAGCAATTGGAAAGAATTTCTTGAACAGTTCATTAGATTGAGAAAGATAAAACTTAAATTTTAGATCCAGATATAGTTTGTTTAATTCTTTTTGAAGGGGTTTTTTGAGTGTTCGATCTGTGAGAGAATTTGTCATATTATACTTTGTTTGTAATAATTCAAGATAATCGGACAGTAAAGGGGTTTTCGCTAGTATATGTGTGATGTAAGAAGATGAAGTCCTATAAGCATGAATGCATCTAATAAGAATTTGATATTGTATAGAATTCAACTTGGATGTTTTTGCTGCAGTAATAAAAGGAAACCAAATATTTGATGCATAGCTTATTGTAGAGCGTATCATAGCTTTATATAAGATCAATCTACGTCGAGTATCAATGCCCCAAGTACGTGCACATAATGAGAATAATATATTCTTAAGTTTCGTAGCTTTCATAATTATATTGTCAACATGTGTTCCAAAATTAATCTTATTCCTTTGTCTATGATTTTTAAAAATAACTCCCAAAATTTTAACAGTTTCTGATGGTTGAATTATTTTTCCATCAAAATTAATGGGCAATTTTTCATAGTTATGTAGATAGAGTATACCTGTTTTGTTTGGACTTAGTGAAAGTTTTACCTTTTCACACCATGCTTTGATTTTTATTAAACATTTGGTAATATTATACTGAAGATCATAGATGTTTGAACTCCATACCACAAATGTCACATCGTCCGCGAAAGCAATTACTCTAGTAAAACTTTCGTTAAAAGATAAGTTGAAATCATTAAGTAATATATTCCAAAGAATAGGAGAAATAATACCACCCTGGGGACATCCCTTATTTATCTTTTTTATACACTTTACATTAGTATATTTAAACTCTACACTCCGGTCTTCAAAGTAAGAATTAATTATTTTTATAAGTACCGCTGGAAAATTTGCCTTGTCCAATTGTTGGAGAATTGCCGGATGCCATGCGTTGTCGAAAGCTCCGCTGATGTCCACTGTTACTATTGCCGTATTTTCTGTTTCTCTTTTCAGAAGACTTAATTTAGTTATTTCTTGTAAAGCAGAGATTGTTGATTTTTCTTGTGTAAATCCATGTTGAGCAGGATGCATAACATTATTACTATTAATATGATTTAAAAGTTCAATATGAATTAGACTTTCAAAAATTTTACCTAAATTAGAAGACAAGCTTATAGGGCGGTAAGCTTTCGGATCTTTATAATTTTCTTTATTAGGTTTTTTTATAATCATTACTGCAGACTTTCTCCAGGCCTCCGGATAATAATTAAGTCCCATACAAGCATTGAACAATTTTGTTAACACAGGAGATATATGATGAACTGCCGTTTTGATCATCTGATTGCTTATATGATCTATTCCTGGAGCCTTGCCATTTTTAAGTTTTTTAATTATTGAACAGATTTGAATATTATCAAAATAAACGATTTTATCATTAGAAAAAGTATAACTCTTGTCTCTGATTAATTTATGATAGTTTGTGTCAGAAGATTGACAGTCATTCGGAAATAGAGAAGATAAAAGATTTTTCATTTCTGATTCGAGCACATCTTGAGATACATCTAGAATTGGTAAATCAAAAGACCTAGGAGAAATTTTTTGTTTAAAGGTTTTGTAAGTATTACCAAAAGGAGATGTATTTTCAACTTCCTCCAGGAATACCCTCCAGCTTACATTTCTTGTTTTTCAATAATATTCATATACTTATTTCGTATTTCTTTATACATTTTTTCATCAACTAGCTGTCTATTAGACCGTTTACCCCGATAATATAGATTTCGAACATATTTAAAATGATTTTTAAAAAGTTCCAGTTCATCCGTCCACCAATTAAATGGATTATTATTTAAATATTTTGGTTTTAATCGTAGAGATGCATATGCAGCTTCAATTAATATATCAGTTATGAGAGAAACTACACAGTTTATATCGTTTATATTTTCTATTTTACCTAATTTCATCATTGCCTCATTTATCCTAGACACATTGATTGCCTGCTCATATTTTTGCCAATTGGCTCTTTTTTCTTGAAAATACCATGTAGAATTATTTTCATGTAATAAACTTTCTGTTTCCAGACTAATGTCGAGTGAGATTGCGTGATGGTCTGTGATTTGCGAAAGATTTAACGTTTTCCATCCATTAACAAGTATATGAGAGCTAGTTCATTGTTTGATCTTCTCGATTATGTAAAACATTATCATATTTTTGCACTTGCAGAAACTTGGCTCGACCGCAATATACAAGTTGACATACATGAATTTACTATTTATGAATCGCTGGCTACAAGATGCTGCAAGACTGGAAGACCGTCTGGTGGAATACTGGTTGGAATAGGTAAAATGCTTGCAAATTATATTTACAAAATAGTAATTGAGCCTAACTGGATTTCAATTTGTTTTAAACAAACCTCTGTATGTAAACTATGTATACTAGTCGCATATTTACCACCTGGTGATACTTTTAAACTCAACTTAAACAAACTATTTAGGTTTATTGAGGAAAGATTATTATGTGGCTATGAAATAATGATGGCGGGTGACCTTAACAGATCTATGGGCGGTTTTCACAATGTATTTGCGCTCTCTTCAAATATTTTCTCACAGCGTAATTCCAGTGATAAGATGATCTCTCCAAATGCAACCCATTTTGTTGAGTTCCTCGACAATAGTTTACTGACAATGTTAAATGGAAGATCGATAGCAGATCAAAATGGCAATTTTACTTACATCTCAGACCGTGGCTCTTCGGTCTTGGATTACTTTGTGGTGACCCCCTTGCTTTTGGATCTAATTGAGAACTTCCAAGTCGAATGCTCTCCATACTCGGACCATTTCCCTATTACCTTGTCTGCCCTTATAGTGCCCGGTTCTGATCGCAGAATTACTTCATTACAGTCGATGGTGAATTACTCGAGACATACAAATCCAACACCTTTAACAAGTTATAGATGGACACATAAAAACTCACAGTTTTTCTCGCAGGCACTAAATGAAATACACCTGAATTGGAGTCACTCAATAGATAGTACAATGAGGCTTTTAACTGATAAAATCATTGATACTATGGGCAAAGCGGGGATGCAGAGAAGATCTAAATAATCGAACCCAAATTCAAAGCCCTGGTTTGATCGAGAATGTTATCTAACAAAAAAGAATACTAAATCCCATCTTAAAATCTACCTGAAATCAAAAAAAGAAACAGACCGTGTTAACTATATTTCAAAAAAGAAATTCTATGCTGCATTAATTAGAGATAAAAAGAAAAAATACTACCAATCACTGCATGTAAATTTATCAAGCAATACTTATGACTCTAAAAACTTTTGGAAAACAATAAGCATTTATAAAAAAAAGAAGTTTCATTCAAGGAAACATTTCGCTTCAAGAATGGCACCAATTTTACGACAAACTACTCTCATCTGAAACATCAACAGAATATATCCTTCCTATGTTAAACACGCTTTCAGTGGATACAGGCTTATTGGCGGAAATTACAATGAAGGAGATAATAGAAGAAATCTCGCGTTCAAAGAACTGTAAGGCAGCTGGAATCGACGAGGTCCCAAACGAAGCAATTAAGCTCCTTCCCCACAGTTACTTACTGTTACTAAAGGATCTATACAACAGAATACTAAGATCAGCTGTATTCCCATCCTCCTTCTCGAAGTCTATTATTCATCCGATTTTTAAAAATGGCGATTCTGATAATCCATCCAACTACCGCGGAATCTCACTGCTGAGCAATTTAGCGAAACTATTTATAGCAATACTTAGGTCCCGCCTAGTCAAATGGATTGAAACTAATGATATTATCCCAGAGAATCAGGCGGGCTTTAGATCTGCTCACTCATGTCAAGATCATATTTTCATATTGACGTCTGTAATCCAACTTGCCCTAAGGAAGAAAAGAGGTAAATGTTACTCCTTCTTCGTAGACTTAAAAAAAGCTTTTGACACGGTTCCTCACGCATTGCTATGGACAAAACTAGTCAAAATAGGACTGAATCACCGATTTGTCAACTTAATTAAATGTTATTATGAAGACATGACCGCTGCGGTTCGTTGGAACAATTCTATCACTGAATTCATTGAAATTCGTTCGGGGGTGCTCCAAGGTGACCCACTATCCCCATGCCTATTCCTACTCTTTATTAATGATTTGATTAAAATATTCGATGACTCGGGGTTGTCAGGAATATACTTTCCCAATTTCGGAAACATACACCTCCTCCTATATGCCGACGATATTGTTTTGATTGGTGATTCTAAAATAAACCTTCAATTGAAAATCAATATACTGAAAACCTATCTAGAAACTAACTTACTAACTCTGAACGAAAACAAGTCAAGAATAATGGTTTTCCGTAATGGAGGAAAGGTGGCGCGTTCAGAAAGATGGTATTGGGGTCAAAGTCCTTTAAGTGTTACATCAAAATATACGTACCTGGGCTACCCGCTAACCCCTTCGATTTCTTTCACTCAAGTTGCCTTAAATTATAGAGGCAGGACCATGGCCGCGATGGGTGCAGTGGGGGAGATTATTTTGAAGTCCAAGCTCAAATCCTTCCATGCAAGTATGAGATTGTTGGATTCTATGATCTTAACAGTCCTACTCTATGCGGCTCCAATCTGGGCACATGATCAGGCCTTAATCTTAGATAGAAGCCAGGATACCTTTCTCAGACGTTTTCTGTGCCTTCCAAGCTATACTCCGGGCTATATTTTGAGGGCCGAAACAGGAAGAAACTCTCTTGATATCACAGTGAAAAAACTAACTTTAAAATTCTGGACTAGAATTCTGAAAATGGACGGCAGCAGGCTACCTTCAATTTGTTTGGCACATTTGTGGGACATTTCAATTTCTTCAAAACAGAATATCGGATTGGTAAAAAGTATAACAGAGCTACTTAATAACACCGGCTTCTCATGGCTTGTTGGATGTACAGACTTCAATATTCTACAAAGATACATCCTGCTAATTATTAGAACGGCAACCGATCAGTCCTTGCAGCTGGATTATGTAAGAATAAGAAAATCAATACTCTACTCTCACTATAAATACTTTCATTCATCACCTACAATGGAAAGCTATCTGAATGACAATATCCCCCTAACCTCAAAGAGAATCATTGTACAAGTAAGAAGCCTTTTTGTAGTACAGAGAATTAATCATGTTTCACTATTGAAAACTAAGACCATAAAATGCACCTTATGCAACGGTGAATTTAGTCTCGATTTTCCACACTACATGTTCTACTGTACGGCAATGGAAGAAGAAAGATAAATTCTTCGTCAAGAGACCGGCTATAATAGCAATTCGCCTTATGTTTTAATGGCAAAAGTCGTAAAATCCAGACCCTTTGCATTCGCTTTTTATAAATACTGGAAATCAGCTCAATCAAAATATTTAGCACAGACACCGGATCCAACTCGATAATTGATCGAGGTCAATACCCAATATTTGTATATAACTACGATGCTAATTTGTTATTTATTTATTCTGTTCTACAGGGAGAATCCTGTATGGCACGTGTGCCCAATAAAGGCTATTGTTGTTGTTGTTGTATTTGTTAAATGGTACCTTCAGAAAAAAAAGCAATACTGAGAAATATTTATTTTGTTATTTTCAGTGCATTTTAAATAAAAGCTTTTTTTAAAAAGTGTTTTTTATAATTAACTAGCGGACCCGCCCGGCTTCGCCCGGGTTTTACCCGAGTAAAAGTTTGTCTAACGAATCTCTCGATAAAGTGAACATTTTTTTCCCGGTCCCTTGAAAAATACTCGATAAGTTGAATAAAATCAATATTAATTGGTTCCCTCGGTAATTGGAAGTTAAAGGAATAGTATCTTGCCTTGGAATTGTATCATTATTCTTGTATGGATGTACCCGGCTTCGCCCGGGTTTTACCCGAGTAAAGGTTTGTTTAACGAATATCTCGATAAAGTGAACATTTTTTCCCGGTCCCTTGAAAAATACTCGATAAGTTGAATAAAATCAATATTAATTGGTTCCCTCGGTAATTGGAAGTTAAAGGAATAGTATCTTGCCTTGGAATTGTATCATTATTCTTGTATGGATGTACCCGGCTTCGCCCGGGTTTTACCCGAGTAAAGGTTTGTTTAACGAATCTCTCGATAAAGTGAACATTTTTTCCCGGTCCCTTGAAAAAATACTCGATAAGTAGAATAAAATCAATATTAATTGGTTCCCTCGGTAATTGGAAGTTAAAGGAATAGTATCTTGCCTTTGAATTGTATCATTATTCTTGTCTCAAATAAATTGCCGTGTCATCCTGAATTTTGTCTTTCCTAATTTTCTACATTACAAAATCATCGTATCATCATGATAATATTTAGAGCAGATTGTTGAATTATAACAGATAAATTAGAATAATTATCTTGATTATTTCTAGGCGAAAAGTTATTTCAAAAATTTTATTTGCTAGAAACCTTCCCAGTACTATACTAAATAACTTCCCAAAGTTTCATGGCGATCCAATGAGTGGTTTGGTCAGGCATAAAGGACAAACAAACAGACATACATTCATTTTTATATATATAGATTAACAGTAATTAAACGTAACAGTAAGAAAATGTTGATTTTAAAATATTTTAATTTTAAAATATTTTTTAATTTTTTCATATTTTAAATATGTAAATAGAGTCTCTTAAGAAAGACCACCTAAAAACATGAATCAACTTGTTTCTCCTGTTGGTGGTCTCTCATTGAAGATTCTAATTGCTATTAAAGAATCTCTAATAGACCTTTAATAAGAGACTGCCTCTTGGAGAGACGGTGTAGCTACGAAATGGATATTCCCGGCTTCGCCCGGATTTTACCCGAGTAAAGGTTTGTCTAACGAATCTCTCGATAAAGTGAACATTTTTTCCCGGTCCCTTGAAAAATACTCGATAAGTTGAATAAAATCATTATTAATTGGTTCCCTCCGTAATTGGAAGTTAAAGGAATAGTATCTTGCCTTGGAATTGTATCATTATTCTTGTCTCAAATAAATTGCCGTGTCATCCTGAATTTTGTCTTTCCTAATTTTCTACATTACAAAATCATCGTATCATCATGATAATATTTAGAGCAGATTGTTGAATTATAACAGATAAATTAGAATATTTATCTTGATTATATCTAGGCGAAAAGTTATTTCAAAAATTTTATTTGCTAGAAACCTTCCCAGTACTATACTAAATAACTTCCCAAAGTTTCATGGCGATCCAATGAGTGGTTTGGTCAGGCATAAAGGACAAACAGACATACATTCATTTTTATATATATAGATTATTATTCACGCTATTTTTAGTAGTATATATGCCAGTCAAAAAAAAAAAAAAAGCCTTATCACTGAGACGACGTTGGCCTTAAATAGCTGCAAGCCTGCTCGCAGCAGATTGGTCAATTCCTCGTGGGAGGTCGGAAGTGACGTAAGCAAAATCCGTTACTAACAGAACTGCGTCTCTTTGCTTTTGGGAACCCTAAATTTATTGAATTATATTAGAAAGTTAGAGACACCCAGTGGATTATTGTTAGGGGATAATTGGTACATATAAAATTTGAATTATAATTAAACAATTGATTAAATAGTTAAAAGTAACAACATTAACTTTATTAACTTTATTAACATCATGAAACGCGATATCCCAAACTCAGGGATATTTGCGCCAATACATTTCACTGCATTACAGCAATTCGGCTATATACAATCCTGTTCAATTCTTTATTTTACATAAATTAACTAAAGAAAATTGTCCAAAGAGAAAAACAAACAACAAAGCAAAACACACAGAGCAAGCATCGCAGTTCTTTTTTTTTTCTAAGATTCCTTCTCTTTTTTCCAATTCAAGAGAAAGTTGTATATGTATTTACAAAATTGATCAAAATTTTTATACTTTTCTTTTTTGTCTACAAATTCATCAAGCTGTCCAATACGACCAAATCTATTTTCCCTAAAATCCCGGAAAATTGGGCACTCCAGAAGTAGATGTCTCGCGTCTTGAATTTCACCTCCGCAGAAGCATCCTGGTTCCTTCACGGCGCCGATAGTTGCCAAAAATTTCCCAAAATTGCCATGATCTGTAATGAATTGGATATTATAAAAATTTGGACGGAAATATCTTGGAATTCCTAATACGAAAAAGCTTCTGAAAATATTATTAGTGTTCTCAAAAATTTCATTCATTTTTGCGTGTAAGAATGATTTGACTATACTTGGGGCATTGGGTTCGTAAGTAATTAGATCTTCAATGGACATTTGAGCTAGATCAAATTTGATTATTCTGGATTCTATATAATCTGTTAGGAGTGGAATTTTTGCCAAGCTATGCACACAGTTTGATGAAGTGGTTTTGTATGCTCTAACTGCCCATAAAATGATCTGGTACTGCATGGAGTTCAGTTTTTGTTTACAACGATTGTTTAAATATTTGAACCAAATTACAGAACCGTATGTAAGTACAGGCCTAATGATTGTTTTGAATAAAGTTAACCTCTTTTCAGTGTCTAAACCCCACATATTGCCACTTAGTGAACATAATAAATTTTTCATACGTCCTGCCTTACACAGAATATCATTAACATGCGGTGTAAAGTTAACTTTGTTTTTCCATTTGTGATTAGAAAATTTCATTCCCAGAATTTTTACTTGCTTGACCGGCATTATTATATTGTTATTAACCTTAATAGGTATTTTTTGTCTGTTATGTAGGTATAGCATATTAGTCTTCTCTGTACTGATCGTTAATTTATTTCTATTACACCATTGGATCACATAATTTAAGGTGTATTCACTTGCGGTTTTTAGTCCTTCAATAGTCTTATTCCAGCAAATTATTGTAACGTCGTCTGCATAACATATAATATCTGCATTCATTGAATCAAAATTTATCAACAAATCATTTAGCAAAATATTCCATAGAAGTGGAGATAAAGGTCCACCCTGTGGACATCCTTTAGTTAGTTTCTTATAAAAAGTTTCTGATTCGTATGTAAATTTCACCTCCCTTTCATTATTCAAATAAGATTTTATGATCCGTATTAAATCTGAAGGAACATCATCATTATCCATTCTTTTTATAATAGCAGGCCACCATGCATTGTCGAATGCACCCGCAATATCTATAGCTATCAAGGAAGTCAATTCTTTTTGTTTATGTTTCAATATAGTTTCTATAATTTTATCCATTCCAGTAATTGTTGATCTAGATTTCATAAAACCATGCTGCCTTGAGCTCATTAAATTATTCTCTAAATAATAGTTACTTAATTTATTTTTTAGTATATTCTCAAATGTTTTAGATAGATTAGATGTCAATGATATAGGTCTATAACTTTTATTTATTTCATAATTCGTTTTGCCTGGTTTTGGAATTATTTTTAAGAATGATTTTTTCCATTCATCCGGATAATATCCCATTTCTATACATTTATTGAATAATTTATGCAGAATTGGGATTATTTTTATTTCAGCCTGTCTAATCATATTGTTACTAATGTAATCAGGGCCCGGTGCTTTTTTAATATTTGTTTTTAAAATTGTTTCCTCTATTTCCTTAGATTCGATATAAACACTACTTTTATTTTTATATTTAGGCGTATAATTTCTAATCAAAATATGATCATCTTTATCCAAACCTCCAATATCATCCTGAAATAGATCGTTCATTAAACTTTTTATTTTGTCGGTCTTTAAATGATCTGGTAAATTATCTATTAGTGGTAATCCTAAATTTCTATTTTTCGATCTCAATGACTTGAATATCCTATAAGCATTACCAAATGAGTTATTTGAATGACTTTCTTCTATAAAAATTCTCCAACTCGCTCTTTTTGCCTTTTTACTTTTATTTAAATATTTATTTCTCATTGATTTATAGGTCTTTTCAAGGACCTTTCCATGTCGGTAATACAAATTTCTAATATAGTGGAAATCGTTTTTCATTTTCTCCAGCTTCCCATCCCACCAGTATGTATTTGTTTTATGATTTCCGCTTCTTGTCTTGACATTTAGTGACAGATAAGCTGCCTCTTTAATTATTTGTGTGAGAGTCTTTACAATGTTGTCAATATCTTTGATGTTTGACGCGTGGTTTATCATGGTGATAATATTATCTACGTCTTGTATTGCTATTTTTTCGGTAAATGTTTTCCAATCAGCATCTTTTTCTATAAATTTCCATGTTGAGTTTTGAACTGTCCTTTGCCTGTTAAAATTGTGATAAATGTCAAAGGTTATTGCTACGTGATCTGAAATGTGCGTCAATATAGTCGTCTTCCAGTTTTGTACCAAACCTATTGATTTTTTGTTTGAAATCGTAAGATCTATAAAGCTAGAATTTCGGCAGGTGGGTATCTTAAGATTATGAATAAATAGGTTATGTTCATCTATGATGGAGTGGAATTTGAAACCATTGGAGTTTGTTGTCGGATCAAACCAGACTGGGTGTCTAGAATTAAAGTCACCACATAGTATAATAGGTTGTTGATTGTAGGTCTCCAGAAGCTCTTGGATAAATTTTCTATGAGTGTCATTAAATCTATGTGGATGTATATAAAAGTTTGCGATAATAGTATTTGATTTTGCTGAATTTAAAGAAGTGGTTGTACAAAAGGAGTTTGTGAATTTATTGATTTTATTAAATTTTAAATTCTTATTCATAAAGATCGTTGCAGTATAAATTTGTTCATCTGTCGTTGAATGCACTATTTGAGATTCCAAATCGAAAATTACATCTCTATCAATCAGATAAGGTTCCTGTATTAGGATGATATCTGGTGGGTTGTCTTTTATAGAAGCTTGAAGCTCATTCATTGCCAAGATACTTTTTCTTACATTTTGTTGTAAACATTTAATTCCTTTTCCCTGCATGATATTCAAACTAAATAAACAAAAATCTTAGCTGCGAAATTTGCCTAATTGTCGGTTGGATCATATCTCGTTCGTTGGATAATTCTGTCTATCTGTATTTTGTATAGAGGACAGTCCGAGGAATTAGCTCTATGATTCGGCGAGTTTCTAAATTTAGGATGTTTTAGACAGTTATAACAATTGCAAATTTTTGAACAGTCATGAATTCCTTGCGCGCCGCATAATTTGCATATCTCGACGTTAGTACACAACAAAGTAACAACATACTAATTGAAAAAGGGGAACTATTTAAAAAGGTGTCGTGAAATGTATGGTGGTATATTATTACACACACAACTATATATATATAATGAATATAAATATATGCGTGATGATATTGGAATAAGATGACTAAATTATCTATATTAATAAAATGCAAATTTCATAAGTGGTGTTCTCTAAAAACTTTCGTTACAATGCATCAATTTCAACCAAATTTTCAACATTTATGTAAAACGAGATGGAGCAGGTTTTGCTTAACATCAAAATATATTTCCTAACATTAACATGCGTAACTTCGCTGTTATCGATTAAATACAAAAAAAATCAACAGAGTTAATTTTATTTATATATAAATACAAAATTAAATTTCAACAGAGTTAATTTTTTTACATACTAGCTAATAATCTCAATCTAAAAATATAATATAAAATGCCAACAATGAAGAGTGAATGTAAGATAAAAAGCCAACAATGAAGAGTAAATGTAATATAAAAAGCCAACAATGAAGAATGAATGTAAGATAAAAAGCCAACAATGAAGAGTGAATGTAAGATAAAAAGCCAACAATGAATAGTAAATGTAATATAAAAAGCCAACAATGAAGAATGAATGTAAGATAAAAAGCCAACAAAGAAGAGTAAATCTACTTATATAATTGCCTTATTCTGTCTGTGTGAAGTTCACTGTGTGAAGTTCACAGATAGATTTTGGTCAGAATATAATTTAAAAAGCCAACAATGAAGAATGAATGTAAGATGAAAAGCCAACAATGAAGAGTAAATATGATATAAAAAGCCAACAATGAAGAATGAATGTAAGATAAAAAGCCAACAATAAAGAGTAAATGTAATATAAAAAGCCAACAATGAAGAATAAATGTAAGATAAAAAGCCAACAATGAAGAGTAAATATAATATAAAAAGCCAACAATGAAGAATAAATGTAAGATAAAAAGCCAACAATGAAGAGAAATATAATATAAAAATCCAACAATAAAGAATGAATGTAAGATAAAAAGCCAACAATGAAGAGTAAATATGATATAAAAAGCCAACAATGAAGAATAAATGTAAGATAAAAAGCCAACAATGAAGAGTAAATGTAATATAAAAAGCCAACAATGAAGAATAAATGTAAGATAAAAAGCCAACAATGAAGAGTAAATATAATATAAAAAGCCAACAATGAAGAGAAATATAATATAAAAATCCAACAATAAAGAATGAATGTAAGATAAAAAGCCAACAATGAAGAGTAAATATGATATAAAAAGCCAACAATGAAGAATAAATGTAAGATAAAAAGCCAACAATGAAGAGTAAATGTAATATAAAAAGCCAACAATGAAGAATAAATGTAAGATAAAAAGCCAACAATGAAGAGTAAATATAATATAAAAAGCCAACAATGAAGAGAAATATAATATAAAAATCCAACAATAAAGAATGAATGTAAGATAAAAAGCCAACAATGAAGAGTAAATATGATATAAAAAGCCAACAATGAAGAATAAATGTAAGATAAAAAGCCAACAATGAAGAGTAAATATAATATAAAAAGCCAACAATGAAGAGTGAATGTAAGATAAAAAGCCAACAATGAAGAGTAAATGTAATATAAAAAGCCAACAATGAAGAATGAATGTAAGATAAAAAGCCAACAATGAAGAGTGAATGTAAGATAAAAAGCTAACAATGAAGAATGAATGTAAGATTAAAAGCCAACAATGAAGAATGAATGTAAGATTAAAAGCCAACAATGAAGAGTAAATCTATATTTATAAAAAGGAATGTCTGTCTGTCTGTCTGTACTCTATAGATTCAAAAACCATACATCCAATCGCCGTGAAATTTCGGGATATTATTAGGTATATCACCGGGAAGGTTTTTGAAAAATAATTTCATGAATATCTTGAATATCCTTAGAGTTATTTGCAGATTTGTAGATTTAACTCGCAAGCAGCGCCCCCATTGTGACGATGATAACAAGTTTTCTTATCACTAAGTTTGTTATCTTAAATATCATTTATCAAAAGTAAGATTATCTCAGGATGACACGGCAATTTATTTGAGACAAGAATAATGATACAATTCAAAGGCGAAGATACTATTCCTTTAACTTCCAATTACCGAGGGAACCAATTATTATTGATTCTATTCAACTTATCGAGTATTTTTCAAGGGACCAGGAAAAAATGTTCACTAGATAAAACTATGATTTTCTAATGTAGAAAATTAAGAAAGCCAAAATTCAGGATGACACGGCACACAGGGACCGGAAAAAAATGTTCACTTTATCGAGAGATTCAAATTTACGAGTTTCAAATAATCAAAATATATCTTTTTTTTTAAATAAGTTTTTAGAGAATTGTTTTAAAAAATGTTCGCTAGACAAACCTTTACTCGGGTAAAACCCCGGGCGAAGCCGAGTACGTTTTATAAGTTTATAGAGAATTGTTTTAACAAATGTTTGTTAGACAAACATTCACTCGGAAAAAAATACGGGCGAAGCCGGGCACATCCGCTAGTAACAGATAAAATTAATATATTTGCTGGCTTTTCTCATTTATTTGCTTGTAATTCCAAGGACGATTTAGATAGGAATATGGATATTAGGATTTCTAATTCCTTCCATGGCTTGAACATTTATTGAAAAAATCCTTTCGCAACCTCCAGCATTGTAGCATTTTTAGCCAAGAAAAATTGAAATTGACAGGTTCTGGGAAAAAAATAGTTGTTTTTTAGTCAGAAAATGATAATGAAAATATTGCTGTATCATGTTTGATAATCAGATACAAAATTATATAGGGAAAACTTCCAAAAGAGCAGAGACCACGGGTGAAGCGAGTTCACTTTTAGTATGCAGAAACATAATTCTAACAGAAAACATTAATTCGAGTAGAAGACACAAAGCCAGATCATCTATATATATAAAAATGAATGTGTGTGTGTGTGGTGTGTCCGTCTTTTATGCCTGACCAAACCACTCATTGGAACGCCATGAAACTCTGGGAAGTTATTTAGTATAGTACTGGGAAGGTTTTAGCAAATAAAATTTTAGAAATAACTTTTCGCCTAAAAATAATCAAGATAAATATTCAAATTTTTCTGTTATAATTCAACAATCTGCTCTAAATATTATCATGCATATAGAAAAAATGATTATATTCCTCTTCTTTATGCCTGACCAAACTACTCATTTCATCGCAATTTAACTTTGAGAAATTGTTTAATATACTACCAGAAAGGTTTCTATCTAATTATTAGTTTGAAAACCTTTTTTTTTTTTGGAAAAAATAAGGATAAATATTAATTAATCGGTTATATTTTCAGCACTCTGATTTATTATCTCTGTATTATCTTTATCTATATATATAAAAATGAATGTATGTCTGTTTGTCCTTTATGCCTGACCAAACCACTCATTGGATCGCCATGAAACTTTGGGAAGTTATTTAGTATAGTACTGGGAAGGTTTCTAGCAAATAAAATTTTTGAAATAACTTTTCGCCTAGATATAATCAAGATAAATATTCTAATTTATCTGTTATAATTCAACAATCTGCTCTAAATATTATCATGATGATACGATGATTTTGTAATGTAGAAAATTAGGAAAGACAAAATTCAGGATGACACGGCAATTTATTTGAGACAAGAATAATGATACAATTCCAAGGCAAGATACTATTCCTTTAACTTCCAATTACGGAGGGAACCAATTAATAATGATTTTATTCAACTTATCGAGTATTTTTCAAGGGACCGGGAAAAAATGTTCACTTTATCGAGAGATTCGTTAGACAAACCTTTACTCGGGTAAAATCCGGGCGAAGCCGGGAATATCCATTTCGTAGCTACACCGTCTCTCCAAGAGGCAGTCTCTTATTAAAGGTCTATTAGAGATTCTTTAATAGCAATTAGAATCTTCAATGAGAGACCACCAACAGGAGAAACAAGTTGATTCATGTTTTTAGGTGGTCTTTCTTAAGAGACTCTATTTACATATTTAAAATATGAAAAAATTAAAATATTTTAAAATTAAAATATTTTAAAATCAACATTTTCTTACTGTTACGTTTAATTACTGTTAATCTATATATATAAAAATGAATGTATGTCTGTTTGTTTGTCCTTTATGCCTGACCAAACCACTCATTGGATCGCCATGAAACTTTGGGAAGTTATTTAGTATAGTACTGGGAAGGTTTCTAGCAAATAAAATTTTTGAAATAACTTTTCGCCTAGAAATAATCAAGATAATTATTCTAATTTATCTGTTATATTTCAACAATCTGCTCTAAATATTATCATGATGATACGATGATTTTGTAATGTAGAAAATTAGGAAAGACAAAATTCAGGATGACACGGCAATTTATTTGAGACAAGAATAATGATACAATTCAAAGGCAAGATACTATTCCTTTAACTTCCAATTACCGAGGGAACCAATTAATATTGATTTTATTCTACTTATCGAGTATTTTTTCAAGGGACCGGGAAAAAATGTTCACTTTATCGAGAGATTCGTTAAACAAACCTTTACTCGGGTAAAACCCGGGCGAAGCCGGGTACATCCATACAAGAATAATGATACAATTCCAAGGCAAGATACTATTCCTTTAACTTCCAATTACCGAGGGAACCAATTAATATTGATTTTATTCAACTTATCGAGTATTTTTCAAGGGACCGGGAAAAAATGTTCACTTTATCGAGATATTCGTTAAACAAACCTTTACTCGGGTAAAACCCGGGCGAAGCCGGGTACATCCATACAAGAATAATGATACAATTCCAAGGCAAGATACTATTCCTTTAACTTCCAATTACCGAGGGAACCAATTAATATTGATTTTATTCAACTTATCGAGTATTTTTCAAGGGACCGGGAAAAAAATGTTCACTTTATCGAGAGATTCGTTAGACAAACTTTTACTCGGGTAAAACCCGGGCGAAGCCGGGCGGGTCCGCTAGTATAATATATAAAAATGAATGTTTGTATGTTTGTCTGTTTGTCTGTCTGTATGTCCGGTATACAAATTCGCAGTAGTTCACTAATTCAAACCAAAATTTCCATACATAGGTAAAAAAATACGGGGAAGACGATAGGCTATTTTAAATAATATATAAATCAATTATTAAAACTATATATTTTTAGTCAGAAAATGATGATGACGATATTGCTGTATCATGTTTGATTATCAGATACAAAATTATAACGGGAAAAATTACAAAAAGCAGAGACCACGGGTGAAACCAGTTCATTATTTTGTACGCAGGAACAAAATTCTAACAGAAAAACATTCATTCGAGCAGAAAACAAACGCTTGATCATCTTTCTATAAAAATATCGCTTCTCAGACACAAAGTTTGGAGCGGGACGTTTCACAAGAGTGACATCCACGGCGCCAATTTATAATTGTAACGAATAGTATTTGAATAAAAACATTTAATCGGTTAAAACCCGGGCGTTGCCCGGGTCATTCGGCTAGTATATATATAAATCAAAATTTGTCTGTCTGTTTATCGATAAACTCAGAAACTGTTTAACCAAATGTCACCAAATTTTCCACCTAACTACCAATGACCCTGAAAATAAAGAATTTACAATGCATTAAAAATAAGTAAAAAAAATATATTTTAAAATCGATATATTTATCTTTGTGTATAACTTTATTTATATAGCCACTTGCTATTTGACCATTTAGAACTTTGGGGAAAGTTATAAAGCTATTTTTGTCAGTTTTCCTTTTTTCGTTTCGTTTTATTTCCCAAATTCCATTAAAATCTTTATTAAAAATTATCATCATTATTAAGAAGGTTTCCAATGTGTCTGTATTCAAATTATTAATGATATTTTTGAAAGTAAAACAGTGTATACGGTATTAAATATGTATAATGGAACAATGGCTTAAAATATAATAGAAAGTAAGCTGAATGATGACAAAAAAATGTTAAGAATTCCCTATGAATTGAAATGAAGTGATTTTGCCTATAAAATATTGTTACGACTCTTCTCAGCCGTCGATGTTTGCGTGCAAGGATTCTGAGAAGACAATGTGGGTTCGTTTTGGATACAGCTTAGTACTATGGATTTATTACCGGATATTTAAAAGGGATATTAACAACTATACATAGGAGATGAACTTGCCTTCAATGCCGCCCCAGGTAGGTTCCTCCTCGTCCTCCTCTTGTTAATCCACACAGTCTCGGAGCACACTTCCTCGCAGCCAACTTGCCGCGTCTGTTGTCATCGCCGTTCTCCCTGCTGCAGGTCCCGTTGTCACCAGACAGACTTCTTCCCCCAGACTGCCAGGTCTTCTCGGCACACAAATCCCCGGCAGGCCAGCCGGCTTCCTTCACGGCGACACCAGCTGGACTCCCTGTCTGCCACCCCCTCCTCTGGAATTTGTCAATCAACACTTCCTGGAAGGGGCCCTTCTTCTCTTGGCTTTCCCACTTCTTCCCTTCTACTTCTCTGCTGCATCGCTTCAATATCAAAACAAAAAATAGACTGGATTGATACACATTCAAAATGGTTAAAATGGCATTTATTAAGCCAAACAGTGTGAAAAAGTAGATACAGTAGAGCTTCCATTGAGAGGATGCCTAAAATCGTAGCTTAACCCGTCTCTCTTATTAAAGGTCTATTAGAGATTCTTTAATATCAATTAGAATCTCCAATGAGAGACTACCTACAAGAGAAACAAGTTGAGTCATGTTTTTAGGTGGTCTTTCTTAAGAGATTCTATTTACATATATTAAAATCAACATTTTCCTACTGTTACGTTTAATTACTGCTAATCTCTATATATAAAAATGAAGGTATGTCTGTCTATATGTCAATTATTAATTGGACTGAGCGAGTATTGGCGCGACCTTTCTAGGAGATGAGGCCGCTTGTCAGGGAAATCCTCCAACAGTCGCTAAAATGAGAGCGAATTACCTTAACATAGTGGCCGATAACCGTTATTTCTGAAAATTACCGCCGCTATATAAGAAAGGTCATGCTACCTGCAGTCAAAAATATTGCCCTGAAAGTCGCCGATGGAAATTGTGTACAACCCTTAGGTAAATGTATCCTTCGAATGACCGTCCTGGCAGTCGTATGGACCATTACCAAATTTAGACCATACTTATTTGGGAAATCCTTCACTGTAGTGACTGATCACCATGCGCTCTGTTGGCTTGCCAGTCTTAAAGATCCGTCCGGAAGACTTGCAAGATGGACAATGCGACTTCAAGAATACGACATTACGGTGATATACAAAAGTGGACACAAACACAAAGACGCCGATATAGCCTGTCGCGAAACCCTTTGGAAGGTGATGCCCCACTTCTTGAAGTCGATATGGGCGCGATCACTCGGCTTGACCTCCCCTCAGAGCAACTATGTGATCCTGATCTTGCTCGAATAATGACGAGCCAAAGAAATTCAACAGAAGGTTCAAACGAAAATATCTAACAGATGGTAGAAGGTGTTCTCTGTAAGAAAAACTATGACCCTTTGGGGGGGGAAGAAATGGTTGTCAGTCATTCCTAAACATCTCCGTCAAGAAGTTATAGAACGCTTACATGACGCACCAACTGCTGGCCATCTTGGATTCCTGAGAACGTATGACAGAATCCGTCGTCGATTTTATTGGCCTGGCCTCTATAGAAGTGTAAAAAGATACGTTGCCCACTGCAGGGAATGTCAGCGACGAAAGTCTATCCCACAGGACGTCTAATATCTATTCCCCCAGCAGAAGCACCTTTTCAAAGAATCGGAATAGACCTGCTTGGACGATTTCCAAAATCTAATATGGGAAATAAATGGGTTGCAGTCTGCACCGACTATTTTACTCGGTTTGCAATTACGCGAGCTTTACCAAATGCAGGGAAAATCGAAATAGCCAAATTTCTGTTAGAATAAGTAATTCTAAAACAAAGGGCACCTAGGATAATTATTAGTGACCGAGGCTGAGTTTTCCAATCTCGAGTTGTTTCCGAAATCATCAAATTATGTGACGCCATGCACTATCCTCAGACCAACGGACTTACGAAAAGATTCATTAAAACGCTAGACGACATGCTTTCAATTTACGTTGATGTCGAGCAGAAAAGCTGGGATAAAGTGTTGCCATTTGTGAACTTTGCTTATAATGCAGCTTGGCAAGAGACCACTGGTTTCTCACCTTTCTTCCTGCTCCATGGACGTGAAGCAGAGACAACACTGGACACTATGTTTCAATTCTGCCCCGAAAATACCGAAGATGATTATGTAGACCATCTCATAACAAAAGCCGAAGAATCAAGACATTTGCCTCGTCTGCTTACATTAGAGGCGCAGCAGAAAGACGAGAAGAGATACAACTCACGACATCGGATGATTTACTACCAGCCCGGAGATCTCGTCTGGATATTTATTCCCGTTCGACGGGTTGGACTTTCGGAGCAATTGATGAAGCGATACTTCGGTCCATACAAGGTGTTGCGTAGGCTATCTGACGTCACCTATGAGGTCGAAGATGTTGACCCAACATCAAAGAGACGTAAAGTCGGGGATGTTGTGCACATCCTGCGCATGAAGCCGTATAAAGATCCGCGAAAGACCAATACGCTACAATAGATCAAACAGCAGAGGAGACACTGTCCCGTAGTCCCATCCAACACTCTGGTCCAACCACAAGAGCCAGACCGAGACACCAATATCCTCCTAATATTGTATATTATATATATCTGCAAACAGGGCGATGCTGTTTTTTTTTTTGGGGAGGAGTAATGCGACAGTTTAGTTTTTCAAATATACAAATATATAAATATTAATTGTACAAATATAAAATATGTGAATATAGTTAAATTACTTTTTGTTGTTAGTTTAGTTTGTTTGCTTCCCTTGAATGTGGAAGAGTTATTTTTGTTTTGTTACTTTGCTAAAAATAATGAATAAATATTTTTGGAATCTTCGTGACAATATAAGCAATCAGATTATTAAAACGGCAGTCCACTACATATCGCATATCCTAACAAATTTATTCAATGCTTGCATTGGACTAAATTATTATCCAATGGCCTGGAGAGAAGCATCTGTTATTGTTGGATCGGTGGTTCAATCAAATTGAGAATAGATTGAAATATATATAGGTTTTAATATCTCTCTCTCTCACGAGAACATGCAAGCAGGTAGTAGTACAAGGGAAGACATAACAGGAAGTGAAGGGGGAATGTACAGCGCCTCCAGTGGCAGTGGTTGGAAGCTCCCTGAAAGCACGTCATCCCGTGACGTAGGTGCGCTGGATTTTGAAGTAGCACGCGGTTCAGCATTCCCCCACTTGCGACTTCAAATTCATCTGGAAACATGCATCTCTGTGCATCAACTTCTTTAAAGTCTTGGTTTGGATATCGGCCATGTTTTCCTTGGTGTTGACAAACTGGACAACGATATCACCGGAGTTTATCTTACCTCTTGTGAAGTGGAACTGAACTGAGATGTGCTTGGAACGATTACCGATTACTTTCTTATTTTTAGGTAAATTAGTGATAACCCATGTTTGTCTTTCTTCTAAACAATTTAACTCTTCTTGCATCGCATTTTTCCAAATATCTGATTCGGGTGAGCAAACAGCTTCTTCAAAAGTTTGAGGTTCAGACACATCGCATAAATTTAGTTCAACATTTGCAAGATTCAGTGTTTTTCTTTCAATTTCTCGACTACGGAGGCTCAAAGTATTTTCAGAACTTCCCCCCACTATATCTCTAACTTCTGAAGTCGACGGAGCTTCTAGTTGACTGTCGTAACCTGGTTGTAGGCCAGGATCACGTGGCGGGAGAACTTTGCCCTGTTCCGGCAACCAAACGAAACTGTTTTTAGCCTCGCTACCTTCCGTTACGTCATTCTTAAGCTGGTTTAAACCGACTTTATTTTCGTCGAATCTAGCATGTTTAGTTATGAACACTTGTTTAGAATCATTATCCCAGAGTCTATAACCTTTGGATTGTGTTGAATATCCGACTAAGATACATCTTTTAGCTCGACGATCGAATTTGTTTCGCTTTTGCTTTGGAATATGAGCATAAGCTAGAGCTCCAAATATTTTAAAATGACGTACGCTCACTTTTCTTGAAAGCCAAATTTCCTCTGGAACTTTGTTATCAAGGGCGCTACAAAGGCTTCTATTTTTAATGTATGCGGCACAATTAACGCTTTCAGCCCAGAATTTTTGTGGCAAATCAGCGTTGTGCATTGACGCTCTAGCCATGTCAAGTAACGAACGATTTAAACGCTCCGAGACGCCATTTTGCTGAGGGCTGTAAGAATTCGTTAATTCGTGTTTTATTCCAAGCCTCTCAAGTTTTTGTTTAAAGTTTTTATTACAATATTCTAACCCGTTATCTGTCCGTAAGCGTTTAATCTTATGACCTGTTTCTCTTTCGGCTCTAGCCCTAAAGATGTCAAAGTATTCAATAACTTGATCTTTGTGCTTTAAGAAATAAACAGTAACTCTGCAGGAGAAATCGTCTGTAAATGTTAGAAAATAGCGTGACCCAGCAAAAGAATCAACTGGAAATGGTCCACACAGATCGCTATGTACTAACTCTAACAAATTTTTAGTTTTTATTTTATATGGAGAGCTTTTATATGGGGACATTGTTGACTTTGTCATACAGCAATAATCGCATATTGACATTTATCCTTTGGAAATTTCAAGACCATTAACAACGCAATTTTTAGCTAACTTGTTTAAAGTGTCTGCATTGATATGCATAAAGCGTTTATGCCAAAGTTCTAGTGTAGGCGGACTTGAACTAGCTAAGTGCGCATTTTGTAAGATAGGCTTACCTCTAACGATGTACAATCCGTTTAGGTTCCTTGCCACACATATCACTCTGTTTTCGTTGAACACTCTTGCCTTGTGGTTACAAATCTTGATGTGCTTGCCTTTATTCTCTGCTTGCGACACAGAAAGCAAATTTCTTCTTGCTTGGGGCACAAAAAAGCACGTCGTTCAAGGTGACATCTTGCGTTCCAGTATCTAGGTACATCTTCATGTGGATATTTCCAACTCCCTCTACTTGTAGGTTGCCGCTCGCAGTCTGGATGGGCTCACACGTAGTAGGCTGGAAACTTGTAAACCATTGTCGGTTCTTACAGACGTGATGTGTTGCGCCGCTGTCCAAGATGAATTCATCTTCCGAAGAGACTGCATTGAAGGCCAGGAGCATATTCTCCGACGGAGATTTAAAAGAGTCTTTCTTCCTGCTGTAGCTTTTATCCGCCTTGTAGTCTCGGTTGATGGACGACCTGCAATCCTTGGCGATATGGCCGATTTTCGAACATCGGTAGCACTTGACTCCTTGTTTTCTGGAAGTCTTCCTTGTGTCGTCCTTTGAAAAATTGAGTGTTTCGCCGAGACCTGAACTTGCTCCTTCTCGGGCAGATCTTCTTTCATACTCTGTGAGAAGAGTATTTTTAACCTTGTTCGATGTGAAGTCAGAGTCCTCGACATTTCCGAACGACATCACCAGGGTATCGAAGCTGTCAGGTAACCCTGATAGCATGCTGTATGCTATATCTTGATCGTCGACTTCCGCACCTGCTTCTTTTAAATGGTCCGTACAAATTTTCAATCTATTCAAATAGTCTAGCATTGACTCACCAGTTTGAAGCTTGATGTTCACAAACTGCTTCTTTAACTGTAGTATCCTCGAAAGAGATTTTGGCTCAAAAACCTGTTCCAGATTTTTCCACGCATCCTGTGGCGATGAACAGTCGATGATGTGGATTTGGTGTTCTGTATTTATCGACAACGCGATAACAGCCAAGGCTCTATCCTTTTGAGCTTTTAGTTGAGCATCTTGGGTATCTTCATCTTTAAACATCACACACATCCCACAAGCCCTTCTCAATTAGTAGCATCTCGATGTTGTACTTCCATGAGCGGTAATTTTGGCTGTTCAAATTTTCAACCACCGCCGTTATTGCACTAACGGCCGCCATGGTGACGCAGCAACTTCTCGACGAGGGCAAACGGAGGTAGCTTCGCTGAAGGAATTTTACTCACGAGGATACGCTGAACTTGAACCACAGAGCTAGGGAACCACGCTCTGCTACCACTTGTTGGATCGGTGGTTCAATCAAATTGAGAATAGATTGAAATATATATAGGTTTTAATATATCTCTCTCACGAGAACATGCAAGCAGGTAGTAGTACAAGGGAAGACATAACAGGAAGTGAAGGGGGAATGTACAGCGCCTCCAGTGGCAGTGGTTGGAAGCTCCCTGAAAGCACGTCATCCCGTGACGTAGGGGCGCTTGATTTTGAAGTAGCACGCGGTTCAGCAGTTATGATAATTAAAAAAACAAATAAAGATAATTAAAACGAACCGAAAGCCTACCGACCTATATGTATGTCATCTAATCTTGGAAAATATTTTAAGGGATTAATTCACATCTGACTCTTAAATCATATCAATGCTAATAATGTTATGCATCCTGATCAGCACGGCTTCATACAAGCAAAGTCTACAATTTCTGCCCTACACGAAAAAACTAAAATAAGTCTCCAAAGAAAGGAAACAGATGTTACGGCCTTGGTTGCTGTGGATATCAGCGGAGCATTCGACAACGCTTGGCATCCTGCAATCATTCAACAAAGAAATCTTTCCAGCGTCACTAATTAAGATAGTTATTTCATATCTCGAAGATCGAAAGGTAGAGCTAAGATACTTAAACTCAAAATGTACAAAAATGGTAAATAAGGGATGGCCTCAAGGTGGAATATATTATTAAATGATTTAATTTCATCTTTTAATAAAACTTCGCAAACGTCATAGCTTTTGCTGATGATGTTTCATTTGTGGTTTGAGGCTCTAGCATCCAGGATCTTCAGTTCAAAATTATAAAAAGTCTGAATAATATTAAAAATTGGTGTGAGAAGGTAAAACTCCCAATAAGTACAAATAAAAAAAGGTATACTCTACCTACGTATACTCTACCTACACAATTACCAAAAATGACCTATAAACATTACCGGTATAAATATTCATCCATCAGAAACTATAAAGATTTTGGGAGTTATTTTTCGCAACCACTGACAAAGAAATAAAATTGATTCTGGACCCACACAACGTTGACTATATAATTATCAGGGCTATGCAATTTAAGAATGCGCTATTTTCATTATGTTCACGTACTTGGGGAATTGATTCAAGGCGCCGATTGATTTTATACAAGGCGGTGATACGTCCTATGTTAAGCTATGCATCAAATATCTGATTTCCTTTTATCAATACAGCAAAGCGTTCAAAGTTAACTTCTATACAGTACCAAATTTTAATTAGGTGCATTCATGCTTACAAAAGTTCATCTTCTTACATTACTCATATTCTAGCGAAAACTCCTATGCTGACTGACTACCTTGAATTATCATTAATTAGATACAATATGAAGAATTCTCTGACAGACCAAACACTAAATAAGCCCCTTTCAAATGAATTGAATAAATTATATATCATTACAAAATTTAGATTTATCTTTCTCAAACTAATGCAACGTTCAAGATTTTTTTTTCTGAGAGATGTACCAAGCTTAATTACTCCTGATAAATACACTACTTTGTTCTTCACAGGCAAATGACCCTTTTAAGTTTTCTCTTTAACTTGAGAGTTATAAATGATCCAACATGTGAATGCTGTCTAGATGTTGAAACACCAGATTCTACCCTTCTTTTAAAATGTACACTGTTTCTATTTGCTACCACTCCCATATTTTGTATATATGCTATATCTTTATTAATAATACCTTTAAACCCCTATTTGTATGTAAAACTAAAAATGTTGACGTCAAAATAGAGATCCAAAGAGTGTTCTGTCAGCTGGTGGCAGGGACAGAGGGGAGGAAAAAGCCAACGCCCAGCCCATGTGGGGCCCCCAGGGACTCTTTATAGATGACCCCTGAAAACAGGGCAGGTTTTGGCAGGGGGTCAGCAGATGTTCTAGGGTGTGGCCATCGATATACGGCTTCTGTCTCACGCGGTCTCTCTCTCCATGTCTCGGTGATAAGCATCCAAGTTTGTGTCATGGCCTCTGTCCCGTGGGCTGTCGCCGATCACTCTCGGTGCTAACATCTAGCCCTGCCTCTGCTTCTTGCTGTCCGCGTGTGGGAAAAACATCAACACTCTCCTCACGTAGACGACTGCCAGTTCATCCATACGTCGGCAGGATCACATTTGCAACACTATTACATATATATAAATAATTATAATATAGCACAATAGTCTGATAGACTTCGTCATTCTGTAATAATAAAATAAATAAAATAAAAAAATAACCGCTCTAAAGACATAATTACTGAAGGGAGGATTGTTGGGTGGAGCACCTTTATTCTAAGATTAATTCATGGCACTGCAAATGGCCTAGAGCCGAATTTCATTTTGTTCTAGCTTTGTTAAAGTTTACATTTGTACAGCTTTCTCTGGCATCTATTTTCACATTTTACATCTTTCTCTTTTATCTGGTTTCACTTTTTAATAACAAAATTAGTAATTTCTTATTTTTATTTATATAGATCAAAATGATTTTTAGCAAACACCTTCTATATAAATACCATATATGATGCTTTTTGTTTAGATTAATAAATATAGATGTTTGTGTGAAAAAAGTAAATAATTGTGAAACTCTCTTTGAGACAAAAATACATATTTTCCCTTCCACTATCGAGCGTTGAAAACAGATTTCTAGTTACGAGCCAACAATACCTATCGTGGGAATTCCCCACGTCTGGGAGTAAATGTTCTCGGCCTTTTGGCTGAGAACCAAGTATTGCGAGTTAGGATTTGTTAGAGTGACTTTTGACCTGTTTGATGCTGCTATATTTTACCTCCAAGTTTGATATATTAACACAGCGCTTACCGAACAAAATTCCAACTTGCCCGAAGATTCTATCACAAAAGAAATAAATATAAATTCTAAAAGATATTTTATATCGTAGATTTGAGATGCTGATTGGATCAGATCGGGGATACCTGTGGAAATATTTAAATTGCTCTTTCTCTTTGAAGAATTTTTAAAGAAAGATTTTTATAAGCTTGTTCTGAGAAAGAAGGTCAATGATTTCACTTTTATAAAAGACATATTTTCTATTGCAATAAATATTGATCCGAGTGATGCAGTGCTTTAAGCTCTATCTATTAAAGTCTTTCAAATCTCAAGAGGACTGACATTTAATGATAGCTGTATTTAACTCTGGCCCGATGGAATTGAAATAAAGTAACTTTGATTACCACCGATTCAGTATTAAAGCATTTACAATGATAAAAGGAATGTATATATGTGATAATCTGTATATAGGATTATGTAACCCCACCATAATCTATGTATAATGTATCGTCTAAAGCTTTAATAAAGGTTAGGACTCGCGAGATGGGAAAGAAACAAAGTACAGGATTACATCATCCAGGAAGTAAAGGTCACTGCCCCGGACCCATAAAACTTAAGTTCAAAGGCCTTCTCCTTCCCGGAGGATTGCAATCATGGCGACAATGGAGGTGCTGAGCCAATCACCTTTAAGCATGACAAATTAATAACGAATCACCAGAGAGCACGTGTAAAGGATCTCAACCAATGAGAAATCGAGAGAGTCGATGACGATTATCTCGGACAAGAAACAAAGAAAAGGTAGGTGACCGTGCTACGAGCTAGGTGCACAACATAGGCTCCAACCAAGGTAGTGTACGCTCCACCATGTGAAACTCCAGCTACCTCCGCCGGACTTTCTCTCCCAATCGCAGGTCCTATTCTACCCTATCCAGGTGTGTTCGTTCTTCCCCTGTGGAACCCTTGTCACCCGACCAAGACTGCACCACCACAACCACCAACCCACCAATCCAACCATCCATCCACCCAACCACACAATTCGACAGAGTCGACAGCATTCGACAGTGATTCAACAGGATCTCCACAGTGAGTCGACACCAAATTCGACATACATTTACTTTACATGTATTATACCTTCACAGCACCGAGTTTGTGGGATAATTCGTAATATGTAATCTCATAAATTAGCAATAAATACGATAACGCGTCATCTATATATAGGAAATGTAAGCATTAAAAGCACGAATGTTTCTTTTAGGTTTAAAACAAACTTCTAATGTCCATGCTGCGATGAAATAATTTTGGGAGGGCTTTACTCATCAGTGGTGAACCCTGACCGTTTCTTATAGCGTTAATACGGTATTGGACGATTCTGCTTATATATGCTACACTAAAGGGTGCAAACTCAGAAATGCTATTCACGTAAACTTTAGACATAATATTTCAGTCAGTAGAATTACAAATAAATATTTGCATCGAGCAATGCTCTTCCACAAACAACAAGGACAAAGTCAGCTAGGCATAAATTAGTATGAAATAATTAGACACCATCTAGATTAAATTAGCGAAACTGTTGGGAGGGTTCACCACTGATGAACCAAGCACTCCCAATATTTTTTCATCGCAGTGTGGACAGTAGAAGTTTTTTATGTGTAAAAAACACTCTTGCTTTTAATGCTTTCATAACCTAGGTAACCTTTAGTTATTATATATCCATATTATTTGAATAGAATTTGGAGAAGACACTCCTTCCAGAATTAGCCTATATATTTAAAGTGAGGAAATTACCTCTACCACTACAAAAACAGTAAACATCTTACCTATAAAAAAATATGTTAAATTTTGGATTGTCATTGTTTTTAAATAAAGAACTGTGGAAGATATTTGTTGATAATAAAGACGTGCTAACAATAAAAAAAAAAGGAAAATAAAATAACTCCAATTTCAAAGGTTATATCCCACTAAATATTATTGGACAAATCTATATGTTGAACATATAATATGAAGAGAGTAAAGATCAAATATTTAAAATAAACTAGTGTGTATTTGGGGAGAAGTTTTCCATGTGTAAACATTCTATAAACAATAGAAGTTAAACTTTTAATCCAGGACATATTGAGAGCTAAAATATTATTTAATATAATTTAATTGTGTAATTTATAATAAATATTGTCAAGTAGCTCTGCAATTCAGGTCACAAGAAGCTCCATGGAACACCTGTTAATCATCCCTGGACTCCGGGGGAGGGGACCAAAGGTGTGAGGGGTTCTCGTTATTATTATCTTTACCTTGGGATAAGTTGTTTTAATATCTGACTCTCTCTCCCTATAAATACCTCTTGTATATAATTTTATTGGAGAACTAAAAGGTTGTTGTTGTTGTCGTGTCCAATGAAGAGCCTCAGATGTCTCCATGCATCCCTATCACAGCAGCAGCAATGCCCACTATCTTGGGTGTGTAAAGCTGCTGCTTTAAGTCTATGTCAATTTTCTTCAAGGCTGCGGCCATTGCTGGGCATGAGAATATGTGAGTAGGTGTTAGTTCTACACCAGGACACACAGTTGTTGCATTCCCTATAGGTTCTTGTGCTATCTGGATGTATTGTCATTCCTTTATAGTGTTTTGTTCTAAGTCTTGTTATAGTTTTTGTCAGTTTAATCTCAGATTTTATTTCCCATATTTGATCTTTTTTATTTTTTGTTTAATTATATTGTATTTTTCCAAAGCATCAGCATCAAATACAGACATTTGTTCTTTCCTTTGGCTCAGCTTTCTGGCTTCCTTTGCCAATTCATCTGCCATTTCATTACCTCCGATCCCAACATGGGCAGGAATCCATTGTAAAATGCAGTTATTCTCCAAGGTTTCCAGTTGGGTAAGTAATGAGTGTATTTTCTGCGTGATTCTAGTATTGCCCTTCTGAATTGCTTCTAGAGCGGATCTGGAGTCGCTGTATATTATAATTCCTTCTGCTTGATGCAGGGATGGTTGGTTCTGGCATACATCAAGGGCTTTCCAGATAGCTTTCAGTTCACAAGTGAAGTTTGATGAAATATTTCCTGCTCCTTCTTTGATTTTGATGTGTGTTCCATCTTGCAGAATTATGTTAATTCCGGCCCCTCCATTACTCAGGGTAAGGTATGATGATACATCTGTGTATGCTGTTAAATAATTTCTCTAAACTAAAAGGTAAATACCCTTTTTAATAAAATTAACAAATACTTTGTTACAATATATTTATTTTTGCGATTTTATTCAATTGATATATTTAAACGCATTTTTATATTTTAAATTGAGTTTATATATTTTATAATGTTTTCAATTATTTATGAGCAATAAATTTGTTTTCAAATATTTAAAATCCTTATCCTTATCCTTCCTTATATCTATAAAAATGAAATGCGAAATCGATGTTTGTTATCGCATCACGCAAAATCTACTGACTCAATCATTATGGAATTTCGCATGTAGGTAGCTGAAGATTTCGTTTAACATATAGGCTATTCAAAAAACTACAAAGGTTAATGTACTTTTTTAATTTTTTTTTTAACTGAAATGGATTAGTTCCCGCCTTTTGCCGCTTGGCGCCGCACTGGTCGCGACGAACTTGATTGTGATTGGTTAATACACGTTTTGTTATTACACGCTGCGTATTTCGAACGGTAAGATTATATATATTTATATATTTCTAATTATGTTTTTTTCTATATAGCTTGCTACGTATATTTTACTATATATGTTTGTTCCATGCAATAGTTTAATACTTATTAGCATTTATATTGTAAGCAGCTTCTATTCACTTTTAATAACTGCTTTTTTTTAGGGGTAGGCTCAATTTATTGGGCAGTTTTTTCATACAAATTAGACAAAGGTATACTGTTTGATTCTCATAAAAGGAATATTCATTTTGTATTATATATTCATATAATCATTTACGATTTAGATTATTGTTTAGAAATAATTTTCTAATTTCTAATTATGTTTTTTTCTGTATAGCTTGCTACATATATTTTACTATATATGTTTGTTCCATGCAATATTTTATATTGTAAGCAGCTTCTATACATTTTTAATAACTGCTTTTTTTAAGGGGTGGGCTCAATTTATTGGGCAGTTTTTTTCAACCAAATTAGACTTTTTTTAGGCCTTCTTCCATTGTCTTTTTTTTTTTGCTGTCATTTTTTAGGTAGTATTTATATTTATCTGCTTCATAATATGTAGCTGCTCATATATATCTATATAAGCTCAATTTATTGGGCAGTTTTTTTCAACCAAATTAACTTTTTTTTTTAGGCCTTCTTCCATTGTCTTTTTTTTTGTTTTGCTGTCATTTGTTTAGGTAGTATTTATATTTATCTGCTTCCTAATATGTAGCTGCTCATGTATATCTATATATGTTCTACTCATATTTATTGTGCATATTTTTTCAGCAATAGGCTCAATTTATTGGGCAGTTTTTTTCAACCAAATTACTTTTTTTTAGGCCTTCTTCCATTGTCTTTTTTTTTTGTTTTGCTGTCATTTGTTTAGGTAGTATTTATATTTATCTGCTTCCTAATATGTAGCTGCTCATTTATTTATTGTGCATATTTTTTCAGCAAATTATACTTTTTTTTTTACGTCTTCTTCCATTTGATTTTTATAAATCAGTTGTTTTACGTTTTCACTGAGTTTTATGCATTTTCCCCCTCCTTTCAGATTATTTCTATGCATTTTTTTTATTTTGGCCTTAGTCATGAGTCGAGCTTATTTTAATACACTATTTTTAATTTTTTTCTTCATTCTCAGCCCTTGATATTTTACATTTTTCAGTTATCCTTATTTTTACTAATGCTTTGTGTTTGTAGGTATGCCAAGCCATAGGAGAAGCAATCTTTCTCAGCATTCCAATAGCTCTAGGGTTCAGCATGCTTACAGACTGCGCGAAACCAGAGGACAGAATATTCGAAGATTGCGTGCACAGTCTGCGCGTCAAGCCGCTGTGCGGTCGTTAGAGACACCTGATCCCATCCATTCTCGCTTACAGGCTCATTCAGAAATATATTCTTCTACTCGGAGGAATACTAGAACAAATAATTTTTTCAGCAGCGTTTGGTCTTCTATGGAAAATGCAGGTTTTAATTATTCTGTTGCTGTTGAATACTTTAAGCACCCTTTAATTTCCCTTGGGATGATGGACACTACATGCAGGTTTTGTGGGGCCTTAAGATGGAAAGATGAGTCTTCTGGAATGTGCTGTTCAAACGGGAAAGTCCGTTTGCCATTAATTGACTTACCTCCCGAGCCACTTCGCAGCCTTTTATCTGGAGAGAATTCTGATTCAGTCCATTTTTTGCGTAATATTCGCAAATATAATTCCTGCTTTCAAATGACATCATTTGGAGCTGAAAACCAAACCCACTCTGTTACTTTTCCAACCACATTTTCTATCCAAGGCCAGGTCTACCACAGAATAGGTTCACTTATGCCATCTGAGAACCAGCCAAGTAGATTTCTTCAGATCTATTTTATGGGCAATGATGATGATGATGATATTCAGACTGATCGAAGATACCAGCAAATACAGGGAGTACGTCGTAATATTGTACAGGGTTTGCAGCGCATGTTGCACCAACACAATCTACTGGTTCAACAGTTTAAAACTGCACTTGAAAATCTCCCCAGTGATGCATACAGAGTTGTTGTAAATGCTGATCGGACACCTCCTGGTCAACATCCTAGACGGTATAATGCTCCTACAGCTAATGAGGTTGCGGTTGTCTTAGCTGGTAATCAGTTTGGCTCACGTGACATTGTTTTACATCAGCGCGATAATTTGCTGCAACATGTTAGCGACACACATCGCTTTTATGATGCCCTTCAGTATCCTTTAATTTTCTGGAAAGGCCAAGAAGGATATTCTTTTCATATTCCTCAGATCGACCCAAACACTAGCCAGCCTTTGTCAAGTAAAGTGTCTTCTATGGATTTTTATGGCTATTTTATTATGGTTCGCCGAAATAGTCCAAATGTCATTGTTCAATTTGGCCAGCTCTTTCATCAATTCCTGGTCGATATGTATGCGAAGGTAGAAAGTGAACGTTTGCGCTATATTACGCTGCACCAGAGAAACTTGCGTGCAGAGAGTTATATTCATTTGCGCGATGCCCTGTCAACTGATGCAAATATTAACCCTAATAGCTTGGGTCAAAGGATCATTTTACCATCAAGTTTTGTCAATAGTCCCAGGTATTTGGCAGAATATACGCAGGATGCTTTTTGTTATGTTCGGAAATTTGGGCGTCCAGATCTTTTTATTACTTTTACAAGTAACCCCTCTTGGGAAGAGCTATCTGCAGCGTTGCTACCAGGACAAAAACAGCTGGATAGACATGATATCACAGCTCGGGTTTTTCGGCAAAAATTAGTTAAATTTATTGGGGCTCTTACAAAAGGCCAATTGTATGGAGCAGCAGTTGCGTGGATGTATTCTGTTGAATGGCAGAAAAGGGGACTTCCTCATGCTCACATATTAGTTTGGCTAGCAAATAAGCTCCGTCCCACTCAGATAGACTCTGTTATATGTGCTGAGTTTCCAGATCCTATTCAAGACCCGCTATTGTATAACATTGTGGTTAAGAATATGATACATGGGCCTTGCGGTGAGTACAACCCTGTGTCCCCCTGTATGAAGAATAGTAGCTGTTCTAAAAAATATCCAAAACAGTTTTTGCTGGAAACCCAGACTAATGAGAATGGTTATCCTTTATATAGGAGACGCGCACCTGAAGCAGGTGGCTTTACTGCAAAGGTTAAAATACGTGGACGCGAAGAGGTCACAATTGACAATCGTTGGGTGGTGCCTTATTCTCCATTGCTATCGAAGATGTTTTGTGCACATATCAATGTTGAGAACTGTAGTTCTGTTAAGGCAATAAAATATATTTGCAAATATGTCAATAAGGGCAGTGATCAAGCTATTATTAATTTACGCAGAGAAGGTAGAGGTCCTGACCCTCAAAATGAGATGCGAATGTATCAGTGTGCCAGATACATAAGCAGCAATGAAGCTGTTTGGCGTCTTCTCAGCTTCCCTTTACACCAACGCCATCCAGCTGTTATCCATTTAGCTGTGCATCTTGAGAATGGAGAACGGATATATTTCAATCAAAACACTCTTCCCATCGAATGCGTAATCCACCAAGGACAACCCTGACTGCATTTTTTTCATTATGCCAAACTGATTCCTTTGCTAGGACCCTGCTCTATCCAGATGTTCCCCAATACTACACTTGGAATTCTTCTGCCCACGAATGGAGAAGGCGCGTTCAAGGCAAGCTGGTCGAAGGACAGTCTGGAGTGAAGAGATCAGACACTATTGGACGGGTTTTACGCTGTGCATGTCAGTAACTTTGAATGCTTTTGTTTACGTCTGTTACTACATAACATCAAGGGACCAACTTCCTACACATATTTGAAGATTGTTAATGGCAGTCAATACGAAACATTTAGAGAAACATGCGCAGCTCTTGGTTTATTGGAGAATGATAACCATTGGGTTGTCACAATGGATGAGGCCGTTCTTTGTCAGGCTCCTACGAGAGTAAGGCAATTGTTTGCCATATTAATTTCTACGTGCACAATTTCGAACCCTCAGCAGTTATGGATTACCTATAGAGATGAGATGGCAAGTGATATTCTTCATCGTTATCAGCTTCTCGATTCCTCCATCAGGTATAATGATCTGATATATAATGAAACATTGTGTAACATTGAGGATCGTGTCGTATCTATATGTGGGAAGAAACTGCAGGAATTAGGCTTAGGAGCACCCAGGAGAAATGTGGTTACCAATTCTGACATTTTGAGAGAACTCGCGTATGATACGGCAGAACTTGAAGACAATGTTGCATCCATGCTGCCCAAACCTTTGCCAGAACAAAGAAGAGTTTTTGATGCTGTCTTAGCCAAAATTAATTTGTCACAACCCATAATTATATTTTTAGATGCGCCGGGGGGAACAGGTAAAACATTTCTTTTGAATCTTCTATTAGCAATGATTAGGAGGGAACAAAATATTGCCATTGCTGTTGCTTCCTCAGGGATAGCTGCAACATTGCTTGCGGGCGGAAGAACTGCACATTCAGTGCTGAAATTACCTCTGACTTTTGCAGAGGGCCAGACTGCTGTTTGCAATATACGAAAAAATAGTGATAAAGCTTCACTCTTACGTAGCTGTAAGTTGCTGGTTTGGGATGAGTGCACCATGGCCCATAAAATTGCCTTGGGAGCCCTTGATCGGACATTACAGGATATCCGTGATGATCCACAACCCATGGGTGGTTTAGTAGTGCTTTTGGCCGGTGATTTCCGACAGACTCTTCCAGTAGTCACTAGAGGTACACCTGCTGATGAGCTGAATGCCTGTTTAAAGTCTTCTTATCTTTGGAGCCATATTGTGAAAATGCACCTCACGGTCAACATGAGAGTTCAACTCCATAATGATAACACTGCTGCACAATTTGCAGACGAACTCTTAAAGATAGGAGAAGGTCAACTAGAAACTGATTCCGAGGGTAATATCCAGTTTTCAAATACTTTTTGCCAAGTGGTGGAATCTTCAGAAAGTCTGTATGAAAAGGTTTTCCCTAATATAGGTGTAAACTATTTATCTGAAGAATGGTTATGTGCCCGCACTATTTTAGCCCCCAAAAATAGCACTGTGCTAGAGAGAGAAATAAATAATACAATATTAAATTCAATCCCGGGTGAAAGCAAAATCTATAGATCAATTGATACAATGGTTGATCCTGATGAATCTGTGTCGTATCCCCTGAATTTTTGAATTCACTAGAATTGTCTGGTACACCTTCTCACAAAATTGTACTAAAAGTTGGTGTGCCAGTAATTTTAATACGAAACCTTGATCCACCCCGTCTCTGCAATGGCACTAGATTATGCATCACTCAAATGGGCACTAATGTTCTCCAGGCTCGGATTTTAACTGGCTCTTTTCGAGGGGAAGAGATCCTTATTCCTAGAATACCTATTATTCCAAATGATCTGCCTTTTAAGTTTAGACGCTTGCAATTCCCAGTTATGGTTGCCTTTGCTATGACAATTAATAAATCTCAGGGTCAAACATTGCAAGTAGTTGGTGTGCATCTTGAGTCTCCCCGTTTCTCGCATGGGCAACTCTATGTAGCATGCTCCCGTGTTTCCAGCCCTAAAAATTTATTTGTCTTTAGTTCTACTTTTAGCAAGACACACGCAATATTGTTTATCAGGGGGCTTTGATCTAGATTTTGACAATTTTTAAAGAGATTTCTTCGAATAATGATTTTGGGAAGCTTGACTTTTGTAAATACATAATTTGTTATCATTATTGCTCTACTGTTGTTTCATCAATAAAGCTTTTTTTACTTTATTTTATTTTAATTTTTTCACATTTAATTCATTTACATAACTCTATTCTTGAAAATTGTTTTTTTTTTTATGGTATCAACATTTCTGGTTCAATTAAAGTTTTTGTTAGCCTGCAACACACCTTATCATAGCTCATTGCATTTATCAGGATAACTTTGCTGTTTTGATTTTTACACCATTAGTATTTTCATGCCTCTATAATATTATATTTGTTTGCAGAATTTTATAGACAATTTGGTTTGGGTTATGTACATTAAGAATTTGTAAAAATATAAAGGTCAAAGTTTTACAACAAAAAAAAAAAATTTGGAACACCATTTCTCTCCCATTTAATTTAATGATGCTTCATTTATGATTTTTAGAATTGCATTATTTTTATGCATATTATTTTTAAAAATTTGTGTTAGCAAGACATGGAATATTGTTAAGTTAATGTCATATTAACAGAAACTTTACCAACCCGTGAAGCGTTAGCTCCAGTCTTTTACCGCTGGGGGCAGCACTGTTAGAGCTAATAAATGCTTTCGATTGGTGCTTACTTTTACATGCTGTTTGTTTTTAGACTAAATTGATACACATCAAGTTAGCACTTTTTCATGCTTCAAAAGTTAGGATTATATTTTTAACGTTTCATAATACTTTTTCAAATTAAAGCCAGAAATAATATTGCTTTTTCCCATCCTGCAGGTCTACATTACACTGCAACATGCTATCATAACTCTGGATTTTGGCATTGATATTTATATAATGTGAACGTACTGTTTGCTACCTTAAGCTCTGGAGAGATTATAATGTGTCTACAGATCCATCATGTGGAAATCACACCATAGTGAAAATGCATTTAGCTGGTAGCAATGTATCACATTTGTAGACATGTGGTGCGCTTACAGTAAAAGCAGTCGCTACCTACCCACCATGGTTATCATGGCCTGTACCACGCGTACTAGGGATGATTAAAAAAAAAGGAAGCAAGACCGAATACAAATAATTACATTATGTGTGGTTTCAGTTACATTTTGGCTATCTTCAGACAAAGGTACTGAATACATTCAGTAATTTTGTCTTTATATGGCAACAATGCTGTTACTGAAACATCACACATATATATATATATTTATTTGGTCTTGCTTTTTTGGTATTTTTACAATTGCCCTTGACTATTAGAAAATTATGCAAATTTCCTTTTTATTTTATATACCATTTTAAAAATTATATTCTTTTGTTAAAATATCCAATTTCCCACACTTTTCTAAAATTGCAACAATAACTAATACAAAATTCTTCCAAGTCCAGGTATTTCAATATTGCAGAAATATATTACATTTATAAAAGTTGCTTAACTATTTAGATATGTAAATGCCGGATTAGGTGCCCTTTAAAATGTTTGCTCTGGCTGTTTCTTCTTGGACAGCCGAGAGTGAAGTGGACAAAGTGAAATTTTCAGGTTGTGCCGACCATTTTCCTTTATTCACACTAATCATTAGATTTTATTTATTTTTAAGAATAAAAGCCCAGTTTGGTTACTTGCACTCACTGGAGGGGTTGGACTTTTTCAAGAATCAGGAGCCATTGGGGCAATTTTTTTTTTCAGAACAAAGTGTCTGAATCTGCATTCGATGACCCCGGTTCATGGTTTTTAAAAATTAACAGTTTAGACCACTCCTCCAAACAGCACTCTATTCATTAGATGTGTTTGTGAAATGGATCCTATATTTCAGATTTTTTTACACGCATTTTCGATATTGCTCTTTGCAATTTATCTCCATTTTGCTGATAGAAAATTCATTACATTGAGTTTACAAACAGTTGGGGCCTCTATTCATTCATGAGTAAACCTCGCTCGAACACTACCCAGGCGAAGCCGGGTCCAGTCGGGTAAAACCCGGGCGTTGTCCGGGCCACTCGGCAAGTATAAATATAAATTGCATCTTTGTGGAATTCCCTGCACCTTTTCTTTGAAAGGTTTCCACCCAAAGGTCCGCCGTTCAGTAATTATGAAATATGTGATTCTGTAGGAGTTATAAGAGAGAGAGAGAGAGAACAGAATGATTTACCAAGATGTTAGAACTAGAAACGGTGGCTGTAAAATATAATGTATAACTAGCTGACAGCTAAGTTACGAATAAGCTAATCGAATAAAATAAAACCTCTCATAAACGACCCATTTGATGTGCGACTATCACCCCCAGGAACCACTTAGGTAAAATAAGACTTAAACTAAATATTGAGTGAACTCCTTCAGGACAAACTTATCTACGGTTTTAACAACATCGTTGATAGGAACTCAATCCACAGTTAGGACAGTACGATATAAAGTACAGTTCCCAGTTCTTCATTAGTCTTCATGATGCTTCGATGATTGGATGTAAAAAATGATTGTAGAACAAAAGAAAGTAGGTAGCGATCTGTGGCGTTGGGCAAAATGCTCGCAGTTAAGAACTAGCGCCAATTCGAAGCTAAAACTCGTCCAAAATATATACTTTTTTTATATTGCACCCATATTTACACACTTTTACAGAAGATAAATGAAGCAAATGAGATCAATATTATCACCCAAGATGTTAGACTCACGATAGTGGCTGGAAAACAAAAGATATAATAGCTAACAGCTATAAGTTACAAGTAAAATAATCAAGTAAACAGTAAAACTCTCATAACTGGCCTCTCTAATGAGCGAATACCTCCTTCGACCGACCCAACTATGTAAGATAAAAATGACTTGAAACTAAACGAACCTTCTTCCTATGAGAGTCCACCTCTAGGAGAAACTAGCGTTATCTAATATTCTTGAAAAACTTCCATAAGAGATTCTACTGTCTACAGTTAAGGCAATACGCTTCAATATTTATAATCTGCGCAATTATTCTTTAGAACCTAGAAGAACAAATCACTTCCAAAGCATTTCCTTGTGTCTCATACAAATGATTGGTTCTGGCCTTATGTTAGGATACATAGAAATACAGAATAATGTATATAGAAATGTTGACAAAAGTTATTACTTTTGAGGGTTAACACACAAAAATGGAAAAAGCTAGGGCCTAAATTAAATGTACCTTAATACACAGAAAATCGTACACTCAAGAGTACAACACCAACAACAAAAAGGAAATAAATAAAAACTAGCGATTTGTAAAATAAAATAAAAAGGTACTTAGCTTTATTGTAGCGTTGGTAGGGATCGGACTGGGGTCACAGGGATGCGAAGAGAAGAGCCAGACAGGGAAAACCTCGTAGGAAAACACTTTAAGTGTCTCCACACCAATTCTCCACGCTCTGGCCCCCTTCGCATTCCCTTAGTCCCTTCTTATATACAGACATGGCCACATTCGTCCAATGAGAAGGCGTGAGAGATTGGTTCACTAACAAACGAAGACAACATTCTTCCCTATAAAACCTGATCAGAAAAAAAACTGAAAATGTTTGTCAATATAATTTGACAAAAGGTATACTTCCAAAGAAAAAAAAAAAGAACTAACCAATCTCCCAAACATTCTCATTGTCCCGTAAGGAAAACCTCCCGCTGTCGAGAGGGGAAAAGCTCACGGGAGCCATGTTATAAAGATACAAAAAAAAAACTAAAGAGAGGAGAAGTAGGCATCCAGGTCGTTCCATACAGGTGCCTTCCATCTTGTTCCTCCTAAAAAGAAAATAACCAAAGATCTGAGCAAACTACGTGAGTTACCATGAGTGATTACCAAGCACACATATATAATATTCTTTAATAGACAGAGTTTAATGGGGGATCAATAAGATCTCATCTGGGATCGGCCGAGCATGATAGGTAGAGACTTTGGGAACTGACAGACGCTCGCTTGATGAGAAACCGAAAGATCCAATTCCATTCAGTTCTCTCAAGTCCAAGAGCTAAAAGCTCTTCTTAACGCCTGTTTACAAACGCTTTCATCCTATCGACATGTACAACTTTCACATCGTCATGGTGACCCTCTTACTCTAAATTTAACATCGGAGACCCTAGCTTCCACACGAAAAGACCCATAGACGTTGGAGTAACCTTCAGTCTTAGGAACAGCTAGAATTACCCGATCTCCCCTGTCGAAACCTTTGGTATAAGGTGGCCTAGGATTCATAAGCTTTTTAACAGAATTACCTGATATAAACTGTCTGACAGTCTCCTTTGCTTTCCACATCGCCCTTAACCTCTCAGTCCAAGTAGGCCTTCTAAAACTATTAACAGACCCAGCGCTACACTCACAGTTTCTGTTAAACTCAGTAGGTGGCAACTTTACAGCCTCGTTTTCAATGCGTCTCACAGATTTGTCATCTATGGAGCTTGAAACCATTGGTGTATGTGCACTGGCAATCCAGCAAAGGTCTACATAATCATGGTCCTCTGGTTTCAAGGAAATCATGTTGCAACGTTCCCGTACGGGAGGCAACGGGATATTCAATCTCCTTATATCATTGATTCCCAGAATCCCGTCGTAGCCTTTATCTCCGAGTGACATTAACCAGAACCTTATCTCTCCCAGCTCGCTGCCGTTTTCGTTACCAACTCTACAGGTTTTAACAAGTGTAAGTGTCAGCTCGTGGCCAGTGACTGACACTATACGTAAAGTTTTAAGTGCATCGTCCCAATTCTCTCCTTCAAGACCTTGCACTTTTCAGAATAAATGATACTGACTTGGCTTCCTGTATCATATAACAGGTGCCACATATTGCCGTTAATATTCACCTTAACTATTGGCAGATTTCCAGTCTGATCACCGCCATAAGAACGTATGTTCACAATCTCAGCATTGTCAAGAGTATTGCGGTTGGCAAACATAGAAGACTGTCTTGAGCAATCACTAGCTATATGTCCTAATCTGCACTCAGGTGGACTCAGCTTGATTTCGCCCAACAATTTAGTCAGTTTTTTCTATTTCACCCCTAAGGTTTTCAATACACTGCTCATTTACGTGTTTCATCCTGTTTACACTGGCACTAAGCATCTTCATCTCTCCCTTAATGCTATTTATTTCTTAAACCCCTTCTACTGAACATACCCCTTTCATAAAGCTGCAACGGTGTTCTACACTATCCTCCGTGGCCATGACACTGACTGCTTCGTCTATTGATTTAGCCTCACTGCGAACAATAGCCTCCCTACACTTTACGAGTACATTTTCGAGGAAAATTTCGAAAACTAAACTATCGTTAAATCTGTGCTCTACTTTATCTCTAATGGCCAAGAATCTTTCTTTAAAAACCATAGGACTTTCCCTAACTCTCTGCTTAAGACCTTCTATTAATTTAAGGCATTCCCTAATACCACGAGCCTTTTTAGAGTACAGTATGTTCAGTTTACTAACAATAATTTCGAAACTGCTATCGTTACGGATACCCATCTCCTCTAAGCTCAACCTAACTTCAGGGGATAAAGCCTCAAACATAAGCAGTGCCTTGACCTCAGGATCCCAGTTGCCTACTCGAGCTTTAAGCTCGACTTCCCGAATGAAAGACTCGAGACCAACCCCATTAAACACTGACAAGTTGAGCATTGAGTTCACAAACATGATGGAGTACAATAATAATAATATTAATAAACCACTCAATCAAAGAAAATAAAATCGCATGTAAAAATTACAGGAATTTACACGTGCAAACACCAGTGATCCTGGCAGGGCTCGGCAATGACAAATGTTAATACCTTTGCGAGTTAACACACAAAAATGGAAAAAGCTAGGGCCTAAATCAAATGTACCTTAATACACAAAAAAGCGTACACTCAAGAGTACAACACCAACAACAAAAAGGAAATAAATAAGAACTAGCGATTTGTAAAATAAAATAAAAAGATACTTAGCTTTATTGTAGCGTTGGTAGGGATCGGACTGGGGTCACAGGGATGCGAAGAGAACAGCCAGACAGAGGAAAACCTCGTAGAAAAACACTTTAAGTGTCTCCACACCAATTCTCCACGCTCTGGCCCCCTTCGCATTCCCTTAGTCCCCTCTTATATACAGACATGGCCACATTTGTCCAATGAGAAGGCGTGAGAGATTGGTTCACTAACGAACGAAGACAACATTCTTCCCTATAAAACCTGATCAGAAAAAAAAAAAACTGAAAATGTTTGTCAATATAATTTGACAATGTAATAAGACAAAGAAGTATATGGACCAATGCTCTGAAGGAGTGAGGTAAGCTACATGCTGCGAAATTCAGATTGTCCAATTCTCTGATTGTCGGACTTTAGATTGGGGACGTCACTTCAGTACGATTCAACATTCTCGACTAAAGCTTTATAAAGATGGATCATCAAATTTTAGTTAAACATGAAAAGCTTTAACTTACTTTCACCTGAAGAGAATTAAATATTTAAATGTCCTGCAGAAGACTAGTTTTTACCTAAATTATCAGCATTAAAAATATAAAAGAGGAACACTTCCTATATGCAGATTTGCTATTAGAAAGATTGATGTTCCTATTTCAAGACACACCTTTGTAAACACTAGCAAATAATGTTGTAATGGTCAAGTCCATCCTCCATATATGCCTCCTCGATGTTGAGACTTCATATTGGAAGAGAATGCTCTCAAGTCAAATCCAAGTTTCACTCAAGCTTCTCTGCGATGGCATATTCTGCCTTTCGACCATCTTATCACTTGTCTCTGATCTCAGATTTCTTAAATTAACCTCTGAGGCTCCAACACTCAGCTTAATTAATGGCGAACAACATATGACAAAGTCGTCGATTTCAAAGTGCCTATCCTTAAGTTAATATCATTGTCTTTAAAATACGCTTGTTTAGATATTGAGAGAGTTACAGGTATTTTATAACCTAGCATTTAAAAGGTAATGAATTGATGTGTGTTTCACAAATTAATTTAGATATCAAGTATAAAATTATACATTCTGATCAGTATAAAACTAAAGGAAACACAATCTAGATTACATTTTGAATATACATAGCTGCGAAATAACTTTTCAATTTATAAATATTAAATAGAGATGTGATATGAACATCTTAGTTTAGCTACTTCTTTGACTTTTGAAAGCTAGTTTACATATAATAGCGATATATAGAGTCACCTTGTAGATGATGTAGATAAATCTCTTTTACAACCTAGCCATGAACATAAGGAATGTGTTATGATGCATCAGCGGGCCATCTGTTATGAATATTTGAAACTATTATAGACGCGTATGATTCTTTTGGAAATTTTGATGAGCCAGGCCCTCCCTTTAATTTTTCCATTGCAGTAAGGGCAGTAGAAATTGTTTATTTTTCAAAAGAGTCATACGCGTCTATAATAGTTTCAAATATTCATAAGGAATGTGTGTTAAGAAGTAGATCTTGTTTCAAGGTCACAATACAAGGAAGATCCATCAGAGAGAGGAACCTTTATTACGTTTAGAACTGAGATATAAAGACACCACTGTAACTTAAATAATATTTATTTATTCATATAGAATATGGATAGAAATGGGTGAAAATAAGAGATCAGACATTTACAATTATATACTCGGATGATAATTAAAGGTGACATGGCGCCATCTATCGAGGCAAATATCATTTACACGTTTGATTTCCTTTCATTCCAGACCAGTAGCCGAATATATAATTTCTTGAAAAAGCATGGGAAGCCAACCATGTATACATTTCCAGCTGGTGACTCCGTCAGCGTGGTTTTACTAGGGATTCTAAACAGCAAGGTTTTCTAGGAAAATAATTTAAAGCGAATTACGTAAGAAATTAAGATGCTATTTATCAAGGCAAAAGCCAGTTATGGCTAAACATACCATATAAAGCAACTGATGCCTACGTGATATTTAAGTTGTAATGGTTATCTAAAAAATAATCCACCCGATCGGTATGATCAGTATGTTCAGCCACATATGCTGTCGAATTAAACAACTGGCCAATAGTAGGACAGAATGGAAGAGTTTAGCGACGGTCCATAAGTCATGTATTCACCAGATCGCTAAAATAAAATAAATATAGGGTAATGGTTTATTCTAACTTTTCATATTAACCTTTTATAAAGGAAAATGCGAATTTATTTACATTATCAGCAATTATTATTTTGAAATATAAGACTTCAACGACCATCTAAATATAAAACAAAACATTAATCACGAATATGTTGTTCTCAAATAAAACCTACTTTATCCATGAACGTCATTTGTTGGTTGTTTGAACAACTCCACTTTTATTTTCTTCCCGCTGCAGCACAAGAAGGCCATAGTAGTTGTAATGGTACACCGAGCATTATCCACATGTGTTATCAAAGGGGAAAACAAAAGGAAATAATTACAATGAAGTATGAACTCGAAGCGAACGACTACCAGACTCTACTTATAGGGAAGCGGATAAAACAAAGAAAAACAACACAGCAGAACCATTATCCAGAAAAATAAAGACATATATACAAGGTGCGTTTATTAATTCCCAGGATTGTGTGGGGATTAAAAAATATTTTTAAAAAGTTAAAGAAAAATATTTTATACCCAGTTAAATACTGGACATTTAATCACACCTGAAAATGCAATATTGCTTTGTTTTAAATTGAAAAAAAGTACTATTGAGACCTCTGAATTGATTGAATAAGATTTTTGCAATGCTGTTTATACCGTTCAAAAACCTTTGAATGGTTTTGAAAAGGTTGAGAAGAGATAAATGATGACCAACATACTGAGAGTCCAAGAACATTATGTTGAGAGGAAAACAAGATAAAAAATTATTCAATTATTTATGAACAATAAATTTGTTTTCAAATATTTAAAATATAAATTGCATCTTTGTGGAATTCCCTGCATCTTTTCTTTGAAAGGTTTGCACCCAAAGGTCCGCCGTTCAGTAATTATGAAATATGTGATTCTGTAAGAAGTATCAGAGAGAGAGAACAGAATTATTTACCAAGATGTTAGAACTAGAAACGGTGGCTGTAAAATATAATGTATAACTAGCTGACAGCTAAGTTACGAATAAGCTAATCGAATAAAAATAAAACCTCTCATAAACGACCCATTTGATGTGCGACTATCTCCCCCAGGAACCACTTAGGTAAAATAAGACTTAGACTAAATATTGAGTGAACACCTTCAGGAAAAACTTATCTACGGTTTTAATAACATCGTTAATAGGAACTCTCTTCACAGTTAGGACAATATGATATAAAGTACAGTCCCCAGTTCTTCATTAGTCTTCATGATGCTTCGGTGATTGGATGTAAAAACTGATTGTAGAACAGAAGAAAGTAGGTAGCGATCTGTGGCGTTGGGCGAAATGCTCGCAGTTAAGAACGAGCGCCAATTCGAAGCTAAAACTCGTCCAAAATATATACTTTTTATATTGCACCCATATTTACACAATTTTACAGAAGATAAATGAAGCAAATGAGATCAATATCATCACCCAAGATGTTAGACTTGCGATAGTGGCTGGAAAACAAAAGATATAAATAGCTAACAGCTAAGTTACAAGTAATATAATCAGGTAAACAGTAAAACTCTCATAACTGGTCTCTCTAATGAGCGAATACCTCCTTCGACCGACCCAACTATGTAAGATAAAAATGATTTGAAACTAAACGAACCTTCTTCCTATGAGAGTCCACCTCTAGGAGAAACTAGCGTTATTTAATATTCTTGAAAAACTTCCATAAGAGATTCTACTGTCTACAGTTAAGGCAATACGCTTCAATATTTATTAATCTGCGCAATTATTCTTTAGACCTTAGGAGAACAAATCACTTCCAAAGCATTTCCTTGTGTCTCATACAAATGATTGGTTCTGGCCTTATGTTAGGATACATAGAAATACAGAATAATGTATATAGAAATGTTGACAAAAGTTATTACTTTTGCGGGTTAACACACAAAAATGGAAAAAGCTAGGGCCTAAATTAAATGTACCTTAATACACAGAAAAGCGTACACTCAAGAGTACAATACCAACAACAAAAAGGAAATAAATAAAAACTAGCGATTTGTAAAATAAAATAAAAAGGTACTTAGCTTTATTGTAGCGTTGGTAGGGATCGGACTGGGGTCACAGGGATGCGAAGAGAACAGCCAGACAGGGAAAACCTCGTAGGAAAACCCTTTAAGTGTCTCCACACCAATTCTCCACGCTCTGGCCCCTTTCGCATTCCCTTAGTCCCTTCTTATATACAGACATGGCCACATTCGTCCAATGAGAAGGCGTGAGAGATTGGTTCACTAACAAACGAAGACAACATTTTCCCTATAAAACCTGATCAGAAAAAAAAAACTGAAAATGTTTGTCAATATAATTTGACAAAAGGTATCCTTCCAAAGAAAAAAAAGAACTAACCAATCTCCCAAACATTCTCATTGTCCCGTAAGGAAAACCTCCTGCTGTCGGGAGGGAAAAAGCTCACGGGAGCCATGTTATAAAGATACAAAAAAAAAAACTAAAGAGAGGAGAAGTAGGCATCCAGGTCGTTCCATACAGGTGCCTTCCATCTTGTTCCTCCTAAAAAGAAAATAACCAAAGATCTGAGCAAACTACGTGAGTTACCATGAGTGATTACCAAGCACGCATATATAATATTCTTTAATAGACAGAGTTTAATGGGGGATCAATAAGATCTCATCTGGGATCGGCCGAGCATGATAGGTAGAGACTTTGGGAACTGACAGACGCTCGCTTGATGAGAAACCGAAAGATCCAATTCCATTCAGTTCTCTCAAGTCCAAGAGCTAAAAACTCTTCTTAACGTCAGTTTCTAAACGCTTTCATCCTATCGACATGTACAACTTTCACATCGTCATGGTGACCCCTCTTACTCTAAATTTAACATCGGAGACCCTAGCTTCCACACGAAAAGACCCATAGACGTTGGAGTAACCTTCAGTCTTAGGAACAGCTAGAATTACCCGATCTCCTCTGTCAAAACTTTTGGTATAAGGTGGCCTAGGATTCATAAGCTTTTTAACAGAATTACCTGATATAAACTGTCTGACAGTCTCCTTTGCTTTCCACATCGCCCTTAACCTCTCTGTCCAAGTAGGCCTTCTAAAACTATTAACAGACCCAGCGCTACACTCACAGTTTCTGTTAAACTCAGTAGGTGGCAACTTTACAGCCTCGTTTTCAATGCGTCTCACTGATTTGTCATCTATGGAGCTTGAAACCATTGGTGTATGTGCACTGGCAATCCAGCAAAGGTCTACATAATCATGGTCCTCTGGTTTCAAGGAAATCATGTTGCAACGTTCCCGTACGGGAGGCAACGGGATATTCAATCTCCTTATATCATTGATTCTCAGAATCCCGTCGTAGCCTTTATCTCCGAGTGACATTAACCAGAACCTTATCTCTCCCAGCTCGCTGCCGTTTTCGTTACCAACTCTCCAGGTTTTAACAAGTGTAAGTGTCAGCTCGTGGCCAGTGACTGACACTATACGTAAAGTTTTAAGTGCATCGTCCCAATTCTCTCCTTCAAGACCTTGCACTTTTCAGAATCAATGATACTGACTTGGCTTCCTGTATCATATAATAGGTGCCACATATTGCCGTTAATATTCACCTTAACTATTGGCAGATTTCCAGTCTGATCACCGCCATAAGAACGTATGTTCACAATCTCAGCATTGTCAAGAGTATTGCGGTGGGCAAACATAGAAGACTGTCTTGAGCAATCACTAGCTATATGTCCTAATCTACACTAAGGTGGACTCAGCTTGATTTCGCCCAACAATTTAGTCAGTTTTTCTATCTCACCCCTAAGGTTTTCAATACACTGCTCATTTACGTGTTTCATCCTGTTTACACTGGCACTAAGCATCTTCATCTCTCCCTTAATGCTATTTATTTCTTAAACCCCTTCTACTGAACATACCCCTTTCATAAAGCTGCAACGGTGTTCTACACTATCCTCCGTGGCCATGACAGTGACTGCTTTGTCTATTGATTTAGCCTCACTGCGAACAATAGCCTCCCTATACTTTACGAGTACATTTTCGAGGAAAATTTCGAAAACTAAACTATCGTCAAATCTGTGCTCTACTTTATCTCTAATGGCCAAGAATCTTTCTTTAAAAACCATAGGACTTTCCCTAACTCTCTGCTTAAGACCTTCTATTAATTTAAGGCATTCCCTAATACCACGCGCCTTTTTAGAGTACAGTATGTTCAGTTTACTAACAATAATTTCGAAACTGCTATCGTTACGGATACCCATCTCCTCTAAGCTCAACCTAACTTCAGGGGATAGAGCCTCAAACATAAGCAGTGCCTTGACCTCAGGATCCCAGTTGCCTACTCGAGCTTTAAGCTCGACTTCCCGAATGAAAGACTCGAGACCAACCCCATTAAACACTGACAAGTTGAGCATTGAGTTCACAAACATGATGGAGTACAATAATAATAATATTAATAAACCACTCAATCAAAGAAAATAAAATCGCATGTAAAAATTACAGGAATTTACACGTGCAAACACCAGTGATCCTGGCAGGGCTCGGCAATGACAAATGTTAATACCTTTGCGAGTTAACACACAAAAATGGAAAAAGCTAGGGCCTAAATTAAATGTACCTTAATACACAGAAAAGCGTACACTCAAGAGTACAACACCAACAACAAAAAGGAAATAAATAAGAACTAGCGATTTGTAAAATAAAATAAAAAGATACTTAGCTTTATTGTAGCGTTGGTAGGGGATCGGACTGGGGTCACAGGGATGCGAAAGAGAACAGCCAGACAGGGAAAACCTCGTAGAAAAACACTTTAAGTGTCTCCACACCAATTCTCCACGCTCTTGCCCCCTTCGCATTCCCTTAGTCCCCTCTTATATACAGACATGGCCACATTTGTCCAATGAGAAGGCGTGAGAGATTGGTTCACTAACGAACGAAGACAACATTCTTCCCTATAAAACCTGATCAGAAAAAAAAAAACTGAAAATGTTTGTCAATATAATTTGACAATATAATAAGACATATAAGTATATGGACCAATGCTCTGAAGGAGTGAGGTAAGCTACATGCTGCGAAATTCAGATTGTCCAATTCTCTGATTGCGGACTTTAAATTGGGGACGTCACTTCAGTACGATTCAAAATTCTCGACTAAAGCTTTATAAAGATGGATCATCAAATTTTAGTTAAACATGAAAAGCTCTAAATTACTTTCACCTGAAGAGAATTAAATATTTAAATGTCCTGCAGAAGACTAGTTTTTACCTAAATTATCAGCATTAAAAATATAAAAGAGGAACACTTCCTATATGCAGATTTGCTATAGAAAGATTGATGTTCCTATTTCAAGACACACCTTTGTAAACACTAGCAAATAATGTTGTAATGGTCAAGTCCATCCTCCATATATGCCTCCTCGATGTTGAGACTTCATATTGGAAGAGAATGCTCTCAAGTCAAATCCAAGTTTCACACAAGCTTCTCTGCGATGGCATATTCTGCCTTTCGACCATCTTATCACTTGTCTCTGATCTCAGATTTCTTAAATTAACCTCTGAGGCTCCAACACTCAGCTTAATTAATGGCGAACAACATATGACAAAGTTGTCGATTTCAAAGTGCCTATCATTAAGTTAATATCATTGTCTTTAAAATACGCTTGTTTAGATATTGAGAGAGAGAGAGTTACAGGTATTTTATAACCTAGCATTTAAAAGGTAATGAATTGATGTGTGTTTCACAAATTAATTTAGATATCAAGTATAAAATTATACATTCTGATCAGTATAAAACTAAAGGAAACACAATCTAGAGTACATTTTGAATATACATAGCTGAGAAATAACTTTTCAATTTATAAATATTAAATAGAGATATGAACATCTTAGTTTAGCTACTTCTTTGACTTTTGAAAGCTAGTTTACATATAATAGTGATATATAGAGTCACCTTGTAGATGATGTAGATAAATCTCATTTACAACCTAGCCATGAACATAAGGAATGTGTTATGATGCATCAGCGCGCCATCTGTTATGAATATTTGAAACTATTATAGACGCGTATAATTCTTTTTGGAAATTTTGATGAGCCATGCCCTCCCTTTAATTTTTCCATTGCAGTAAGGGCATGTATAAATTGTTTATTTTTCAAAAGATTCATACGCGTCTATAATAGTTTCAAAATATTCATAAAGAATGTGTGTTAGGAAGTAGATCTTGTTTCAAGATCACAATAATAGGAAGATCCATCAGAGAGAGGAACCTATATTACGTTTAGAACTGAGATATAAAGACACCACTGTAACTTAAATAATAGTTATTTATTCATATAGAATATGGATAGAAATGGGTGAAAATAAGAGATCAGACATTTACAATTATATACTCGGATAATAATTAAAGGTGACATGGCGTCATCTATCGAGGCAAATATCATTTACACGTTTGATTCCTCTCATTCCGGACCAGTAGCCGAATATATCATTTCTTGAAAAAGCATGGAAACCCCAACCATGTATACATTTCCAGCTGGTGGCTCCCGTCAACGTGGTTTTTTTAGGATTCTAAACAGCAAGGTTTTCTAGGAAAATAATTTAAAGAGAATTACGCAAGAAATTAAGATGCTATTTATCAAGGCAAGAGCCAGTTATGGCTGAACACCCCATATAAAGAAAATGATGCCTATTTTGATATTTAAGTTGTGATGGTTATATAAAAATAATCCACCCGATCGCTATGATCAGTATGCTCAGTCACATATGCTGTCGAATTAAACAACTGGCCAATAGTAGGACAGAATGGAAGAGTTTAGCGACGGTCCATAAGTCATGTATTCACCAGATCGCTAAAATAATATAAATATAGGGCAATGGTTTATTCTAACTTTTTATATTAACCTTTTATAAATGGAAAATGCGAATTTGTTTACATTATCAGCAATTTTTATTTTGAAATATAAGACTTCAACGACCATCTAAATATAAAACAAAACATTAATCACGAATATGTTGTTCCCAAATAAAACCTACTTTCTACATGAACGTCATTTGTTGGTTGTTTGAACAGCTCCACCTTTATTTTCTTCCCGCTGCAGCACAAGAAGGCCGTAGTAGTTGTAATGGTACACCGAGCATTATCCACATGTGCTATCAAAGGTGAAAACAAAAGGAAATAATTACAATGAAGTATGAACTCGAAACGAACGACTACCAGACTCTACTTATAGGGAGGCGGATAAAACAAAGAAAAACAACACAGCAGAACCATTATCCAGAAGAAAATGACATTTATACAAGGTGCATTTATTAATTACCAGGATTGGATTGAAAATAATATTTTAAAAAAGTTATAAAAAAATATTTATACCCAGGTATAAACTGGACAATTGATCACACCTGAAATGCAATATTCCGTTCAAAAACCTTTGAATGGTTTTGAAAAGGTTGAGAAGAGATAAATGATGACCAACATACTGAGCGTGCAAGAACATTATGTTGAGAGGAAAACAAGCTCAAAATGTTGGAATTAATCGAAGCTATCAGAATAATTTCTATTAAAGACTTATTTTCACATGCTGGGGTATCTTCAGGACTGTGGCTGTTAGAACTCATGGCATATCTCTATATATATAATAGTCAATTCCTGTCTGTCTGTCTGTTTCGCGATAAAACTCAAAAACTACTGAACCAATTGGTTCCAAATTTCGCATGTCGCTTTTTATAAACCTGAGGAAAATTTTTTGGCTACATTTTGCTTATTATTTTTGGCTATTTCTTTTTTAATTTGAAGAACTATTTTTTACGCGGACTAATCCGGAATGGAATGAATACCTAAATATGGCCATTTTTTTAAAGCATCGGTGGCTTTAGTGGTAGAATGCTCGCCTGCCACTGCGGGCGGCCCGGGTTCGATTCCCGGCCGATGCATTTTTTTTACAATTTTTAAAACAAATTTTATAAAAAATATAATATAAATATATACTATTATATCAACTATATGAATTAAATCAAATACCTAAACACTAATCTCTATATATATAAAAGTCAATTTCTGTCTGTCTGTCTGTCTGTTTCGCGTTAAACTCAAAAACTACTGAACCAATTGGTACCAAATTTTGCATGTCGCTTTTATATAAACCTGAGGAAAATTTTTGGATACAATTTGCTTAGTATTTTTGCCTATTTCTTTTTTTTCATTTGAAGAACTTTTTTTTCACGCGGAGTAATCCGGAATGGAATGAATACCCAAATATGGCCATTTTGTATACGCATCGGTGGCTCAGTGGTAGAATGCTCGCCTGCCACGCGGGCGGCCCGGGTTCGATTCCCGGCCGATGCATTTTTTTTTTAACAATTTTTAAAACTCATTTATATTATATCTTCTATATATATAAAAATGAATGTTTGTTTGTTTGTTTGTTGGTTTGTATGTCCGGTATACAAATTCGCAGTAGTTCACTAATTCAAACCAAAATTTCCATACATAGGTAAAAAAATACGAGGAAAACGATAGGCTATTTTAAATTATATATAAATTAAATATTAAAACTATATATTCAAATTATTCTACTTAGCTCACGAACAGCGCCCTCTATCAAGGTTATAAATACGTTTTAAAATCGAAATATTCTCAAAATTTTATTAATAATAGTTCGCTTAATAATTATAATACTTGATCTAAATCGAAATATTTATAGACGCTCGCTCGATTTGAAGATTTATATCGTAACTAATCTGACTGTAAAGTTTGGAGCGGGACGTTTCACAAGAGTGACATCCACGGTGCCAATTTATAATTGTAACGAATAGTGTTTGAATAAAACATTTAATCGGGTAAACCCGGGCGTTGCCCGGGTCATTCGTCTAGTTGTATGTATATATGTGAATATTACAACTATTTTCATATTTTGGGTTTTTTTTGTGTGTGTACCCCTCAACGAAGGGGAATCTATTTTTTGCTGCTTTCTTCTCCTCTTTTTTTTTTTCACGCACCGCCCCCCCACCCCCTGTCGAGAGAATGTAATCGTCCGCCGGCCGGATGGACAGCCCAAATGCCCCACTGACCAATCGGAGGGGCAGAGGGGTCAAGAGGTCCTGGCGCGGGGACAGAGTTGGTGACACAGCTGTGCCAAGTAGACAAGAAAAAAGCCTCGCGGGGGATTGCCCAAGATGAGCTCCGGAACTTCGTCCATCTTCCATAAATTACCATATAAGCGGTCTGAGAAGGGACTGGGTGGCTGACAACTCAAAGAAAGGTGAAGCCGAGACGAATCTTTGAGAGATTCGCATAGTGGTTGGAGTACGTGAAGGGTGACGAATTGTGCTTCACCTGAAGATTACCAGAAAGTTCGTCGAGGACGACGAATTGTGCTTCCAAGGCAGGGGGGGCTCGGGCAGGCCGACCTAACAACTGAGAGAAACTGTTTTTCGTGAGCACTCTCTCACACGCTTTCCTTTTATTTCCTAAATTGATATATTTTTATGTTATTCTAGCATATTTCTTTTAGTATTTTTTCTTTCTTATTTTTACTATGTTTTCTATTTCGTCAATATCATCATTTTATATATTTTCTTTGTTGAAAAACATTAAGTTGCATGCAAATTTTGGAATGCACAAAAATAATAAGTTTTTCATATATTTTTTATCCCTTATTTTATAGCTATCAAAAAATAAACAAAAGCTTTATATGTGTAGCCTTTTGTTGTCTTCCTTTTTTCTTGCTTGAACACCCAAGGCAGCCCAAAACAATATCAAACTTTAGGTTAAAATTTTTATTTTGTTAAAAAGGGGGGTTTGTGGAGCGTTTCCGAATTTTTCTTTTCCTCCACGAGCTTTTTTTTTTAATTACCCCTTTCTTAACAGTGGCATCAAATAGTAACAAAATATTTGGACATGATCCGGACGTCTCAAAATTTGTTCCCCGTATTCCTAAGGAGAAAAAAAAAAGAGGTTAGAATAGAAGTCTGCCTTATTACCGGGGGTAAAACTTGGGTGTATCAATATGACCCGAAAACTAAACGTCAATCCAGCCAATGGATTGAAAGTGGTGAACCAATGCCCAAAAAGAGAAGGTTTGATAAATACGAAGTCGAGATTTTTGCTTTTTTACATTTTTCGATATTAACGATTTATTTCTCCGTGAATTTATTCCTTTTGGACTTACAATAATTAAGAGGTTTAGATTCTCCGCTAGAAAGCCAAGCAGAGCGGTCGCAGATAGCGTCGTCTCCCGATAAGTTACTTTTTTCTTTTTCCCCAAACTATAATTTTGTTGCTTATAATACTTTATTTACTCCTGTTTCCTAAATACCCTGAGCTGAATCATATAGCTAGTGTTTCTTGCGGGGAAAATGAAATCATTTTTACTTCTAGTTCTATTCAATTTAATATTATCCACAAAGGAAACTTTTTCAAGAACTAAGTATGTTAAATTAAAAAGTACATTGCTCTACTCTCTGCAACAAAACCAAAACTAGTTACCCCACGCTCGTGCTAGAAAGTTTACACCTGGAAGTATTATACTGATGCTGCTCTTTATCTCGGGCATTGAGCAAAACCCGTTCCCCAAATCTACAAGACAAACAACGTTAGATTACATGCAAAGAAAGCAGATTTGCATAATTTAGTATCGGCGCTGACGGAAAAAAAAATTGATGACTGAGGAGAAAGGCTTGATTTTAGGTTTTCATCGTTAGAAACTGGGATAGAAAAAATAAATAACCGGATACAACAGATTGAAACCTCGTTGGAAAGTGCAGCAAGAGCTGCCTCGGCCAACTCCGAAAGGATCTGCGATATTGAACGACGGTTAGAATTTTCCAAATTAAAGCAAAGGGAAAGAAACTTGGTTTTCTACGGAATCGAGGGAACGGAGGATGAAAGTCCGGATGAATGTCGCTCCGTGATAAACAAACTGATTTCGGAAAAAAAAAAAATGCAAATATCGGAAGAATGTAAATTTGAATGTAATTCTACTGTCCTATAAGCTTATGTCCATAGTTTTCTTGAAAACCATTTACGAGATTTCACCCTTCAGTGCTGCGCATATAAGCAGAATCGTCCAATACAGTATTAGAGCTCTGAGAAGCGGTCTGGTGGATTAAATTGGCGAAACCGCTGGGAGGGTTCACCACTGATGAGCCAAGCCCTCCCAATATATTTTTTCATCGCAGTAAGGGCAGTAGAAGTTTGTATTATGTATAAAAGAAACATTCGTGCTTTTAAATCCTTTCATTTATAAATATCGGGAGATATTAAGGTGCAACAATGCCGAAGACTTTCGAAAGGAGCTAACTCTCCAATTCTCATTGAAGTGCCAGATTACAAAGATAGAATTGTTCTCTTAAAAATTCGTTTCGACTGAGAGATAAAAAAAATCCTAAACAAAGATTACACAGCAAACATTAGAGATAGGAGAAGACTTTTGATTACCAAGAAAAAATATTTCCTGACTAGGAGAATTATGCTAAACTAAGAGACAATAGATTAATTGTTGGCGGCAGAGACTACTACGCCTCAAACGGCAGAATCGCTAACCAAAGCGGTGAGGAATTATAATAAATAACTGACAACAAACAGAATGTGCCATAGATCCATCTGCCTACACATACGACTCAAGATATTACCCCCCCCCCCCCAGTTTCACCAACCAAAAAAAAACTCCTGATGCTAATTCTCGATTACCAAAAATTATGTATTGGAACATTAATGGATTCTATAGAATAAACTCCCTCTTCTCGCTTTCTAACTATTTGAAACAATTTGACATCTTCGCCTTGACTGAGATCTGGTACTTCTCATATTCGAATTTCACAATTGATGCTTTCAAATTATATGAATCACCGGATTCAAGGTCTTCAAATAAAGGAAGATGCTCCGGTGGAATTATTGCAGGAATTAGTGACAAATTACAAAATACACTGGAAACGGTCGACATCGGAAAACATTGGATTACAATAACCTTTAGACAAAACTGTAATTCACAAACGTGCATCATTTTTACCTACCTCCCTCTAAAAATAAACTTCAATTGTCAAACCTAAATAATTTACTTAATCACATTGAAGACAGATTAGCCAAAAGCTATTATGACCTAATAATATTAGGTGATTTTCATACGTACCGGTAATCAAGCATTGAAAGCATAACCCATTGAAACATCCCCTACTTCTTTCTTCTGAACGGAAATCTAAAGACTTAGCGGTCTCCAATTACTCAGAGCAACTGATAAACTTTCTTGACAACAACCTTTTGACAGTCATTAATGGTAGAACTAAGAGCGATAAAAGCGGAAATTATACGTACATTTCAGAGCGTGGCTTCTCGGTAATTAACTATGTCATCGTTTCTCATTCTTTGCTGGAGCACGTGGTTGATTTAAAGGTCGATGACACGCCATATTTGGATCACTTTCCACTCATAATAAAAATAGCAATCTCATCTAGCCTCAAACGGATGAAAAGTAACATACATCCCTGCTATGAGAAGCACAGATGGACTTCTGGAAACGCATCACTCTTCTTACAGAACCTTGACAATTATAATTCCCTCGAGATGAGCCTCGACTGCCAGGTCAACACTTTAATCAAACAAATTCCAAACACGATGAGTGCGGCAGGAATAAGGATTGAGGTTGTTGTATAGAAGGTTCACCACTGATGAGCCAAGCCCTCTCATCCAACAAATTTTAACATTACAGTAAGGTCTGTAAAGATAATATTTTAAGATATTATATGATATATTAACTATTCTGAAGAAAGATTCTGCACAAAGATCAATTTCGATTTAATAAAGATTATGACTGTTTTCGATGTTGTTAGAAAATTTATTGATTTTCTTAAACTGTTGAATAAATAAAGGCGTATATATTTCCGGAATTTGTCTGTTCGCAATGTTTTCATCTTCTGCTGAACTCCAGTTCTCCAAGAAGTGTCTGACAAGCCTTTTTAAAAAATATTTTCGTGGACTCGTGTTTTTTTTTTTTGGCAGGGATATGGTTTAGTTTGATGACATGTTCTGCTGACAGTGTGGTTTGGCTATGGTGTTTGAAGGCTGATTGGTGCTGTTTTATTCTTTCTTCCAATCTTTTGATGATCTCACCAATAAAAGTGGCACTACATGATTTTCTTGGAAATTTGTAGGTGACATTTGTCTTCTGTTTCGGTTCATAAGTTATTTTTTAGGTTATAGAGTGACGAAATATGCTTTTTTAGGTTCTAATTAGACAGGTATATTTTTTTCCCCTGACGTGTCTTTTATAATTATAACGAGTCTCTCGGCTCTATAGCTGTATGGGAGAATGAAAAATTGCTTTGGAAGTTGTATGTTTAGTTGTTGTTTGATGGTTGTTCTGTAAAGTTGTTTGCTGATAAACTTATCAGGGTAATTATTCCCACTTATTATTCTGTATAGTGCATCGAATAATTTTGTTTAGATCTATATTAGCTGAAGTCTGAGATTTTATACACTTGCTTTGTTAGGTTGTTTGAGTGAATGTACAAAATATTTTGGTTAGTTCATAAAATTTCCGACTTCTATGTGTTCTGTGAGTATATAAGTTGATTTCAATATCTTCGGACAGACAGACGTAGAAGAGTAAGTTTAATAAAAGTTTTAAATAAAAATAATGTACTTTCCTCCATGGCAGATAAACAACATTGCATTTCTTGTGCTTGTTTGAATTTATAGTCAGCTGTATATGTTTTTTTGTTTTAATTTTCTATAAACATAGTTCTCTCTAAAATAAAACTAAAATAATTCCTTTTCGAGGAGAAGGATGCTCAATGGAACCAAGAGACAGTAAATTATCTCTGAATATTTGGTTTGTAGCAAATATCATGATACAGCAATATTATAATTTTATGACTAAAAATAGGTCAATTAGGCCAGTAATTGGTTTATTAGAATTTTATTTGAATAAAATGTGATAAAAGTCTATTCCTGACACACTAACTCTTCTCTCTGATAAAATATAATCCAGATTGGGTGTTAAATATTGAGGAAACGTATAAGGAAGAAATATATATATAAAGACATATATAAACACTGACTTTTAACTTTGACTATAAACATATAACAAATAAATGTTTCGTTAGAAATTTTGTATTTTTATTCATTTGAAGGGTTACAACACCCTTTTATTACAATGTATAATATTATAGTCGATATTATATGTCAGATGTTATAAAAGCTGAGGAACAAGAAATCAACAGTTTTCCTATTTATTGAACATACAATCAGGACAGGATCAGCTCCAGGGTGGCACGGCGAGGATCGTTGGTGCGGGATCCCGGGTAGATGCGAGTCTTGGCAGAGTTAGTGGCTATATCGTTTGGTCCTCGGTAGCGGTTGAAATTTAGGACTGCAGGAAGAGTTATAAATGGAAGTTGACTATTTGTTGTCTTATAAGTCTTAGCGACTGGTAACTCAGGAGTACTGTTATAGCTACAACTGGCTATTTATGTCTTCTTATTTCTGGCAGTAGATGACATCACACAGGATACAGTTGTAGATTCAGCTGTTTATCTGGTGTACTATTGATATCTCTGGAAGACGGTGGTTGGCATCGTGAGAGTAGGTCAGCCGTGTATCCACTTGCTATAAAAGGTCTTAGTAGGTCGATGAAGTGAAAGAAAAGGGCTATGGATTGTATCACGATTTTCTTCCTAATAATCACCCAATTATTGATATTTCCTTATTCCCAGCATATAATTGGTGTCAGATTGTAGGACCAAGTAAAATATCATTGGCTCCAGTAGGCTCCACAGGCTCCTATCAGGACGTGGAAGAACGGTATTACTTCCGGCCTCAAGGAGATCTCCCAGCACATCTTGGACAGTCTCTGAACACATCACTCCGGACAGTATTTTTGGATAATATCTAGATTTTTTTGCCTTGTGACATGTGTTCTGACATATGTGAGTAAAATATTTGTTAGAAAAAATATAAGATATTTTAATTGTATTAAAAAATAAATATAACAATTCATGTTCAGAAGAAAATGACGTGAAAATTCAAAATACTGCCTAATGATGAGATATATCATGGGATATAAAACGCGATTTAAACGCGACGAACGCCATTTAAATTAAAGCACTGTCGAAATAAGAGGTAGATAAAATGTCGTATATTTAGCTAAATGCCAACGGCATTTAGAGTAGTGTTCTTAATTTTTCTATATAACATGGGATATGAACAAACAAAAGATAAAAATTTAGTGTAGAGTCTAATTTGGGAATATATTGCATATAATGAGATAAAAATTAACAAAAGTCACGAAATTTGAAGCACTGTTCAATTTTGAGATATATTGCATGTAATATATAAAAGAAAAGAAGCTAAATATTTTGACGTAAGGACAAATTTTGTGATATATTGTATGAGATTTGAATGAAAAAAATTTAAGGGTGCTGTCTAATTTGAAATATATTGAATTATTATATATATATAAAAGAACAAGAGCCACAAAATGAAACTACTGTCTGAATTTAGGATATATTTTAGGTTACAAAAATAACCAATAGAGCAACAACATTTTAGTACTGTTAAATTTAAAGATATATTGCATGAGATATTACTGAACAAGAATTGAAAATTTGAAGTACTGTGATCACAAATAGTCACAAAATGTGAAGTACAGTCTATTTTTAGATATATTGCATGAGATATTACTGAACAAGAATTGAAAATTTGAAGTACTGTGATCACAAATAGTCACAAAATGTGAAGTACAGTCTATTTTTAGATATATTGCATGATATATAAATGAACAATAGTCACAAAATGTGAAGTACCATCTATTTTAGATATATTGCATGAGATATAAATGAACAATAGTCACAAATGTGTGAAGTACCATCTATTGTAGATATATCGCATGAGATATAAATGAACAATAGTCACAAAATGTGAAGTACCATCTATTTTAGATATATTGATTGAGATATAAATTAACAATAGTCACAAAATGTGAAGTACAGTCTATTTTTAGATATATTGCATGAGATATAAATGAACAATAGTCACAAAGTGTGAAGTACCATCTATTTCAGATATATTGCATGAGATATAAATGAACAATAGTCACAAAGTGTGAAGTACCGTCTATTTTAGATATATTGCATGAGATATAAATGAACAATAGTCACAAAGTGTGAAGTACCGTCTATTTTAGATATATTGCATGAGATATAAATGAACAATAGTCACAAAATGTTGAAGTACCGTCTATTTTTAGATATATTGCATGAGATATAAATGAACAATAGTCACAAAATGTGAAGTACCGTCTATTTTTAGATATATTGCATGAGATATAAATGAACAATAGTCACAAAATGTGAAGTACCGTCTATTTTTAGATATATTGCATGAGATATAATGAACAATAGTCACAAAATGTGAAGTACCGTCTATTTTTAGATATATTGCCTGAGATATAAATGAACAATAGTCACAAAATGTGAAGTACCGTCTATTTTTAGATATATTGCATGAGATATAAATGAACAATAGTCACAAAATGTGAAGTACCATCTATTTTAGATATATTGCCTGAGATATAAATGAACAATAGTCACAAAATGTGAAGTACCGTCTATTTTTAGTAAAATTGCATGAGATATAAATGAACAATAGTCCCAAAATGTGAGGTACCGTCTATTTTTAGATATATTGCATGAGATATAAATGAACAATAGTCCCAAAATGTGAGGTACCGTCTATTTTTTAGATATATTGCATGAGATATAAATGAACAATAGTCATAAAATGTGAAGTACCATCTATTTTAGATATATTGCATGAGATATAAATGAACAATAGTCACAAAATGTGAAGTACCATCTATTTTAGATATATTGCATGAGATATAAAGAAAAATAGTCACAAAATGTGAAGTACCGTCTATTTTTAGATATATTGCATGGGATATAAATGAACAATAGTCACAAAATGTGAAGTATCGTCTATTTTTAGATATATTGCATTGGATATAAATGAACAAGAGTGCGTAGAAAATACAAAGTACTGTCTAATTATGTCTAATAAATGACCAAGAGAGCAACATAATTTTAAGTATTGTTTAATTTCGAGATATATTGAAAGAGATATATTGCACGAGAGATATAAGTTAACAAGAGTTTGTCAGAGTGATATGAATGAACAAGTGTCACAAAATTCAAAGTACTGTCTAATTTAGAGATGAAATGCATAATATATAATTAAATAAGTGCAACAAATTTCAATGTTCTGTCTAATTTTAAGATATATTGTGTGATATGTATAAACGAAGAAGATATCAATAAAAGGTAAACTTCTGTCTAATTTACAAATATATTGCATGATAGGACTGTTTTATATATTTTCCATGAGACATAAATGAACGAGGGATACAAAAATTTAAAATGCTGTTTAATTTCAATCAATATTGCGAATGAGAAAAAATAAAATAAACATAAATTTTACAAAATTTAAAACATATATTCAATTTTTGATGCAAAACAGACAAAGTTAAAAGGTGTTCAAAAATTTTGTTATTTTGAATCAGGTTTTAGGCAGGATTAGACATCCGAGACAGCTTACTCTCACTAAAATATTTTGAAACATAAAAAATATCATCATTTTGAATGCAAACCCTGTCGTAATTTTCAACTTTTGAACATAAAATATGTTTCAGACAAGTGATCATTTAACATCTTATATTTCAATCAATGAAATGCAACTTTTATTTAAGATAAATATCTCACAGTTATTTAATCATATTCCCACTTTTTGATAAAACAAGAAGTTTCTCTTACTTTAGAAAGTAAAAATCTGATCACAATTAATAGAGCTTATTTCTAACCTAGCTTTATAAAATGCTTAGCGAGTTACACAATATGCATTGATGAATGATTTTGATTTGCAATAAAAACCTCTCCCTTCTCTTAATAAACAACGCCTCTATTTCCATAATTCTACCTCTGATTGAATATGACTCATAACTATGTCTACATCCCGTCGTGGACAGCAGGCTAGGCCCCGTCTGATAGGAGATAGACACGAATCATGACCTATTGTTATCACTACACTCTCTCACTCCACATTCCAACCTAGTTCATTGAATTTAAATTAAGTCTAAATCTGGTGATAGAAATCTAAATCATAACTATGTCTACATCCCGTCGTGGACAGCAGGCTAGGCCCCGTCTGTTAGGAGATAGAAATGAATCATGACCGATTTTATTCACCTCCCCATTCCAACCTGGCACATAGGCATTAAAATCTCAACAAAGAAATTGTTTAGTAAATCTTACCTATCAATCAAATAATCAAATATGTAACATGAGCTCGAATATTTGAGAAATAAAATAAATATTTGTGATCAGATAATTTTATATTTACAATTTGATATATATCCAAATTTGACCTACTTCACAATCTTTTCCGCCTAAAACCTGATTCCATAGATATCATTTGTTCAGAGTAAAAATATATCGACCTCTTTCATAATGAATGTTATACATTAACACCTCATATTAACGATGTGAACGTGTAAATGGATTCTTTGAGATGTTAAATTGTTGAAATGAAATTAATAGCGAAGGTTTTTATGAAAAAATAGTCATGGTTGCTTTATTTTTGTAAATATTTTATTCAATATGTGTAACTCGATATTTTTTATACAATTTTTTATTCAAATTTTTAATACATTCACATTTCTATTAAATTTAAAATTTTTAAAAATTGTTAATATAAGGTACATTAATATGAGATTTCATTGTTTTATTTTGTATTTACAATTGTCTTTTCCGAAATCTTTTTTTGAGAGAAAGATAAATTATTTATGTTTTGTATATACATTTGGCATAAAAATATTTTTTATTTTCTAAAGATTAAGGAAATATATATATATATTGAAAAAATCTTCATTTGAAAGTAAAACTGACTAATATTATTTTTATATAATCATATAGAATATATTTATACTGATTGAAATGATATATCGCAATAATATGATCTACAATCCAATATCAAATTTAGTAAAGAGTTAAAATTTAAGAAAATTTATATCAAAAATACATTTTCAAAAATTATATAGTCAGAGATATATAAAATTATCTTGAATTTTTCCGAAATAATACTTTTTAAACATTTTTAAAATTTGGTGTGTGCAATTTCTCTTTTAGCATCACATAATTGTCTTTCAAAAATATTCAAAATATTTTGTTTATCTATATATATAAAATTGAATGTCTGTGTGTGTGTGTGTCTGTGTGTGTGTGTCTCTGTGTGTCCTCTATGGATTCAAAAACCATACATCCAATCGCCGTGAAACTTTGGGATATTATTAGGTGTATCTCCGGAAAGGTTTACGAAAAATAATTTCTTGAATATCTTTAATATCCTTAGAGTTATTTGCAGATTTGTAGCTTTAACTCGCACGCAGCGCCATCTTGCAACGGAGATCTGCCCCTCACCCCCTCCGTTCCGGCCGCCGGCCAGTTGGTTGGACAGTCCAAGTTCCCACCGACCAATCAGAGGGATCAAGAGCCCCCTCCCCCCCCGTCCGGCCGCCGGCCAATCAGAGTGATCAAGAGGTCCTGCGCGCGGGGGGCGGGTGACCTCCGGGAACTACGTCCATCTTCCATAAACGACCATGATTTTATTCAACTTATCGAGTATTTTTCAAGGGACCGGGAAAATATGTTCACTAGATAAAACGATGATTTTGTAATGTAGAAAATTAGGAAAGACAAAATACAGGATGACACGGCACACAGGGACCGGGGAAAAAATAATCACTTTATCGAGAGATTCACGACCATGACTTTATTCAACTTATCGAGTATTTTTCAAGGGACCGGGAAAATATGTTCACTAGATAAAACGATGATTTTGTAATGTAGAAAATTATGAAAGACAAAATTCAGGATGACACGGCGCACAGGGACCGGAAAAAATGTTCACTTTATCGAGAGATTCAAATTTACGAGTTTCAAATTATCAAAATATATCTTTTTTCTTTATAAGTTTATAGAGAATGTTTTACCAAATGTTCGTTAGACAAACCTTTACTCGTGTAAAACCTCGGGCGAAGCCGGGTACGTCCGCTAGTATTGTATAAAACCTGTTGAACGTTTGTTCATATCACACATCATATTGGTACTCGTGGCTAACCAGGTTTCAGATGTTCTGATCAAGCAAAGGGTTTTTCTTAGAATACATTCTTAAATTACTGATTGCAATTATTTAAGTTTTTATAGAATACATTTTGTTCATCGAAAAATAATTCCATTGGAAATTATTGTCGAAAAGATTATAGGTTGGCATGAAATCCTGTTTCGTCATTTGTATTAATAAATATTTTTCAATTTCTTATTATAAAAAATTAAGGGAAATTTCGGAAAAAGGATTCAAATAATGACACTTGCCGTGTCTGTTCAAGAACATCTCTGGTCACATCACCAGAAGGTAGGGTGTCGCCACAGCCGCCATGCAGAAGCCTGGACATCAAAACGAAAGTTTTCCCGAGATGTCACACAGAGATTGTCACACTTACCTCAAATTGTGTCGCTCTTAGTTCCAGGGAGAGTTGAGAAGACTGAATCAGCGGCCGCCCGTAAAACGCTATTTTGGAGATAAATTTCTACAATCAAATAATTATCCATTGTTTGTTAGAAAGGATGTGGGATGAAGGGAATAAAATAAAATCTATCTAGTCTTATTGAAACAATCTTCCAAATACCAAATTTATATAGGGTCATTTAAAAGACCAAACACTGAGATTCTAATAAAAACTATACACCCTTCATTGGTAAATGTTCTGTTTGTGTAAATGCTTCTTTCAAAAGGGAACTTTCTCAATTTGTTATTCTCGTCAAAATATAACCAGGGTTATTCTGTCTCTTTTCATAGGTAAATAAGTTATAGTAACTGTTGTGTCGCCTCCCAGTAGTAGTCACGACACGCAGCCTATGTTTACTGGTCAATTTCTGTTTAATTGCACCGTTAATGTTCTATATATACAAATATATATTTACATATTAATAATAAAAAAAACATGCAAAATACATACAGATATTTAACAATTTACATACACAACACATCTCCCCTCTTAATAGTAGTGCAGCCGGTCTGGCGGTCTTCTGGATCGCTGCGGTCTTGGACTGCGCACAGGGACAGGGACAGCCGCAGGGCCCGGTTCTGGTTCTGGCGGTCTTCTGGATCGCTGCGGTCTTGGACTGCGCACAGGGACAGGGACAGCCGCAGCAGCAGGGCCCGGTTCTGGTTCTGGAGTGTCCTCTTGTGCTGAAGACTCCGCTCCTTTCAATTCCCAGGGTGATCTCGAGAAGTGCCAGGCAATATAAAATCTCTTGATGTACCCGGCAATACCAAATCTCTCACTTCAGGAACTTCTTTCTTGATAACTGGCCTTAGTTGATTTATGTGTCTTTTCACATAACGGCCTTCGTCTTCTATAAGGTAATGTCGGCTGCTCAGTAGTTCCATGATCCTGCCCCTTTTCCATTTTGGTCCGTTAGCAAAACTCCGAAAATACACATCAGAGCCGACCGCAAAATGATTTTGCTTCCTCATGGCATCATGGTACACCTCTCCTACCTTCGCCATTTTCGGAATCAAATTTGAAAATCTTGATCTTAGATTTCTTTTCATTAAAAGTTCCGCGGGAGACTCCTTTAATACCGTTTGAGGAAAAGCTCTATGGGCGAATAAAAATCGCTGTAGATTGATTTCTACACTGTCCTTTCCTTGGTTCTTTCGTAAAGAGTTTTTAAATTCACGTACAAATCGCTCAGCTAAGCCATTAGTGCTGGGATTGTACGGACTCGTCTTTGTGTGTCTTATACTATTTATTTTTGTAAATTCCTCAAATTCACTTGAGACAAATTGTCTGCCATTATCGGTTACCAAAAGTTCAGATAATCCAAATCTGGCAAAGATCTCCCTAAGATGTCCTATGATGGTTCTGCTCGTAATGTCCTTTATGATGACAATCTCCAGCCATTTGGTGCACGCGTCTACAAGGACCATAAACATTCGTCCCATAAAGGGACCTGCTAGATCTAAGTGTAGACGGTGCCACGGCTTCTCAGGCCAAGTCCACTCTGAAATGGTAGACGGCGGCATTCTTGCAGATTCTTGGCAAATTCTACAATCTCTAGCCAACTCTTCAATGTTCTTATCTATGCCTGGCCACCAAAAATACCGTCTAGCAATCATTTTCATTTTCACCATCCCTAGGTGCATCTCATGTAAATCGATCAAAATTAAGGATCTTAATTTCTGGGGAATTACCACTCTTTCACGCCATTGCAGACACCCAAACTCACAACTTAATTCGTCTTTATCCTATAATAGGAACAAAGTGGATTTTCCTGCGATACCTTTGGAATTTGCCAATTATTTTCCCTAACATTTCTCAACACAATTGATAGTAATTTATCCCGGCGTGTCTCAACTGCCACATCCTGGAATGAGAAGGGGACCTCACTCATTTTCCGAAGGAGAAGCACCTGATCCTCATCCAAAGATTCCGTGGTCTTTGAGACTAAAGGTAATCGTGATAACGCGTCTGCATTGCCATTATCATCAGTTTTTCGAAACTCCACAGTGTATTTAAATGCAGATAATTTTAAAGACCACCTCTTAATTCTTGATGCAGCACATATGGGGATCGGTTTCTGGGGTGAAAAAATGTGCATTAAAGGTCGGTTGTCTGTGATCAACACAAATTCACGTCCCAATAGATATTGTCGGAATTTCCCACAACCAAAAATGATGCTTAAGGCTTCTTTTTCTAATTGCGAATACCGCCTTTCCGCTTCAGTTAGCGTTCTTGAAGCAAAGGCTATAGGAGTTTCTTCCTTTCTATCGTTCCTGTGACTCAGAACCACTCCTAAACCATAGCTAGAGGCGTCACATGCAAGGACTAGTTCCCTAGTTGCATCATAATGTGCCAGCACCGACTCGTTTGTTAGCAATGCTTTGCATTTTGCAAATAATACTCGGTGTTCGCCAGTCCAGTTCCATTTGGAATTCTTTTTTAAGAGGTGATAGAAGGGCGCTAAAATATCTGCAATATTTCTTATAAACCTAGAGTAATACATAAGGAGACCTATAAAAGATCTCAATTGAGAAACGTTTGTAGGTTCAGGCGCCTCTATCACCGCTTCTATTTTACTACTTATGGGATGCAGTCCTTTTTTTATCTATTTTTAAAACCTAAATATTCAACAGCATTTACTGCGAATTTGCATTTATCCTTGTTTAATCTTAAACCTTTTTCTTGCAGCCTTTTAAAGACCAATTCCAGCTTTTGCTCGTGATCCCTATGATCCTTTCCGGCTACCAGGATGTCATCGATGTAGCAAGCCACTCCCGACATATCTGCAAATAGATTGTCCATTTCTCTTTGGAACTTATTTGGTACTACAGCTACTCCATAGGGTAGCCTTTTAAAGGCAAATAACCCCTTCGTAGTATTAATGTTCACCACTCTTTTGGCCTCTTCAGATAATCTGACCTGCAAATAAGCTCTGGATAAGTCCAATGACGAAAATACTGTATTTCCAGACAATTTTGAAAATATTTCGTCTATTGATGGAAGCGGATACTTATCCAATTCTATGGCCTTATTTGCGGTGCATCTAAAATCGCCGCAAATTCTAAGGCTTCCATCTTTCTTCAGTACTGGTACTATAGGTGCGGCCCAGTTGGCATACTCAATAGGTTGTAAAATTCCCTCGTTAACCATGCCATCGATTTCATTTTCTACTTTTTTCTTCAAAGAAAAAGGCAAACTTCTCGCCTTACAAAATACAGGAGTCGTATTTTTTTTAAATAAAAATCATTATGGACGTTTTTTAAGCAACCTAATTCTTTGCTAAATAAATTAGCATACTTATTTATTATAACTTTGATATCGGACTCGCTTACTTGTCTAATGTTCAATAACCTAGAAAAATCAAGATTTAAACCTTTTAGCCATTCTCGTCCCAACAAAACTATCGAAATATCTTCATCTACAACTATCAACCGCAAATCTTGATTTGCCTCCTTCACAAAAACTCTTCTCTCACCAATAATATTTATTGGGTTTCCGCAAAAGGACCTCAATCTTAAATGAGATGGAGACAATTTACCATCTTTCCAGTATTTTTCATAAATTGTTTTCGGTATCAGTGTGACGGGACTTCCTGTGTCCACCACAAAACACAACTGATACTCGTCAACATGTAGATTTATTTTTGCATCAGTATCACCTTGTACCGAATAAATTAATTCGTCCTGCGCATATCTGCAGTCTGGCACTGATTTACCCGTTTTGCACACCCTGCTCAAATGTCCAATTCTCTTGCATTTAAAACAAGATTTTGTTTTATGTGGACATGCAGGTGCCAGGTGAGAGTTTTTTTCTCTGCATCGGAAACAAATTGTCTCCCTTCTTTGCATACCGGGCCCATGCTGGCATCCTCTACGAGCTTCACTCTTTCTATTTCCTCCTGGAACAATATCTATCTTAGCCACTAGTCCATCCTGCAGCTCCTTAGCATTTTGTTCAACTAGCTCAAACGAGACTGCTATAGAAAATACCCTGTCCAAGGTGACATCGTCATCCTCCTGTAACAATTTCTTCTGAAGGCTTTCCGATTTTATACCAGCCACAAAACGGTCTCGTAACATGACCTCCAACATTTCACCAAAAGTGCAATCCATAGCCAAATGCCGGAGCTCACGCAGGTATTCTGAGACAGATTCATTTTCGAGTTGTATTCTCTTCAAGAACCTGCATCGTTGAGGAATCACCTTCTTTCTTGGAGCTAGATGTAGTTTTATTCTTTGTACTAACAATTCATACGGCTGTTCTCTCATTGTACTCGGGAAAAAATAAATCATTGCCCAGTTTCAACATCTCCGAATCCAGCAGAGAAACAAAGATGGGCATTCTTCTTTTTTCTTCTAATGCATTTGCCTCAAAGGCTGCTTCAAACCTCTGAACGAAAATCTCAAAGGATTCTTCCCCCGGCCTGAAGAAACCGAACGGTACAATCACTGAACTTCCAGACATCCTGTTGGCTTCTCGTTCGCTTAGATTTCTATCTTCCTCCACCTGTGAACGAGCACTTGAAACGGTTCCCACACACTCGTCGCCAGTTGTTGTGTCGCCTCCCAGTAGTAGTCACGACACGCAGCCTATGTTTACTGGTCAATTTCTGTTTAATTGCACCGTTAATGTTCTATATATACAAATATATATTTACATATTAATAATAAAAAAACATGCAAAATACATACAGATATTTAACAATTTACATACACAACAGTAACACGTTTATATTTGGAGAAGTGATGTTCAGTTGCCTATGTAGACCTCCCCTCCATATTCATACAATTTGTCCTGCAACGTAACAATATTTTGTAACCGTTTATACTCTCGTAGGATGTTATGACGAAACTTGGCTTTTGTCTGAATTTGTCCAAACTGTTGCCGTTGCACATGCTAAAACGCCATATTGTGCTGAGAAGATGATCCAAAATGGGTTGTTCAATTTATTTTTAACGGGAAATATACCACCTTTAATACATATATTTGCATAATTCTACTGTCCACAAAACATATATCTATAGACTTCTTAAAATACCCACAGCGAGATTTCCTTTCATTTACCGACTGTATAATCAGAACAGTCCAATACAATATTAGAGCGGGCTGGTGGATTGAACTGGTCAAATTGATGGTAGATTTATCACTGATTAGCCAGCACTTACAACATTTCCTTCGTAGTAAAAACAAATGAAAAATGTTTATTTAAATATATATAAAATAGTTACAATAAATAATTTTCCTTCTTGCGATTAGATGGTACACTATATTCAATATAATATACAATCTACATATATATATATGAAAAAACAATGGAAAAAAATAAAAGATAAGTGGGTCAGGTGTTGATATTAAAAATAAAGAAGGCATCTCCTGACCACGAGCACATGTGCTTTTTAGATGGTAGAGCGCCATCTAGTGGAGCAAAAATAAACTAAACGTTTATCTTAGCTTGCTCCGTGATATTTGGCCAACCCAATTTCTTGATAAATCAAGAAAACCCATCGACGAACGCGTTTCGCGCTGTTGGCGCTAGTCAGCGTGGAGTAGGCTGTAACCACTGCGACCAAAAAGATTTTTGGTCCCAGAGGCTTCTTGAGAAATCAAGAAATGGGTATTTAAGGCCAAATTTGCGTAAAGACGCTTAACACATGAAAAAATAATAGAAAAAATAAAAGATAAGTGGGTCAGGTGTTGATATCTATATATATTAAAATTAATGTTTGTATGACTGTTTGTTGGTTTGTATGTCCGGTATACAAATTCGCAGTAGTTCACTAATTCAAACCTAAATTTCCATACATAGGTAAAAAATAACGGGGATGACAATAGGCTATTTTAAAAAATATATAAATCAATTATTAAAACTATATATTCAAATTATTCTACTTAGCTCACGAACAGCGCCCTCTATCAAGTACTAAAAGGTTATAAATACGTTTAAAATCTAAATCTTCTCAATATTTTATTAATAATAGTTCACTTAATAACACATACGTTTAGAATACTTGATCTAAATCTAAATATTTATAGACGCTCGCTCGATTTGAAGATTTATATATTTTCATTTTTTAGATATTACTGATCTAATTCGCCGTTTAAAATAACTGCTCTAATTCGAAATATTTGGTATGTTTTATTTGTGTTCAATCTATTTCTATTTATTTGAAGTATTATAATTTCCATGTTTTAAAAACCTATTTCAAAAAGGTCGTTAGAAATATGTAAGGCCTGAAATAGCTTTACATGCGCATATTTATAGTGCAAAGCGTAGCTTAATTGTTAGGTGTACGGCTTCGTATTTTCACAACCTTGGTTCGAAACATAGCCTAGGTGTTTTTTTTTTAATATATTAGTGAAGCAAAGGTTTTTTTTACAGTACCTAAATTTCCATACATAAGTAAAAAAATACGGGAAAGACGATAGGCTATTTTAGAAAATATATAAATCAATTATTAAAACTATAAATTCAAATTATTCTACTTAGCTCACGAACAGCGCCCTCTATCAAGTACTAAAAGGTTATAAATACGTTTAAAATCTAAATCTTCTCAATATTTTATTAATAATAGTTCGCTTAATAACACATACGTTTAGAATACTTGATCTAAATCTAAATATTTATAGACACTCGCTCGATTTGAAGATTTATATATTTTCATTTTTAGATATAACTGATATAATTCGCCGTTTAAAATAACTGCTCTAATTCGAAATATTTGGTATGTTTTATTTGTGTTCACCCGATTTTTATTTATTTAAAGTATTATAATTTCCATGTTTCAAATATATATATAGTTAAAAACCCTTTTCAAAAAGGTCGTTTGAAAAATTAATTTGAAATATTTATAGACGCTCGCTCGATGAGCAATGCCCGAGGAATGATCTAATCAAATATATATTCACTAGGGCAGATAAGCACTCGGGTAAATCCCGGGCGTACCCCGGGTCACCCTGCTAGTTAAAAATAAAGAAGGCATCTCCTAACCACGAGCACATGTGCTTTTTAGATGGCAGAGCTCCATCTAGTGAAGCGAAAATAATCTAAACGTTTATTTTAGCTTGCTCCGTGATATTTGGCCAACCCAAGTAAAAAAGCGATACAATACTAGTTGTAGACCATATTGTCCAAACCGTTGGAAGGGTTCACCACAGATTAACAAAACTTTCCAATATTTTATATCTTCCAAAGAGAAATTGCTTATATGTAAATTTATAAAATTGTTTTTTAAAGAGATAGAGAATAAAATATATTTCTTTCTGTTATAATGATAAATTCTTCAATCAATTGTTACAAAGAGGATTGAATGATCTTATGACAGCAGGTCCTCTTATGGACCATCGTTAAAGGTTCTGTTCTACCATTGCCCAGTTGTTTTCTTTGACAACATGGCGGACTGATTGTATCTGTGGTTGGATTCTACTCCTTCTTCCGATCAACATTACACCTAGAACATCATGTAGTTTCTTAATATGAGGTTCATGGACAAAATTGTTTCTTATTTCATCAATCTCGATCATATTGTCCTATATAACTGGTTTTATATTCTGGACGATGGACTCGGCCGTTACGACATTAGGTATTTGCGATAACACCAAGCATCGCTGGAAAAACTGGTTCCCATAAATAAAAAGAAAAACCGAAACATTATCTTTAATGGCCAAGGCACTGATTCTAAAAATAACAATCTCTGCAATAAAGACTTGGGCGACATGATTAGGCAAAACAGGCTTTCTTCCGAAAAATTGAAACATTTAATTATTATTCGAGTATACTAAGATAAAACATTTTATGCTAGCCAATATATTGATGGTCCATCATTACATAATTTTGAGAATGTGGGTTGACAAGCACTGATCGTTAGTTAAGCTAGATACTTCTCTACCTGACAATGGGAATTGTCAATGCCTCTTATACACCGCCGTCATCAAATCATCAAAATGTGATTTCTCTGATTCAAAGATTTACATTCATGGAGTTCTATCTTCTACGATTCTAAACCGTCTTCTTTAGCGACATGTAGCATACTCTAACCTTGATATCATTGCTCTATATGTTTTTGCCATTATTCGTTTTCTATATCCTCCTATATATCTCTCCATCCATTCAAGACCAGAATCAATATTCGCATTTGAGACAAAAATTTACAGAAAAGAGCTAAATGAGGTATTTTCAAAGAGACTTTATTTTTTAGAAGACTGATAAAGAACAGGGAGATTGTATTTCAAATCGTATTGTCCTAACTCTGAAGAGAGTTCCTATTAGCGATGGTTAAAATTGTAAAAAGGTTTGTCCCTGAGGTGTTCTCTCAATGTTATTTTACCTAGATGGTCGGGTTTGGAAGGTTTTGCTGTTTACTCGATTAGCTTATTTGTCGCTTAGCTGCCAGCTACTTATACCTTATATTTTAACGTCGCTATCTCTAGTTTTCATATCTTTGTTAATGATTACGTCCTCTCTGTCTCTCTCGGCCACGTGGCGCGCAGGATCCCTTTTTCTCATTATAGAGAGCCGTGGGTTCCAATCTTTAATCTATTCCAGGTATTGGAGGATGTCACTTAGGCAGAAGATGGTATGATCTCTATGAGAATGAACACTTGGAAATCGAGTTATTAGTGAATAATGGAATTCCAATCGAAATATCAAATTTACAAGAGAAACAATCGACGCAGAAGTATGCATATTTTATTTCATCGAGAAATAGAGAGAATGTAAATTGGGTTGACTAACTCGAAGCTTTCGTAAAAAAATCGATTTCTCGAAGTTGGAAAAAGGATGAGCCTCAAAAAGGAAAAAATCAAAGGTCTCCACTTACACCATCAAAATTGCGAAGGCTGCGTCCCTCGCAGCCAGGCCACCTCAACAACTGAGCAGGTCAAAGAGAGTTCCTGTAACATTGATTGAGAACAGCAGACAGCAGCTAAACCTCGCCATGGCTAGGTCGTCAGCTACGACATAGACCAGTGCTGCCTCGTCGAGTCCAATACATGTCCAATACACCAGGCCAATACATGATGGCGTTGTAACAGTTGCTGGGAAAGTCAGCAGTATACCAGCTGATGTCCGGCCAGGTATTGGTCGTGCTGGCCAGCGTCAACTTGTCGAAGCGCCTGGTTGAGGAGAGCCACACCATTGAAACAACTCTCCTGAAAGCCTTCCCATACAGACAAAGGGCAGAAAAGATGGCAATTGGGAATCTTCCTAATTCTATCAAGGACGAAGTAGTCGTCGCGGCGCCTAGGTGCTTCTGCAGGGTTGTCTCTCCTACACATTATATTGTGTCCAGCGGTGGCTACTCCTGGACCACCGGCAATAGGGAGGCCTTTGTCCTTCTTAATGAAAGACTGAAACTCCACCAGCTACCACCCAAGCTGGTGATGATCTATAAAGGGGAATCCACACGTGCCTTCATCACCTACGATGTTAGGTGTGGTAAATACCACCGCCAGGGACATCGGCATGCAATCTGCCCCTTTAGGATAAACGAGGAGCCTCATCAGGACACTAAACAGTGCCCAGTGTCAACACCACCTTCCTACGGGTCTGTCACATCTAGAAGCTCCGTTGTTTCAACCGCGGAGCGTTCTATGTCCGTTAGCCGGATCCCTTTATTAAATTCCAGCCCTGCCGCTCCATCGCCCGCAGCGAACCATTCTGTCCCTCCTCAGGGAACTCCAGTCCCAGAACCTTCTGCAAGGCGTCGAACGTTACCCCATTTCAGATTATTAGCATAACCCGGATCCATTGCCAAACTATAATTTGCATAATTTTCACACGAATCAAAATTTGCATAGCTAAAAGTTGAGTGAAGCTTGTTTAGCTGTAAATTTAAATAAATTATGATTAGAATGACAATTAGCCTCATATTAGGAGAAAATACATTTACCAATATCACCTCAATCAAAACAAAAATAACTCTATTTAATAAAGTACGGCAAAAAAGCATAAAAAAAAATTACCTTGCAGGAGATGTCGTTTAAACGCAACCTTTTCGGTTGAAATAAACCTGCCTTTAGAATTCGATTTTTAGTAAAATTACACTCTATCAACAATTTACACTACGAGTTTCTAGTAATGCCAGTTGACAAATGTGCATTAAATGTCACGATTACCTCAAAAACTCGTTCATTTAGACTCTCTACTGCTTATTTTGGTTTAAATTTTAAACTCATCATTTAGAGGTCAATAAATCAAAGATTTGATTATATATGTAATCTTTGTAGATATTCTTGAAAGAGATAATATTCTTGATCAATATATAAACATATAACTTAGAGAAGAGCAGGAAAATAAAAATAATAGAAATAAGCATATAATACGCAAATAAGCACTGACCACTCAAATGAGTATGTTAGATGGTAGAACACCACTTAAAAGTAAAACCATTATCAACTAATTTTGATTATTCCATGATGAATATTATTTTGGAATAATACCTAAATAATCATTTATTGGATATTTATTCCACTAGATGGCTTTCTTATATCAAAAAATTAACATAGGCATCAATGTTTATTCATTTTACTACTTAATACTTCACCTCTTATTTTTTACATTTAAAATAATCATTGAAATTATGAGCCTCCAAGTCAAAAGACTTCGGCTCAAGCTTATATATAAGTAAAAAACACATACAAATAAAACTGAACTACTACAAAACAAACCCACTAATTTAAACGTCCTTCCTAATCTAGTCTGTCTGAAAAGTGCCTTTTTTTCGATTTCTGATTTGTTGCTTATTGTAACATGACCAAACGTGATATCATATATAACACTGTTAGCAGTCTACTCAATTTATAGCACTCTCTCCAAGGGACCAGCTAAGGTATGGTTATAAGGTTAGAGGGTATGTTCATTATAAGATATGTAAAATTATAATGTGTACTAGTCAATTTACCCGGTCAATGGTAGGGTTTACCCAAAGGGCCCGCAGAGACATTAAGAATATAGATAGTGGCTTAAAAAGGGGCATATTCTGATTTCCTAGAAGCAGCATTTCACAATTAAGGGTAGATAAAAATACTTTCTAAGTGAATGTTTCAAGTGGTTACCTATAGGCATTGGTGAAAAGTGTAAATAAATATATTTGAAATGAAAAAAAAAAAAAGAAAACAAATCAGAAAAGAAAATTGAAAACAACGAAACTATATTGCTGATAATACGACATATTACAGAAATAATTTAATTTAAAGACCTCAATAAAAACTAGATTTCTATTTTTATAAATTAGTGGGATCAACTTTACATGTATGCTACCCTAAGTTTGCACATGTCAAAAACCACATAGAGCTGTCCATACGTAGACACATACTCTTGTAGCATGAGGCCCATTTTAGAAAAGACTTATACTCATAGAAAAAACAATCATTAGTGGAAACTGACGCTTCTTCAGATTTAAGGTGGGTTGGTATCTGAAGGAGCCAAAGATAATTTTGACACCAATACAGTGTGTCCAACTTTGGTCTCTGTCAGAATGTGTTCTTCAAGGACATGAGAACACATGCGCAGGACATCACTGACTTCTACGTGGTCATGAAAGGTAGCTCTATATAACTCTGCATTAAAATATCAGTAAATGTTCAGTATTTAGATAATCCTATAATACCTTTAGTATTTGGAGGATTGTTTCGATCAAACTGGCGAAATTTTATTCAATCCCCCCCCCTCCACCTCCTTTCAACAAACAATGGAGACTTATTTGATTGAACAATTTATCTCCATGAAAATATCATTTTAAGGGTTAAATTTTTTTCTCAACTCTCCCTGGAACTAAGAGCGACACAATTTGAGGTAAGTGTGACAATCTCTGTCTGACATCTCGAAGACAACTGTCATTTTGATGTCCAGGCTTCTACATGGCGGCTGTGGCGACATCCTACCTTCTGGTCATGTGACCAGAGATGATCTTGATCAGACGCGGCAAGTGTCACTTTCGAATCCTTTTTTTTCGATTTCAGAAAATATTAATAAGAAAATTGGAATGATTCTTGTGAAATTTATTCATATAAATAACAAGATTTTTATTCCAGCAGATAATCTGTTTGACAAGAATTTCCACCCGAATTATTTTTTGTTGAACAAAATTTATTCCAAGAGAAAAACCCTTTATATGCTTTATTGCTTTATATGAGAGCATCTGAAACCTTGTTACACACGAGTCCCAATATGATGTGGGATATGAACAAACGTTTTAAGCAAAATTTCATTCTGAATATTTTAGAAAAATAATTATTTGACTTTAAAAAATAAAATAACGGATTCCAAATTTTATAAACGTATAAAAGTATGATCTCGAAATAATTCAGAATATTTTAAAAAATATCTGAGTATTATTATTCGAAAATGTATTTTTGATATTATCTTGTTGAATTTGAACTCACTTTATTTGATATTGGATTGTAGATCTTATTATTGAGATATATCATTTCAATCGGGCATACATATATTCTATATGATTATATGAAAATTATAAAATCAGTTTTACTTTCATATGAAGAATTTTTAATATTTCATATATCTTCAAAAGATTATTCTGCGCTCATGTGTAAAAAATGAAAATGATTTCTCTCTTCAAATAAATTTATTTGTTAAAGACAATTGGAAATACAAAATAAAACAATGAAATCTCATATTAATGGACCTTAAATTAACAATTTTTCAGAATTTTAAATTTAATAAAATGTGAGTGTATTTAAAATTTGAATTATAAATTGTAGCACAAATAATGAGTCACAATTATTGTATAAAATATTTACAAAAATAAAGCAACCATGACTAATTTCTCATAAAAAACCTTTGCTATTAATTTAATTTCAACAGTTTAAGATCTCAAAGAATCCATTTAAACGTTCACATCGTTAATATGAGGTTTTTACTGTATAACATTCATTATAAAAGAGGTCAAAATTATTTTACTCGGAACAAATGATATCTATGGAATCAGGTTTTAGGCGGAAAAGATTGTGAAGTAAGACAAATTTAGATATATATCAAATTGTAAATATAAAATTATCTGATCACAATTATTTATTTATTTCTCAAATATTCGAGCTCATGTTACACATATTTGATGATTTTATTAATAGCTACGATTTACTAAGCAATTTCTTTGTTGAGATTTTGATGCCTGTGTGCTAGGTTGGAATGGGGGTGGTGAGAGAAATCGGTCATGATTCATGTCTATCTCCTAACAGACGGGGCCTAGCCTGCTGTCCACGACGGGATGTAGACATAATTATGATTTAGATTTGTATCACCATAATAAGGCGGGGTTTATGTTCATCGGTCTAGGGGAAAGGTGTATTGAAAAGAATAGGCCATAATTCATGTTTAACTCCTAACAGACGGGGCCTAGCCTGCTGTCCACGACGGGATGTAGACATAATTATGATTTAGATTTGTATCACCCTAATAAGGCGGGGTTTACGTTCATTGGTCTAGGGGAAAGGTGTAGTGATAAGAATAGGTCATAATTCATGTTTAACTCCTAACAGACGAGGCCTAGCCTCTTGTCCACGACGGGATGTAGACATAATTATGATTCAGAGTTTATCAGAGGTCGAATTTTGGAAAGAGAGCCGTTGTTTATGGAGAGAAGGGAGAGGATTGCAGTGCAAATAAAATTTATCCATCAATGCATATTGGGTAACTCGCTAAGCATTTTATACCGCTAGATTAGAAATGCTCTTTATTAATTGTGATCAGATTTTTACTTTCTATAAATTAAGATAAACTATGTGTTTTATCAAAATAAATGGGAACAGATTTAGATAATTCTGAGATTTATCATAAATTAGCTAAATTCCATAGATTAAAATATAAAATGTTAAATAATCTGTTAGAAGCATATTTTTTAAAGTTGAAAATTACGACAGGGTTAGCATTGAAATTTATGTTTTATGTTTTTAAATATTTTAGTGAGGGCAAGCTGTCAGATGGACAATCCTTCTTAAAACCTGATTCAAAATAACACCATGTTTAAACCTTTTTTGTGCTATGTCGGGTTTATATAAAACATTAAATATATGTTTTAAATTTTGTGAAAATTCTCCCATTTTTTATCTCATTGACTAATATTAAACAGTAGTTTAAAATTTTGTGTCCCTTATGCATTTATGTTTCATGGAATATATCACGAAAAAAGACAGTCCTTTCAATTTAGTTTATCTTTTTCATTTATTTGTATATCATAGAATATATCTCGACATTTAACATAACTTTAAATTTGAATGATCTGTTGTTCATTTATATATCACGCAATGTATCTCAAAATTAGACATTTATTTTGGTTAGCAGCCCCGTAAATAAAGATATTTTCTCTCTCTCTCTCAAAATTAGACAGTACTTTGAATTTTGTTGCTCTAGTTCATTTATATCTCATGCAATGTATCTAAAAATTAGACAGTACTTTGAATATTGTGACACGTGTTCATTTATACAGCATGCAATGTATCTCAAAATTAGACAGTACTTTGAATTTTGTTGCTCTAGTTCATTTATATCTCATGCAATGTATCTAAAAATTAGACAGTACTTCGAATATTGTGACACGTGTTCATTTATACAGCATGCAATGTATCTCAAAATTAGACAGTACTTTGAATTTTGTGACACGTTTTATTTATACAGCATGAAATGTATATCAAAATTAGAAGGAATTTGAATTTTGTAACACGTGTTCATTTATACAGCATGCAATGTATCTCAAAATTAGAAGGAATTTGAATTTTGTAACACGTGTTCATTTATACAGCATGCAATGTATCTCAAAATTAAACAGTACTTTGAATTTTTTTGCTCTTGTTTATTTATATCTCATGTAGTATATCTCGAAATTAGATAGTACTTTGAATTTTGTTGCTCTAGTTCATTTATATATCACGCAATGTATCTAAATATTAGACAGAACTTTAAATGTTGTTGCCCTAGTTAATTTATATCTCATGCAATGTATCTCAAAATTAGACAGTACTTTTCATTTTGTGACACGTGTTCATTTATAGAGCATGCAATGTATCTCAAAATTAAACAGTACTTTGAATTTTTTTGCTCTTGTTTATTTATATATCATGCAATGTATATCAAAATTAGACATTACTTTTCATTTTGTGACTCGTGTTCATTTATACATCATGGAATTATATCTCAAAATTAGATAGTGCTTTTAATTTGGTGACTCGTGTTCATTTATACATCATGCAATGTATCTCAAAATTAGACGGTAATTCAAATTTAGTGACACTTGATTATTTATTTCACGTTCAGAATATATCAAAATTAGACAGTAATTTATATTTTGTGACAAGCTCTTGTAAATTAATATCTCATGAAATATATTTCGAAATTAAACACTACTTAAGATTTTGTTGTTCTCCTCGGTCATTTATTAGACAAAATTAGACAGTACTTGGAATTTATTACCCATTCTTGTTTATTTATATCTCATGCACAATATATTTCATAATTAGACGGAGCTTTGAATTTTATGACTCTTGTTTATTTACATATCATGCAATATATCTAAAAATACACAGTACTCCACATTTTGTGATTATTTTTGAATACAGTACTTTGAAATGTTAATACTTCACGTACTATCTCACGTAATATATATCGAAATTAGATGGTAGTTTGAATTTAGAAACTCTTGGTAAAATTTATATCTCATGCTCTGATTTTGTGGCTCTCTCTTGTTCATTTATATTTTATGCAACATATCTTAAAATTTACAGTAATTAAAATTTGGCTCCCGATCTTCTATATTTCCATGCATTATATCACAAAATTAGACAGTATTTCAAATTTTGTCTCTTGTTCTTTTATATCACAAATGCAACCTATTAAAAAAACAGCACTTTAAATTTAGTAACTTTTGTTTATTTAAATCTCATTCAATATATCTCAAATTTTTAGCAGTACTTTTAAAAATTTGGTTTCTGTTCCTTTATATTCCATGCGATATATCTCAAAGTTAGATGGTGCTTCAAAAATAGTGGGATCTTATTTATTTATATTTCATATGCAATATACACTTCGTTCTCTTTTTATGCGGTTTTTTTTAATGCGGTTTTGGAGTTATGCGGTGCAAGAAAAAAAAATTTATTCGAATATCGAAAAATTTTTGGTGATTTACTTTTTATAGTAAATTATCAGTGAACACATATTTATCACTGATGATACTCTGTGCAGTTGCCTTTTGACTGTTTGTAATATCTACCACATGTAAACATATGTCTTATAATTAATATGCTATATCTGATGTTGGCCTAAAAGAAATAAAGTATTTCTTTTTAAACTTCCAAGTACTTCTTGCTTATTAACGTCAACAAATACAAGGACGTTACACTACCGAAAACCGGAAGATAAATTTACTCAAGTGAATTGTAAGTTTTTTTGAATAATTTTAGTGCGTAATTGTACATTAAGTTTTTTCTATAATTTTTAGTCCTCTTAAAGAGAATGTGTGACAATAATAAAAACAAAAAAGAAGTGCAATTTCGCTAGAAAACCAAAATTATAATTCTCGATTGCTTGGCGAAAGGAGAAAGATCAACAGCAATAGGTAAACGTTATAATTTAGGCGAATCTACTATAAGAGCAATAAAAAAAAATGAAGCGGCAATAAGAAGATCAGTCATATCTGGTACAAATTTGAGTTCTAAAATTTCATCATATTCAAGAGGCACTTTAATAGAAAAAACAGAAAAGGCTCTCGTAATTTGGATTGAAGATTTAACTCAAAAAAGAATTCCGTTAGATGGACATTTAATCAAGATGAAAGCCCTTAAATTTTACAAGGAGTTAAAAGAATCAGAGCCATCTACATCTTCACGTGAAAGTAATCCACAATTCTCTGCCAGCACAGGGTGGTTAACTGGTTTTATAAAAAGACATTCTTTTCATAATCTAAAAATAAAAGGTGAGGTGGCTTCTGCAGATGAAGAAGCTGCTAGAAAATATCCTGAAAAGTTGGCTAAAATTATTAAAGATGGAGGATATTGTGCCCATCAAATCTTCAATGCTGATGAAACAGGATTGTTTTGGAAAAAAATGCCAACCCGTACTTACATTGCAAAGTCCGAAAAAAATGCCAGTGGTTTTAAAGCTGCTAAAGATCGAGTTACTTTATTGCTGTGCAGCAATGCATCTGGCGATCGAATGTTAAAACCGCTGCTTGTAAATCGATCTTTAAAACCACGTGCATTAAAAGGAAAAGACTTAAATACACTGCCCGTACATTGGATGGCAAACAAGAAGGCCTGGGTAACAACGGCTATTTTCACTGAATGGTTCAATAAATGCTTCGTACCCGAAGTAGAAAATTATATGAAAGAGATGGGTCTCGAATTTAAGATCTTATTAATTCTTGACAATGCACCAGGTCATCCAAACTTAGAACATCCAAATATAAAGGTAGTTTTTTTCCCTCCAAACACAACGAGCCTAATTCAATCATTAGATCAGGGAATTATTTCAACATTTAAAAAATATTATGTAAAATTCACTTTCCAATTCATTTTCGATAAACTGGAATCCGATACAATAACAGTTACTGAAGTTTGGAAACAATTTAATATCTTGAACTGTGTAGATCATGTTGCGTTAGCAATTGCCGAGATAAAATCACAAACTTTAAATGCATGTTGGAAAGCTGCTTGGCCTGAATGCGTATCAAAGAAAAATGAATCAAATAGAACAACAATAGTAACATCAGATATTATTTCAATTGCTAAGGAAATAGGTGGGGAAGGTTTTGATGATTTTGGCGAGCATGATATAGAAGAATTGCTTGTGGACGAAGCCCTAAATGATGATGATATTTTGGAAAGTATGGTAGATACTACTGAAGATTCGAAACAGTAGATAGCGAACTGGAAGATGTTACTCCACTGGACGAAAAATTACTTCGGGAAGGCCTTCAACTTTCCGGTAAATTGGAAAATTTTTTTATTCAAAATGATAATGATGTAGAACGCGCCTTAAAATTCCAACGTGATCTGAAATTTTGTATGTCTGGCTACAGAGAACTCTACAAAGAACTAGTCAAGCCATCACAGCGTTTGATTACTGACTACCTTGTCAAAGAAAAAAAAAATCACTGAAGTTCCTAAAGAAGCATTACCATGTAGATCTGATGACGTAATTTTATCTTCAAGTGATGAAAGTGATCTTGCACCAATCCTCAAACGGGTTCGCACATTATCAGACAGCGAATAATGATGAAAACATTCTTAATATGATTTTAAATAAAGTTTTGTTTATGTTTTTTTTTTTTACATATTAAGTTTTGTTTTTGTTATTAACACACATATGTGCCATTTATTAAAATATGATGAGAAAAAAATTAAATCTTATTATTTATACATCTTTTTTTATGCGATTTCTAGTGCATTTTAAAACATTATTTAGGTTTTATGCGATTTTTTTAATAAATGGAACGTATCCATCATTTTACATATAAATGTATGTCTTTTTTTGTGCGATTTTTTTTTATGCGGATTCCCCTGGAACGCATCTACCGCATAAAAAAAGAACCAAGTGTATATCAAAGTTAGAGAGTGCTTTAAATTTAGTGAATTTTGTTAATTTAATCTCATTATATGCAATATATTTCCATATAAGACAGTAGTTCAAAATGTTGCCTCTTATTTATTCATATCTCATGTAATATATCTCAAAATTCGACAGCACTTCAAATATTTGGAACTTTTTCATTCATTTCTATTTCGTTATATCTCAAAATTATATAATACATAGAATTTTGTGGCCCTTTTTCATGCAATATATTAACTCGAAATTTTGAAGTACTCTTAATATTAGCTTTTTTTGTTCATTGTCCTTTAATATAAATTATGTACCAGAATTTGACAGCACCTTAAACCTTGGCTTTTATATATTTATATGCCGTGATTTAGACATCACATTTAAACACTAAATTAAATATGTATATTTTGTTTGTGTGTGTGTTCATATCCCATGTTAAATATAAATATTAAGTAGACTGCTCTGAATTTAGTGGCGTTTATTCAATTATATGACATTTTATGTAGCTCTAAATTTGAATGTGCTTTAATTTTAATGGTTTTCTTTCCTCTATATACTATGGTATATCTTATCATTAGGCAGTATTTTGAATTTTCACGTCATTTTCTTCTGAACATAAACTGTTATAATTATCTTAATATGATTTCTATTGTATATATTTATCCTAGTAAATATTTTTTTCACATGTCAGAGTGTTAGGTAAGCGCAAAATATTATCTAGATTCTATCCTAGAGTACTCCCCGAAGTGATGTGTTCAGGGACGTTCCAAGATGTGCTGGGAGTTCGCCTTGAGGCCGGAAGTAATGCCGTTCTTCCACGTCCTGATATGAGCCTGTGGAGCCTACTTGAGCCGATGATCTGTTACTTGGTCCTACAATCTGACACCAACTATATGCTGGGAATAAGGAAAGCAACAAATAGGATGATATTTAGGAAGAAAACCGTCACTTAATGCACAACCCTTTTCTTTTACTTCATCGATCCACTAAGACCTTTTATAGCAAGTGAGCCTACGGCTGACGTACTGCCACGATGCTACCCACCGTCTTCCTGAAATATAAAATAATAGACCAAATATTTCGCTGAATATACAACTGTATCTTATGTGGTGTTATACACTGATAGAAAAAGGAATAAATAAATAGCCAGCTGCATTAGATTATTCTTATAGTAGTATTTTGTAGTCCTGAGCTACCAGTCGCCGCCCTAAGACCAGGAGAACAACAAATAGCCAACTTCCCTCTTTAACTGTTCCTGTATTCCTGAATGCCAACCACTACCGACGACCAAGAAGATATCAAGTTGTCATCCAAACTTACAACCAACAATTAAGCCACTAACTCTGCCAAACCTCGCGTCTACCCGGGAAACCTGCACCAACGGTCCTCTTCGTGGCACTCTGGAGCTGATTCTGTCCTAACTTTTTCATTTTATGTTCAATAAATAGCAAAAACGGTGATTCCTGGTTTATCTCATCTCTTATAACATCTCTGGTATATTAATGATATGGCATAATAATTATATTGTATGTAATAGAAGTTTGTGCGTGTGATCTTAACAATAAATAACTCATAATAAAAAAATATTAACGAGGATATTACTATAATTACTAAGAGAAATATGAAGTCTGATAATTTTTAAACTTGCACAAACCTGATGGCAATGCGAGTTTAGGCTTCTGGGTGGTCAGCATTCGACTAATTATAATATCTATATTCAATTTAAAATTTTAAAATATATTCCAATAAACTTTATATAAGAGCACACAGAAGGATGAACATTTATTCACTTATTGAATACAACTATATAGCAGTAGAAGTTCACAATTTCTCAGACTTCTGGGCAGTCGGAACGGTCGTAATAGACTATCTATCTATATTTCCCTTAATATTTTGTGATACATTTTAATAAACCTCCTGGCCTACGTAGAGGTATGGCATTTAATCGAATAATTCGATCTTAATAGCATTACAAGTAAACAGAATATCAGATCTATTGACAAAAGTTACTTTTTACGGGATTACACACAAAAAGCAATAAACTAGGGCCTACAGTAAGAGTAACATAAACACAGAAAAAGGTACACTCAAGAGTACAACACCAACAACAAAAAAGGGGTAAAATAAAAAAACACGATTTGTTAAATAAAATAAAAAACAGTACTTATCTTTATTGTAGCGTTGGTAGGGATCGGACCGGGGTCACACAGGTAAGCGAGGAGATCACCAAACACGGATAAATCACGCAGAGAACACTTTGAGCGTCTCCAAACCAAATATCCACCACACTCTCTCTCGCAATACCATAGTCCCCCTTTATATACAAACATGGCCACATTCGTCCAATGAGAAGGCGGGAGAGATTGGTTCACAAACAAACGAAAACAAAATTCTTTCCACTAAAACCTGAGATAAGATATGATAAGAGTGCAAATTTTTGTCAATATAATTTGACAAAAGGTATCCTTCCAAAGAAAAAAAAAAGAATCTAACCAATCTCCCAAACATTCCCATTGTCCCGTAAGGAAAACCTCCCGCTGTCGGGAGGGGAAAATTTCACGGGAGCCATGTTATAAAGATACAAAAAAAATAAATAAAAAAACTAAAGAGAGGAGAAGTAGGCATCCGGGTCGTTCAATAAAGGTGCCTTCCATCTTGTACCTCCCAAAAGAAACTTTAAAAAAATCTGCGCAAACTACGGGAGTTATCATGAGTGATTATCAAACACACACATATATAATATGCTTAGTAGACAGAGTTTAATGTGGGACCAATAAGCTCTCATCTGGGACCGGCTGGGTATGTTAGGTAGAGACTTTGGATACTGACAGACGCTCACTTGATGAGAAACCGAATGATCCAATTCCATTCAGTTCTGTCAAATTCCAAGAGCTAAAAGCTCTCTTAACGTCTGTTTATAAACGCTTTCATTCTATTGCCATGTAAAACTTTCACATCGTTCATGGTGACCCCTCTTACTCTGAAGCTGACATCGGAGACCCTAGCTTCCACACGAAAAGGCCAATAGAAGTTGGAGTAACCTTCATTCTTAGGAACAGCTATCATTACCGGTTTCCTTTGTCGAAACCTCTGCAATAAGGTAGCCTAGGATTCATAAGCTTTTTAACAGAATTACCTGACATAAACTGTCTGACAGTTTCCTTTGCTTTCCGCATCACCTTTAACCTCTCTGCCCAAGAAGGCTTTCTAAAACTATTAACAGACCCAGCGCTAAACTCACAGCTTCTGTTAAACTCAGTAGGTAGCAACTTTACAGCCTCGTTTTCAATGCGCTTCACTGATTTCTCCTCTAAGTAGCTTGAAACCATTGGTCTATGTGCACTGGCAACGTAGCTAAGGTCTACATAATCACGGTCTTCTGCTTTCAAGGAAATCATGTTGCCACGTTCCCGTATTGGAAGCAACGTGGGATATTGTATCTCCTTATATCATTGACTCCCAGATTCCCGTCGTAGCCCTTATCTCCGAGTGACATTAACCAGAACCTTATCTCTCTCAGCTCGCTGCCGTTTTCTTTACCAACTCTACAGGTTTTAACATGTGTAAGTGTCTGCTCGTGGCCTGTCACTTACACTATACGTAAAGTTTTAAGTGCATCGTCCCAATTCTCCTTCAAAACATTGCACTTTTCAGAATCAATAATACTGATTTGGCTTCCTGTATCATATAACAGGTGCCACATATTGCCGTTAATATTGACCTTAACTATTGGCAGATTTCCAAACTGATCTCCGCCATATGAACGTGTTGTCTTGTCTTAAATTTGAAAAAAAAAGACAATGCAAGGTCCCGATGGCTTAACCTGAACTAAAAGCTCCTAGCTTTACAGTGATGCTGGAAACTGACTTGAAAAATTATAAAATGATAAATCAATATCTTTGTTGCAGTGATCAGAAGAATTGAGTCACAACGCTGGATGGCGAGGCCTAAAGTAGAAAACAGTGATGAATAATTTAATACTTATTGAAAGAAATATTTTATTCAAAAACTAGCGGACCCGCCCGGCTTCGCCCGGGTTTTACCCGAGTAAAAGTTTGTCTAACGAATCTCTCGATAAAGTGAACATTTTTTTCCCGGTCCCTTGAAAAATACTCGATAAGTTGAATAAAATCAATATTAATTGGTTCCCTCTGTAATTGGAAGTTAAAGGAATAGTATCTTGCCTTGGAATTGTATCATTATTCTTGTATGGATGTACCCGGCTTCGCCCGGGTTTTTACCCGAGTAAAGGTTTGTTTAACGAATATCTCGGATAAAGTGAACATTTTTTCCCGGTCCCTTGAAAAATACTCGATAAGTTGAATAAAATCAATATTAATTGGTTCCCTCGGTAATTGGAAGTTAAAGGAATAGTATCTTGCCTTTGAATTGTATCATTATTCTTGTATGGATGTACCCGGCTTCGCCCGGGTTTTACCCGAGTAAAGGTTTGTTTAACGAATCTCTCGATAAAGTGAACATTTTTTCCCGGTCCCTTGAAAAAATACTCGATAAGTAGAATAAAATCAATATTAATTGGTTCCCTCGGTAATTGGAAGTTAAAGGAATAGTATCTTGCCTTTGAATTGTATCATTATTCTTGTCTCAAATAAATTGCCGTGTCATCCTGAATTTTGTCTTTCCTAATTTTCTACATTACAAAATCATCGTATCATCATGATAATATTTAGAGCAGATTGTTGAATTATAACAGATAAATTAGAATAATTATCTTGATTATTTCTAGGCGAAAAGTTATTCAAAAATTTTATTTGCTAGAAACCTTCCCAGTACTATACTAAATAACTTCCCAAAGTTTCATGGCGATCCAATGAGTGGTTTGGTCAGGCATAAAGGACAAACAAACAGACATACATTCATTTTTATATATATAGATATTAACAGTAATTAAACGTAACAGTAAGAAAATGTTGATTTTAAAATATTTTAATTTTAAAATATTTTAATTTTTTCATATTTTAAATATATAAATAGAGTCCTCTTAAGAAAGACCACCTAAAAACATGAATCAACTTGTTTCTCCTGTTGGTGGTCTCTCATTGAAGATTCTAATTGCTATTAAAGAATCTCTAATAGACCTTTAATAAGAGACTGCCTCTTGGAGAGACGGTGTAGCTACGAAATGGATATTCCCGGCTTCGCCCGGATTTTACCCGAGTAAAGGTTTGTCTAACGAATCTCTCGATAAAGTGAACATTTTTTCCCGGTCCCCTTGAAAAATACTCGATAAGTTGAATAAAATCATTATTAATTGGTTCCCTCCGTAATTGGAAGTTAAAGGAATAGTATCTTGCCTTGGAATTGTATCATTATTCTTGTCTCAAATAAATTGCCGTGTCATCCTGAATTTTTGTCTTTCCTAATTTTCTACATTACAAAATCATCGTATCATCATGATAATATTTAGAGCAGATTGTTGAATTATAACAGATTAAATTAGAATATTTATCTTGATTATATCTAGGCGAAAAGTTATTTCAAAAATTTTATTTGCTAGAAACCTTCCCAGTACTATACTAAATAACTTCTCAAAGTTTCATGGCGATCCAATGAGTGGTTTGGTCAGGCATAAAGGACAAACAGACATACATTCATTTTTATATATATAGATCACACAAATTAATATTAATACAAATATTATTCAAAACCAATTATTAAAATTTATGAGAGATAGTTCTTTTTCAGGCCTGTCAAAACCAAACGTTGGCGTCGAGACAGCTTTGTTTACCGGAGATGCGGGGCTGGCTATTCTTTTTTTTTTCTCGCGCATGCGCGCGAGGGGGGGGCAGCGGTGCCAGTGTTGCCAGCGCCTCGGTTGGCCCAAAAGTACCTATGGTCGCGTCACTCTCCCACCTTGACCTTTTGAACTTTGCTATAAGGTCAATATTAATTAATAAAAAAAACAAAGAAGGAATTATCTCAAATCTAATAGAATGTTTTATGATTAAATTTTCTCTCCTTCAGTTCTTGGTTCTCGAAGGAACATCTCTGGGGTTAATGGCACAAGGTCATCATTGTCCTCAGCAATGTAGGTGAGTGGTCGCGCGTTGATAACTCGTTCACAGTTTTCGAGGATCGTCCACCATTTCTTCGTAGTTGACAACACGTTTTCCCAGCAATCTTCGAAGCAGCTTTTTGGTGAGTCCAACAATTCTCTCGATCCAACCTCCCCACCACGGTGCTGCCGGAGGATTGAGCTTCCATTTCACTCCAAAATTAACTCGATAAAGTTCGTTCCGGAGTCCAACTAGATTCGTCCCATTATCTGAGTAGATGACTGCAGGGCCAACCTCGTCTTTCTACGAACCTCTCTACTGCTCCCACCAATGCTTCCGTCGATAAGGAAGTCACCAGTTCGAAGTGGACCGCACGGTATACGCCACAGGTGTAGATGACGAACCAAACCTTCTGTCCATCTTCCAGATATAAAGGTCCTCCGAGGTCAATTCCTGTCACCTCAAAAACTACAACATCTCGTACGCGATGTTGAGGCAACGATGCTTCTGGTACGTCGACTCGCTTGGTTTCAAATCGTCGACAGCGAGGACATTTATGAATTACATGACGAACTAGTTGTCGAGCTTTTGGAATCCAGAACTTCTCTTAGTACTGATCGCAGCGTCTGGGCTCCACAGTGGTACATTTTCTCGTGGACTGATTTCACAATTAACTCTGTGACCGGATGATTCGTTGGGATCAAAATTGGCAATCGGAACAGTTCATCGTCATTTCGATTCACTATCCTCGTTTTTTCACTCTCCATAATCCTTCTTTATCTTGGAACGCGTGTAGCTGCTTCATCTTGGGATCTTCCTCACCGATCGATTCACTCTGTATTATCTTAACTAGGGACTTTCAGCACTCCTCTTGTGAGATGATATCTCCTTTGTATTCAGAGGGCTTGAAACGTAGCATCCACGCGATTACTCTCAGTATTTGTGTTAGAGTCACTTCACGTTTTCCCTCGTATAGATTCAGATACCATGGATTCTCCTCGGGATTTTTGGCTACAAATCCAGCCACCACAGTCTTTCCTCTCTTCTTCAATGGCTTCCAGATCATATCTTTTTGATACTGGCCAGTCTTCTTTCTTTTCCTGAAGCCATTTTGGTCCCTCCCACCATCCGGATTTTGTGAATTTCGATGGGGATTCACCACGGGATGAGAGATCTGCTGGATTGTGTTCCCCTGCGACATGGTTCCAATCTTCACTCTTCGTAAGTGTTGTGATCTCCTTGACACGGTTGGAAACGAACTGAGCCCAATTCTCTTGTTGTTGTATCCAGTATAGGGCAGGACTGGAGTCTGTCCAACATTGAATCTTCTCCGGACTTTCTTCTAAATTTTCCAGAACATGCACCAACAGTCGTGCTCCAATCAAACAGGCTAATAGTTTCAGTCGTGGAATCGTGATCCTCTCAATAGTTGCCAGTCGATTTCTTGCTTCAACGAATCGCACTACTATGACTGACGCATTTTCTATTCGCATGAAGATCACCGTTGCGTACGCTATGGCTGAAGCGTCACAAAACACGTGCAATGTTGTTCTTCCTTTGATAGGTAAGATCCTTCGAGGTATCTTGATCTGATCCAATTCTAAATCTTGCTTCCTCCATTTTATGAACTCGACCCGTCTGTCTTCGTTCAGCTGTTCATCCCATGATTTATTCTCCTTCCAAGCATCTTGAACCATCTTCTTAATCTTGATTGTAGCTGGACAGGTAAATTGAATCGGATCAAAAAATGCGATGGCAGGCTGACAAGTTCTCTTCGTGATTGATTTTTCTCCATCTATATTTTTCAATGACTGCACATTAATGGCAATAGTGTCAGTCTGAAGGTGCCATTTCATACCCAAAATAGAGGCTGGATCTTGTTCTGTGATTCCAGGTTCATTCCACATCCAGTCTCGTAACTCAAATTGGCTTGCATCATGATGTCGGAGGATTCCTTGATAAATATTTTGACATCATGTGTAGATGACAAACTAAGAATGCAGTTGTCAACGTAAAAACTTCGGGCAAGAAGTTCTGCGCACCTATTATCTTGAAACTGTGGCAGGCTCAAATGATACTTAATGGTTGCAGCTAGCTAAAAGGACTTGAGGTAAGGCCAAAGACTACTCGGCAATGCCATTTCATACCCCAAAATAGAGGCCTGGATCTTGTTCTGTGATTCCAGGTTCCATTCCACATCCAGTCTCGTAACTCAAATTTGGCTTGTATCATGAATGTCGGAGGATTCCTTGATAAATATTTTGACATCATGTGTAGATGACAAAACTAAGAATGCAGTTGTCAACGTAAAAACTTCGGGCAAGAAGTTCTGCGCACCTATTATCTTGAAACTGTGGCAGGCTCAAATGATACTTAATGGTTGCAGCTAGCAGAAAAGGACTTGAGGTAAGGCCAAAGACTACTCGGCAATGCCTGTACAATTTTAGTGTCTTCTGGTCCTTTTTCCACAAAGGAACCGAAGGAATTCACGATCTTCTTCTCGAACCTGAATTTGGAGAAAAGCTTTTCGCATGTCTGCATTGATTCCATACTTTCCAAGTCTAAACCGCAAGAGCAAATCAGGAATGAGCTCAATCAAGTTGTCTCCTTTTTCCAGACATTGATTTAATGATGGGAGCCCCTTTTTCTTGCAACTTGCGTCGAATACTGGACGAATAGGAGTGGTGTGACTATCCTTGAGCACTGGGGCGATGAGGAAGATAACTGCACTCCTCCCATTTATCCTCAACTTCCTCGATGAATCTCTCTTTTTCCCACTCCTCAAAAATAGTATCATACTTCTCATACAGCATCTTGCCCTGGACATTCCTTGTTGTAGTCAGCAATCTATTTTCTGTAGTTCGGCGATTGACCGGAACTGGTGGATGTCCAGCTATCCATGGTAGTGACACGATGTACCTTCCGCTTTAGTCTCGTTTCACAGTCTCCTTGAAATGAGTGTTGGAGGCTTCGATTAAATCTTTCCTAGATTTTGTTTCTGACTGCATCCATGATGCCAAGCATATCTAATTTCCATAAATCCTGACGTCGAAACTGTAACGTGAAATGAAGTCACGATCAGCATGAATCTTCCATGTCTTTCCCTATTGCTGGTCCCAATACTGTCACCCCAACTTGGTTTCTGTTTCCACAACTCCATTTTGCAATATTTGCATTCTGCCTGTCAGAATGCTGCTATAGCAAGTCCTGAACCAATCACATGTGGATTGATATCCTCTTCACCTTGGCATATGTCAGTCAAGTTGATCCCTCGAGCTTTTAACTCATTGAGTATAGTATGATCCTGTACTTGACTGATGTGTCCGCAAATTACTTCCTGATCCAAGAATTTGAGATCATCCATGTATTCGTTGTTGAGGGCTGGAAACATTTACTTTGTACACATTGTGCTTCTTTTGACGAATTCCTCCGCCTCCAAACAGATTGTGGGTAAGTGTAACTTGCTGCACTCTCTTTAGGCCCAGTGCGTCCACCATTCTCTATGAAATATAGGACCGCTGGGATCCACAGTCAAGCAACACTCGAACATTATGCTTCCCTTTTGGTCCGCTTATCTTGACTATCAGAGTTTGTAGATAGGACTCCTCCCACGGTAACGTTGTTTAAAGTTGTTGACGTGAATTGATTGGCGGTCTCTTGCTCTGTTGCAGGACTTTCCCTTGAAACCTTTAGTTCCGCTTTTTGGAGATGAGAAGTCTTCTGGGCTTCCAAAGTAGGACACATAATGGGTAATGCTTCCCTCCGCAGACAGGGCAACGTGGCTTAATCCGGCATTTCTTGAATCCGTGGCCAGGAAGCAGGCACCAAAAACAAACATTCTTCCCTTTAGCCTTATCTTTCTTCTCTGGTAGATGCATCCGCTGTCCACTGTAGCATTCTTGACTCGGGTGACCATTCCCACAAAAGATGCAGTTGTTTCGCATCTGAGTGGTGTTGGCGAGGTCAGTTACCGTCGGCATTTTACTTCCAGTATTCTTCTTAGAAAGAGATTTCCTGTTTGATCGATCATCCTTCGCATCTTGATTGTTGTCGATCTTGAACGCTGCTTTGGCCATATTCACTCGACTCTCGTCCTTCACTTCTGTCTTCAAAAACGTCATGAGTTGTGTCAACTTATCCTGTACTCCTCTTCCGCTCACCGTATATTGACTTCGTTCCCATACTCTAAGGGTGTCCTCTGGTAGCGCTGATTCGACGAGTGGGTACAGCATAGCCGCAAACTTGTCACGAGCGACGCCCAATGTTTCTAATGCTCGCAGTTGTGTCTCCAGTCTATCGTAAAGCTTCACTACAGACATCTTACCTTCGGCTCTAACATTCTGAAGAGGTCACGTACATAAATCTCAACAAGCGTTTCATTCCTCTCCAAAACGTGATTTGATATACTCGATGACTTTAGGGTAGTTGTCGGCACTCGGTGGAAAACTTTCGACTGCTTCTCTTGCCTCGGAGTTCTCGGCGGTGGCTTGAAAGAGATACTAAACTTAGTTTCTGGAGGCATCTGTGGATCCCGGTCAATCGTACTGAACTGACTCCAGAATGTAATCCATTCTCTTGTTCTCCCCCAAACTTCTTGACTCCAGCTTCGCGTTAGTCGATAGTTCATTGCTGCTGTGCCGCTGATTGTATTAAGTCATCCTTTTCCGCAAGAGCCTCGTAATCAGTCATAATGTTACTAAAATTATCCTCGTACTCACAAACGGATTCGTACTCGGCAGTGAAAATGTCTTCAGACGATGATACATCCACCTGTCTATACAGACCACCCTGTCAATAGCGACCACCACCCTGTCTATAGCGACCACTCTAGACAACCCTGTTATCAGCTGTGTGATGCATCCACCTGTCTACACAGACCACCCTGTCTATAGCGACCACTCTAGACAACCCTGTTATCAGCTGTGTGATGCATCCACCTGTCTATACAGACCACCCTGTCTATAGCGACCACTCTAGACAGCCCTGTTATCAGCTGTGTGATACATCCACCTGTCTATACAGACCACCCTGTCTATAGCGACCACTCTAGACAACCCTGTTATCAGCTGTGTGATACATCCACCTGTCTATACAGACCACCCTGTCAATAGCGACCACCACCCTGTCTATAGCGACCACTCTAGACAACCCTGTTATCAGCTGTGTGAAACATCCACCTGTCTATACAGACCACCCTGTCAATAGCGACCACCACCCTGTCTATAGCGACCACTCTAGACAACCTGTTATCAGCTGTGTGATACATCCACCTGTCTATACAGACCACCCTGTCAATTGCGACCACCCAAGACAACGTTTTTAAAATATATTCGCACTCGGGTAAACCCCGGGCGTTGCCCGGGCCATTCGTCTAGTATAAATTTAATCGTTTGGCTTTTGCTATAAAGGACTGCTTCTGAAATATTTCAGAAGACAATGGAATCCTTCTTCTCGGGAATCAATGATGTTTACATTTACTTTGATGATATTCTTATTGCATCAGAGGATTGGAAACCCATTTAGATATTATTAAGAGAACACTTAATATTCTTAAAGAAAATAATTTTACGATAAACAAAAATAAGTGCTTATATTTGTTAAAAATGAGATTGAATATCTTGGACATGAAATTAATGGATTTGGTATATACCCCTTGAAGGACAAGCTATCTTGCATAAAGAATTGTCCAGTTCCTAAGAATATAACTGAATTAAAAAGCTTCCTTGAATTTTTGTCATTTTATAGTAAGTTTTTGCCAAATCTTTCAGATTTAGCATATCCTTTATACAACCTATTAAAAAAGAATGTGAAATGGTCTTGGAATGTTGAGACAGATGGATCTTTCAATTTCTGTAAAAATGCATTAGATGTGACCACATGTTTATCGCATTATTCCCTAAATTTGCCTTTGATTCTTTCTTATGAAGCAACACAGGTGGGAAAAGGAGCAACCCTTTCACATTTGAAGGATGGGGAGGAAAGGCCTGTGTGTTTCATTTCCAGAACTTTAAATGTTCATGAATGAAAATATTCTCAAGTTGATTGTTTAAAATTTATTGAGACAGGGGAGTTACCCTCAAGTCCCAATGATGATCTCATTCCTTATTTAAAAGGATTGATGACTTTACCTTTCTACAAAAATGTATTTTTCTTGAGAATAGAATGGTTATTACCAAAAGTCTACGTGAAAAGGTACTTCAATTATTACATGAGAGCCATGCAGGGACTAATAAAATGAAAATGATGGCTCGTTCATCTATCTAGTGGCCCGGCATGGACTCTTCAATAGAAATAATTACAAAAAATTGTAAAACTTGTCTTTCTAATGAAGGTTTTCCTCACAAAGGACTAAGAGTTGGCCTAAATACGAAGGACCATGGAGGAGGGTTCACATGGACTATTTCAATTCAAAAAAAGACTGTTTTACTAGCAGTAGATTCATTCTCTTCATGGGTTGAAGTTTCTGAAGTACCATCTACCATGCATATCTATCAATACATATAAAAATGAATGTATGTGTGTGTGGTGTGTGTCCCTTTATACCTGACCAAACCACTCATTGGAACGCCATGAAACTTTGGGAAGTAATTTAGTATAGTACTGGGAAGGTTTCTAGCAAATAAAATTTTTGATATAACTTTTGGCCTAAAAATAATCAAGATAAATATTCTAATTTATCTGTTATAATTCAACAATCTGCTCTAAATATTATTATGATGATATGATGATTTTGTAATGTAGAAAATTAGGAAAGACAAAATTCAGGATGAACGGCAATTTATTTTAGACAAGAATAATGATACAATTCCAAGGCAAGATACTATTCCTTTAACTTCCAATTACCGAGGGAACCAATTAATATTGATTTTATTCAACCTATCGAGTATTTTTCAAGGACCGGGAAAAAATGTTCACTTTATCGAGAGATTCGTTTGACAAACCTTTATTCGGGTAAAACCCGGGCGAAGCCGGGTACATCCGTTAATATATACGAGGTGTGTTCAAAAAGTATCGCGACTTTTGAATTTTCGCGGGTTACGTATATTCGAATTTCGATCTTTTTGTGGCTTTATGTTGGTACTCATGTCTCTCACTTATGCTGACAAGCTCAGCCATTTTGAATGTTCACTTAATTGTTTACAGCTGCTTTGCTTGCAGGTGTATTGGATCGTCTTCGATTTTTAACCTATTAAAAAAATGGATCAAAGAACCTGTATCAAATTTTGTGTGAAAAACGAAATTAAGTGCGCGGATGAATTCCGAATGTTGACTGTGGCATACGGAGAAGCTACCTTGGACCGAAGCAAAGTTTATCGGTGGTACAAAATGTTTCTCAGAAGGCCGAGAAGATGTGAACGACGAAGAGCGTACCAGACGCCCGAGCACTTCAACAACAGACGAAAAAAATAATGAAGTGGAGAAAATGATTATTGGCCAATCGTCGAATCACCGTTAGAGAAGTTGCTGAGGACCTAAACATATCGATTGGCTCGTGCCATTCGATTTTTTATCAATGATTTGGGCATGAGACGGGTCGCCGCGAAATTCGTACCAAAATTGCTAATTGCGACCAAAAACAGCATCGCATGGACATTGCTAATGAGATGTTGGACTCTGTCCGCGACGACCCAAATTTTCTCCAGAGGGTCATAACTGGTGACGAAGCGTGGGTTTATGGTTATGACGTGGAAACCAAAGCTCAATCATCTCAATGGAAGCTGCCGCACGAACCAAGACCGAAAAAAGCGCGCCAAGTTCGGTCGAATGTGAAAGTTTTGCTGACAGTTTTCTTCGATTGCAGGGGCGTGGTGCATCATGAGTTCTTGCCACAGGGTAGAACGGTCAATAAGGAATATTACCTGCAAGTGATGCGCAATTTGCGCGAAGCAATCCGCCAGAAACGCCCGGATTTGTGGAAGAACAAAAATTGGCTTTTGCACCACGATAACGCCCCTGCTCACACATCGTTGCTTGTGCGCGACTTTTTGGCCAAAAACAACACACTAATGATACCGCAGCCACCGTATTCCCCAGATCTGGCCCCCTGTGACTTTTTCTTGTTCCCTAAACTGAAGAGGCCCATGAAAGGACGACGTTACGCTACGCTTGACGAGATAAAGACGGCATCAAAGGAGGAGCTGAAAAATATTTTTTTAAAAATGATTTTTTAAAGTGCTTCGAATATAGGAAAAACCGTTGGCACAAGTGTATAATATCTCATGGGTGTTGTGTTGTTTATCTTTTATAAACTACAACTTATATATTTATTATTTAATTATAATTATTTATTTATCACACACATTTAAATTTAGTAAAGATTAATCTCTATTTACAAAACACAGTCAGTCTATTGTTCTTAATTCCTCTTCTTAAATTCACATCACTTATATATTTCACACTATTCTACATATTCCTCCCTTGTTTAGTTAGTATCTAATCATGTCCTTAAATCTAGAAGGAACATGTATTTGTCTTCCACTTCTAGTGATGACAGTCTTGTTTTCATTCTCATTAGGTGATTCATTTGGGTATAAACAGTCCATATCAGATATAGCAATCTGCTCTTCTGGTACAATATCTTCTAAGGTTGCTTCTTGTTCTGGTAGATACCTTGAAGTACTAGGAAGTTCCATTCTAATTTCTGGAGTCTTAATCAAAGTGGTATTCAAATCAATTCCTTTGTTAAAATCTTGTAAGACATTGGCATGTCTTAAATGCTTTGCATTCCTAATGATAAAGCTACCTGTCTCAGTATTGACTAACTTGAATGAATTTGGAGATATAGTCTCTAGAATGATAAATCTTTGGTTGTCATAATTTGGTTTGTCAACTTGCTTTTCATTTCAGTGTTTGCGACATAAACAATATTACCTTTCTTGAAGTCATGAGGCAAGGCCTTATTCTTGCTATCAGCATATTTCTTCATTCTTTCTTTATAGGCTTGATTATGCTCCATCACTTCTTTATCCATAAGAGAATCATTGTCATTTATATCATTGAGCTTATTTCTAATTTCCCTGGAAAAAAGCAATAATGCTGGTGTTTTCCAGTAGAAGGGTGTGGAGTCGACCTGTATGCCATTAGAACACATTGAAGTTCTTCTTTCCAATCCTTTCCTTGCAATTTTACTGAAATAAGTTGCTTTTTTAAATATCTGTGGAAACGTTCAATTTTTCCATTACTTTTAGGATAATATGGTGACACTCTTATATGTTTTTATACCTGATTTCATAAAAAATTGCTCAGTATCTTTGCTTACAAATTGAAGACCATTATCTGAAACTATTTCAATGGGAAATCCATATCTTGCAAAAATTTCTTTTAATTTTGAAATTATAGTTTTCGAAGAAATATCATTTATTATAATCGCTTCCGGGAACGATGAATAATAATCAATAAGTGTCAAAATATATTTTGAATCAATAGGTCCAACTAAGTCTACTCCTACTTTATACCATGGTCTAGGTGGTATTGGTATGGTTGTTAAAGGTTGGTCATGCCTTAAAGGTTGATTGACTTCACAAATGTAACAATTCTTTATACGTCTTTCTATATCTTTGTCCATATTGGGCCAATAGTATTTTTCTCTTAAATTTGTTTAGTTCTAGCAATCCCTTGATGAGTTTCATGAGCTAAGTCTAAAATATTTCTTCTAAGATCTGTTGGTATAACAATTCTCTTTCCTTTTAAAATGAGATTATCATAAACTGAAAGTTCTTCCTTAAATTTGTGCAAAATTTTAAGTTCATCATCATCAATTTGATATGGCCAATTTCCAGTTTGAATTATTTTAGTTAGAATTTTGAAAAATGGATCTGCTTCACTTTGCTTCTTGATATCATTGAGGGAAATTGCCTTCATTTCTTCTGAAAATATGGAAAGTACTTTTTCTACATAATCATCAACAATATTTTCACATGAAATATTTGTTAAAGGTTTTCTTGAAAATATATCTGCAATATTTTGTTTGCCCTTAAGATACTCTATTTCATAATCATAAGGTTGAAGTCTCCAACTAAGTCTTTCAATTCTTGGTGGCAAGACTGTTGCCTTCTTGGGATTAAGCATATAAATCAATGGTTTATGATCTGTCTTAAGTACAAATTTATTTCCCCATAAATAGTCATTGAAATGCTCAACAGCCCACACACACCCAAGAGCTTCTTTCTCTATTTGTGAGTATCTTCTCTCAACATTAGTCAATGATCTACTTGCATAGGCCACTGGCTTTTTGCTTCCATCATTTTGTCTTTGTAGTAAAACAGCTCCTAAACCTACAGGACTAGCATCAGCAATTACTTCGGTAGGTGCATTCATGTCAAAATAGGCTAAACATGGATTTTTTGTAAGAGCTTCTTTCAATTTTCTGAATGAGTCCTCTTCTTTCTTGCTCCACTTCCATTTTATGTCCTTTCTTGTCAAATTATTAAGTGGTTCGGCTAACTTTGAAAAGTCTGGAATGAATTTTCTTAAAAATCCGCATGTACCTAAAAATGATTTTAGAGAATCTACATTTTCAGGTTTTGAAAAACTTAGAACACTTTCTATTTTCTTTGGATCAGGTCTAATTCCATCTTTACTAACAATATGGCCTAATATTTCCAATTCATTTAGAGCAAATTTACATTTACTTTTGTTTAGTTTGAGTCCAACTTGTTGAAATCTTTCAAATACTTTTTTCAGTCTTTGATCCAATTGTTCTATAGATTGCGCATATACAATCACATCATCTATGTAGCATAACACTCCTTCTAAATGAGACAATATTGAGTTCATAGCTTTTTGAAAAGCTTCAGGTGCGCTGCAAAGTCCAAAAGGAATTTTGCAAAATCTGTAGCATCCTCTGGGTGTAATAAAGGTGGTCAATGGCCTGGACTTTTCATCAAGTTCAATTTGCCAAAAGCCTTTCTTCGCATCAAGTTTAGCAAAAAATTTTGCTCCCTGCAATGCTTGCAAAATATTGTCAACTGTTGGTATAGGATATCTCTCTCTAACTATGGCTTTATTCACTTCTCTCAGATCAACACATAGTCTGATTTCTTCAGTACCCTTTTTTGGAACTGCCACAATGTTTGAGATCCATTCAGAAGCTTCATGGACTTCCTCAATAATGCCATCTTCTATCATTTTGTCTAGCTCTTGATTGATGGCTTCTACCATTTTATATGGAAAATGTCTGCATCTCTGAGCTACAGGAGTAACATTTTCTTTTAGAGTTATTTTTTGACTATAACCCTTCACATTTCCTTGACCTTGAAAAAGGTTCATGTTTTCTTGTATCAAATTATATATATCCTTCGGAATAACTTCCTGTTGAATATTCCTTATTTTTGTTCCACGCTTTATAATTTCTAATTCGAAACTTGCTTTCTTTCCTAAAATAGGTTCTGCTTTACCTTCAATCACAAAAATCTGTTCCTTTATAGACCTTTCACCCCATGAAACATCTGCAAAGAAATATCCACAACATGGAAGAGGTGAAGTTTGTCCATAGGCATAAAATTTCCTTTCTGTACCATTTAAAGTTGGCATTTGAGATTTAGGAAAAATATTTTTCAAATTTTCAAGTCCTATGAATGTTGTATCACTACCTGTATCAATAGTCATTTTTATTTCCTTTCCATCTATATAGATACTTTCTTTGTTATCAGAGCCTAAAAAGAAAGTGTATTCATCTGAGTCTTCATTATTTTCAGAAATATTTTGAATATTTCTTTTCTTTCCTTCAATATTTTTATATTTATTTTTATTTCTACAAACTCTATTAAGATGACCCATCTTGTTACAAAATGTGCATTTCATATTTCTAGCTCCACATTTATATGGAGGATGTGTAGTTAAGCCACATCTATAGCATTCTTCCAAATTAGGTGCACTTACCTTGGAGGTGCTTCCTTTTTGATGGTACACATTATGAGCTTTTGATCCTTTAACAGTTGATTCATTAGCTGCTTGGAAATTATTTTTATAGTTTACTCTATTTATTGAGGTCATATCTTCATTTGTCAATACTCTAAATTCTTCTTTGGCTGTTTCAAACATTCTTGATATCTCAATTGTTCTTTGAAGATTCAAATTATCTTGTTGCAACAACTTTTCTTTTAATTGCCTATTATAGCATTTTTCTATTATCTGATCTCTGATCATGTCTTCTTCTAAATTTCCAAATTCACAGGATTTGACTAATTCTCTTAGGGCAATGACATATGAATCAATATTTTCATCTGTATTTTGTTTTCTTTGCCTAAATTTAAATCGTTCTGATACAATATTTTTTTGTGGTGTGAAATATTTAGTTAAAGCTTCTTTTGCTTTTTCATACGTATCTTTTTCTTCTGGCAAATTAAAGAAAATTCTTTGGACTTGTGGTCCAAGGCAATGCAAAAGTGTTGCCCTTTTAACGTCATCTTTCTTTGTTGAAACACCGCTTGCTAATTCATAAATTAAATATGAATTCATCCAATGTTTGTACTCGGAATACAAATCTGTAGCATTAAGGTTCAACGGTAATGGAGACGTCAAATTATTTGCCATCTTCTGTTACGCTTATTTAATTATTATTTTCTTTTTTTAATCCTCGTCGCCAAATATGTTGTGTTGTTTATCTTTTATAAACTACAACTTATATATTTATTATTTAATTATAATTATTTATTTATCACACACATTTAAATTTAGTAAAGATTAATTCTCTATTTACAAAACACAGTCAGTCTATTGTTCTTAATTCCTCTTCTTAAATTCACATCACTTATATATTTCACACTATTCTACAATGGGGATTACTTTGAAGGGGACAAAATAGGTATTCATGAATAAATAAATAATTTTTGAAAAAACATAAAAGTCGCGATGCTTTTTGAACACACCTTGTAAAAATGAATGTATGTGTGTGTGTGTCTTTTATGCCAGACCAAACCACTCATTGGAACGCCATGAAACTTTGGGAAGTTATTTAGTATAGTACTGGGAAGGTTTTTGAAAAATAATTTCTTGAATATCTTGAATATCCTTAGAGTTATTTGTAGATTTGTAGATTTGTAGATTTAACTCGAAAGCAGCGCCCCCACTGCGCCGATGTTAACACGTTTTTTTTATCTATAAGTTTTATTATCACTGAGTTTATTATCTTAAAGATTATTTATCAAAAGTAAGATTTTCTACCTATTAATTGCGCACAAGTCAAAGTTAGTTATCGAATATTTTTCAAGGGACCGGGAAAAAATGTTCACTAGATAAAACGATGATTTTGTAATGTAGAAAATTAGGAAAGACAAAATTCAGGATGACACGGCAATTTATTTGAGACAAGAATAATGATACAATTCCAAGGCGAAGATACTATTCCTTTAACTTCCAATTACCGAGGGAACCAATTAATATTGATTTTATTCAACTTATTGAGTATTTTTAAAGGGACCGGGAAAAAATGTTCTCTTTATCGAGAGATTCAAATTTACGAGTTTCAGATTATCAAAATATATCTTCTTTTTTCATTAGTTTATAGAGAATTGTTTTAACAAATGTTCGCTAGACAAACCTTTACTCGGGTAAAACCCAGGCGAATCCGGGTACATCCGCTAGTCTATATATATGTGGCAATATCGTTGCGGAATTTCTTGTTGTTGGATGCGAATGGTGATATTTGATTGAAGCGCAGCCGTTTGAGTGGAAGTTGCAGCATACAGTTAGGAATAATCAGGACACGTGATTGTTTTGAAAATAAAAGGCAACTGGATTGGAGGGAAGAAGGTTTGAGAAGGAGCGGGTTTGATTGTTCCTTATCTGATCACATGGCGGTGATTGACATAGCTATGAGCTGAGCTGAGAGAGAGATCTCTAGAACAGATGTTACCTTGGTGGGAGCAAGTCGAAGGCTGATCCGAACTCGGTGGGAGCCAAGTCGCTACTGCAGGTGTTGTTCCTATGAGAGCGAAAACCTAACTGACCATCCTTGCCTTTCGATTTAACACCAAGACTCCGTTTCTCTATGATTGGTCGAGAGATGTCACATGATCTTTTCCTATTGGTTGACCTATTTAAGGAGCTATCTTCTGATTGGCCCGCGGCTCTCCTTGATGAAAGATGTGCCCTGCCTGGTATATCCGATTTCGTCAGGAAGTGTTGGGTGGCTTGACGCTTATAGCTTCGACGGATATTAGATACGTCCTGTCTTTGCCGGAAATATTGGGTGTTAGCTTCAACATTTATAACTTCTGGTCACTAGAGACGTCCGGTCTCTGCCCCTGCAATATTGACACAGGGGTGCCCAGAATAGTCGTGCCAGCCTTAGGTCTACTTCCTATATCTTAATGCTACTTGCTTCCCTCCAGTTACCTTGTTCTTTATTAAGTCTTTGAAAATCATACATGGTACATACATAGTGGGTCGGGGTTGCATTTAATTATATACAAATTATGACAGATGCGCCCCCTACATGTGAAGAATTCAAGAAGGGGTTAGCCTGAGAGAATTCTGTAAAGTGAAAAATAATTTTGTGGGAAAATTAGTTGTGGGTATTGAGTCTATATACAAGCATTGCTGGTGACATAAAAGTAAGATAGAATGGTGTTGATGATATAGGTTGAGTATAATTAATAGAAATCAAAAAATTTTTTAATTGTAAGAAATCAATGAATGTTATGGTACATAGTGGGCAAAAAAGAAAATGCGCCTAAACGAATTCTACTCGAGATAAGAAATGATATCGAGGGAGTTCTATTAAGGCTTTTGAAATCAAATAAAAATAATATAAAATAGTTGAATGAAATCAAAATTGAATGTGTTTGGTTGAAAAAGAAAAATATTTTGTTTGCATGGTGACAAAGACAACTGCTTAGTTACTTTTTTGCTCGACTTTTGAGAAAAGAAATCGAGGAAATTTCATAAGGCGCTTTGAAATCAAAACAAAATAAAATAAGAGTAGTTGAATGAAAACAAAATTGAATGTGTTTGGTTGAATGGTGAGAAAAAAAAAAAGGAAAAATGCCTAACCATATTCTATTCGAGATTGGGAATGAAATCGAAGGAATTCTATTAGGTCTTTTGAGAAATCAAAAATAAAAATAAAATAAAAGTTTTTTGAGCGAAATCAAAGTTGAGTGCTTGGTTGAATGAAAAAAAAAAAAAAAAGGAAAAATGCCTAACCATATTCTATTCGAGATTGGGAATGAAATCGAAGGAATTCTATTAGGTCTTTTGAGAAATCAAAAATAAAAATAAAATAAAAGTTTTTTTGAGCGAAATCAAAGTTGAGTGTTTGAAAAAAGAAAAATGAAAAATAAAAAGGTTTCAACAACAAAGGGTGATTTAATGTTTTTAGTTTAATCGAAAACCAGTGGGTTTTCGTTGATAATTGAGTTGTGGCAATATAAGCTAAGTGGTAAATAGAATGATAATTGATAAATAAAAATGATAATATAAACTAATTGGAAAAAAAAATTGATAATTAATGATTAAAAGTGGCAATAAGTTGAATAAATTGATAAATTGATTAAATATTTACATTTTTAATTGCGAGAAAATAATGAAAATGATTGATATGAAAAATAAGGTGTATTGGTTGGAACCCTTTGGTATCTACATGCCCTGATCTACATGTATTGGTTGCTCCATTTTGCCCTATAAATGTTTTACTTGCTCAATTATGCCCTATAAATTTTTTGTCTCGTCTGTAGCGACACTTAGGTGACAAACGTGATTCTAGTCCTCAAGTGCGTTTATGCTGTGTGTACAGGAGACATGGAAATCTATATAACCTTTATGTGTAATTTTTTGTCTTTGTGTGTGTGTTGTGAAAAAATGTTAGAAGTCTGTTGTGTAAGAAATGTGTGAGTTAGTTCTATGTGTTGTCTCGTGGATGTGGAGTTGGTTGGTAAAAATCGATATGTAGATTCGAACTGGAATCAAAATCGGTGGTATAGCGAGGTTCCCAGTTGACCTCAATAGGGGATCTTCTCATTGTAATTAGAGATACGGAAGTGGGGTGTGTCGGGCAAACGAGAGGGAATGAAATTGGAGATCGGACGAGGGCGCTCCGCTTTGTTTACAGAGGCCGAATTTATCGCTGCGAACTACACTTCCGTCGTGGTGTCTCAAATTCTCGTTTCCTGCCGTCTATTTATTTTTGGTGCGGCTCGGGGCTTGTTTTTGGAGTACGGCTTCTCCGACATCGGTTGGTTATCTTTCAGTTACTGCTATCTTTTCGGAGTTTATTTAGATTTTCTGCAAAGATGTTTCCTAATGTTTGTCCAAAATTAAAAACTGCCTCTTGTAGTTCGAAGATTTTCTGAGCGGGCATGGTATATATAAACAAGTAATTGATGAATAAAATTGGAATACAGTTGTATGGCAGAAGTAACAAACAAAGGATGAAAATCAGATGAAAAATAGGGTATTGCCCCATGTTCTCTCGTATTTTTGTAAATGGGGATTTTGAAATATTTGTTTGATCCTTATTAATTGTAGAAATTGAATGATTGGTAGGTTCGCAGTTCTCTTGTTTGATATCTTTAGGGAGTGATGTGGTATGATTGAACTGTTTGTCCGGTTTATAGTTCTCCTGTTTGATCGTCAATGGTTTTATTAGAGATATGTCGGCGGTAATTGGTTTAGGTTGAGATGTGTGATCTTTTCTCTGACGTGGATGTGGTAATTTTGGCATTATTTGTGTTGTGTGTACGCTGTGCTTTATGTACGAATTTTGTTTTGTTTGGGTACCTGTGTCGGTATTTTTACGTGCAGGTTGTTTGTATTCAACAACAACAACAACAAAAAAGCCTTTATTTAGGGTCACTGACCCTATACAGGATTCACCAGAGGTATGCATAAGAACAAAGCAGTGAGACAACGGAAATAGCGATATATACAGAGTAAAAAGAGAAAGAAAAAAAAAAAACAAGAAAAGGAAAAAAAAATAATAATAAGAAAGAGGGAAGCAAGAAATCAACACAAAAAGAGTAGCAGTAAGAAAGTGAGGAGTGAGTATCACTTGGCCTTCTTCTGAGATATGGACTTGTGGAAACCATAAAACGCCGTAGCAATATACTTATTCTGGGTCATATTGTCAATTATTGATGGAAGTGAAGCACAGAGTTGCCCAGTTTTGAGCATAAGGGTTCTTCTTTCTTCTTTCAGAGCAGAGCAATCAAAAATATAGTGAGTGATTTCCTTTTGTAGTTTTGAATTACAGAAGGTACAAGTCGGGTCCTCACCGCAGAGCATCTTGGTGTGGTTTTCTCTAAAAAAACTTGAAAGTATTCTAACTTGTGCGAGTAGTCTTACAACCGGGAAAGGAAAATCCCCTAAAAGGTATCCCTCCGTCATGAAAGATATGTGAATGTCTTTGTAGTGAGAGTATAGCTTAGATTTATCCATTCTTGTAAGGTCGTTTTGTATAGATTGGTCTGCCGCTGTTTTTAAGAGCCCTGTAATCGCGCTCCTCAGCGTTTCAGGGTCATCACAGGAAACAAGTGCAGGGGATCCATTATCGTTAAGCAGATTAGTGAGCTTTTTAATGAAACCGATGGGTGTGCCCGAAGCATTAGAGAGTTCCCGTGTTCTATTAAAACATATACGTGGCAATCTGTCACTGCTCATATTCAACACCCGCAGCCAATACTTCAGGGTTAATTTTAAGGCTGTTACACTCAATGAGATACGACCGGTTTCTAATCTGATTAGGTAACCTGGAGTGTATCTGGGCAGATTCAGGAACCTACGGATAAATATGTCTTGTATATTGTCCAGTAAGTCTTTATGCTCTGTTGCCCATAATGGAGCGGCATACATCAGGACAGCTCTCACTATTGTATCAAAGAGTTTGATTGATAAATTTATTGACTTTGCTTTTGATTTTATTAATATTGGGTGTGTGGCGTTAATTGCTGTAAGTGCTTTTCCTTTAAAGTAATTTGCCGGGTGAGTAGTTGTTATTGTTGGTGTCAGAGGGAATCCCAAGTATGTATATCTTGAAGTTATTGCTATGGGTTTATCATTCCAGAACCATCTATCCTTGTTTGAGGGTTTACCTCCATTACGGAACACCATAATCTTTGACTTGGACTCATTTAGTGTCATTAAGTTCTCATCGAGATATTCTTTCAGTATTTTGATCTTCTTTTGGAGGTTTATCCTGGACTCACCTATAATTGCTATGTCGTCGGCGTACAGCAATAAATGAATATCTCCAAATTCTGGCAAATTTACACTCGGCAGGTCTGAGTTATTATAAATTTCGATTAAGTCCGTGATAAATAATATAAATAGCAGTGGGGAAAGTGGTTCTCCCTGGAGGACTCCCGAGTTTATCTTAATACTTTCCGTAAATGATCCCTTCCATCTGATAGCTATAGTTGCTTGTTCGTAGTAACTTTTGATCGTACTTATGAATTGGTAACTTATGCCTAGGTTGTAAAGTTTTTTCCAAAGTAGTGAGTGGGGTACAGTATCAAATGCCTTCCTTAGATCGACAAAAAAGACATATAGTTTTCCCCTCTTTTTTCTTAATGATAGTTGGATTAAAGTAGTTAGTGTAAATATGTGGTCAATACATGATCTTTCTTTTCTAAATCCCGCTTGGTTTTCGGGTATAACCCTTCTTCCTTCGACCCATTCCTCCAGTCGTGATCTTAGGATTGATGTGAAAAGCTTTGATACATTGCTAATCAGTGCAATACCTCGGTAGTTGGAGGGGCTGTTCTTATAACCATTTTTAAAGATTGGGTGTATAGTGGAATTAGTCCAAATTGCTGGGTATTTTCCAGTCGTCATAACACTATTGTAGAGTTGTTTCAACAGCAGTATGTACGAATCAGGGAGTGTTTTTAATACTTCATTGGGGATGCCATCGGGCCCGCATGCCTTGTTACTCCTCAAACCAGCTATCTCCTTGTATATGTCTGCATTGGTTATCTCTGAGTCCAATATAGGATCGTTCTGAGAAATCACATTATGTAAATTACAAATTCTCAAATTTTTCTCTGTAGTCATTAGTTCGCGGTAAAAGTTCAGCCAGTCCTGTATAGATATTTCTCCTTGGATTATAGATGTGCTTTTGTAGAGCGCAATAGTTTTCCAGAAGGTCTTTGAGTCTTTAGCATTTCTGAGTATTTCCTGTTTTTCATTATCAAAGCCTTTCCTTTTTAGATCCAATAAAGCGAGATATTTCTTTCTGGAAGAAGCATAACATTCTCTGTCTTCCAATCTATTTGTTTTACGATATTTCTTCAGACTTTCTTTTGCCAGTTTTTTCATATCATAGCAGTCCTTATCGAACCACGGCTTAGATTTCCTGGGGCCGCCCTTAATTGAGTAGGTTATTTTTGCAGATGACATTGCTTCCAAAATTCGCTGATTGAAAGTGTATACAAGGTCATCGGAGGCTGGTATGTTTTTTTCCCGCAATTCTTCCAGTTTCATTTTAAACATTGCGAGTCCATCGGCTGACCATCTATATCTCGTAATATTATAATCTTCCCGTTTGGTTTTTTTCTCATTGAAGTTTTGGCCTTTTATCGTTAAAACCAAAGGATGGTGGTCTGAGTACAGTTGGTCATCGACTTTGAAGTCCAGTAAAATTTGTAGTGAACCCTGTGAGAGTATGCAATAGTCAATAGTTGAAGAGCCTCTTTCGGATATGTATGTAAAATCTCCATCTTTATCACCTCTAGATCTTCCATTAACTATTGTCAAAGATTATCTTCCAGGAAATCAAGAAGTTTATTAGACAGAGATGATATTATATGATCTTTAGCCCTTCTTTCCGATGTTAGGGGGAGCTGGAAATTAAGTGGATTGTGTAGTCCTCCCAACTTCCCAGTTCTGATGTTTAAATCTCCAAGTAAAATAATTTCTTTTCCATCTGCTATTTGCTTTTGAATGTATGTAAACAGCTTATCTAAGTTATGCAGCTGTATTTGGTTTGGAGGAAGGTATACAAATATTAAACAGATAACATGTTGGGGGGCTCTTGTGTTTGTTGATAAGAAAATAGATAACCAAGTGCCATCCTTTTCAGAACTCTCTACTCTATATTTCCCGCCTTCCCTAAAACCGACAATTATACCCCCTGACCCTCTTCCCCTTCCAGATTCTTTGGTGGCAGGTAATTCGATAATTTGATAATCTTTTAGTGTTATGTTAGTCCTGTTCAGGCACCATGTTTCAAGTAGAGCAAAAATTTCGTAGTTCTTTATGTGCTCGAGGAGTGGAAATATCGAAAGAATCCTATAGAAACCATTTATATTCCAACATATTATTTTTTCGGCGATGTCTCGCGAATTTTCAGAAAATTTGCATTGTCATCGTCTTGAGAATCATATTTACATGTATTTATGTCGTAGTAATTTTCCGTTATTTGATTATGGGGCGGAGAATTAATTTGTGATTTTGATGTCGTATTTATTCTATTTACACAATTGTTTCTACAAGGTTTTTGCTATATAGCAACTCCTGTGCTATCAACAACTTGGCCATTCATCACTTTACAGACTTTATCATTTACCAAAAGCTTGTTATCTCTCAACTTCGATTTTATTCCCCTTTCACCCAATTCTTTCCTTTTTGCGATTAGGATGCGCCGTTGCTCTCTAACATTTTTACTATAATCTTTACTTATCGAAATTTTAGTATCTCTGAGTTTGTAGGCATTTTTAAATATTTTTGCTCTATCAGCATAATCAGGCACCACAACAAGAACTGGTGCATTGGATCCGCGTGAAAGTCGGTGACATTTTGTTATTTTTAAATCATCTCCGATTTCCATTTTATCTCTAATTATGTTTTGAATCTTTAAGTTGCAATCTGCCTGATTTTCGTCACCCTCCCTCTCAATACCATAGAACACTAGATTGGGCTCACGCAGTCTCGTCTCAAAAAATTCGACTCTAGCCTCCAGTTCATTTACCTTTAACGAATTACATGAAGCCAGTTTTTCGGTAGCCTGTTGAGACTCTATACATTTGGTTAGCTTCTCCTCTATATTGCAGAATCGCTTATCCCAATCGTCCATTCGAGTCTCTATTTTGGTAAGTCTGATGTCAATTCTCTCTCCTAGACTCTTTATTTCCGTCGCCATGTTCAAGATTAGCATTTTTAGCTCGCCATCTATTGATTCTCTCTCTCCTGAGTGTACTGACGCAGTCAAAGTAGTTTGCTTTTTGGTTGGGGGGCCTGGGTTTTGTTCAATGCCTGAGATAAATAATAGAGCCAGAATGATACATAGCAGTCTTTTTTGGTTACCAGATATATTCCCAGATGGTAAGTTTATATTTAGGCCACATTGTCTATCATTATCCCTTCGTACTGAGTTTTTTGCATAGTGCGTTACCTTGAGTAAATTTGCATATTTATTGTTGCATAACACGAGTACTAAGAGTGACAGTATTATCCCTTTCATAGTATAAGGCAAATATACACTGAAATATTAGTAATATAAACTATATTTACCGGAGCGGTGCTGCACGTGTTGTTTATTGTCCGGCCACCTAGCGGCGAATCGTTGTTTGTATTCATCGATTCTTCTAGCGAATCGGCAGGTGGGGCAGGTTTTTACCTGTTTTGCGATGTCTTGTGTCATGTTCTGCCAATAATATTGTGCTGAGATGAGCCTCGTCATCTTGGAGATGTTTGGATGGTGGTGTTGAGTGTGTACGGACTTAAGGAGTCTGGTTGTAAGTGAACTTGGGACTATAGTTTTAAGTACTCCTTTTCGGGAGACGGTGCGCAGTTTATTGTGATCTATAGTCACGCGAGATTTTCCCGGTGGAGAAGGACTGTTGGCTCTGTATGAGTGGCGCATCTAGAAAGCCACAAAATGGGATACGAGTTCCAATGCCCGTTTCATATTGTTGTACTCCATTTATGCTACGGACCTCATATTCGTATCTTGACAATCTTAACCTCCATCGAAACAATCTGCCTGACGGAGCTTTGATCTCTTTCAACCACTGCAATGCGGGATGGTCAGAAAATATTGTAAACTTTCTGTCCATTAGACAGGTGCGGAAATTATCCACACTTTCCACAATGGCTAGGCATTGTAGTTCCAAGTCTGAATAATTTCGCTCGTGACTACGCAGAGATCGGCTGAAATGTTGAACGGTGTATGTCTTCCCATCAGGGTAGACTTGTTTAAGAACGCCTGTAATGCTGAATGTTGAGGTGTTACAGTACACCTGGCATGGCAGACCTTCCTGGTAAAGGTGTAATGTGGGGTGTGTGGTAAGGTTTTCTTTCAGGTTAGTGAACGCTTTCTGGCATTCGTCATCCCAGACCCACATGATATCCTTTTTTAGAAGGTTGATAAGTGGCGTCCGCAAGCGGGCGTGGTCCGGAATGAACTCTTTATAGGCGTTCACAGCTTTTAGGAAAGATCGCAAGGCTTTTCGATTGTGTGGTTGTTTGGTGGCGTGAATTTTTTCTATGTTTTGTGTAGACGGGATGATTGTATTATTCTTAACGGTTGTGCATGCGCTTGTTTGTCGTTGTTGTTGTCTTTTGGCGTGCGTGTTGCGTGTGTTGTGCGGATTGTGTGTGTTACCGTTGTGTGACGACGTATGGGTGCGCGTGTTGTGAGGTACATTTGCGTGTTTATGGCGTTGCGAAGTATGGTCATGTGTGGATTTTGTGTGGTAAGTGGGTGAGCTGTGTCGGTATACGGACACTTTTTTGGGCATTATTGGAATTGTAGGTTGGAGTCGTGGTGGTTTTACATGTTGTGGGCATATAGTACTGGTAATTGGGTTGAGTGAAAAGTTGTGTGGTGTGAGATTATAATGGTGGCATGTAAATATTTGGGGTTTGGGCAATGAATGCAGGCAAGGTTTTCCATGTGTGAAAGCTTTGGGTGCTGTGCGAGTCCTTTGGGACAGGTTTTGGCCTAGCCCGTGCTTGCATTCATTTGATACATGTTTAAAGTGGTAGATAGTATTAGACAATGGGACGCCAAGTTGGAAAATAGTGCCGCGATTATAATTTAGTTTTAATTTATATTGATAAAGGGTTTTTAAGGTAAGAACTCCAAATGGCAAGGATGCATTTACCACGTGGAAGTTCTCTCTACGGGTTATTTGGCCTATTGTCAGAGGGAAAGTTAAATGTCCTATTATTTTCGTAAAACTATTTAGGGTGGATAGATCAAGGGAAGGTTTTTTAATACTTAAATTGGGAAGTTGTGCTTTTAATCTATTGTATAAATGATACGGCAATATGTTCGAACCTGCGTCTGGTTCAATGAGAAAGGTACATGGTAGGTCCTGGGTCAGATACAAGTCCAAAGTTAATTTGATGGTGTCATTGGGTGGATTGCCTACCTTAGTCTCGAAAAGTCTCCATTGTGGCGTCTTCGGCTTGGTGTGGCTGGCTTGGAATATCTGTTGGACCGGATCGGGACCTTTTGCACTGTCCGCGCGATTGAAAGGGAAATCTAGTCATTTGTACTGCTTCCATTCGAGTGGATCGCGTTGTCGGTACACTGGGTCCGTGTCGCGTGGGTTGCTTCCGTGTGTACTGGTACGGCATGGCGGGGTGGCGATTCCTCGGTGGGCGTCAGGTTGTTCGGACACGTACCGGCGGTGCGGGTGTCGGTTGCCCCGAGGGTGGCGCTCCGGAAGACCGCTTCCAGTTGCGTGGATCTTTCCCCTTGTAGCGCGGCGGTCAGTTCTAAAATTACCGTCGCCAGGGTGTGTCTTGTCGCTTCGTTCGTTGTCAGTTTCTTTCCGCTCGTTGCCAGTTTGTTCTTTCTTGGTTTGTCATTGCCTTTTGTTTTGCTGGTGCCTGGGCTAATTTCCATAATCTTTATCCTGATTAAGCTCTATAATCTTTATCCTGATTAAGTTCCATAATCTTTATCCTGTCGACTTAACCGTTCTGTGGCAATATCGTTGCGGAATTTCTTGTTGTTGGATGCGAATGGTGATATTTGATTGAAGCGCAGCCGTTTGAGTGGAAGTTGCAGCATACAGTTAGGAATAATCAGGACACGTGATTGTTTTGAAAATAAAAGGCAACTGGATTGGAGGGAAGAAGGTTTGAGAAGGAGCGGTTTTGATTGTTCCTTATCTGATCACATGGCGGTGATTGACATAGCTATGAGCTGAGCTGAGAGAGAGATCTCTAGAACAGATGTTACCTTGGTGGGAGCAAGTCGAAGGCTGATCCGAACTCGGTGGGAGCCAAGTCGCTACTGCAGGTGTTGTTCCTATGAGAGCGAAAACCTAACTGACCATCCTTGCCTTTCGATTTAACACCAAGACTCCGTTTCTCTATGATTGGTCGAGAGATGTCACATGATCTTTTCCTATTGGTTGACCTACTTAAGGAGCTATCTTCTGATTGGCCCGCGGCTCTCCTTGATGAAAGATGTGCCCTGCCTGGTATATCCGATTTCGTCAGGAAGTGTTGGGTGGCTTGACGCTTATAGCTTCGACGGATATTAGATACGTCCTGTCTTTGCCGGAAATATTGGGTGTTAGCTTCAACATTTATAACTTCTGGTCACTAGAGACGTCCGGTCTCTGCCCCCTGCAATATTGACACAGGGGTGCCCAGAATAGTCGTGCCAGCCTTAGGTCTACTTCCTATATCTTAATGCTACTTGCTTCCCTCCAGTTACCTTGTTCTTTATTAAGTCTTTGAAAATCATACATGGCACATACATAGTGGGTCGGGGTTGCATTTAATTATATACAAATTATGACATATATATATATAAATGAATGTCTGTGTGTGTGTACTCTATAGATTCAAAAACCGTACATTCAATCGTCGTGAAATTTTGGGATATTATTAGGTATATCCCCGGAAAGGTTCTCGAAAATAATTTCTTGAATATCTTGAATATCCTTAGAGTTATTTGCAGATTTGTAGCTTTAACGCGCAAGCAGCGCCACCATTGAGACCGAGATAGGCTTAGGTTTTGGTCCACGCCTGATGACCTTGGGTCTTTCAGGGCTAATATATTAAGTAAAACTAATTCAAATATTAGTGCTTTATAATGGCTATCTCCTTGAGGTTACCGATTTAAATTGTATAAGAAACATATTTTATTTTAAGTATTGTACTTTATTTAAAAAAGTTTAAATAATTGTGCAAGACCATATATATGATATATAAAAATCAAAAGAAATAATGAGTATCGTTTAAATATAAAATTCGAATAAATATAAATGCGATACTAAAATTAAATTTCTATTCAATGAATTAATTAAAAAGTTTAAATAATTGTGCAAGACGATATATATGATATATAAAAATCAAAAGAAATAATGAGTATCGTTTAAATATAAAATTCGAATAAATATGTGGCGACTACACTTTGCGTCAGCGAGCGCGAACTAGGACGGCATCGGCAACCGCGAGTGTCAACCTGACTACGCATGCGCGCAGGACGTCATCAGAGACTCTGGCCACTCGGCGGTAAACATCTAGGCTAACTCCGACGGCTGTTACTTCAACCGTTGCTTCTTTTCTCTTTTTATATTTCTGGCTTTAAATAAATTAATTTTAATTATAATTTTATCAGCAGCCTTTTCACAAGCCACTCCAACACATCACGCAACAACCATCCTACAAATATAAATGCGATATTAAAAATTAAATTTCTATTCAATGAATTAAATAATTTATTCTTATAAAGATTATCGATTAAAGATACTTATATATACAGTGGACCCTCGGTTTACGAGCACCTTGGAGTACGAGCTTTTCGCAGTACGAGCAAAATTTTTTGAAAAATTTTACCTCGGATTACGAGTGAAATTACGAGTGAAAAGGGACCGGGAAAAAATGTTCACTTTATCGAGAGATTCGTTAGACAAACCTTTACTCGGGTATAACCCGGGCAAAGCCGGGGTACCTCCATACAAGAATAATGATACAATTCCAAGGCAAGATACTATTCCTTTAACTTCCAATTACCGAGGGAACCAATTAATATTGATTTTATTCAACTTATCGAGTATTTTTCAAGGGACTGGGAAAAAATGTTCACTTTATCAAGAGATTCGTTAGACAAACCTTTACTCGGGTAAAACCCGGGCGAAGCCGGGTACGTCCGCTAGTTAATAATAAATAATATGTAAAGTTAAATTGGTTACGGATTCATCTTTCTTACTTATTTTAATTACATAACAGACCTCTCCATGGCGGATTTTTGTATAAATTTAAGGAGATGTCTTGGAGTCGAAACAATTCTTCTGAAGGATCTGGAGTAGTAGTCTTGGGAATATAATACAGTCGGTGATGATAGAGCAGCCTTACGTGTTAGGTTTCGAGCACGAGTTCGAGGCAAGGTTAAGTATGAATGTTGAAGTTGAAAAAAAAACTGGGGGAAGGTCAATCTTACCCAGATTGAAAATAGAGATTCACCCAGTAATGTTTGTACAAGTTGTGAAAATACAAATTAACAAAAAGGGCATTAATATATTTTATTTTTCCTATCAAAAATTGATGTTTATTAAAATAAAAAATTAGATAAAAAGGGTGATAATCAAATTGGTAAAAAAATTAGATATATTTAAAACTTGCGGATGTATCCGGCTTCGCCCGGGTTTTATCCGAGTAAAGGTTTGTCTAACGAATCTCTCGATAAAGTGAACATTTTTTCCCGGTCCCTTGAAAAATACTCGATAAGTTAAATAAAATCAATATTAATTGGTTCCCTCGGTAATTGGAAGTTAAAGGAATAGTATCTTGCCTTGGAATTGTATCATTATTCTTGTCTCAAATAAATTGCCGTGTCATCCTGAATTTTGTCTTTCCTAATTTTCTACATTACAAAATCATCGTATCATCATGATAATATTAAGAGCAGATTGTTGCATTATAACAGATAAATTAGAATATTTATCTTGATTATTTTTAGGCGAAAAGTTATTTCAAAAATTTTATTTGCTAGAAGCCTTCCCAGTACTATACTAAATAACTTCCCAAAGTTTCATGGCGTTCCAATGAGTGGTTTGGTCAGGCATAAAGGACAGACACACACATAAAAATACATTCATTTATATATATAGCGGATGTAGCCGGTTTCGCCCGGGTTTTACCCGAGTAAAGGTTTGTCTAACGAACATTTGTTGAAACAATTCTCTATAAACTTATAAAAAAATAATATATATGGTAATTTAAACCAACAACCCCATACTGTGTATATAACTTATAGTAAGATTGTCATGTTGTATATAGAAACACATCTATAAATAATTATGCGCATGATTAATCTGTGTCATTGCATCGCCATATGTAATGTAATTTGTACAAAGTGGATAAATAAATAAAATCTGTAATAGATTTAAGAGTTGAGCTAAAGCAGAGATCGAGCATAGTATTGCCAAAACAACAAAGTCTAAAGATGGAAGTCATAAATCAGGTCGATTTACAATTCCCACAAACAAGGCCACCCACACTGTCACATGTGGTGGAATGCAGAGACCCCTCTCACACCTGGACATGCCAAGGCCCCCCCTTTCTCAGAAACGCCCCTGTCACATAAGGTCGCCCCGTCTTTAACCTATAAATACATCACCTTACAGTGACAGTACAGTTGAGTTCAGTTCATTTTTAGTTCACCCTTAGTGCAAGCCGCGTCGGTCGTATGATGTCGATCTTATCCATCATGTAGACGAGTCAGAACGTTTCTATCTCCATCTTTTCGCTCCTAGCTCAGCTTTTTTCTGTTAACGGAACTTTCTTAGTGCAACTGTGTCTTCGTTTTTTGTGTATGGCTATCCCCAAGCTTTTCCACTCTGCCTCGACCACGACTGCCTGTATTTTGTGAGAACTTTTAAAGGTCTTCCAAGGTGCAGAGAGGTACTGGAAAACTCTACATCCTGACTGTTCCTCTTGGTCAACACAGTACAACAAGAGCTACCAGGACTTCAACAATTATTTCATATATATATTTTGATAATTTGAAACTCGTAAATTTGAATCTCTCGATAAAGTGAACATTTTTTCCCGGTCCCTGTATGCCGTGTCATCCTGAATTTTGTCTTTCCTAATTTTCTACATTATAAAATCATCGTTTTATCTAGTGAACATTTTTTCCCGGTCCCTTGAAAAATACTCGATAAGTTGAATAAAATCAATATTAATTGGTTCCCTCGGTAATTGGAAGTTAAAGGAATAGTATCTTGCCTTGGAATTGTATCATTTTTCTTGTCTCAAATAAATTGCCGTTTCATCCTGAATTTTGTCTTTCCTAATTTTCTACATTACAAAATCATCATTTTATCTATTCTCCCAATATATATGTTGTAGATAAATGATAAAACTAACATTGACTTGTGCGCAATTAATAGGTAGAAAATCTTACTTTTGATAAATAATATTTAAGATGATAAACTCATAGATACAAAAAACTTGTTATCATCATCGCAATGAGGGCGCTGCTTGCGAGTTAAATCTACAAATCTGTAAATAACTCTAAGGATATTCAAGATATTATTTTTCAAAAACCTTCCCGGGGATTTATCTAATAATATCCCAAAATTTCACGGCGATTGGATGTATGGTTTTTGAATCTATAGAGTACAGACAGATAGACAGACAGACATTCAATTTTATATATATACTAGCGGACGTACCCGGCTTCGCCCGAGGTTTTACCCGAGTAAAGGTTTGTCTAGCGAACATTTGTTAAAACAATTCTCTAAAAACTTATTTAAAAAAAAAAAGATATATTTTGATAATTTGAAACTCGTAAATTTGAATCTCTCGATAAAGTGAACATTTTTTCCCGGTCCCTGTGTGCCGTGTCATCCTGAATTTTGTCTTTCCTAATTTTCTACATTAGAAAATCATAGTTTTATCTAGTGAACATTTTTTCCCGTGTCACATTGCCGTGTCATCCTGAGATAATCTTACTTTTGATAAATAATATTTAAGATAACAAACTTAGTGATAAGAAAACTTGTTAACATCGTCACAATGGGGGCGCTGTTTGCGAGTTAAATCTACAAATCTGCAAATAACTCTAAGGATATTCAAGATATTCATGAAATTATTTTTCAAAAACCTTCCCGGTGATATACCTAATAATATTCCAAAATTTCATGGCGATTGGATGTATGGTTTTTGAATCTATAGAGTACAGACAAACAGACAGACATTCAATTTTATATATATAGATTAGAAAAAAACAAGTGGTACAAAATAAATATACAGATAAACAAATAATGTAGAGAGCAAAAGTAACTAGGGTTGGAAAGGCTAATCTTTTACAAAAAAATTCACAAAATACTTATCTAAGCTTCTCTTGAGTTTATAAAAAGAAATATTGTTTCAATTCTGTCGATCAATCAGATAAACAGATAAACAAATAATGTAGAGAGCAAATGTAACTAGGGTTGGAAAGGCTAATCTTTTACAAAAAAAGTTCACAAAATACTTATCTAAGCTTCTCTTGAGTTTATAAAAAGAAATATTGTTTCAATTCTGTCGATCAATCAGATCATGAGTTCTTGTACAATTCTTCACTTGAAATAATATCCGGATCGATTCTTCAGTTCCATAACTGAACAGGAAAACTATATCGCTACCCACTTAATTGGCGCGCAATTCTATAATGACACTCTTCCCTTTATCTTTTTGTTTCTTGATAACCCCCCTACTCATTCCTTCTGAGGCAGGGAGCTTATATTTCCCCGAACCTATACACCAGTGCTGCCGGTTGTTCGTTATTCTTTTTCCTCTCCGTCACCGCGCATGGGATGGGGGAGGGGGGGGGGGGAGGCGATGTCATTTTTGTCTTGTGTCGTCAAACTCAGCTTGCCTCTCACCTTGGGACAGATGTGTTTGTTTGATTACAAATTTTGCACCTTCCATTCTTTATTCCTTTCCACCCATTAAGAAGGAGGTAAACAAAAAATAAATAAATGCATATATAATAATAATAATAATAATAAGGGAAAATCTAAAAAATATACGATTATCTATATTGTAGTCTATATTTGTAGTAGGACAGAAGTAGCAGCAATGTTTGCCGCACTGTCTGCTAGTTCATTGCCATTGATTCCAATGTGTCCGCGTACCCATCACAGCCTGATGTGAGGTGCTCAGTTAAGGGCTTTTATTATTTTCGCCGCTAGCGATGTTTGCATTGGTCCAGAGGAGCAGTTAGCTGATATAGCGGATCTACAGTCCGAGGCAATGGTCACTCCTGCTTTGTTTGGACTTATCTCCGCGAGTTGAGCTGCCCAGTAAATTGCCATGAGTTCAACTTGAAAGGCAAGACAGTCTGGGTGAAGTCGTAGGAGAACTGGCTGATGTTCTTGTGAAGGGAAGATTATTGCAGCACCAATGCCTGAAACACCTTTGACACATCTATGAAAATTAGTGGCATTTTTACTTCTTCTAGGTTCAAATTGAAGGAGAAGAGTTGTCTAAATGAGCGGTATGGCAGCGCAGCAGGTCCTGGCTTCAATTCGTAGTTACCTTCTTTGATCTCTTTTAGGAAAGCCAGCCGTGCCTGGATGATGTTGTCAAGAGGGTGTCAAGAGGGTGACTGCCTGTCAGGGATATGGCTGGTATGATTGGCGTGCAAGGGCCCTCTCTCAATATATGCTTTGCAAACGTGTAGTGGATGCTCCGGAACTGACAGTCACCCTCCTTGGAGGAAGCGCGAAGAGAATTATTGGGAGTATAAAAATGTAAAGATTGAATGTTTGAATTCTGTGAATATTTAAGGCACAAAAGGAAAGAGACCTTTTTACTTTAAGCATTTACATTTTAAGTTTATTAAGAACTCGGGAAAAATACAAATGACAATAACAACAAAGAAAAATGGCAGTCTATTTTTACACGGTTGCCAAACTAGGACGAGTATTTTATTTTTTATTTTCACTGAAAATGTCTTCCTTCGCCATGTTTTTATCGTCTAAATTACATTATATTATTTTTTATTTGATATATATTAACATAAATATTTTTTAACAGAATTTTTAAAACATTTATTTACACAGAATTAGAACCCCACTCTGTAAAATATTTTGTTTATATAATTTGATATGAGCTCTAAGAACCAAGGTTAATCAATTAGGTAATATATGTTTTGGTAACCTTTAACCTTGTAGGGTTTAAGGTGTATGAATATATGCTCCAAAATATATAGCTACTTAGTAAATTAGTAAATTAAAAATATAACAGTTACAAACAATATAGACTTATAAAATTTCATCTAATGCTATGATACTCACGACAGTTTTGAGGTTCTCTAGAAGCATCATTCCATCAGGAAAATTTAATTTAAAAAGAAGCTTAAATTCCAGAATTTCAAGAAATGTCGACACCAAGAAATCTCATCTTTACCGTAATTTTCTCATACTAGGCTCAGGGTTTGGAATCTATGCAGCTTACAGAGAAACTGATCCATTCACCAATAAGAGCATCTTCACTCCATGTAAGTACATCGACCAAGCGAAATGCAAATTGTTTATGAAATATGGAATTTTCAAAAATGAATTGAAGCCTACGCATCCACATTACAAACTAGCTGAAGACATTTTTTATAAATTACTTGATTCGAATACGAAGTTGAAACCCTATATGAAAGATCTTCAATTGAAAGTGGTGAAAACTCGTCAAATTAAAGGTGCAAGGTTAGGTTCAAATATCTTTATTTCAAACAGAATGGCTTATCTCTTAAAAGATAATGAGGATGCATTAGCATTATTGATAGCTCGAGAAATGGCTAAATCCCTCGTGGAACCTCATTCAAATACCTTTGAAATATTTTGGGAATCCATCTTACTAGCTTTCACAGCTCATTCTCTTGTTAAATTACCTAAGGGACAATATTTGGGTATGATCTTGGTAACTGGGGCTGTATTTGCTAGAATGATGTTTAACGAAGAAGAAAATAAAGCCAAAAGGAAGGATAGGTTTTTAATAACAATGGAAATATTACATAAGGCGGGTTATTTTAGAATAGAAGAATGAAGAAAGGAATGTACTGAATACATTTTTTTTTTGTGAATATATTTTTTAAAAACTAGGTCTTTAGAATTAAAATAAATATTTTTCTTTATATTTTTTAAATATTTAGTGGTATTTTCAAAATCTATTTTGTTTGTTTTTTTTACACAAAAATAGGCATATATAATTTTAATAACCTAATTTTGTAAAATGTATCTTTATCGGGATGTCAAAAAGTTTAATATACTTAAGTTTGAGTAAAATTAATCAGGCCTCCAGGAAAAAGTGTCTTTTCAAAACATTTTTATTCTCTAGCTTTCGGGCACGGACGCCCTTCTACATTATACCAAGTTTTCTCCTGTAGAAGGGCGTCCGTGCCCGAAAGCTAGAAAATAAAAATGTTTTGAAAAGACACTTTTTCCTGGAGGCCTGATTAATTTTGCTCAATATTGATACAAGGGATTATTTTATTGATATTCCTAAGTTTAAAAAGTAATAATTCTATATACAGTTACGAGCGTCATTCTTCATCAGTCATCTCTGTCACCGTTTGCTTTTTTTTTTGGAATGGCGCCCTCCTATTGGTCGGCTACGATCACGCCACCTTTGCCCCCCCCCCCCCCCACTCGCTTTTTCGTTCTTGTAACCATTGTGTTGGAGCGGGTCGCTCCTTAAATAAATGCATATATTAGTTAATAACCAAATGGAATCCTCTCTTTCTTTTTCCCAGTAAGAGACGCCTACGGAAGCCAACAGTGCATAGACAGATAAAGCACATAGGCTATAGTTATTAACTAACATATGCATTTATATAAGGCGCCAATTTATAATTGTAACAAATAGTATTTGAATCAAAACATTCAATCGGGTAAAACACGGGCGTTGCCCGGGTCATTCGAGTAGTATGTAATAAGTTCAATATACTTAGTTTAATATACTTAATTTAGTATTACAATGTGTTAGGGTATCACATTGGTAATAATTTCCACACAACCTTTCAAAAAAATTAAGAATTTAAAATAAAAGGATTTAAAAGCGCGAATGTTTCTTTCTTAAGAATTTATTTAAAAAAAATTATTTGAAGAAAAAAAAAATTGAAAAGATAAATTTAAATTTGCATTTTTAAAACACTTTTTTATTGAGCTACTTTTATATATTTTATTTACTCTTTAGCTGTTCAGAATTCCTGTGACATAGAATGCAAACATCCATCCTAGTGTTAAGCGCTTTTACTTGCGTACTGTTTTGGTTGCTGAGTTGAACCAGTTGACCAGAAATTTCCATGCTGAGGTTGAGTCTGAGAGGCTTGAAGGCACACACACATATATATGAAAAAAACAATAGAAAAAAAAGTGGGTCAGGTGTTGATATTAAAAATAAAGAAAGCACATGTGCTCCCCCGGTCAGGATATGCTTTCTTTATTTTATATATATATATATATATATATATATATCTTTATAAAATCGATTCAGTAGAGAGTGAATATTTGCTTAAATTATTTTATTCTGATATCTATAAAGATCGTAAAGATACCTCGGGACCAAAAGATTTTTGTCGAAACGTCGAGGTGATAAAAATATTTACTGGCCAAAGTATCTTTAATTTGAAGATCTATAAAGATATATATAGATGGAAAATTTGCCGGGAGGAAATTAATCCATGGAAGCAATGGTCGCCTCTCCCGTTAAAATTAACGTCATAATCTGACGCCATCTATTGACCGTCGCCGCAACTAGCGGCATCGGGTCGGTGACAAAGCCGCAACACCAACTTTGGCAAACTGATAAGCGTCCACCTAGAGACCATGGTTTCGGGCTAATGGCCCTCGTCAGTCTAGGGCGGACTTTATTCCATGAGATCCACACGGGATCTAATGGAATCCTCACAATCTACCAAAGAGGTGTTTTGCTGGCAATGTGGCTGGGCCAAATCTATTGGCAAAACATAGATGGAAAATTTGCCGGGAGGCCGGGAGTCCTCCTTAGACTGACGAGGGCCATTAGCCCGAAACCATGGTCTCTAGGTGGCCGCTTATCAGTTTGCCAAAGTTGGTGTTGCGGCTTTGTCACCGACCCGATGCCGCTAGTTGCGGCGACGGTCAATAGATGGCGTCAGATTATGACGTTAATTTTGACGGGAGAGGCGACCATTGCTTCCAAAGATATATATATATATATATGAAAAAACGAAAGAAAAAATAAAAGATAAAAAGATCAGGTGTTGAAATCAATATTAAAAATATCATATCCTGACCAGGAGCACATGAGCTTTACAGAAGGCAGAGCGCCATCTGGTGGAACAGAAATCAACTAAACATTGATTTAGCCTGTTCCCTGAAATTTGGCCAACCCAATTTCTTGATAAATCAAGAAAAGCCATCCACGAACGCGTTTCGCGCTTTTGGCGCTCGTCAGCGTGGAGTAGGCTGAACCACTGCGACCAAAATATATATATGTCATAATATATGATCTTCCAGGATTAATAAAACAAATCTACAGTCGACCAGAGAGAGAGAGAGAACGCAGCTAAGGCCGGTCACTTGATATAGCAGTCACATTCCAAGGGGGCGACCGCAGGGCCTTTTCTTGGAACCTCAGTTCTATGTTTACTCAGTCGGGGGGGTGGTGGACACACAAGACGTGCATTTTTTCCGCGGTGGCAGCCGCTAGCGCTCCCTCTCTCCCTCGGTTTGCTGGGTTCCATCTTCCAAACTTGTTGTTTCCTTATTTCTCGCTCACCACATTTACCACTATATTGCCACATCAAAAGTCGACAGGATCATATCACACAAAAGTCGACAGGATCATATCACAGAAGAGTCGACAGGATAAGGCCTGGCCGGGAAGCGAATCCCTCATATACCGGAGTATGAAGAAACAAGAAGCCAAGCCACGATGATCGACCAAACCCAACTCAACTCTAACCACTCCTCTTCGAGCCCTCAACCCCTTCCTCGCCAACCTTTGAACCGTGATTCCGATGAAGTATTCACTTACGACGGAGATGGAGCTGCCACGCACTTCTTCCAGCACTAGATCTACTCAAGAACGATCGCCGTGCCAGAGCAGGACACCTCCCGCCATCATGGACAAGACTCCGCCATCTCCCTACCGCTACTGTGATGTACAACACTGGTACGCACAGTGTCACAGACAGAACTCTCCCGAAGCTCAATGAACTTACCTGCGCCCTAAACCAACATAACTCGTGAGTGTAATTGTCTCAACTTCTACGAATCATTCTTTAAATAAGTCATTCCTTGTAGATTGTCCCAATATTTCCATTTATCTCTCCACCCCTATTAACAGTGATCTTATTATCCATATTATATCTAGCTATTTGAAACCCATTTAATTATTTACCTTACCAGTAGCTGTAATAATCGTCATTTTTTTTAATTAAATATTTTCCATTTTAACCTAACTCTTAAAAAAAATCATTAAAAAAAAGGAATTCTACCTATTAACACTTTACGATTTTTACAATTAACAATAGATATTTCATAATCAAATTATTTATAAAAATATGCCGCCAGCACCTAAACTTTTGTATAGACCTCTCCTACTTGTAAGCACGGATCACGAAAAATAATTTCTTTCCCTAATCGATTAAAATTCACCCTGTAATTCAGGCGTCGAAGAATTCCAACCACCACGTGAGCCTTGCTTACAACCAACCCTTGGTGACTCTTATCTATCTTCCCCTTAATGCCCCTCTCATTCTTACAACTTTGTTAACTTTATACCAGCTCAGGACCTTTATAGAGAATTATTGATTAATCAATTATCGAACTTCTATATTGTCATTTCAAAATCCTAACCTTCGCCCTTTATTTATGATAATTTATTTCGTAGTTCATCTCTAGCCTATCCACCGACCCACACCATCTAGCCAATGGTGTGTTCGTCACAGGGTGCAGATTGACTAACTGCTAGATATTTATCAACCCCTTTTTGTTCGCACTTGAACAATCTGCATCGAGCGACACAGTTCACTTCTTCTTCTCGCGCCACACGTTCGCCACACGGACCCTGTCTTCAAATCTATGTTTGTCCATTGTCCAAACCAGCACGATATAGCCTACCTTCGATATTTCCCACGGAGGTACGTTAAACATCGTCGCTGATTCTGTCCGGTCCGTCATCATTTCGCGCAGACATGGGTCTTACTTTCAACCCACCGCGAAATCATCGCCTTGTACAAGCTCCCACGACGGTTCAAACACCTCGTGTACGAGCAGCTTGTCACTTGTAACGGACAACGCAGTCCTCGTCCCAATTTTCGGCACTGTGCGCGCATACTTCCCGCAAATTAAATATAAGTCCATCCGACTTCCTCACCTACACACGGGACTTTTCCCCTCGGACTCGCTACACAAGTAGCTGCATAGATAAGTTAGATTGGCCCAGGGCAAGTCTCCCCTCGCTCTGTTCGCCGAGGTTCTAACATTGTATGTAGTTCGATATTTACCTCAGTCCTGAGCTCACACAATTGCCAACCTCAACCTCATTTCTCGTACTCTACACTTATAGCATAGAAAGCCCATGACAAGTTTCCCCTTGCCATGTCCGCCTGAAAAATATCTTAAAGTGTAGAGTTCCCCAGTCTTAATGATCTTCAGAATTTCATCATATGTATGTGACTCTTCTTCTCGTTGTTCACACTCCTCCATATCACTTCCCTTATAATACATTAGATTTTGTTGTATATAGCCTTTTATAACCTTGATATTTTCAAAGATTTCCTTAAATGTCAAACTCCCCGGTGTTGTAAAACTGCTTGTAAATAATATATACTTGTGTATTATACAATATTTTATTTACATAAAACAATGTCACCATTACCTTAACTAATTTTAACTGTAAAATTATTTTCTCTATTCCTGGCTTCTCCAGCTTTAAATATACTTAAACCATGTTCAGCCTTCTTCAACGGGGGCCATATGTCATAATATATGCTCTTCCAGGATTAATAAAACAAATCTACAGTCGACCAGAGAGAGAGAGAGAGAGAACGCAGCTAAGGCCGGTCACTTGATATAGCAGTCACATTCCAAGGGGGCGACCGCAGGGCCTTTTCTTGGAACCTCAGTTCTATGTTTACTCAGTCGGGGGGGGGTGGTGGACACACAAGACGTGTATTTTTTCCGCGGTAGCAGCCGCTAGCGCTCCCTCTCTCCCTCGGTTTGCTGGGTTCCATCTTCCAAACTTGTTGTTTCCTTATTTCTCGCTCACCACATTTACCACTATATTGCCACATCAAAAGTCGACAGGATCATATCACACAAAAGTCGACAGGATCATATCACATATATATATATTTATTTATTTAAGCATTATGCTATGTTTAACCTGTAATTTTTAAAGTGTCCAATTTAAATGTTTCAAATCTGAAAAAAAAAAATACAGAGAGATATACTATAATCTCAGCCAAAATGATGAGAAGCGATATTTTATATAGAGAGATGACCTGGCTTCGTGTCTTCTGCTCAGTGAATATTTTGCTGTTAGAATTTTGTTCCTGCCTTATAAAAATGATCTGGCTTCGTCCGTGGTCAGCTTTATAAATTTTCCTAGAAATAATTTTGTTTCTGACAATCAAACATGATATAGCAATATTGCCATAATCATTTTCTGACTAAAAATAACTATTTTTGCCCAGTACTTTGTCAATTTCAATTTTTATTGGCTGACAATGTGACAATAAACTCATATAATTTTCTCTATGTCCTGTTAAATTTTTCCAGCCACTTTAGGTACTTATTGATAACGTGTATAGCTGACAAACATATATACAATATATAAAATAAAAGGACTCAAAAGCGCGAATGTTTCTTTTATACATAAAACGAACTTCTACTGTCCTTACTGCGATAAAAAAATATATTGGGAGGGTTTGGCTCATCAGTGGTGAACCCTCCCAGAGGTTTCGCCAATTTAATCCACCAGACCGCTTCTCGGAGCTCTGATACTGTATTGGATCATTCTGCTTTTATATGCTACACTGAAGGATGGAATCTTAGAAATGGTTTTCAAGTAAACTATGGACATAAGCTTATAGGACAGTAGAATTACATTCAAATATTTGCTTCGAGCAATGCTCTTCAGCAAACTATAAAGACAAGGCCAGTTAGGAATAAATTAACACAAAACATTTTTTCAACGGACACACCGACCATCATAGCAGGGGACATAAACTGCAAACATCCTGCCTGGGGTTCCACCACCACTAACCCAAGTGGAAAAAGGCTTCAAAACGCAATCAACGTTATGGACGTATATGTAAGCTACCCCGACGAACCTACTCATGACTTATCTCCAGACATCATTGATATCGCCGTGCATAAAAACATCTCCCAAAGCGCATACTCTAAAGTCACACGAACTAACCTCTGATCATCTCCCAGTGCTACTTGTGCTACAGGATTTCAAAATCTCCTACCCAAATACAAAAATAAAAATTTAAGATTGGGCCCTTTTCAAGTACAAAATGGAAATCTCTGAACCTCCTGAACTGATCCTAGACACATCTTTAAAAATAGACGAGGCCATTACCCACATTGACGAACAATTGTTGCAAAATTTGAAAGATTCAACAAAATATAAGGACCCGGAACTAGAACAAAGATATCCACCTCACATTAAAGAAAAATACGATCCACCAACAAACTAAGAAAAAAAAACCTGCGACCCCCCGAGATAAATCAGCCTACATGACGGCCCGGAGAGAATCACAGAAACTTACAAGAGAGCACGATAACACTAGCTGGGACCACTTCATCGAAAACTTGAAAGTCACTGACCAAACCATATGGAAAGCCATCAAACGATTATCTAACTCTGAAAAACAAGAAATAACACTGAAGACAAACAATGGGCAGACACTAACCACAGAAGAAGCAGCTGAATCATTTGCCAACAACTATGAAAAACAGTTCACCCCCAATCCCTATACATCCCACTCCAAACCTACTCGCACATACATTAAATGTGTGAATTCATATATGAAAAAAACAACAACAAAGAAACAGGAGTAGAACCAACAAACATTGGTGAAATAAAAGCGATTATTGAATATCTACCAAATAAAAAAGCTCCCGGAATCAAAGAATTGCCTAATGAAGCTCTTAAACTGCTCCCTAATCATATACTATCATCAATAACCGAAATATTTAACGCCTCACTGCAGTTTGCGCACTTCCCTGACAGATGGAAAACGTCCATTATCTGTCCCATACTTAAAAAAAGAAAATCCATGCATGAACCAACAAGCTACAGGCCCGTCTCACTACTACCTGCCATCTCAAAACTATTCGAAAGAATTATTTTATGAAGACTCAGAAAATCCCTCGAAGAAAAGAATCCACTCAGACCTGAACAATTTGTATACCGAGCCAAGCACTCAACATTGCACCAGCTAGTTGTTGTCACTGAAAAAATAAGAAAATCCAAGGACCTAGGCCAAATTACAGGAGCCGTATTCTTCGATATTGCCAAAGCATTCGATAAAGTCTGGCACGAAGCCCTTCTCTACAAAATGTGCAAAAAGTACCTTCCTGGAGACATCATAAAAATAACGCAAAAATTCTTAACAAATAGAACATTCAAGGTACGAGTCAAAGACGAACTTTCAACAGCTAGCAACATCCTTCCTGGGGTCCCCCAAGGATCAGTCACAGGACCAACCTTATTTTATATATATATAGACGACTTCCCCTGTATTGAAGACACCTCTTTACACCTATTTGCCGATGATACCGCCATTTTGGCCCCGACATACGACTTCGTCAGACTCCACATGAAACTCCAAGAGGCCTGCATCTTTTCCACGCTCTGGTGTAAAGAATGGCGAGTCACAATGAACCCCCAAAAAAGTGAAGCAATAATTTTCTCCAGAAAAAAAGACAAAATTAAGAAACCTTTAGACGAACTCTTTGTCTTCGAAGACAATATTAAATGGAAAGGGAACATCCAATACCTAGGGATGACCCTAGACGAGCACCTAACCTTCAAAAAACACATCGAAAACAGAATTAATTTAGCGAAAGCTGCCCAACATCGATTATCCCTACTTCTAGGACCGAAAAGCAAATTATCCCTTCATTGCAAAAGAACCATTTACACGTCAATAATAAGACCAATACTCATATACGGCCACCGAATTTTTATGACAGCACATAAAACTATCCTTAAAAAGCTAGAAGTATTTGAAAATAAAATGATCATAAAAATCATGTCTCCACCCTGGTTCGTTCGGAACACAATCCTCAGGAACGATCTAAATATCGAAAACCTCAATCACTACATTATTAGACAATCATTTAAATTCTACGAAAAATCCGAAAAATTAGAAAACCCCACCTTTAAGGAAGCCACAAACTACAAATTTGGAAAAAGGAAAATAAGAAATTTAAAACCTAGACAAATTCTCCATTAATTAAGCCAGAATGACGAAAAGTGGAAAAAAGGGAAAAAAACCCACCTTGAATATCAAACAAGCCAGAAAAAACCTTCTCAAGAACAATATCCCCAAGGACCTGAGAATCCGGACCAAACGACATCATTATAAATTATAATGGAAATGAACCCCTGTACATAACCACCCCCTCAGTATATTGTAAATATTATGATCTAGGTTGATCTTTTTGAGCGCCACCTAATAAAGTTATTTGGAACTGGAAAATTTGGAATCCGAGATATACAAGGAAACATCCCGCGCGAAAAACCCGAACCATGGAAGACCTCCCTGCAATAGAAGTCCCAAACACTAATTTTACCAACCCCAAATACCCGGTAGGTACCCGTCAATTTTCAATTTGGAAACTGCCAGAATGCCCAGAATTAAAAAATAAAGAAGATTCTCAAGATTTGAAAAAATACCGCGGCGCTGTCGAAAACACCTTTGCTGAGCTAATAAATTTTATTGACTTTTACGAAAGGGAACTGCGCGAACTGCGCTCAAACTACCTAGAGCACGATACTACAAAAGCCCCCGCGAAGCGCCCAAGAGAAAAATCACCAGTAGCCGCAAAAGAAACAACAACGCAAATAACAACCTGGTGCTCCAACCAAGGGTCACAAGGAAATCCTGAACCAACATTACAAAAGAAACAGCCTGAAAAACCTCATGAAGCAGAAAGAGTCAAAATGGAATTCGAAGTGACACCAAACAAAACGCCAAATCATGAACAAAACCATAAAAACTTGAACTCAGGAAAGAAACTCAACGAAACATCGAATAACGGACCCAACAACCCAACCCCTATCTCCAAGATCAGAATACCACCAATTAAAATAAGCGGGGTAAAGGAATGGTCAGGCATTAGAGATGGTCTTGTTAATTGTACAAAACAAAAGCCAGAATTTTACACATCAGGGCGACACATAGACGTTGAGACCCACACAATATCAGACTACCGAACAGCTATCAAGGGTTGGAAGATCACCGCCACACCTTCCACTTCAAGATCTTAGACGACGAAAAGAGCCTTAGAGTGGTCGTTAGAGGTCTCGACCGTTGCATCATCATCCCCGAAATACAAGAGGATCTGGAAAACAAGGAATTCGAGAGGTCCAAACTTGCGAGACTACGAAAATCAGGAACAAAGGAGGAGCTCCCACTAATCCAGGTAACCCTTCCTAAGACTGCAGGGGGAAAATAAATCTATAAAATCACAGATATCTGTGACATTAAGTGCAAAGTCGAGACTTACAGGGCTCCTAAAGGCCCCGGACAATGCCACAGGTGCCAAAACTTTGGACACTCCCAGTTTGAATGTAGGGAAACTCCCAAATGTGTAAAATGTGAAGAAAATCATTTCACATCCGAATGCACCAAAGAAAATGAAGTCCCACCCAAATGTGCAAACTGCCAGGGACAGCATACAGCAAGTTGGCGCGGTTTCTCACTATACAGAAAGATAAATAGAGTGCCCCAAACCCAAAATAATAGGAAATCAAACCCCAATACAGAAAAAGAAAAATCCAACTCTAGAGGTCCCCCTTCTGAAATTCCCCAACCCACTCAAAACAAGAACAAAACTCCATATGTCAATAAAGAACGTCCCAATCCTCCTTTAGCCACTAAGGTCAAACAACTAGAGAGCGCTATCAAAAAGGATCTCAGTGACCCCGCAATAATAGCCAACATTATGAAAAACGTTGTAGACACCATTAGATGTAAATAAATTACAAAAAATATATATAAAAATAGCCTTCGAATCGTTCACTGGAACGCGTGTAGTCTCCGAAACAAAAAACAACAATTAATTGTAGGTATGTTTTGATTACTTGCATCAATTTTTCACACAGGTCCTTAGTTTCAGAACGAGAAGTTTTTCTTGTCACACAACCTCAGCATTGCTTTGGTTTTGTTGTTCTACAATTATCGGCAGTGTTTCAGATATTTTTGAAATCGGAATTGGGTTGTTAGATTTGTACTGACCAGGGTATCTTGGCTGTTACTGATGTACTTTTGGAAACTTAGGGCAATCGCGGTAATTGGCTGTGTGCGCTTCTTCGCAATTTACATACTTTGGGGGAAGTTGTCTTGACTCTCTTGGGCAGTTCTTGGAATGGTGCTCCTCGGCACACTTGACGCATTTTGGTTTCAGGAAGCAGTTAAGTTGACCGTGCCCGAAACCCTGGCAGTTGAAGCATTGAGTCACACGGTTTGTTGTTCTGAAAGATTCTACTGCAATTTTCTGATTGAGAAGTTCAGTTATTCCTTAAATTTTGTTGTTATGTTCATTTTTCGGTAATTCTACCAGTACTAAATTCATTAGCCTTTTAGTTAATTGTCTATGAAGTCTCTTCACAGAGGTCTCAGTGAAGCCCATTGTTGCAAGTTCTATTGCTATATATTCAGTCTTGTAGGCTGTTGTCACGCCCTTTAATATCACTTTGAGCGGTTTTTCTTCTTGGAGTCCATAAGAGTAGTCGCCATTGTTTTTTTTAACGTATTCCCTGATTTTTTTGAAGTCTGAAATATGTTTGGCCTTGATAATGTGCTTATTTCCTGAGATCGTGCATTGGAATTTATCTGTGCACAGGTCTTTCAGCTCTTGGCAGAGCAACTTCCAGTCTGTTACATTTTCTGCTATTACAGGTGGTATTCTTGGCTTTTTTGCATGTGTAACTGTTGTCCAAGGACCATCTTCATCAATGTTTTCTTCGTTATCCTGAGAAGGGGTAGCTGCGGACGTTTTTTGAGGGACTTCAGTTACCTCGTTCATGGAGACATCGTTTTCATTATGCTGTGAGACAACTTCCATTCTCGGTCTCTTTTGGCTACGTGATGTTGAATCTGATGGGGATTCGTGAGTTCGTTTCTTTGTTGAAGGAGTTTCTTCTACTTTGTACTCAAGGCCACAACTTTCAAGAATTTTCAAAAGTATGTTGGTTTCGATTGTAGTGACCTTTTCGCCAGCTGGGCCGATCGTTGATTTGATTACAAGAGGCTGCATCTTTTTTAGCTACTTTTTCCCAACGGGAAACTTGTTGTTGTTGTTGTTTATTATCGTTTGTTTATATGAAAATATTTCATTGTATTGTGATGATGATAACAATCAATAATTCTGTCACCGTTTGCTTTTGTGAATGGAATAAATACCCAATAAGGCCATTTCTTATAAGCATCGGTGGTTCAGTGGTAGAATGCTCGCCTGCCACGCGGGCGGCCCAGGTTCGATTCCCGGCCGATGCATTCTTTTTTTTTGTTACAATTTTTAAAATTCATTTATATCTATCCCTATATATAGTCACGACCGTCTTTCCTCATCGGCCTCTGTCACGGATGCGCGCGCACAGAAGGTCACGTGCTCGCCGGCAGCCAATAAAAATTAAATAAAAACTCCCTCGAGCCGGATTTGAACCAGCGACCTAAGGATCACCGTTGTAACATCTACAGTCCTCCGCTCTGCCAACTGAGCTATCGAGGGATACAAACTGTATGAATAAGTTTACCTTATAAAGTCAACTAATCCTATTTCTACACAAAATGTATCCCTATATATAGTCACGACCGTCTTTCCTCATCGGCCTCTGTCACGGATGCGCGCGCACAGGGAGGTCACGTGCTCGCCGGCAGCCAATAAAAAAAAACTCCCTCGAGCCGGATTTGAACCGGCGACCTAAGGATCACCGTTGTAACATCTACAGTCCTCCGCTCTGCCAACTGAGCTATCGAGGCATACAAACTGTATGAATAAGTTTACCTTATTAAGTCAACTAATCCTATTTCTACACACACAAAATGTACTCATGCATATATTATATTATATTATATACTAGCCGAATGACCCGGGCAACGCCCGGGTTTTACCCTATTAAAAGTACCCTATTCAAATACTATTCGTTACAATTATAAATTGGCGACGTGGATGTCACTTTTGTGAAACGTCCCGCTCCAAACTTTGTGTCTGAGAAGCGATATTTTTATTGAAAGATGATCTGGCTTTTGTTTTCTGCCTGAATGAATGTTTTTCTGTTAGAATTTTGTTCCTGTATACAAAATAATGAACTGGTTTCACCCGTGGTCTCTGCTTTTTGGAATTTTTCCCGATATAATTTTGTATCTGATAATCAAACATGATACAGCAATGTCATCATCATTTTCTGACTAAATATATATAGTTTTATAATTGATTTATATATTTTTTAAAATAGCCTATCGTCTTCCCCGTATTCTTTTACCTATGTATGGAAATTTTGGTTTGAATTAGTGAACTATTGCGAATTTGTATACCGGACATACAGACAGACAAACATACAAACATTCATTTATATATATATAGAGATATATAGTCACGACCGTATTTCCTCATCGGCCTCTGTCACGGATGCGCGCGCACAGGGAGGTCACGTGCTCGCCGGCTCCCTCGAGCCGGGTTTGAACCAGCGACCTAAGGATCACCGTTGTAACATCTACAGTCGGGTAAAACACGGGCGTTGCCCGGGTCATTCGGCTAGTCTATATATATAAAATTGAATGTCTGTCTGTCTGTCTGTACTCTATAGATTCAAAAACCATACATCCAATCGCCGTGAAATTTTGGGATATTATTAAGTATATCACCGGGAAGGTTTTTGAAAAATAATTTCACGAATATCTTGAATATCCTTAGAGTTATTTGCAGATTTGTAGATTTAACTCACAAGCAGCGCCCCCATTGTGACGATGATAACAAGTTTTCTTATCACTAAGTTTGTTATCTTAAATATTATTTATCAAAATAAGATTATCTCAGGATGACACGGCAATTCATTCGAGACAAGAATAATGATACAATTAAAAGGCGAAGATACTATTCCTTTAACTTCCAATTACCGAGGGAACCAATTAATATTGATTTTATTCAACTTATCGAGTATTTTTCAAGGGACCGGGAAAAAATGTTCACTAGATAAAACTATGATTTTCTAATGTAGAAAATTAGGAAAGACAAAATTCAGGATGACACGGCACACAGGGACCGGGAAAAAATGTCCACTTTATCGAGAGATTCAAATTTACGAGTTTCAAATTATCAAAATATATCTTTTTTTTAATAAGTTTTTAGAGAATTGTTTTAACAAATGTTCGCTAGACAAACCTTTACTCGGGTAAAACCTCGGGCGAAGCCGGGTACGTAGGCTAGTATATATATAAAATTGAATGTCTGTCTGTGTGTACTCTATAGATTCAAAAACCATACATCCAATCGCAGTAAAATTTTGAGATATTATTAGGTATATCCCCGGGAAGGGTTTTGAAAAATAATTTCTTGAATATCTTGAATATCCTTAGAGTTATTTGCAGATTTGTAGATTTAACTCGCAAGCAGCGTCACCATTGCGACGATGATAACAAGTTTTTTTATCTATAAGTTTATTATCACTAAGTTTATTATCTTAAAGATTATTTATAAAATTTTACACAAATAAATTTACTGGCAAAGCGTTTCTTTTTTAAATCTCTACAGACCTTACTGCAATGATATGATTTAATGAATGAGAGGGCTTGGCTCATCAGTAGTGAACCCTCTCAGCGGTTTCGCCAAATTAATCTCTAGACCGCTCTACTATTGTATTGGACTGGTTTTGTTATATACCCTGCATTTTCTATGGAAGGCAGCTAAATGGTGTTTAGTGAACTATGGACATAAGCTTATAGGTCTGTAGAGGTACATACAAGGTATGTCCCATAAGTTCCCGGACTGGGTCCATAAAAAATAAATAAATGAAAAATGTAAATGAATTTGACTGTTTATTATAGAAATAATATCTGGCTACACGGTGGTACCAATATCGAGGCGGTACTTGCGCGCGCGCCAAGGTTATTCTAATTTATTTAAAGGTCACACCTAGCGCTGCGGCGATTTTACGATGGAACAAAAATTGAAGCAGAGGATATGCATAGAATTTTGTGTGAAACTTCAAATATCAGCAACCGAAACTTTTGAAATGCTTAATAAAGCATTCCCCAATGACGCCTCAAAGAGAACAACTGTTTTTGAATGGCATTCTAGATTTAAAGCTGGCAGAATTTCCATTGAAGATGATCCTCGTCAAGGACGCCCAAAATTTCAAAGGACTGATGAAAATGGGCAAAAAATCGCCGATTTAATAGAAGAAAATCCTCGAACCACTTTGCTGGAGCTAGAGCAAGACACAGGCATCTCTAAAACAACGATTGGAAGGATCGTAACCGAAGATTTGAAGCTCAAAAAGACTCCTGCAAAATTCATCCCAAGATTCCTCACCAATGAGCAAAAACTGTGTCGGCTTGCAACCTGTGAGGACATGATGGAAATGACAAGAACGGATCCAGAATGGAAAGACAAGATAATCACAGGCGACGAGACATGGGTCTATGGCTATGACCCTGAAACCAAACCTCAATCTGCCGAGTGGAGAGGTTAGGGTGAGCCTAGACCCAAAAAATCCAGAAAAAAGGTGTTGCTGGTCGCTTTTTCGGATAACAAGAGCATTGTTCATCACGAGTATCTTCCTGCAGGCCAAACAGTTATTAAGGAAATGTATTTGGGCATTCTTCGCCGTCTAAGGGAAGCGATTCGAAAAAAAAGGCCAGAAAATGGACTAATGGTGGCTGGATCCTACACCATGACAATGCTCGCCCTCACACAGCGCACTTGATGACTAGCTTTTTGGCGAAAAACTTGACACAAATCCTACTTCAACCACCCTATTTCCCAGACATCGCACCAAATGCCTTTTTCCTGTTCCCCAAACTCAAAGCAGTTCTAAAAGGAAGACATTTTGACACCAGGGATGACATAATAGAAAAATCGCCGTTAGCATTGAAGAGCATTCCAAAAGAGGCTTATAAAAACTGTTTCGTCAATTAGGAGAAAGGATGGCGCTGGTGCGTTGAAGCAAGGGGGGATTACTTTGAAAAGTTTTAATAAAAAAAATTTAAAAAATTCTTACCTTTTTTTTTATGGACCCAGTCCGGGAACTTATGGGACATACCTTGTACATATAAATTTCAAGGTATTGCATCGAGCAAAGCTCTTCCGCGCAAAACTTGTTTTCATAACCATTATATATTAGTAAATTAAATTTTATTGCCCTCTATCGTTAAAATTTTACACAAATAAATTTACTGGCAATGCGTTTCTTTTTTAAATCTCTACAGACCTTACTGCAATGATATGATTTAATGAATGAGAGGGCTTGGCTCATCAGTAGTGAACCCTCTCAGCGGTTTCGCCAAATTAATCTCTAGACCGCTCTACTATTGTATTGGACTGGTTTTGTTATATACCCTTCATTTTCTATGGAAGGCAGCTAAATGGTGTTTAGTGAACTATGGACATAAGCTTATAGGTCTGTAGAGGTACATACAAGGTATGTCCCATAAGTTCCCGGACTGGGTCCATAAAAAATAAATAAATGAAAAATGTAAATGAATTTGACTGTTTATTATAGAAATAATATCTGGCTACACGGTGGTACCAATATCGAGGCGGTACTTGCGCGCGCGCCAAGGTTATTCTAATTTATTTAAAGGTCACACCTAGCGCTGCGGCGATTTTACGATGGAACAAAAATTGAAGCAGAGGATATGCATAGAATTTTGTGTGAAACTTCAAATATCAGCAACCGAAACTTTTGAAATGCTTAATAAAGCATTCCCCAATGACGCCTCAAAGAGAACAACTGTTTTTGAATGGCATTCTAGATTTAAAGCTGGCAGAATTTCCATTGAAGATGATCCTCGTCAAGGACGCCCAAAATTTCAAAGGACTGATGAAAATGGGCAAAAAATCGCCGATTTAATAGAAGAAAATCCTCGAACCACTTTGCTGGAGCTAGAGCAAGACACAGGCATCTCTAAAACAACGATTGGAAGGATCGTAACCGAAGATTTGAAGCTCAAAAAGACTCCTGCAAAATTCATCCCAAGATTCCTCACCAATGAGCAAAAACTGTGTCGGCTTGCAACCTGTGAGGACATGATGGAAATGACAAGAACGGATCCAGAATGGAAAGACAAGATAATCACAGGCGACGAGACATGGGTCTATGGCTATGACCCTGAAACCAAACCTCAATCTGCCGAGTGGAGAGGTTAGGGTGAGCCTAGACCCAAAAAATCCAGAAAAAAGGTGTTGCTGGTCGCTTTTTCGGATAACAAGAGCATTGTTCATCACGAGTATCTTCCTGCAGGCCAAACAGTTATTAAGGAAATGTATTTGGGCATTCTTCGCCGTCTAAGGGAAGCGATTCGAAAAAAAAGGCCAGAAAATGGACTAATGGTGGCTGGATCCTACACCATGACAATGCTCGCCCTCACACAGCGCACTTGATGACTAGCTTTTTGGCGAAAAACTTGACACAAATCCTACTTCAACCACCCTATTTCCCAGACATCGCACCAAATGCCTTTTTCCTGTTCCCCAAACTCAAAGCAGTTCTAAAAGGAAGACATTTTGACACCAGGGATGACATAATAGAAAAATCGCCGTTAGCATTGAAGAGCATTCCAAAAGAGGCTTATAAAAACTGTTTCGTCAATTAGGAGAAAGGATGGCGCTGGTGCGTTGAAGCAAGGGGGGATTACTTTGAAAAGTTTTAATAAAAAAAATTTAAAAAATTCTTACCTTTTTTTTTATGGACCCAGTCCGGGAACTTATGGGACATACCTTGTACATATAAATTTCAAGGTATTGCATCGAGCAAAGCTCTTCCGCGCAAAACTTGTTTTCATAACCATTATATATTAGTAAATTAAATTTTATTGCCCTCTATCGTTAAAATTTTACACAAATAAATTTACTGGCAATGCGTTTCTTTTTTAAATCTCTACAGACCTTACTGCAATGATATGATTTAATGAATGAGAGGGCTTGGCTCATCAGTAGTGAACCCTCTCAGCGGTTTCGCCAAATTAATCTCTAGACCGCTCTACTATTGTATTGGACTGGTTTTGTTATATACCCTTCATTTTCTATGGAAGGCAGCTAAATGGTGTTTAGTGAACTATGGACATAAGCTTATAGGTCTGTAGAGGTACATACATATAAATTTCATTTGTGTAAAATTTTAACGATAGAGGGCAATAAAATTTAATTTACTAATATATAATGGTTATGAAAACATGTTTTGCGCGGAAGAGCTTTGCTCGATGCAATACCTTGAAATTTATATGTATGTACCTCTACAGACCTATAAGCTTATGTCCATAGTTCACTAAACACCATTTAGCTGCCTTCCATAGAAAATGCAGGGTATATAACAAAACCAGTCCAATACAATAGTAGAGTGGTCTAGAGATTAATTTGGCGAAACCGCTGAGAGGGTTCACTACTGATGAGCCAAGCCCTCTCATTCATTAAATCATATCATTGCAGTAAGGTCTGTAGAGTTTTAAAAATAAAAAAGAAACGCATTGCCAGTAAATTTATTTGTGTGAAATTTTAACGATAGAGGGCAATAAAATTTAATTTACAAAGATTATTTATCAAAAGTAAGATTATCTCAGCATGACACGGCAATTTATTTGAGACAAGAATAATGATACAATTCCAAGGCGAAGATACTATTCCTTTAACTTCCAATTACCGAGGGAACCAATTAATATTGATTTTATTCAACTTATCGAGTATTTTTCAACGGACTGGGAAAAAATGCTCACTAGATAAAACGATGATTTTGTAATGTAGAAAATTAGGAAAGAAAAAATTCAGGATGACACGGCACACAGGGACCGGGAAAAAATGTTCACTTTATCGAGAGATTCAAATTTACGAGTTTCATATTATCAAAATATATATATATATTTTTTTATAAGTTTATAGAGAATTGTTTGAACAAATGTTCGTTAGACAAACCTTTACTCGGATAAAACCCGGGCGAAGCCGGGTACATCCTTTAGTTATTATTAAAATATACAAGTATCAGAGTCATCAATTCTGTCATCGTTTGCTTTTGTGAATGGAATGCTTTTACGTAATATACGTAAAATACGTAACTAATATGACTGAAATTTTAGCAGTATGTATAGTAGAATCTGGAAAAACCTATATTGAATATTTCAGGTCTCTATCCCGAATATTCTTCGAGTAATTTGCAAATTTGAGTTGCAAATTTGCTCTTTCGCTCGCAAGCAGCGCCTCTAGCGGTGAAGATGGGAGGTAATATCAGCTGACCTAATGTACATGTAAAACATGTTTTAACAGGACATAGAAAAAAATATGGAAGAGATATTTGTCGCATTTTAGCCAAGAAAAATTGAAATTGACAGGTTCTGGGCAAAAATAGTTGTTTTTTTTTTAGTCAGAAAATGATTATGACAATATTGCTGTATCATATTTGAATATCAGATACAAAATTATATCCAGAAAAATCCAAAAAGCAGAGGCCACGGGTTAAGCCAGTTCATTTTTAGTATGCAGGAACAAAATTCTAACAGAAAAACATTCATTCGAGCAGAAAGCCAGATCATCTCATTATAAAAATATCGCTTCTCAGACACAAAGTTTAGAGCGGGACGTTTCACAAGAATGACATCCACGGCGCCAATTTATAATTGTAACGAATAGTATTTAAATAAAAGCCTTTAATCGGGTAAAACCCGGGCGTTGCCCAGGTCATTCGGCTAGTTAATTATATAATTCACAAACATGACAATATCTTATTTTAAATTAAATAATGGTTTTCAAAAAATTATGTTTCAGAAATAAATTTAAACGCATTTAACAATATTTATATTTATATACGTTTATAAATCTATATATAGGTGGATTGAATGTTTTCTAGAATGGTTTTCACAAAAAAATTGTTAGTCAAACCTTTACTCGGGCAAAATCCGGGCGAAGCCGTGTACATTCTCAAATACAGTTAATTACAAATGTTCGTTTGTGGCAAGATACTATTCCTTCAACATCAAATTACCGAGTGGACCAATTAATATTGATTTTATTAAACTTATCGAGTATTTTTAAAGAGACCGGGAAAATTTCAAATTATCGAGAGTATAGACAAGTGTGGAATTAGTAGGGATTGAATGTTTGCCACGTAGAATCGTTTTAACAAATGTTCGTTAGGCAAACTTTTACTCGGGTAAAAACCGGTCGAAGCCGGGAACATATATATATACACAGTGTGGCAAATATTTTTTAAGAATGGGTTTGTAAAATAAAACAGAAACAAGCTAATTCAATTTCTACTATTTTTTTATTCAAAATAATACCCTCCGGATTCAATACATATGTTACAACGTTTTAATAAGGAATTAAATGCCTCTTGCAGGCCACTTTGAGGAATCGCCTCCAAAGTGCTCGTCGCAGCTGTCTGGATGGTCGGGATATCATAAAAAAAAAAACAACCTTTTAACTTCACTTTTATTTTTGAGAATAAATAAAAGTCACATGGTGCTAAATCAGGCGATTACGGAGGATGATTCAACACACATACGTTATTTTTGGCCAAAAAGCGACGAACAATGAGTGAGGAGTGACTCGGTGCATTATCATGCAGCAAACACCAACTGTCTTCATCGCGATATTCTGGACGTATTCGAAGAATTCTGGCAATCAAATGTTTCAAAACGTTCAAATAATACTCTCCAGTAATGGTTTGTCCAGCGGGAACAAATTCTTTGTGGATAATACCTCTACTATCGAAAAAGGTAATCAGCATTGTTTTGATTTTTGATGGCACTTTTCGCGTTTTTTTTTTTTTTTTGGCTTGTGGAGAGTTTTTTGACTTCCATTCGGCACTTTGTCTTTGGGTCATACTGAAAACACCATGTTTCATCACCCGTAACAATTGATTTCAGGAAGTTTGAATCATTTTCATAGGCAGAAATTATGTCCCTGCAATGTGGAATTCTCAATGATTTCTGCTCGCCCGTTAAAGTGTGTGGAACAAATTTAGCACAGACTTTAGTTTTACCAAAATCTTCATGCAGAATGGTTCGAATCGTTTCTTTGTTGATGTGTAAAACCTCTGCCATCATTCTCAGGGATGCACTGCGATTGTTTGCAACAAATTCTCGCACTTTTTTTATACTTTCTGGTGTCTTCGAAGAACTTGGTCGTCCAGTATTCTTATCATCTTCTAGCGTATTTCCATCCGAAAAACGTTTATGCCAAATGAAAACATTTGATTTACTCAAACATAACGTACCATAAACTTGCTTCATCAAAACATATGTTTGCGATACACTTCTACCAAGTTTTGCATTAAATTTAATGACCGCTCTCTGTTCCATCTCAGAATTCCGACGAACAAAAATTTTACTTTTCAAAAATCGCCTGTATGGTTTTAAAGAGTTAACAAAAATGTCTGAAACAAAGCCACGCGCTAGAGAAAATATCTTTATTTTACGGGGCTGCTAACCAAAATGAATGATTTTTGAGCCCCGATGGACGCATAAAGCGGAGTATATACAAAGCATAGTTGGGGGGCCTGGGAATGGGTGGCCAGGGATCATCGCCAGGTGAGGCCAGGAGAGCCAGGATGTAGAGGAGGACCGGGGGGAGGGGGCAACGGGGAAGAGTTTCTTGAGAATCCGGGCTAATTGGCCTATAAATAAGGTCTTCTAGCCCTACTATGGTTGCAGAACGCGAACTGGTGGCAAGGGATCCTAGGATCTGGCAGTGGAGGTGTCATCGCAGGGGGGAGGAAGCTAGAGAGGTCAGGGAAACAGCGCCTTGATGGGTGAGAAGCCTGGATGGAGGCCAGTTGAGGAGGCAGGAGGTCCTGGGAGCCTAGAACTTGAGGGCTCTAAGCTTCAAGATGGGGCAGCTTGAGGCTCTCGCCTCGTGCTTGTCTGGGAGGCCCTTGTCACAGCAGTTGGCGCACTTGGAAGTGTGCCAGTCGGCAACTGAGGGGCAGGCACGGCCTTCATGGCCGCCTTCACCGCAGTGGAAGCACGTGGGAGCTCTGGTGCATTGGGCAGAGTTGTGGCCGAAGCCACAACAGCGGAAGCAGACTCGTGCGCGGATGGACTCCTCGAAGTTGAGGATCACACCATCCACCACGATCCTTCCACGATTGCCCAGAGCTCTGAAGGTCGTGAGGTCCACCTCTATGAAGGCGGTGCAGGCCCCGTTTCTGGGTGCAGAACGATGAGCCACGCGCACCACCTTGTCCCCAGGGAGTTGGCTGACAGCAGGGGTTTCCAGCAGCGTCTCTTCAATGGTGGAGTTGGATGTTTCCTCATCCACTTTGAAGAGGCAGATGCGAGGCAGGATCACCTTCTGTTGGCGGACCTTCATGCCATCCAGCTTGTTGGCCAGGGAGGTGGTAACAGCTGGGATGGTATCGGGGTTGCTGGAGTGGAGGACAAGCTTCCCTTTGGTTCGCAGGGAGGCCCAAACGCCTTGGGGTAGAGTTTGGGCAGCGCGGACAGCTTTAAGCATTGCTCTTGGGTCAGCCTGTGGGTCATCAGAGATGACCACTGTGTGGGCCGCCGATTTTTCCCCATGGAGGACCACTTGGGCGGCCGCAGGCTTGGGGACGCGGGAGGGCGCAGGTTTTGCGGGACCATTGAGGTTGGTCCTCTTTGCGGGCGGGTAGGGAGCCTCAGGCTGCTTCCTTTTGGTTGGAGCGGGAGTGGCGGGCTTGGTGGGGTCAGTCATAGTGCTGGTTTCCTTGCAGGAGGGAGAAGGGCTGGTTTGAGTGCTGTGGCAGGCTGTCTGTGGCTTGATTTCGTCCAGTTCCTGAAAGGACGCGAGGGTGCCAGAGAGGTTCTCTACCTCGGCAATGAGGGCCTTGATCTGCTCAGACCGTAAGTTGATGAATTCCATTAGGCTTTGGAGCAGGTAATATCGGGAGGTAGGGTGAGGATTCTGAAATTTCTGCTCGAAGTTCTGCTTCACCTCTTCGTTCTCCATCTCCAGTTGGGCGAGGGTTACGATGAGCTTCTCGGCATTCTTCTTCTTCTTCCTAGAGGGAGCCATGACTCAACGGGGAGCCACGCGCTAGATAAGGCTTCGAATATATATACGCATGCGCAATTTCATAACTGGCTCTGCTATTGGCTTTTATCTAGCGTGAGTCTTAAAAATTATTTGCCACACTGTGTATATATATATATATACAGTATATATATTCAAGTGTCGTTTTACAATCACAGGCCGCAGTGTATTATAATATATATATATGTTGGTCGGCTATGCACGCCCTCAATATATAACTAATCTCGCTGAAATTTGAACAGGACAGAGAGTTAAATCTGGAACTTTTTTTGTCGCGCTTTAACCAAGAAAAATTATAATTAACCATGTACTGAGAAACAATATTTTTTTAGTCAAAAATAATTATGACAATATTGCTGTATCATGCTTGATTTACATAAAAAAATATTTAGGGGTATATTCACTAAAGAAGACCACGGGCGAATCCAGATAATAATTTTTAGTAGGCAAGAACAAAATTCTACCAGCGAAACATTCACTCGAGCAGAAGACACACGAAGCCAGGTCATCTCTATATATTAAATATCTTTTCTCGGCCTTTTGGCTAAGATCATGTAGTATATCTCTAGATATTTATATATATGTCATAATATATGCTCTTCCAGGATTAATAAAACAAACCAACAGCCAACGAGAGAGAAATGGGCAGCTAAAGCGAGACACTTTAGACAACTAACTTACGACCATTTTTTTGGCCACATTCCTGAGGGGGGCGTCACCACCTGGCGACTTTCCTGGTTAGCCCCCGGTTGTGTACACAGGGAAAACAGTCGTTCAGCTGATAACGTCTCGCTCGCTCTCTCTCGGCTGGCTGGCTGGATGATTGCTCTAACAACTCGTCGTGTGATTATTTCTCTCCTCAACACATTTACCACTATATTGCCACATTGAAAAGTCGACAGGATAAGACCTGACCGGGAAACAAATCCCTCATATACCAGAGTATGAAGAAAACAAGAAGCAATACCACGATGATCGAACAAACCCACAACCAAGTTCCACAAGAACCAACGACCGACTCTACTGTAGCCGCTTCCCTTCGAACTCTCACCCTCTGTCTCGACCAACTTTTAAACCGTGAGTCTGAAGAAACAATCACCTACGACGGAGATGAACCTGCCGCACACTTCTTCTCACAACTTGAGTCTCAGCCGAACTTCCACAACTTAGAGCCAGCACGCCAAGCTCGAAAGGCTCTATCATCACTCAGAGGCGAACCTCGCAAAATTGCACAAGACTTAGCGCTACTCAATAAGACTTATGAAGAGGTCAAAGAGTCACTCTGCGCCGTCTATCCCCGACGCCCTAGCTTCACCCTTCAAGAGTTCTATGAACTTAAATGCACGTCGATGGCCGAGATCGAGACCTACTACAAGAACAAGGTCCAAATAGGATTGGCGATCAACCTCCCTAAGAGTGCCATCGTGCAAGCACTATCCAACGGTGTGCCACGTAACTATGGCAACCTTTTAAAGATGGCACAACCCTCGGGACCAGAAGAATGGTTGTGCTTAGCCCAACAGCTGACCTACGAAGGGGATAACACCAGCACTAAAGCTGCCCAACAACGATCACCGCGCCAGAGCAGAACACCTTCCACCACCGTGGACAAGACCCCACCATATCTTTGCCGTTACTGTGGCGGACAACACTGGCACGCACAGTGTCAGCAGCGAGGGCCCTACCAGCGGACTTTTCGGACCTTTACACCTGCGGCCCACAGCGTCGAGCAACCCCAAAGATCGACTGGGCCTGCAGGTGTCTACGAGACCGCAGCAACGACGAGCTCGGGAGAAACCAAGTAATGCCAGCTTCGGCAGCAGAACTCCTCCGAAGCTCAATGAACCTACCTGCACCCTAAACCAGCATACACCTGTAAGTGCAATTATTTTAACCCCTATCATTCATTCTTTGAAGATGCCATTCCTAATTGACTCTGGAGCCAATGTTTCCATTATTAGTTTAAACCAATTTGAATATATTAAAAATGTTAATAGTTTCATTTGTTCCACCCCTATTAACAATGATGTTATTATCCGTACTATATCTAGTCATGCCAAACCAATCGGATTAGTTACCTTACCAATACAATTTAATAATTTTAATTTTAATGAAACATTTTATATTTTAAATTCACCCCTTGAACATGGTATCCTATCTATTCATGTTATACAATTCTTAAGATTAACAATAGATTTTCATAATCAATTGATACTTCAAAATAGTGTTCCAGTACCTAAACATTTGTACCATTTTGTATGTGACCTTCCCACTTGTAAGCACGGCTCGCGAATAATAACTACTAACCCTAAACGACCCATAATTCACTCGGTTAACTTAGGCGTTTACGATTTTCAACCTCCACGTGAGCCTTACTTACAAACAACCCTTAGTAATATTTATCAACCTTCCCCTGAATGCCCCTCTCACCCTTACAACCTTAATAGACTTCCTACCAGCCCATGCGCCTCTAGAGAATTAATGATTAAAGAATTTATCGAACAACGCCCAGAACTGACTATCCCTTATCAGCAATTATTGTATTCTTTTAAAGATATTTCCCTATCAATAAATTCAATGTATTACCACTCAACATAACCCCTGTAAAACTCAAAATTATTTCCGATAAGGTTATTTCCCTCCGACCATACCGAACTCCCTATGCCTACCAGAAGGAAATTCAGGACCAGATATCTCAACTTCTAAAACATGACATAATCACCCCCTCCTCTAGCCCATATTCCTCTCCTGTGACACTCGTTCGCAAACGCGATAACACCATGCGTCTCTGCATTGACTTCCGTCGCGTGAACGAACTAGTACCCTCGGATTTGCACCCTTTGCCATTGATAGAAACGGTACTGGATAACCTGTCGAAAGCCAGAGTATTTAGCACCGTTGACATAAGCAATGCATACTATCAAATCCCCATCGCGGAAGGAGTCAACCACTACTCTCTTTCGTGACTCAACAAGGGCAATATAATTTCAAACGCTTACCCTTTGGGTTCAAATCAGCACCCCAAATTTTCGAACGTGTGATTACCCAGTTGATCCACAAACACCACCTCTCTTTCATAGCCCATTATTATGACGACTTCGTTATTTTTTCTGACTCCTCAGAACAAAACCTTACGCACCTTCGACTTTTCTTTAAATTCTGTTTAGAGGAAAATCTCCAACTTAACCTTAAAAAATGTAATTTTTATCAAAATGAAATAGATTTTCTCGGCTACCACATCACCGCAGGGACTTACACACCTAATATTAAAAATACCGAAATCATCAACGCTATTAGAACTCCTATCAACGTTAAAACCCTACAATCATTTTTAGGAGCCGTCAACGTATATCATAAATTCATCCCAGAATATGCTAGACTTCGCCACCCCTTAAATCAATTACTAAAAAAGAACGCCAAATGGCTTTGGAGCCCGAATTGTCAACAAGCCTTTGATAAATTGAAGCAACACCTCGCAACACAACCTGTGTTACATCTATTTCAAGAAGGGCTCCCATGCCAGGTCTATTGCGACGCTTCCACGCAGGGCATCGCAGGTGTACTCAAACAAGTACATCCTGACGGTAACATCTACCCTGTACAATATTACAGTCGCGCGTTGCGTTCCTATGAGCGTAATTACACTATATCTGAACTGGAGTGCTTAGCCATTGTAGAGTGCGTTGACAAATTCCGAGTGTACCTCCTAGATACAAGGTTTGTCATCTACTCGGATCATCACGCCTTACAATGGCTAAAGACCATAAAAGACCCCACCGGACGCCTCTTTCGTTGGAGCCTTCGACTCTCAGCTTACGACTATGAGGTCAAATACCTCAAGGGCTCGCGTCAGTACGAGGCGGACCTACTCTCCCGTAACCCTTTCTGCGGATTCCTATCCACAGGTCAAATAAAAGATCATCAGGGCGAATTACGGAGGGACACAAGGTATATCCTCAATGACAAGGACCTAATGACCATCACACGACGGGGTGTCACTAAAATAATTGTTCCACCATCACTCCGTGGCACCCTACTACAACGAGCCCATCGCGATTTCAATCACCCCGGCATTTCGCAGATGACCAGACTGATCGCAGCCCAATACTATTGGGACGGCATGACAAATGACATCAGGACACATGTAAGAACCTGTTCAGTATGCCAATTGGTCAAACCACCAAAAGGACCTATCTACGGAGAATTGGGACAACTCCCCCCAGCGGTCCTGCCGTACGAACTAGTGTTACTAGATACTATTTCTGGATTCGCGAAATATGGGAATTCTCAGACCTTCTTACATGTCGTAGTGGACCATGCCACACGGTACGCGTGGGCATTTCCATCGCGGTCCACCAGCATTCTCACCTATACCCAAGTGATTAAAAAGGTGATGCAGTTTGTGTGGTTCTCCTAAACGACTTTTGACGGATAGAGCTCCTGCCTTCACCTCTCCGAAATTTCGTAGATTTTTGATTAGACATAACATTGGCCAACTTCTCACGGCAAGCAACAACCCTCAGGCCAACGGATTAAGTGAACGACTAAACGCCACGATTACTGGCAAACTTAAACTGTTGCGCCTCCAACAACCTAAGACGGCCTGGACCAAACTACTACCTCAGGTCCTTCAGGCTTATAACCATACCCCACATTCTGTGACCGGGTTTCCACCGTCATACCTTTTGTTAGGTAGTTTCCCGCTACAACTATCCGAGCATGTACAAAACTACCCAAAAATCGACGACGCCAGAGAATTGGCCTATCAAAGGAAAACGAACAATTTATTTCACCGCCCGTAAATGATCGAGACCAACCCAAAAATACCTTCAATTTCCCATATAAACACTTCAATCACACTCTAATCCATACTAAGACGGCTATTAACTCACTAAAGCAACATGACTACACTTACAATCAAGATGATCAAAGATATTTGAACCACTTATCCCCTGAAATCTTTACCAATTACTAACCTGACAACAAGACTTTACGAACCCAGTAGTATCTAAATAATTAAGGTAGAGTGGCCCAAAGCAAGTTTCCCCTCGCTCTGTCCGCCTATATTCTACCTTTGCATCTAGAACTATTTTATCTTCGAAAATTAAATATAAGTCCATTCGACTTCCTCACCTACACACGGGACTTTTCCCCTCGGACTCGCTACACAAGTAACTACATAGATAAGTTAGATTGGCCCAGGGCAAGTCTCCCCTCGCTCTGTTCGCCGAGGTTCTAACATTGTATGTAGTTTTATATTTACCTCAGTCCTGAGCTCACACAATTGTCAACCTCAATCTCATTTCTAGTACAGAGGGTGTTTCCTTTCAAATGAAACGATTTCAAACGTCCGTTAGAACTTTATTTTTCGAACGTGAATTTTTTTCATGTGTTCTATGTGCTTCCCCTTCTTCTTGGCTATCTCCCTGCATCGGACTTTCCAAGCTGCGAACACTTCCTTGACTTTGGAGAGCGAAACATTCGACCACTCCTCTTGTGCGGCTTTCCAAAGTCCGGCCTCAGTTTTGGGACGTCGGTTGAAGAGCCGTTGTTTCAACATACCGAACCCGTAAAAATCCAGTGGGCTGGCGTCGGGAGACTTCACTAGAATGTCCGAGTTCCTGATAAAATTTAGGCCCAGGGTGTCCTTCATTTCTTGTAGGAACTGTTGGGTTTTGTTGGAGGTATGGGAAGAGGCTTTGTCGTGATGAAGGAACACTTTGTCCATTTCCCCTGGGTAAAGGTCCTTCAGTTGTTCGATGACAGGTTTCAGAACGCATTCTATATAGAATTCTGAGTTCACCTTCACCTTCGATGGAGCCTTTATGAGCGGAAGGACTCCACGGCCAGTCATTACCCCGACAACCATGAAACCTTTAGGGAAAGTTTCGGAGCATTGGTGAACCCAATTATCCGGGACCTGATTGCCTCTTTTGATGTAACAGATCTTCCGGATTCCATTGCAATACGTCACATACATCCATGCTTCGTCCAATGTTGCAGTATATTCCGATCTGGAACCGGCCAGGTGTTCCTCGTAGAGCTTCCGGGCATTCGTTGCACGGTTTTTCATGTGGAAAGGGGTGAGCTTGTGAACCTTGCCTTTTCGTCGGGTATCCAGTTCCAAATCTTTGTGAATGATGTTATTTATCGTTTTTAGCGATGTTCCACACATTCTGGAAAGTTGGCGCTGAGATGGTGGATTTTCAGTAGTTGCTAGCCGCTTTACCTTGGAAACCGTGGCGGGGGTCCGCACCGGACGTGGTCGATCGACTTGAAATTTTTGCCCATTGGATTCAGCTTCCCTTTTCTTTCCGATGCCATTTACTACCCTACATATTGTAGCTTTGCCAACATCTAGTCCTTCTGCTTTTAGCTTTTTCACTATGACGCTATAACTGTTTCCTTCTTTGGAAAGGGTCCGAATTGTTTGTTCGACTTGGAGCGTTAGTCTCTCTCCCCCCATGTTGCAAAAATCATGATACCTGATGAAAATGAATTCTCCAGAAGATTCTAGATCTATTGGAACCAGTGTCGTGTGCAGCATGCCTGCACGTGCAAAACGCGAGCGCTCGAAAATAGTTTCATTTGAAAGGAAACACCCTCCGTACTCTACACTTATAGCATAGAAAGCCCATGACAAGTTTCCCCTTGCCATGTCCGCCTGAAAAATATCTTAAAGTGTAGAGTTCCCCAGTCTTAATGATCTTCAGAATTTCACCATATGTATGTGACTCTTCTTCTCGTTGTTCACACTCCTCCATATCACTTCCCTTATAGTACATTAGATTTTGTTGTATATAGCCTTTTATAACCTTGATATTTTCAAAGATTTCCTTAAATGTCAAACTCCCCGGTGTTATAAAACTGCTTGTAAATAATATTTACTTGTGTACTATACAATATTTTATTTACATAAAACTATGTCACCATTACCTTAACTAATTTTAACTGTAAAATTATTTTCTCTATTCCTGGCTTCACCAGCTTTAAATATACTTAAACTATGTTCAGCCTTCTTCAACGGGGGCCATATGTCATAATATATGCTCTTCCAGGATTAATAAAACAAACCAACAGCCAACGAGAGAGAAATGGGCAGCCAAAGCGAGACACTTTAGACAACTAACTTACGACCATTTTTTTTGGCCACATTCCTGAGGGGGGCGTCACCACCTGGCGACTATCCTGGTTAGCCCCCGGTTGTGTACACAGGGAAAACAGTCGTTCAGCTGATAACGTCTCGCTCGCTCTCTCTCGGCTGGCTGGCTGGATGATTGCTCTAACAACTCGTCGTGTGATTATTTCTCTCCTCAACACATTTACCACTATATTGCCACATATATATATATCTTTTTAGAAATCTATTCAGTAGAGAGAGTGGATATGTTTCCTCGAAAAATATATTATATATATTATATAAATATATAATAAAAAATATAATGTAATCAATATTATTATCATTATTATCATAATAGTCTATGTTCTGGAAAATTATTTTCAATAATATTCGTTAGGCAAACTTTCACTCAGATAAAACCCGGGCGAAGCCGGGTACACATCCGCTAGTAGCTGTATAAAAATTCTCTTGTATATTATTAATTTTTTTATAAATTCTGTAAACTGATCTACATTCATGATGAATTGATTACAGGAATATTCAAAAATAATTTTTGTTTCCACACCAGAACAAATGAACCTAATTTTAAGATAATTTGTACGTTGTTGATTATAGAAAGTTCCATTTATATAGAGTTAAAATCTATTGCTTCACACAATTTATTAAAATGATTAATAATTTCCTTATTATATGATTCTTTAATAACTCTTTAACACTTTTTAAAATTGTCTTTCATTATTCTTAATAAGCGTTCATCTTTAGATCCTTTCCTTTATATTATATCTATAAAAATAAAATCCAAATTCGATGTTCCAGCCTTTTACCGCTTGGCGCCGCACTGGTCGCGACGATGAATAAATTTGATTGGTTAATAATTTTACACGTAGTTTGTTAGTTTGTTCACACGATTAATGTTTTTAAAAGGTAAGATTATCCAATCGCCGTGAAACTTTAGTAAGTTATTTACTATACTACTGGGAAGGTTTCTGGTTTGAATTTGATTTGAAATAAATATTCGTCACAATTTTATTTAAAATTTTCTACTTTCACTCGCATGCAGCGCCTCTCGCGGTATCTTGTAAAATTACATTTATAAACTAGCGGACCCGCCCGGCTTCGCCCGGGTTTTACCCGAGTGAATGTTTGTCTAACGAACATTTGTTAAAACAATTCTCTTTTAACTTATAAAACGTACTCGGCTTCGCCCGGGGTTTTACCCGAGTAAAGGTTTGTCTAGCGAACATTTGTTAAAACAATTCTCTAAAAACTTATTAAAAAATAAAAAAGATATATTTTGATAATTTGAAACTCGTAAATTTGAATCTCTCGATAAAGTGAACATTTTTTCCCGGTCCCTGTGTGCCTTGTCATCCTGAATTTTGTCTTTCCTAATTTTCTACATTAGAAAATCATAGTTTTATCTAGTGAACATTTTTTCCCGGTCCCTTGAGAAATACTCGATAAGTTGAATAAAATCAATATTAATTGGTTCCCTCGGTAATTGGAAGTTAAAGGAATAATATCTTCGCCTTGGAATTGTATCATTATTCTTGTCGCAAATAAATTGCCGTGTCATCCTGAGATAATCTTACTTTTGATAAATAATATTTAAGATAACAAACTTAGTGATAAGAAAACTTGTTATCATCGTCACAATGGGGGCGCTGCTTGCGAGTTAAATCTACAAATCTGCAAATAACTCTAAGGATATTCAAGATATTCATGAAATTATTTTTCAAAAACCTTCCCGGTGATATACCTAATAATATCCCAAAATTTCACGGCGATTGGATGTATGGTTTTTGAATCTATAGAGTACATACAGACAGACATTCAATTATATATATTTAAGATAATATAAAAGAGTTTTAAAAATTGTAAAAAAAAAAAAATGCATCGGCCGGGAATCGAACCCGGGCCGCCCGCGTGGCAGGCGAGCATTCTACCACTGAACCATCGATGCTTAAAAAAATGGCCATATTTAGGTATTCATTCCATTCCGGATTAGTCCGCGTAAAAAAAGTTCTTCAAATGAAAAAAAAAAGAAATAGCCAAAAACTAATCAAAATGCAGCCGAAAATTTTCCTCAGGTTTATAAAAAGCGACATGCAAAATATGGTACCAATTGGTTCAGTAGTTTTTGAGTTTATCGCGAAACAGACAGACAGACAGAAATTGACTTTTATATATATAATATATATATATATAGAGATCTACTCTTCATTGTTGGCTTTTTATCTTACATTCATTCTTCATTGTTGACTTTTTATATTACATTTACTCTTCATTGTTTGCTTTTTATCTTACATTCACTCTTCATTGTTGGCTTTTTATCTTACATTCATTCTTCATTGTTGGCTTTTTATATTACATTCACTCTTCATTGTTGGCTTTTTATCTTACATTCATTCTTCATTGTTGGCTTTTTATATTACATTCACTCTTCATTGTTGGCTTTTTATCTTACATTCATTCTTCATTGTTGGCTTTTTATATTACATTCACTCTTCATTGTTGGCTTTTTATCTTACATTCATTCTTCATTGTTGGCTTTTTATATTACATTCACTCTTCATTGTTGGCTTTTTATCTTACATTCACTCTTCATTGTTGGCTTTTTATATTATATTCACTCTTCATTGTTGGCTTTTTATCTTACATTCATTCTTCATTGTTGGCTTTTTATATTATATTTACTCTTCATTGTTGGCTTTTTATCTTACATTCATTCTTCATTGTTGGCTTTTTATATTACATTTACTATTCATTGTTGGCTTTTTATCTTACATTCACTCTTCATTGTTGGCTTTTTATCTTACATTCATTCTTCATTGTTGGCTTTTTATATTACATTCACTCTTCATTGTTGGCTTTTTATCTTACATTCATTCTTCATTGTTGGCTTTTTATATTACATTCACTCTTCATTGTTGGCTTTTTATATCATATAGAAAATCATAGTTTTATCTAGTGAACATTTTTTCCCGTGTCACATTGCCGTGTCATCCTGAGATAATCTTACTTTTGATAAATAATATTTAAGATAACAAACTTAGTGATAAGAAAACTTGTTTCATCGTCACAATGGGGGCGCTGCTTGCGAGTTAAATCTACAAATCTGCAAATAACTCTAAGGATATTCAAGATATTCATGAAATTATTTTTCTAAAACCTTCCCGGTGATATACCTAATAATATCCCAAATTTTCATGGCGATTGGATGTATGGTTTTTGAATCTATAGAGTACAAACAAACAGACAGACAAACAGACAGACAGACATTCAATTATATATATATAGATTGAAAAAATACTAAAATGTGTTCCAATTATAATAATTTTTATATTTAATTTGAGAATTTAGTAATATAATATTCCAATGACGCTGTAAAAAAAAAAACTTGGCATTTCAATATTAATAAATATTTAAAGAAAATATCTTATTTAAAATTTAATATCTGTTTTAAAAAAATTATGTGTTTCAAAAATATATTTAAACGCATATAATAATATTTATATTTATATTGTCACGATAGAGAAGACAAGTATTCCAAAAGCTTAATTGAAAATAATCTATTAATTAATAAAACATATATTGCAAAATGTGTTAAAGGATTTTTCAAGTGGTAATTTACAAGTATGGTAAGAGGTGATGATTATGAAAATATTAATCATGATAAACAACAGAATATTTTAAATAATTAATAAGTGACACTGCCCCCTTCCTAGGTGAACAGCGTCCCGCTGTAATTATCACTTGAACAGATCAGCTTGGTCCTCAGGGTCATGGTAGGGTTTCTTGTTTGGCGTCTCCTGGTTGGTTGGTCCACAGGTTCAACTTCGAAGGTCACATCAGGGAGTTTCCGAGTAATCTTATATGGCCCGAAGTACCTTTTCATCAGTTTTTCTGAGAGTCCCACCTTTCTTATCGGGATGAAAATCCATACTAGGTCACCGACGTTGTAATCCATTGCCTCGTGCTTTGAATCATATCTGGCCTTGTCCTTTTCTTGGGCTTTCAAGGTTTCTAATCTTGCTAGCTGCCTAGTCTCTTCGACTCGCGAGGCAATCTTCTGACTGTATTCCTCTTGGAGATCTTCATGCGGATTTGGGAAAAGAGTGTCTACAGTTGTTTCGGCTTCGCATCCATGGATCAGTTTAAAAGGGGTAAAACCTGTCGTATCTTGTTTTGCGGTGTTCTAGGCGAACGTGACGTAGGGAAGGATTACGTGCCAGTCCTTGTGTTCAACACTTACATACATAGCCATCATGTTGGCTAAGGTTTTGTTAAACCTCTCTGTCAGTCCATTCGTCTGAGGATGATACGCTGTCGTGAACCGATTGTATCGACGAGCATTGATTGGTGAGTTCCGCAATCAACTTGGATTGGAATACTCGTCCTCGGTCCGTGATGATTTCTCTGGGGGCTCCGTGCTTGAGAACAACAACTTCCATTAAGAACTTGGCTGCTTCTTTTGCTTCCCCTGTGGGTAAGGCTTTAGTAACGGCAAATCGAGTAAGATAGTCAGTACAGACTATGATCCATTTATTACCGTCAAAGGATTTCGGGAATCTCTCAAGAAGATCTATTCCGATTCTTTGGAATGGGAAGGTGTTCGCCAATCTTCTTTCTGGCTGGTTCTTCTTGTTCACTTTTCACTCTTCCGCCCAGAGGTATAGTCAGCGCCAAGGTCTTGTCTCAAAATGAAGCGAGTCTACCGAGCTAAACTACTGTGAAAACACCAGTCTCACACAGTTCCAAGTCAACATACACTTTATTCTCAAACACACTATTTATACAATAAATTCATACACACGTGACCAGGCACTCGTGGTCAAATACAATAAAAACATATATACACAGAGTTATAATAAATTAAACTCTAACATTCCTCCCCCCGTTGATGGGTACCATCAAGATCCGGAGGGGCCACCGGCAGCAGCACCATCTTCACCAAGGGTCCTCGGAGCACTCCAACCGATGTTCGCACCGATACAACCCGCACCAGGCCGTCCTTACCAGGATGGGTCTCCATCACTCTGCCAACAAGCCACCTTGCAGGGGGCATTAGACAGATGTAGCCCTTTTCCGTCTTTCGACCTCTACCCTTGGACATTCGAAGGTTCACAGGTCCAGCACAATCTTCACCACTTATTGAGAAGGGTTTACCCGGTGTTAATCTCTCCTTGGGAAAATCGCTCATTAGCTGGCCTGGAGTAACGCGATTGTATCGACAACATGTCACGCACTCTCGAATGCATCTTTTCATCTGATCTTTTACTCTCAGCATCCAATACTTCTGTCTCACGTGGACAGCATCAGGTACACACCTCCGTGCATAGTCCGCATGTGAACCGCTATATCAATCATCCGAGCCACCTTTTCTTATGAAGGTAATAGCGCAGGATGTTTTGTTCATATGTCACAGCTTGAGCCCATTCTAATCTACCGCCGACCCCAAGGATTCCTTGATCGTCGAGGAATCGGTGCTAAACCATAAATCTTGCCCGTGCGCTTCACTGATCCTAAAGTGGTCAAACTTCTTATTGCCTCCTTGAAATGCTGGTACTGAATTGCTTGAAGTATTCTCCGATGAGCATTTCTCATTTCAGCTGTTGTTAAGTGCGACTGACATCGCTCCGCGCTGTAGCGGCAGTTATGGCAAAAGCGCAATATCCAGGCCACTTTCGGATATATCCATCAAAGGTCGAGCTCATCTCTCCAATGGCCACCAAGAAAGGTGTTTCACTGATGGCATGAATACTCAGGAGCTCAGTTTGACTTTGGTGCTCAAACACAGGAGGCATTCTAGGCCATTCTGTGGATTCCGCTGACAACCAGGCAGGTCCTGTCCACCAGATGGAAGACTGCTTCAGCTCGGACCCCAGAATTCCTCGCGAGGCAATATCCGCTGGATTATCTTCTGTGGGAACATAGCGGCACTCCCCGACTTGTGGACAACTTGAATCTCCGCGACATGATTGCCGATGAAAGTGGGGAGATTTCCAGACATAGTTCTTAACCAATTTTAGACCATGGTAGAATCGGACCAACAGGTATCACTCTCCATTTTGATATCCAACTCTTCCATTATACAGGGTGATCCAAAAGTCCCGCACAACTTTAAAAATTAATAACTCCCCGAATATTTGCGCTAGAGCAATGCGGTAAACACCATTGTGTTCAGGATGCAATGGGATTTTTTATGGCAAATAATGAAAAAATCGAAAATGATTTTAGTTACAATTATATTCGCCAGATGGCGCTCTACCAGAATCAGAGATTCAGCGGCTAAATTGTTTGATAAATTGAAAAATATAACTGATCGACACGTATTTTTCCTTTTTGAATTCCAGGAAAGAACCCTAATAATATCAAATAACAAATTAATAAAACACCACTTCGCCAAAAGTATGAAGAATTGGTTAACGATTTTCAAATACAATCAGAGATATGTAAAATAGGTAAATGCAAATTAAAACATGTAGCAAAAAGAAAATTGATATTTTAGATACGGTTTGTTTCCGAAGATAATAAATTTCTAATAATTTTAATTCAACTCTCACTCAGTATCGATTATGTTTATTTTAATTCATTTGAAAAATATGTATCTAGCTCCGATAATTTATTTTACTCTGGAATGCCGTTGTTGTTTTTGTCGTGTCCAATAAATAGGAGGCAATATAATTCGGAGGCATCACCGAATCCATACAATTTTACTCCCTGGGTATTCCCTCCGAGACCCAACCCCATCGGGGTATTCTCCAACTTCCTATTAAATTCAATTCCTTTCTAATGGTCCATGTTTCACTCAATGATTCATCCATCGGACCATCCCAATGTAATTCCGTTATCCACAACCTTTAACCATTATTTTTCCTGTTACAAGGATAGGTACCAACCATCTTAAGGGATCTTCTAACTTGGCGATGAAGGAAAGCATTTCGCTCGTGGTAGTCGCCGATGTCTTTTCCAACGACTGAACTTCACATAAGAAACAGTCTTCACCCTGGATCCATCCCAAACCTAATGTCCTTATAACATTGGACTGTTCAAATGCAATCCTTTTTGCGCAATGTTCTCTCGTAAAGCTGCCCAAAATCGTCAGATCAATTTCTTTAGAATCTGTGGTCTCTAGGGCTTTGAAGGTGATTGAGGCTGGAGAGCGTTCGTTTTTTCCAATGTCTTCCTCTTCCAAGTCTATGCTGGATTCTTCTTTCTTCATGCAAAGTATCTTGGAAGATATGGCTTTAGGGCTCTTTGTTTGAGCTCCTACCTCTACATCGCTTGAAGCCCCCACTCCATAACTCTCCACATCAAGAGGCTCTGAAGGCTGAGAATCCTCAATTGCAGACCTTTCGTCAGAATCTTCCATTGCAATCTCTGGAACCTCTTGAGAACCCTGAGCTTTACCTTTTGAAGAATCAGGATCTGATGCCAAGGCATCGTCTGCAGGCTTAGAGGTATCGTCTGAAGGCCGAGAGCAGTCATAGGACTCTGAAATCCTCTTTAGAGATCTCAAACCACTCAATATAATAGTCCTATGATCTACAGGATTCGCAATCCTTTCCGGTCTAGCACTTTCACCAGACTTTTCTGGAGACTTGTCTCCTAAATTAAGACCTTTCGCTTGAGTAGGCACTTGCCCCTTTGGAGAACTGGCCGGAGTATAACATTGGAGTTACTGCAGCTCCAGAAACAGTTTCCTTCGATACAAGTTACATTTTATTGTTTGGAAGATATATGCCAATTGAACTTTTTTCTATTGGCTCTCTATTCACATAGGTGATCTGGACGATACAACCCTGCTTAGAAAGCGTCTCACTTTCTCCAACCTTTGCATCATTGCACCATCAGTTGTCCATCCTTTTCTTCCAAATAAATCTAAGGTAATCCCAATCATTGCTCTTAATGGCGATCATCCGGAAATATCTCTCCACGTCCACCAAAACTCCGAACTTATTCTCCCGAAGTTTTGTCCTTATCTCAGGGATTCCTCTTAATAGACCAGGTCTCCTCCTCAAAAATCGTTTCAACGAGAGTCCGCTGCGTCCCAGACAGGAAGCGTCGTCAAACACTGGCCACACAGGCGCAGCCTTGGATTCACACCCAAATACAGGGCGATCAGACAAATAGTATCCGTTTACCCTAAATTCCGCATCTCCGAGTTGTCCTGCTTCCACCAATTTCCTCGATGCTGGAATTCTGACAACTCTTTCCTCAATATCATCAATGGACTCAGCCTCACCATCTGCAATCTCCACTTGATCAGCGCCTTCAGCTACCGCTTTAGAATTGCTTACCGATTCACAAGCCTCAATTGCAGTTCCAGAATCCCCTACTTCATTGTCCTTGGTTTCAGCTTCAGAATCCTTTACTCCGTCGCCCTTAGGCTCATCTCCAGAGTCTTTTACTCCGTCGCCCTTAGGCTCATCTTCAGAGTCTTGTACTCCGTCGCCCTTAGGCTCATCTTCAGAGTCTTGTACTCCGTCTTCCTTAGGCTCATCTTGTTCTGCATATGGCCTTTCTGCCATCTTTGAATCAGTACCCTGTTCTGCATATGGCCTTTCTGCCATTTTTGAATCAGTACCTTGTTCTGCATAGAGCCCCTCTGCTACCTTTGAATCGGTACCTTGTTCTGCATCTAGCCTTTCTGCTACCTTTGAATTGGTACCTTGTTTTGCATAGAGCAGCTTCACTTCTTCGGTGTTCTTTGAATCCATTCCTTGTTCCACATCCAGCACTTTCTCTTCATCTGCTTCAACGGATTCTTTCTCGACTTCAGCCCTATGACTTTCGTCAACTTCTATAACAGACTTCTTCTTGACTTGAGCCTTTTCACTTTCTTCAACGGCAATCTGCTTGGATGTCTCTTCTACCATTTGCTCGGATGATACCATAATCCCAGCATCTTCCTTAATAGAAGCTGGATCAACTCCTTTCATCAGGGTAACTCCGACAACACTTGGCTTCTTACTCATCCCGACTTCTAAACTGCTTCCATCGCAGATCCTCAAATCCAATTTGGGCAGTCGGCAAACTCTTGTTCCAGGCAGCGAGCCCCTTTTCGAACTAGCACCATGGAGGGCTTGGAAGTGATTCGTCATAATTCCAAGATCTTTCCACTTCTCATAATACTGGCTCACTGTGTCCTTCTCCTCCTCTAGTTCCTTGTAATCACTTTCCTTGTCTTCTTGCATCAACTTCCAAATCAACTCATCTTCTTCCCGAAGATCTACTATATTCTTTTCGATGAGTGTATAATTCGTTCTTATCACATCCTCAGAAGGAGTTTCTTCATTCAACTCAGCTTCTGCCCTTTTAATCCATTTAGAAACTATTGTTCTTAGAACGGCTCTACTTCTTAATGCCCGCTTCATGGCTTAGACTTGCCTTTTGTTCTTAACTTGACCTTTATTTGCTTAACGCGCTATACCTCGGCCTTACCCTTTTAATCCAATTTGCAAAACTTTATTTGCATAAATTCTTCTTTTTTCTATGATTGCTTAAATTTGCATAAGCCTTCTTTTTTCTCGATGCTCTTAATGTCAACAAATTGGATTTACGATTTTAACTTTAAACTTTAATCAAGAGTGAATTCTTCTTAATCTGATAACTTGAATCCGGTAACTTATATCCGGTCAACTTAAAATCCGGTAACTTATAACCGGTAACCCAGATCCGGTAACTTATATCCGGTCAACTTAAATCCGGTAACTTATAATCTTGAATCTTGAATCCGGATCCGGCTCGAGGGACCAAAATGTTCGCCAATCTTCTTTCTGGCTGGTTCTTCTTGTTCACTTTTCACTCTTCCGCCCAGAGGTATAGTCAGCGCCAAGGTCTTGTCTCAAAATGAAGCGAGTCTACCGAGCTAAACTACTGTGAAAACACCAGTCTCACACAGTTCCAAGTCAACATACACTTTATTCTCAAACACACTATTTATACAATAAATTCATACACACGTGACCAGGCACTCGTGGTCAAATACAATAAAAACATATATACACAGAGTTATAATAAATTAAACTCTAACAGAAGGTTGCAGGGGGAATGGGTTTGATCAACCCAGGCGGTTTGTGGTTTGTCTGTTTTCTTCTTTGGCATTCTTTGCAGTGTGCTACATACTTTCGTATATCCTTGAAAAGTCCTGGCCAAAAGTATTTGTTTCTAACCCTCTCATAAGTTTTAGAGAATCCTAGGTGGCCCGCTGTAGGAGCGTCGTGTAGGCTTCTCAGTAGTTCCAATCGTAGGTGCTTGGGGATGACGAGGAGGTGTGGGTTTCCCAGGTGGTAGAAGTTCATTTTGTACAAGGTTTCTTTCACCAGTTCATATCCTCTTGGTTCGTCTCCGGATTCTTCTATTTCTTCTATCAATTTTCTAATTCTAGGGTCATTTTTCTGTTCAGTATCAAAGCAGGTCAGAGCAGTTATTGATGGTACATCATCATCATCTTCTTCTTCCGATTTGCTCTCGAGAGGACTTCGGGAGAGACAGTCTGCGCCGTGGTGCTTACGCCCGCTTTTATAAGCTAACGTTACGTCGTATGCTTGGAGTTTAATGGCCCACCTCGCCAGGCTTCCTGTCGGGTCTTTCAAATTTGATAACAAGCAAAGGGCGTGGTGATCCGTAACGATGACGAACTCGCGACCAAAGAGGTAGGGGCGGAATTTGTTTATTGCCCATATCACGGCCAAACATTCTCTTTCGTGTCGTGCAACTTGTCGAGGGTGGCGACCTGTTCTTCTTTCAGCGTGGGCGCTAGCCTCTTCATGGTGGTCTCAGAGGTGAGGAGCTGCTGTGCGTCCTTGCAGTTAAGGCCGGGCAGCTTGTCCCAGTCGATGGAAAGAGTGGGGGTCTCCTCGATGTGCTTCAGCAGCTGTTTGAGGGCGGATTCTCCCCGGGCAGGCGTGGAGGGAGGTGAGGTCAGCTTCTCCACCGACATCTCGTGGTCGAGCGGAGAGATGCGAGGCTCGAGGAGCCGCTGGGCAGCCAGGGGAGCAGGGAGGGCGGCATGGGCGGGCTGGGCGAGATCCATCGGTTCGGCAGGATGGGGCGCCGAGGGGATCGCCGGAGACTCTGTTGATTTCTTTGCCGGTTGGACAGGGGACGCCGGTGTTGCGGGCGCCGGTGCCGGCTTCCTTGGCTGCTGAGGAGGAGGAGGAGGAGGGGGGGGAGGCCTTGCGTCGGTGGGAGACGCTGCTTGCCTGGGGCTGCCGTTCCCTTGCCTGGCGAGCGCTGGGCAGTTGGCTCTGCGGTGGCCCTGTTTCCCGCATTTTGAGCATTTGATGCCAAAGGAGAGGAAGGCCTGCAGGGTGTCTCCCTTGGACTGAATCTCCAGGCGGGTGGGCAGCCTGTCCAGTTTGATGCCGTCGTTGAGCAGGATGAAGGCCTCCCGGCGGCCGTCGGTGAATGTGAACTCCCCCATTTTGACCAGGATGGGGGCGATGGAGGTGACCCTCCCGTATGGGCTCAGGGCGTTCACGACGGTGAAGTCCTCCACGAAGCCTGGCAGGTTGGCGACGACGATCCGTTCGGCCCTCTTGCGGTAGGGGAAGACTCTAAGGGTCGTTCCCTCGATCTCTAGGTCGCCCTCAACCAGACGGCGCGCAAGATCTTTGGTCGCCAAGCCCACGAGGAAATGGCCGTTCATTTTGCCGAAATGTGTGATGTTATTTGGCCCCCCGACCAGCTTGGACATTGCCTTTAGGTAGGTGTAGTCCGGGATCTCTGGGCACCGCTCCACGAAGATGTAGTTTTCGTGGGTAGATGAGTTCTGCCTCGCCTTTGCCTCGGCGATGTTGGCACGTGTCGCCTTGATCTCCTTAGGCGGCACTGTTCTCGGCCCTGTTGGCCGCTTTAGCTGCTGGGAGCTGGGCTTCTCAGCAGGCCTGCTAGGCTGCTTGGCGGCGTGCTCCGGCGTTGTTGAAGTGCGGCGCCGTTTCTTGCTCTTCACAACGGTAAAACCCTCGTTGGCGTCGACCTCCGCCATCTCGCTGTCGGCCCAGTTTAGCGAGGCCGGGCTAGCTGGAGTTGCGCTGGTGGCAGCAGCAGTTTTCGGCGCGGTGACGTCACCACGCGCGGCGGCCGGATTTGCATGCATATCGCCTGCCGGCGAATTTGCATAGTTTTCAGATTCTGAAGAATTTTCATTGAAATTCTTCAAATTTCCGTTTTTCGGGGCTAATTTCTCGCCCGCTTGCGACAGGTTGCTGGGCCTTTCAGGCACTTGATCAGCAGAGCCTGGGCCATCTTTTGGTACCAAATTCGACATACCATCCGCCATCAACACGCACGCCAGAGGCGAAAACGGCGGAGCTCGAAAAAGCGTGGCCGCTCGCTCGCGTGTGTGTGTGTGTGACAATTGACAATTTAAAAATATTTATTGTCATCTTAGACAATATTACACATTTTCAATCATAGGGAGAGAAAAAGAAATAAGAAGATGAAGATAAGAGAAAATATAAACATACATGAAACATATTTTACAAGATGGTGATGGGAGATGGAGGAAGAAAACCTCGGCGCTGGAGGGTCCTGGACCAGGCGATGAGCGGGTCCTCCACTGCTTCTCCGAACCCAACCTGTACAAAGTAGCGATAAATTCGCAACTTTGCCGACGCCAAGATGGAAAGGGCGTCGTCCTCAAGGCCGGACCCGCCGAAGATCCAAGCCTGCAGGTCAGGGGGCCGCCCTATGATGTTGAAGGCCTCTCTGATGAGAGGCCTGATGGAGCGGCAGCACCAGTAACGGTGGCCGAGGGAGCGGTCGATGGACCCGCAGGCAGGACAGGAGGGGCCGACCGAGGCAGGATGGGCCGGATGTGGCAGGGCGTGGAGGGCTAGCTTGAGAGCTGCGTCGGCCACGTGACCCGAATAGGCGCAGCGCCGCAGCGAGGCCCAGTCGATCCTGGATGGTGGATTGATGGTGGGCGTCCATCTCGCCAGGAATCTAGAGATGGGCGTGGCGGCGAGGCGCGGGCGATCCAGGGCCCGTCGGGCCGAGCGGGTCGTGAGGCCGTTGAGGAACGGCGTAGCCGTCCCTCGCAGCACCACGGCTGCAGATAGAGAACTAGATGAGGGTGCAGACTCCGCCCCGAAGCCCACGGCGTTCTCGGAGGTCAGCCTCCGACAGAAGGCGCCCAGGGCCGCGGCGTCAGCCAGGGCCGAGCGCGTAGGGCGGGCGATGAGGTGGTCCTCCACGATAAGGTCCCGGACTCGGGCTCCGCGCCAGCGAGCGGGGGCCAGGAGGTCGGGAGGGCGAAGGAACCGGCAGCCACCGATGATGGGGAGGTCCAGCAGCTGAGCTGTGGGGACCGCCCGGTGATTGAGGCTCAGGATCTTGGAGGCCTCCTCCCACAGTTTCAGTAACCGGAGACGGCGGGGCTGGAGTCGCGTGCCGTCTGGTGGAGGGCGGATCCAGGCCTCGCCGTCGCTAGCGACCAGCCAGTCGAAGCCGTTCCTGCCTCCGCGGAGCGCGACCTGCACACCCTTGAGGCAGGCGAGCTGGAGTTGGGTTGCCAGGTTGAGGAGGCCGAGGCCTCCGATGGCCACGGGCCTCGCCATGACGGCGGCGGGAAGCCACGCCGTGTGCTCGGGCCCCCAGACGAACCTCGCAAGTCTGGCCTGCAGTTTGGCGATGGTCGGGGGTGATGGCAGGTACCCGTGCAGGTGATGCTGGATGGTGGAGCCCACCAGCGAGTTCGCCGCTCTAGCTCGTCCGACGAGGGATAGGCCGCGGGTGAAGGGCGTCCATCTGCGGCAGGCGGACTCCAGAAGGGCGAGAAGATGCTGCTCCTGATGGACTACGGAGCTTCTGGGGGCGATGTCGAGCCCGAGGACCCTGATGGAGGTGGTCGACCAGGAGGCGCCGAGAGGGGAGTCGCCGCGGTTGCGCCAGGCTCCGCACCAAAGGCCCGCGCTCTTCCCGAGGTTGACGGCGATACCGGAGGCCCGCTTGAAGTCCTCGAGGACGGTCGCCACCCGCTCGAATTCTTCGTCGCGATGGAAAAGGAGGACGATGTCGTCGGCGTAGGCGATGACGTTGCCCACGCCGAGGGTCAACTCCAGGCGACGAAGCAGCGGCCCCGTAGCGATGCTAAAGAGGGCGGCACTCACGGCGCAGCCCTGCCTTAGGCCGTTGAGGAGGGGGAAGGCGGTGGTGTGAAAGCCTCCAGCCCGGATCGTTGCGTCCGCTCCGGCGTACAAGATGCTAATCCAGCCTATGAAGGCCGGCGGGAGGCGGAGGGACGTCATCAGGGACTCCAGGAAGCCGCGGTCCAGGGAATCGAAGGCGGACTCCAAGTCGATGCCCATGACGGCCAGCGGCGAGCCCATGGCGGTTGCCTCCTCAACAGCATCCGTCACCTTAGCGATGTTCCAGGACGGGGACCTCCCGGGGACGGCGTAAGTCTGGCATTCCGGCACAAGGGTCCGCAGGTGGGGCTTGAGGCGCCGATGAAGGATGGCGGCCAGGACCCTGTAGTCGGCCGAGGGCAGCGCGACGGGCCTGTAGCCGTCAAGGCCGCGACCTCCGCGGGCCTTGGGCACGAGGCAGATGGAGCTGCGCCGCGTCGACGGAGGTAGGGCACCGCGGAGCCGTGAAGCCGCGAACACCCGGGCCAGAGCTTCCGCGAAGAAACCTCGTTGAAGGCGACGAGGAGTTCGCACGGCAAGCCGTCCCAGCCGGGGGCCTTTCCGCGAGGGAGGTGCTCGATGGCGTTGGCGATCTCGCTAGGGCTGATGTCTGGCCGGTGGAGCGGGTCCCCCTCACTCAGCTCGCGGGTGGTGGTGGGCGCGCTGCTGGCGATGAAGGCAGCTCCCGCAGCTGGATCGGTGGTGGGACGGGCGAAGCGGGGCCGGAAGGTCGCGAACGCCCTCCGCCGAAGCTCGGGGCCCTCGATGACGTTATCTTCGTCGTCCCTGATGACGCTGACCGGGCGTCGGAGGCGGATGGCGCGTACCAGGTTCGGCAGCGATGGGTAGTCGGCCCGGATGGAGGAGGCCTCGAGCTGCGCCGCGATGTAACGTCTCGCCCTGTAGACGTAGCTGTCTCTGGCAGCGTGGCGTGGGTCGTGCAGGGAACTGGCCTCCGCCAGCAGCCCCGCCTTGATGGAGGTCCACCTATCCCAGAAGTTCCCGTCGTCGTCATCGTGCGCTGCGTCTTCCTCCAACTCCCGGATGTAGCCAGCCAGATGTTCGAGAGCAAGGCCCGAGCGGAGCATCGCGGCCAAGCGAGGCTGGGTGGGGGAGGAGACGGCGGTGGTGGGCGGGCCCACCTGGAGCAGCACGAGGCGGTGGTCCGAGAGGTGGTAGTGGCTGGTCGCGTAGATGGACACGCGATCCAGGACTCCAGCAGGGACGAGGATCCGGTCCAGGCGGTTCGATTCGACTTGGTCGCCGTGCATGGCGACTCTGGTGGGCAGGTGGGCGGCGTCGAACTGGGTGGCCACGTCGACCAGCGCGGCCAGGTCCAGAAGAGCGGCGAGGGCATCCGATGATGATGATGAGGGGCCCCGATCCCTGATGTTAAAATCGCCGATGATCCAGCAGGCCCCCTCCTCCTCCTGTGCCGCTGTCGCCGCCAGGAGCTCCAGTTGCCGGTTTCTCTCCCGGGGTTCATGCGCCAGATGAACGACGATGGCCGTCATCTCCTCGCCGTGGACATCTATGGTTGCCAAGGCGATGTGGACCGGCCACAGGACGCGCTGTTGTATCACGGCTACGCCTGGCCCGAAGACGCAGGCGAGTCCAGATCCCGAGATGGCTACTGGATGGGCCAACACAACAGCGTTGTAGCCGAGGCAGAGGTCTTGGCCGATGCCCAGATGAAATGCGTTTGTCTCCTGGACAAACGCGATGTCCACGTGATGTTGCCTTAGGAGATGACAAATGGCAAGGCTCCTCCCCCGAGTGGCGAGCCCTCGCGCGTTGATGGTGGCGACGCGGTAACTCATTTGGGCCGTCCAACAAGCAGCACCGTCCTGGTCTTCTGGAGGGTCTTGTAGACAAGGGTGCTCGAGTTAGGGCATGAGTCCATGATGATTTTGGCCAGCTCAGTGAAGGCGGTGACCTGTGTTTCCAGCAACGAGGGTACTCGCTTCTTCATGTTGGTGGGAGAGGCGACGAGCTTCTGTGCGTCCTCCCAGTCTAGGCCGAGCAGCCCGGAGTGGTTGATGGCAATGGAGGGGAGCTTCTCGAGATGCTCTCGCAGCTGGATGATTTGCGGGTATTCCCTTGGAAGGCGTGGAGGGAGTTGAGGTCCGCTCCTCCTCCGACATCTCGATGTCGAGCGGAAGGATCGCGGGCTCGAGGGGCCGCGGGGCAGCCATAGGAGCGGGGAGGGCAACAGGGGCGGGCTGGGCGAGATCCTTCGGTTCGGCAGGATGGGGCGCCGAGGGGATCGCTGGAGCCTCGGTTGATGTCTTCGCCGGTTGGACAGGGGACGCCGGTGTTGCGGGCGCAGGTGTCGGCCTCCTTGGCTGCTGAGGAGGAGGACGAGGGGGGAGGGGCCTAGCGTCGGTGGGAGACGCTGCTTGCCTGGGGCTGCTCTTCTGCCTGGCGAGCGATGGGCAGTTTGCTCTGGGGTGGCCCTGCTTGCCGCACTTGGAACACTTTATTCCAAAGGAGAGGAAGGCTGACAGGGTGTCTCCTTTGGAACTGATGGTCAGTCGGGTGGGCAGCGTCTCCAGCCTCACGCCCTCGCGGAGCAGGATGAACGCCTCCCGGCGGCCGTCGTTGAAGGTGTATTCCCCCATCTTGATCATGATGGGGGCGATGGAGGTTACGGTGCCGAAGTTGCGCAGGGCCTCCACGATGGCGCTGTCCTCGACGAAGCCGGGCAGATTTGCGATGGTGATGCGTTCTGCCCTTTTTCGGAAGGGGACCTTCAGATGGGTTCCTTCGATGTCAAGGCCCACCTCCACCAGACGGCTCGCATGGTCCTTGGTCGCGAGGCCCACGACGTTGTGGCCGTTCATCCTGTTAAATTGGCTTATTCTCCCTGGCCCTCCGACCAGGTTGCCAATTGCCCGGAGGTAGGAGTAGTCCGGGATGTCAGGGCACAGCTCCACGAAGATGTAATTCTCGTGGTTGGTAGAGATCTGCCTCGCCTTGGCATCGGCGATGTTGGCGCGCGTCGCCTTGATTTCCTGGGGCGGCATTGACCTCGGCCCTGTTGGCCGCTTCCGTTGCTGGGGGCTGGGCTTCTCAGCAGGCCTGCCAGGCTGCCTAGCGGCGTGCTCCGGTGTTGAAGTGAAGCGCCTCTTCTTGCCCTTCACGACGATGAAGCCCTCGTTGTCGTCCACCTCCGCCATCTCGCTGTCGGCCCAGTTGAGCGAGGCCGGGCTAGCTGGAGTTGCGCTGGTCGTAGCAGCAGTCTTCGGCGCCGTTATGTCACCACGCTCGGCGGCCAGATTTGCATGCCTTCCGCCTGCCGGCGAATTTGCATTTCTTTGAAATTCAGTAGAATTTTTGTTAGATTTCATCTCAATTCCGCTTTTCGGCGATAATTCCTCGCCTGGTCGAGACAGGATGCTGGGCCTTTCAGGCACTTGTTCAGCAGAGCCTGGGCTACCTTTCGGTACCGAATTCGGCATGTTTGTCGACATCTACACGCACGCCAGAGGCGAAAACGGCGGAGCTCGAAAAAGCGTGGCCGCTCGCTCGCGTGTGTGTGTGTGTGTGTGTGGTCTGTTTGTCCTTTATGCCTGACCAAACCACTCATTGGAACGCCATGAATCTTTGGGAAGTTATTTAGTATAGTACTGGGAAGGTTTCTAGCAAATACAATTTTTGAAATAACTTTTCGCTTTAAAATAATCAAGATAAATATTCTAATTTATCTGTTATAATTCAACAATCTGCTCTAAATATTATCATGATGATACGATGATTTTGTAATGTAGAAAATTAGGAAAGACAAAATTCAGGATGACACGGCAATTTATTTGAGACAAGAATAATGATACAATTCCAAGGCAAGATAATATTCCTTTAACTTCCAATTACCGAGGGAACCAATTAATATTGATTTTATTCAACTTATTGAGTATTTTTCAAGGGACCGGGAAAAAATGTTCACTTTATCGAGAGATTCGTTAGACAAACCTTTACCCGGGTAAAACCCGGGCGAAGCCCGGTACGTCCGCTAGTATATATATGGTAATTTAAAACAACAACCTCATATGGTGTAGATAACTTATAACAAGATTGCCATGTTGTATATAGAAACACATCTATAAATAATTATGCGCATGATTAATCTGTGTCTTTGCATCACCTATGTAACGTTATTTGTACAAAGTGGATAAATAAATAAAATCTGTAATAGATTTAAAAGTTGAGCTAAAGCAGAGATCGAGCATAGTATTACCAAAACAACAAAAGTCTAAAGATGTAAGTCATAAATCAGGTAGATTCACAATTCCCACGACAGGCCCACCACACTGTCACATGTGGTGGAATGCAGAGACCCCTCTCACACCTGGACAGGAAAAGGCGCCCTTTCTCAAACGCCCCTGTCACATAAGGTCCCCCCCCCGTCTTTTAACCATAAATACATCATTTTTACAGTGGCTTGACAGCTCAGTACAGTTCAGTCAGTTGAGTTTAGTTCACCCTTAGCGTCAGCTCACGTCGGTCGTACCTTATGTCGATCTCAACTATCATGTAGACGAGCAAGAAACTTCTATGTCTCCATCTTTCGCTCCTGGCTCAACTTTTATCTGTTTACGGAACTTTCTTAATGCAACTGTGTCTTCGTTTTTTTGTGTGGATATCCCCATCTTTCCACTCTGCCTCGACCACGACTGCCTGTATTTTGTGAGAACTTTTAAAGGTCTTCCAAGGTGCAGAGAAGTACTGGAAAACTCTACATCCTGACTGTTCCTCTCGGTCAACACAGTACAACAAGAGCTACCAGGACTTCAACATTATTTCAGTAGTCGACAGGATGACCAAAACGAAGGATGACACAACTAAGAGGTAAGAAGACTGTTCAGATAAGAAGCGAGAACGAGCAAAGATGGAGGAACAAGCCCGCCATACCAACGAAACGTCCAAGCAATCTCTCCACAAGATATTTACGGAAGAAACGCCGCCCCAACGGACTTCCGCATACCCGCTAACCGATCGCCAACGTCGGGAGCAAGCTGACCGCGCCAACGACAGCCCTGAACTTCCCGCAAGTCATGGAAACCGAGCAGCGATGTACCCAAACCCTGTGACAAGTTCCACACCTTCGACTTGACATCGTCGAGACAATGCTCAAGGCAACAAGCCACAATCAACTTCACAGATGCTACAAGCGTCTACAAGCTCTACATGGAGCGTCTTCAACGTCAGCAGGAATACAAGCCAAGACCAAGTTTCCTGACTGAACTTTCACACAACTGTAAGTTTTTAAAAAAACCTACCTTAACTTTATCCTCAAGTTCACAACTTGATTCCCTATAAATTTTGTATTTATATTTTCACTTTAAGCATTTTAAATTCAATTTTTACCTTTTTTATACCATTTTTAATTCAATTTTTAAAACTTTCACATTCTCATTGATCAAATTTACTTTAATTTTTAATCAGATTATAAATTTCAAGTTATTACTCTCAATTTTACTTATATAAAAAAAAAAAAAAATTCGCTTATCACACATTTTTATCAATTTACTAATCTTATATGTCTTTCCTAAATTTACCTAAAATGGCATTATCCAAAGCTACGACTTGAAAAAAAAATTTCATTATTATTATTTAAAAAAAAAAATCTCATTCATCATAATTCTCAACTTATTTTTGTTTTACTTATTAGTTATCTTTATATCAAAAGACCAATATCTTTATCAATTCTTAAAATTTGGTAATGTTCACCATTTTAAGTAAGCGCCCAATTCAAATTATTTGTAACTCTCACGACATTGCCCTTTTATAAGAATCATTTTAATTATCATAATCAACAATTTAAAAAGTATATTCAAATTTTAAATATAAATTAACATAGGTGAAACGCATTTTTTTTTAATTGCAAAAATCGGAAGATACAATATCTTCAAAAAAACCACTAGGGAAAACAACTATCTTTCCCAAAACAAGTTAGGAATAAAGATTCACTCCACTTCACCGCCAGTAGCTAATTTAAGTCACAGCCTTCCAAAACGATTACAATCGTTAATATTCGAGGATAAATACACTCCCTCGTCTTTTCCTTTTTACATGCATGATTGGTCATCAACACATTTCTTTCAAAAAACCTTACAACACCCTCGCATCACTATCTCAAATTGGCAACAATTTTTAGTGCGCGACTTAACACACAAATCCAAATTTCGAGTTACACAAGCGCCACTTAGCTCTATATCGTCGCCACAATAAAATAATTTCACATTAAGCGTGCCACATCCACTAACAGTCAAATATTCTCGATGTGTTTCATACAACAACCACCCATGACTTTATTAAATTTATTATTCATGGTGAAACAGGTTAGATTTTGTACCAAATTATGACTTCACGTGACACCTTTCCATTCAATTCACTTCACAAGTGTCACAAGGCAACACAACAAAATTTTTCTCACTTCTCAGGCCAAAGACGCCCTTCATGCCTGTGACACTTCTCACCTCGAAGCGTGTGTCCACGTCGAAAGTTATATCTTTCACTCACTTCTAGCCTGAAATCATCGTATAACAATCTTATTAAGTCTAAACAACTTCGAAAACAACAACTACAAACACCGAGAAAATCATATCTTTCAATTATAGCAGAAAATTGCCAAACTTCAACAAAAGAAGAGAGAGAGAGAGAAAGTCAGTTTCAAGCAAGACAGAAAATAAACACCCCGCACGTGTGACCACCCCACAAATAGAATTTCCGTGAAAAAAAGGAAGTGGACGCTCTTTATGACGTCACTCCCCTGGTCACTGTTATCTTTTGAGAATATCTTCTCTCCCCCCTCAAGCAGTCATCTTGACCGCTAGCTTCATGATCGCCATTTTAAACAAATGTTTCAAACCAACCATTTAGATTTCCTCGAGAATCTCACAAATCTCACCAACGAGATATCACAACACAACATACATTAAACATTTTACATGTTAATTGATAACACCAATTTGGTTAAGTCTTATATAGACTTTTTAACGCGAAAGAGAAATCATTCTCTACATACCAGCATTGAGGACAAACGAAAAGATCATTTCACATATTCCCAGTTTCAGAGTCATAGAAACACCGATGTTACCAAAGGGATATAATCTAGTCACACACCACAACTGTAACTTTTCGTCAAAAGAGACAATTTTTGTTCAACTTTACACTACTTAAAATTTATCCAATCATTAATAACCTTCAATTATATTATAAATTTTGTATAAAATCTTGAATAATTATTCTTATTCTTACCTTTCAATTATATAAACAAATTTTTTAATCCAACATTTAAAAAAAAAAACCCTTTAATCAAATTTACTTTTATTTTTCATGATATTATTTTAGTATTGTAAAACATCTAATTGTTTCAAAAATTATTTTTATTTTATTATTTATTATATATTTTATATATTACAGGTTTAATTTTGTCCACTTACACTTTTTGTACCCGCAATCATATTTCTATATTTCTATTCACTATATTTTATTTGTTTAAATACCTTTATTATCTGACAAAGTTAATCATCCACTATCGGGCATCTACAACAATCGTTTTCAACAATCATTTTCTTTAACCAATTCCCTATATTTTTCATCACTATCTTTTCAGTCATTGCGTCACAACAACGTAGAAAAACGACAGCACTGCTTGACAATTTATTTTTTGATTTCGTAATTTTCTCTTTGAGAACACCGTTCCCCAGACTTACCAATCCAAACTTCTGGTCTGAACATGCTTCAAGAGTTTATTTCATTTCATCCGCAGAGCAAATCACCAACGCATACACAAAGCGTTCACTTTTTTCAACTTTCAACTTCTTTTTTTTTCAGCTCTAGCGGACCACATTCAACCTTTGATTTCGAGTCAAGTCAGATCACCTACTGTCGCTACAATTCTACTTATCGCATGGCTCTATTTCACTCCTTTCTCAATCATATTAATAAGCAACTTTTCTTCAACAACTTTTAACCCAATAATCCTAAAATTGTGACAAAACACTGTAACCCTTATATAGGATCGCAAGTGAAACATTGCCAAGGAAGACAGCTCAAGTCTATATCCTCGCTTTGCACCTGGATCTGAGTATTTGGTTTACATGGGCACTTCTAACAATTACATATTCTTCAACAACCTTTCAACCCAATAACACTACAATTGTGACAAAGCACTGTTACCCTATACAGGATCACAGGTGAAACATTGCCTAGGAAGACACTCAAGTCCATATCCTCGCTTTGCACCTGGACCTAAGTATTTGATTGCATGTGTAAATCTCACAATTGCTTATTCTTTAACTACTAACCCTGTCCAACGCCCACCAATATTCTCTTAGAATGTGAATTTTTATGTCATCATTTTATTTTAATAATCTTTTTTGTTAATCAAACAAAATGTCATTTTTATTTCACTTTTATATATCCAACAAATATCATCTTGTTATAGCCTTTTTAACCCTCACAGTTTAAATTAATTAAAAGAAATTTTAATTACTTACCTGTGTTAGAGAGGCTTTACCCGCCTAAACCCGGATAAACCCTTTCACTCCCGGGGCCCATCTATGGTAATTTAAAACAACAACCTCATATGGTGTAGATAACTTATAACAAGATTGCCATGTTGTATATAGAAACACATCTATAAATAATTATGCGCATGATTAATCTGTGTCTTTGCATCACCTATGTAACGTTATTTGTACAAAGTGGATAAATAAATAAAATCTGTAATAGATTTAAAAGTTGAGCTAAAGCAGAGATCGAGCATAGTATTACCAAAACAACAAAAGTCTAAAGATGTAAGTCATAAATCAGGTAGATTCACAATTCCCACGACAGGCCCACCACACTGTCACATGTGGTGGAATGCAGAGACCCCTCTCACACCTGGACAGGAAAAGGCGCCCTTTCTCAAACGCCCCTGTCACATAAGGTCCCCCCCCCCCCCGTCTTTTAACCATAAATACATCATTTTTACAGTGGCTTGACAGCTCAGTACAGTTCAGTCAGTTGAGTTTAGTTCACCCTTAGCGTCAGCTCACGTCGGTCGTACCTTATGTCGATCTCAACTATCATGTAGACGAGCAAGAAACTTCTATGTCTCCATCTTTCGCTCCTGGCTCAACTTTTATCTGTTTACGGAACTTTCTTAATGCAACTGTGTCTTCGTTTTTTGTGTGGATATCCCCAGCTTTCCACTCTGCCTCGACCACGACTGCCTGTATTTTGTGAGAACTTTTAAAGGTCTTCCAAGGTGCAGAGAGGTACTGGAAAACTCTACATCCTGACTGTTCCTCTCGGTCAACACAGTACAACAAGAGCTACCAGGACTTCAACATTATTTCATATATATTCTTTCATTGACCTTGTAGAACGAGAGTGGTGTACGCGTGCGCGCATGCTTTAGTGCAAAACACAAACATCCTCGATAAAGAGAGGCGAGTTGCCCCTCGAAATATTGGATTAATAAATTCTTTAAAAAATCCAATATATGCATCTTTTTTAAAATATAATTTTAATTATGGATTGCTCAATCTTCAAAAAAAAATATATATATATATATATATATATATATATACGAGTGTTCATGGTTTACAAATATATATATATATAATAAAAATAAAGAAGGATTTCCTGGCAACGAGCACATGTGCTTTTTAGATGGCAGAGCGACATCTAGTGGAGCAAAAATTCGGCCTTAAATACCCATTTCTTGAATTATCAAGAAGCCTCTGGGAACCATATTCTTTGGTCGCAGTGGTTACAGCCTACCCCACGCTGACGAGCGCCAACAGCGCGAAACGCGTTCGTGGATGACTTTTCTGTATTAATCAAGAAATTGGGTTGGCCAAATATCACGAAGCAAGCTAAATAAACGTTTAGTTTATTTTTGCTAAGCCTCGCGCCTGAATCTGTCAATAAAAGGAAGTCGACCACAAGTGGATTCAAGAAGTTAGACCCTAAATACAAATAAAAAATTCATATGGACAAGATAGGGACTTTTGAAGCTTTGGTTGATACAGGCGCTGACTACTCAGTGGTCGACCTCAGAACGCCCTCGATACAGGCCATGGTATAAGTAAACTAGCAAAAACTTGTGCAGGACCCGATGGAAAAAAATATATGTGATGATTTAAGACCATGGAATTGTTGTAAATAGTCTAGATATCTACTACCACATGTTCCACCCCATGACTGTATATAACTTCTTATGTACTGCACATAGAAAGCCTCAACTAACATCAATCTGTACCGCGTAAGAATCTAATAAAGTATAACAACTGTACAGATAGAAGGAATGGAGACTAACAGGAGAAGATTAAGGTTAAAACTAATCAGGCTTAGGTGAGAGTAGAAGTCAAACCTAAGAAGTAGGCCTAGAAGAGAGCCCGACTATTAATAAAGTCACAGTTAACCTTCTGACCCCGGAAACCCTGCGAGCTAAGTTTAAGCCAATATTTCCTGACAGGACCGGACGTATCTGGTGACCGCAAAAGTTATAAAAGTAGAGAGACGCCCAATATTTCCGGAACAAGGCCGGACGTATCTTCCATCAAAGAAAGCCGCAAGGCCAATTAGAGAAGACCATACCTAAGTAGGTCAACCAATAGCCAACGGCCATGTGACATATTCCGACCAATTAGGAAAGAATCACCTAAATAGGTCAGCCAATTAGAAAGAAGCAAGGTCGTGGTGTTAAATCGAGAAGCAAGAATAGTTAGTCTACGCTTGGCTCTCAACAAGGTAACACTTGCTCTAAAGATCTCCCTCTCTCCTCATCCCATTCCTTCTTGACGTCAGACGCTTCTTAGCGGAATCTCTGTTTGTTTATTTCACCTTTGGCCCAGCTGTGTCGCCTTCCACCACGACTGCACGGTAGAGTTGACATCGAGGGTCGTCTAGCATCAGGTAACACTGGTCCCAGAGGTCCCAAGATATCACATATATACATAGTAGGAAGTATATTTTTAAATATAAGTATTATCACACATATACACATGATAAGTATTATTACACAAATTTGTGATATTGAAAACGCATTTACGGACATTAATTCTTGGAAGAGATTTCCTTTTTTTTTTGCTCAACCCTAGTACACGTGGTACAGGTTATGATAATCATGGTGGGTAGAGGTTGACGACTGCTTTTACTTTAAGTGCACCACATGTCTACACATATAGACAACAGTTCGACCTTGCACTTACAAATGTGCCAGAGCTTCGTTTGGTTACTTGCACTCGCTGGTGGGGAGAGATTTCCTTAAGAAAATGACCGCGAAAATAGATTGTTAGCAAGAAACTATAAAATACGATTTGATGAATAATCATGACGAAAGCAATTTTGAGATGTTGAAAATAAAGAATGCCAAGGATTCCATTGTACCTGAATGTTCCAGTAAATTGATCAGGGCATTGGTAGAAACAGAGGATGGGGAATATATTATCGAGGAAAGCAGCAAAATGTTTTAAACAAATGAACTTGGTCTAGCAAGAAGCTTGATCAATGTTATAAATAGGGAAGCACATATCTGGATAACTGATCCGTATCCTCGACCGTTAAAAATAATGAAAAACCAAACATTGGCTTTTGGAAGTAGTCCAGCGAAAATAAATGTTAATCGAGAAAGGGAGGTAGAAGAGAACGAGGAACCTAGATTCCAAATAAACGAAATATTTTCATCAAAGGAACAGAAGGAGTTAAAACAAGTTTTGGAAAGGTATGGAGATCTGTTTTCGTCGATATTAGGGAGAACCAATTTGGCAAAACATCGGATTGATACAGAAGATGCGAAGCCAATTAAACACAAGCCCTACAGGGTAAGGGCTAAAGAACGAGATATTATAAAAGAGAAAATTGATTATATGCTTACAGAAGGCATAATTAGGCCATCTTCTAGTCCCTGGTCTTTCCCAGTAATATTGGTCAAGAAGCGAGATGGTAAATACAGATGTTGTGTGAACTACAGAAAACTGAATAACGTGACAGTAAAAGATGTCAATCTGATCCCTAGAATAGACGAAGTTATGGATACTCTCCAAGGATCTACATACTTCTCAGAATTAGACCTCAGATCTGAATATTGGAAAGTTGAAGTCAAAGAAAGGGACAAAGAGAAAACAGAAAACGATTATATGAATTCAACGTGATGGCTTTTGAACTTTGCAACGCGCCTGCTACCTTTGAGAGAAATATGGAAAAAATGCTTGGAAATCTGAGATGGCAAATTTGTCTTTGTTATCTGATGAGAAGCGAGATGGTAAATACAGATTTTGTGTGGACTACAGAAAACTGAATAACGTGACAAGTAAAAGATGTCTATCTGATCCCTAGAATAGACGAAGTTATTGATACTCTCCAAGGATCTACATAATTCTCAGAAATATATCTCAGATTTGTATATTGGAAAGTTGAAGTCGAAGAAAGGGACAAAGAGAAAACAGCTTTCACTACAGCGCATGGATTATATGAATTCAACGTGATGCCTTTTCGGACTTTGAAACGCGCCTGCTGCCTTTGAGAGAAATATGGAAAATATGCTTGGAAATCTGAGATGGCAAATTTGTCTTTGTTATCTGGATGATGTTATCATATATAGCCCGGATTTCCCAACGCACCTCAAAGTTGTTTTTAGATGTTTTCGTGAATCTAATTTAAGGTTCAACGACAAAAAATGCCGATTTGCTTTTGAAGAATTGGAGATTCTCGACTATGTAACGAGCAAACATGGTATAAAACCCGCCGAACATAACATCAAAGCTGTCAGAAACTTTCATCGGCACACAAAGGTCAAAGAAGTACAATCCTTTTCGGGAATGTGCTCATATTATAGAATATTTATCAAAGACTTCTCAAAATTTGCTGACCCTTTGACCAACTATTTTGCTATTTAAATAATTTTCTAGAAATTTATATCAAACAAAAGAAGTCTGCACTTATAAAAGAAAAAAAAAAGTTTATTTCTCTTCCTTAAGAATATTTACATGCAAGCCAAGCAAAACTAAAATTAAAATTAAAATTGAACGAACAAAATTTACATATCTCTTGATAGAATGAATTTACCTTTTCTTGGTCAAAAAACAATAGAAAAATAAATTAATTAATATTCAATTATTATCTAATATTCAATCACTCATATTTAATTATTTTTTTAAGTTCATCCACATCAACTCCCCCTTTTTTAAGATAGCAATACTCATTAAGGTACATATCTATCCGGTGGTCTCCTCTCTCGTAGTGGATATCTCCGGGAAGGTGTAGATTCAGTCGGTGGTCCAGGTGTAGATTCTGCTACTATTGTAGCAGGAGTCAGGGGACTTGACGTCTGAGGCCTTGGGTAGCTTATTCCTTCTTCTGATAACGAAACATCCTTTCTCTCCATACTTCTCCTCATATAGTTAGTGTGTACTTTCCTTTCTATTCCATCAGTTTCTATCATACAGCTGTTGCTTCCCACTATTCTCTTTACAATCCCAAACATCCATTTCGGTTTTCCTCTTTCCATCCATCTGTATCTTACTCTATCATTTATTTTGTAGCTATTGTTCTGTTTTTTATTTTTCAATCTCCCCACTCTTACTGATTTCTTGCTCAACATGGAAATCTTCGTTCTAATCTCGCGATTTAAAAATATTCCAGCCGGGGATTTTTCCGTTCTAGTCAAAGGACTCAATCTATATGCATATAAAGCCTTAATCAAAGCAAACTCAAGGGGTAATTCTCTTTCCTCCGAAATAATTCTTTTCATAGCTTTTTTTATCTCTCTTACAGACACTTCCGCTAGTCCGTTGCTCTCCGGATGGTAAGCGGGGCTAAACATCGCATGTATGCCATTTCTTTCGAAAAATGTCTTTATTTCATAACTTCTAAACGGGGGCCCATTATCCATTACCGCCACCTCCGGGATACCATATCTCGCTAAACATTCTCTCAAAAAGTCTATGCAGAATCCCGCCGATGTATTTGGAACCATTTGACATTCTATCCAATTAGAATGCGCATCCACCAATATCAAAAAAGTTTTTCCCGCAAAATAGAAATAGTCAAGATGAATTCTCTTCCAAACTTTGTTTGGTGGAGTCCACTCGGTAAATTCCTGTTTTGGCAGCTTTGATGTGTTTTCCATACAAGTGCTACAGCTTTTAGACAGTTTCTCAATTTGCTCATCCATTCCCGGCCAATAGACAGAACTTCTGGCCAGAGGTTTCATTTTATTTACTCCAATATGATTTTCATGGATGATTTTCAAAACATATTCTCTTAAGGAATCGGGGATGATCATTCTATTTCCGAAAAATAGGCAATTTCTTACTATTGTTATCTCGTTTTTAATTATATTATAAGGTTTTATATCTACCTCTGAGTCAACATCATACTTATCGTACTTGACTAACTTATATAGTTTTCTAAGAGTTGGATCTTCTTGGGTTTTGTACGATACCAAGACGTAATCTAATATCGAATTTTCTATTAATAATATTTCTCCCATTTCCTCTTCCTTCTCCCCTTTTTCAGGATTTGGAAATCTTGAAAGAAAATCTGCAAGAGGTATTTCAGTTCCCTTAGTATATTTAATTTCAAAATTAAAATTTGATATTGAGAGTGACCATCTATGTAATCTATTTGCCACTAAGGCTGGTAAATTATTTTTATCGCCAAAAATGGCTAGTAATGGTTTGTGATCTGTATTAATAATAAATTTTCTTCCGTAAAGGAATTGTTTTAGCCTGTTTAAGGTAAAGAATATTGATAACCCTTCTTTTTCTATTTGGGAATATTTCTTTTCTGTGTCATTTAGTGTTCTTGAAACAAAAGTAATTGGTTTCTCAGTGCCGTTTACAATATGGGAAATATATCCTCCAATACCATAATTTGATGCATCACAAGTAACATAAAGAGGTAAATCTTGCGAATAATGCGTCAAACAAGTTTTTGTACTAATCAAATTTTTACATTTTTCGAAAGCCTGATCATGTTCATTTTTCCAATTCCAATTATAACTTCTTTTCAATAGAGAGAATAAAGGATTTGCCTGTATGGATAAATTTCTAACGAATTTACTGTAGAATGACAACATGCCCAAGAAAGATTTCAATTCTGAAATGTTACTCGGTTTAGGACATTTTTTTATACTGTCCAATTTATCCTCAAGGGGATAGATTCCATTTTTATTTATTCTATGTCCCAAATAATTGATTTCATCAACAAAAAACAAAGATTTTTCTTTATTAATTGAAAAATTAAAATCCGATAATTTATTCATGACTGTTTCAATATCTGAAATATGCTCATTTACATCAGACGATCCAATAAGAATATCGTCTAAATATATTATTACATTTTTAAGACCGGAAAAAATATTGTCCATAGTTCTTTGGAAAATAGTCGCTCCGGACTTGATACCGAAGGGCAGCCTTTTATATTTAAAAAGGCCTTTATGGGTAGAAATAACTGTTAATTTTTGAGATTCCTCGTCTAGAAGTATCTGATGATATGCGCTTGATAGATCAATTTTACTAAATATACTTTTACCAAAAAATGAATGTAAAACATTATCGATGTTCGGTATCGGATACTTAACATCCTCGATAAATGGATTTAAGGTTCTTTTAAAGTCCGCACAAATTCTAATTTTGCCGTTTTTCTTAGGGACGCATACTAGCGGTGAAGCTATTGGGCTATCCACTATATTTTCAATAATATCATTATTCAATAAAAATAATAGTTCTTCTTCAATTAAATTTCTAATAGCAAAGGGAGCAGGTCAAATTTATAAAATTTTGGTGCAAAATTATTTTTTACATTAATGTGTACGGAAATATCTTTTATTGGCAAGACTATATCTTCGAAAAGTTTATAATATTTATTAAAAATAAAATTAGTATCAAAATTATTATTTTGTTGGACATTAATTTGTACCATATCAAAATATACTATCCAGTCTTTTCCTATGAGAAATTTATTATTTTCAATATTTGTTACTATTAAGTTTAAATGGCCTATTTTATTTTTATATCTTACTTTTACTTTACATTCTCCAATAGAGGAAATGCCCTTTCCTTGATAATCGGTAAAATAACATTTAGACGGAAATAATTTAACATGTTCAAAATATTTTAAAAATAGATCTTTTGACATAGTTGTTAAAGCTGCACCAGTGTCAATTTCTGCTAAGAATTTTATGTCGAAGACATACAAAATACTCTCAAATTTATTAGTCAGATATTCTATATTATTGATGGACTCACCATTCTTTCCCGAAAATGATTCTCCGTGGGCAGACGCTTCACTCTTCCTTGGTTGAAAATATCCATTCTTAGATTTTGAATGACAAACAGTCGATATATGTCCCAATTGTTTACAAGAATAGCAGAAAGAATTTCTAAAAAAACATCTGTCCGAATGATGATTCATCTTTCCACAATGCTTGCATTTAGAATGTAATTTGTTTATTTCTTTAGTTTCAGCATAAGACTTCATTTTCAACACATTACAATCTACCGATTCTATTGTGGTAGCAATATTTACTGCCATATTAAAAGTGAGCTCAGGCTCTTGCAGTAATCTTTTCAAAATAACTTGATTAGAAACTCCTGCAATGAATTTATCCCTTAGGTGTTCGTCAATATTTAAGCCAAAATTACATTTATTAGCTTGTTTTTTTAATTTAAGGACATATTCTTCTATTTTTTCGCCATGTTCCTGAATGAATTGGCTGAACTCATATCTTTCAAAAATGATATTTAGCTTAGGTGTAAAATGAGTAAGTAGAACACTAACAATTTCTTCGAATTCTAATGCACAAACATCTCTAGGTGAGATCAATTCTTTCAGAATACCATAAGTATTTGGTCCAATAGACATAATAAAAAAAGGAACAATCTTCTTACCTTCAATTTCATTCACAAAAATGTACTGTTTGAATCGTTGAATATAATTTTCAAAAGGTTCTTCTTTCATTACATAAGGTTCGAACGAAAGTCTCGTCGCCATTGTTATTTTGCTATTTAAATAATTTTCTAGAAATTTATATCAAACAAAAGAAGTCTGCACTTATAAAAGAAAAAAAAAGTTTATTTCTCTTCCTTAAGAATATTTACATGCAAGCCAAGCAAAACTAAAATTAAAATTAAAATTGAACGAACAAAATTTACATATCTCTTGATAGAATGAATTTACCTTTTCTTGGTCAAAAAACAATAGAAAAATAAATTAATTAATATTTAATTATTATCTAATATTCAATCACTCATATTAATTATTTTTTTAAGTTCATCCACATCACCAACCTTATTAAAAAAGTGTATACTTTATCTGGACAGAAAGGCAAGAGGAAGCGTTTCAAACCCTGAAAACAGCACTATTAAGTCCACCAATTTTAGGTCACTTCAATTCAAATGCGCCTACCTATATTCATACTAATGCGTCCAACATCGGCCTAGGTGCAACACATGTCCAAGAAACCGGTGGTGAAGAGAAGTTGATCTCATATTTAGGTCGTAAAGCAAAGCAAAATTATTCAACCACCGAAATGGAATGTCTGGCCGTTGTCTGGTCAATGTCAAAATTACGGCCCTACCTTTATTTAAGACACTTTAAAATAGAAACGGATTACCACGCCTAATGCTGGCTCAAAACCTTGAAGGACCCAACAGGTCGATTGGCAAGATGGGCATTGAAAATGCAAGAATATGACTTCTATATAATACATAAATTAGGAAAAAAGCATCGTGACACCGATGGCTTATCTAGGGGACCCTTACCAGTAACTGATTGGAATGAGGATTTTGAAAGGCTATTTTTAAATCAAATAACAGACGAAGAGGATAAATTTATCGAAAGTGTTAAGAAAAACATTAATGGAAGCAGGCGATCAATTGCGCAAAACTTTAAAGAAGAAGATGGATGCCTCTTTAAGAAAACCCCGAACCCTGAAGGCAGGGCGTGGTTGCTTGTGGTTCCAGAGAAGAAAAAGAGAGAAATTATGAAAGAATATCACAATCATATGTCGAATGGCCATCTGGGTGTCGCCAGAAGCATGTACCGAATAAAGAGTAAATACTTTTGGCCATCCATGCTAAAGGATGTCTCAGAGTTCGTTAAGACGTGTCACCTTTGCCAAAGTAGAAAAGGCTCAAACCAAATCACCTTCTGGACTACTACAGCCCATTCCCCCAGCCAACTAACTTTCCGTTCGAAAGAATTGGAATTGACTTGGTTGGTCTCCATTTCCATCTACGAAAAACAGGAAGAAATGGATAATTGTGCTGACGGACTAATACACTAGATATGCAGAAACAAGAGCGGTCTCGGAAGCAACATTAAAATAATTTTCTAAATTTCTAGTAGAGGATATTTCTCTCCGGCACGGAGCCCCACAATATCTTATTAGTGACAGGGGCTCTCAATTTACCAGTAATTTAATGAAAGAGGTGATGAAAATGTGCAAGATTAAACATTGCTTCACAACGAGCTATCATTCCCAGACTAATGAATTGACAGAGCAGTTAAATAGAACATTGATCAACATGCTCAGTATGTTTTAGAACACTAATCAGAAGAATTGGGATGAAATACTCCCATTCATCACCCATGCTTACAATACTACAATTCAGGAAACCACAGGATATTCTCCATTTTTTATGATGTATGGAAGAGAACCCACGTCCCTTTTGGACGACAGGAATATCTCAGTGGACATTGACAAGGATGATTATGATGAATACATAAAACATCGCTTAGACAAAATAGACAGAACAAGAAAATTAGTTATTAACAACACAATAAATACTTAAGAAAGAATGAAAAAGAATTATGACAAAGACACATGGAAAGAAGCTATAAACTAGGAGAATTAGTAGCAGTTTGGACATAATTAGGAAGATAGGAAAGTGTGAGAAACTTCTGAGAAAATATTTTGGTCCATAATGAATATTAAAGAAGATGTCTAGCGTCAATTATCTAATAGAACCAAAAGATAATCCGGGCCAAAACCCTCTGATAGTTCATGTTTCAAGACTTAAGCCTTATTATGAGAGAATGGATGAGAACATTCACGAGGACGTGACAACCTCTGGAGAGGGGGAAGTGTTGCATCAATTTTAATGCGCCCTACATTTATTCAAAATATTCTATGATATTTAATAGTCATTTAAAACATATTATTTATATTATCATCATCTCTTTTTATAGTTTCATTTCTTTTGTAATATTTTATTGTACATATATCTCGATTGGTTATTGAAGCGAGAGAGGACCTAGACCAAGACTGCGGATCGCGACCTACGAGGAAGACAACGAATAAATAAACGCAATAACTTTAAAAGGTAATTTATTTTTATTTACTTTTATTTATTTGCTTTGAGTATGAAAACCCACTCGGGAAACGTGTATAATATCAAGAAGGAAGAAACCAAGGTCGACGACCCTGCAAAGCTGCAATTTGGTGCAACAATATAGTTTACAAATATTTATACTAGCGTACATAGTGTACAAATATATATAGTAGAGTACATAGTGTACAAATATATATAGTAGAATACATAGTGTACAAATATATATAAGAGTATACATAGTGTATAAATATACGAGGGTTGTCCGTTAAATAAGTTCCACAGAGGTTTTTAATACAGAAAAACAGGTTTATTTGCCCTGAACTATACATTTTCGAAATTATCAGACTTTTCTTCATTTTATACATATTCCCCGTTTCGTTCGACGCATTTTTGCATTCGGGACACCCACTTATGTAACCCAGAGTCAAAGAACTCTGCCGCCTGGCCGCATAGAAAGCCTAAAACCGCTTCTTCCAACTCGTAATCGTCCTGGAATTGGGTTCCACCCAGGTTTTTCTTCAACTCGGGGAAGAGAAGAAAGTCACTAGGAGCTACGTCCGGGCTGTAAGGTGGGTGTGACACCAATTCCCATCCAAATTCTTCAATGAGGGCGGTGGTTTGACGGGCAGTGTGCGGCCGAGCGTTGTCGTGGTGAAAACGCACCCCTTTGGTTAACATCCCTCTCCTCTTGTTCTGAATCGCGCGTCGAAGTGGTCTCACAATACCGGACGGAATTGATTGTTGTACCCCGACGCAAAAAGTCGCACAACAATAGGCCATTTCGGTCCCAAAAGACGGTAGCCATCGTCCGAAACCGAAGGCCGTCCAGCACGCGGTTCATCGTGGACGTCTGTTCGGCCATTTTTAAATTCTCTGACCCATCTGCGCACCATCCCGGAATTCATACACCCTTCTCCATACACTTGACAGAGTTCAGTATGAATGTCCTTCGCAGAATTCTTCTTTGCGGCCAAAAAGCGAATTACTGACCGTAATTCGCAGCTGGCGGGAGACACGAGGGGAAGCTCCGTCACTAACGGCTGCTCAGTCAATACTAAGCTTACCAGCGACGTGGCCTTGGTGGGAAATTGGAGTGGGGAGAACAAGCTACGAGCCCGTGCAGTCGGTTCGCGCCTAAAAGCGATCCTCATGACAGTGGTGCCCCGTGGAACTTATTTAACGGACAACCCTCGTATATAAGAGTATACATAGTGTACAAATATATATAGGAGTGAACATAGTGTACAAATATATATAGGAGTGAACATAGTGTACAAATATATATAGTAGAGTACATAGTGTACAAATATATATAGAAGAGTACATAGTGTACAAATATATATCAGAGTATACATAGTGTACAAATATATATAGGAGTGAACATAGTGTACAAATATATATTTCGAGTGCACATAGTGTACCAATATATATACAAGTTTACATAGTGAACAAATATATATACGAGTGTTCCAGTGTACCAAAAGTTGGTGTTTTTTCTTTTACTTGACGAAAAATATTATTTTGGCATATACATAATAATACATAAACAATTACTTTATATATAATACAAAGACATTATAAATAACGGCGAATAATATTGGCATTTCAAATTTTTGCAAGTAATTACGAACTTTTGGGACAACCTTGTATTATATTTTTTATAAAAGAGTGTATATAAGTGTATATATAAAGATTTTCATTAAAGAGTGTATATAATTTTTTCAAAATGTTTATTTCAAAGACTAGATATGATAAAAACAGATATTTTGTAGGAGATATATTTACATAGACGAAGTCCAGGAGAGGCTAGGATGTGCTACGACCTCCAGTATCTCGACGGTGGCGTCCCTGAACTGACAGAAACAGGGTCAGGAAGATTTAAAGTTATGACAGGGGTTAAAATTATAAAAGACATTCACAATGAATAGTTTCGCGAATATCCTTCAGCCTGAAAACAGCTATATCCTCCGCCAATAGATGGCGCTTTGGCTTATGTCCAGTCTGGGACTAGTGTGAAAGTCGCCTACTGCTGTGGTCGTGTTTCCCGGGGCTAATAATTGTAAATACCTGTGGCGACCGCACTTTGCTTCAGCGAACTGGGACAAAGCTTCAAAACACATACGGGCAGAAAAATGGCGGCCCTACTATGCCTCGGCAAGCACGTGTTGGGAGAACACGCCACTGCGCATGCGCGGGCGTCATCCGGAACTTTCTAGCGACTGGCGCTTCCGACACTTGATCTGGCACTCACGCGGTAAACATCTAGGCTTGCTCCAACGGCCGTTACTTCAACCGTTGTTTCTTTTCTCTTTATATATTTCTGGCTTTAAATAAATTAATTTTAATTATAATTTTATCAGCAGCCTTTCCACAAGTCACACCAACACATCACGCAACAATCCTACATACCTTTTTATATTGGCTGTACAATTTTAATTACTGTAAATACCTGTTAATACTTATTCGAGTTCTAGTGTAATGTGGATTAAATATGAAAATAAAAAATGAGGGTTAAAAGACTTGTTGCCAGTTGCTGTTGTGATTCTCTCTCTCTCTCTCTCCAACATCACAACGACTGCTCTTCTGGTAAGTGTCTCGTGTCCCCCCACCAGTGGTAAGGTCGAGAGAAACTGCCAGAGGGAAAGGAGATCCTTGTGAGTAGTGGTTCTCGGAGAGTATTTGGGCTGACTGCAGGGTAGAGCTGTAGAGGTGAAGCAACGGAGTCAGGGTAGGTGATCCATGACGGAGGAAGCGGCGTCGTCGCGAAGAACCAGAGGAGAAGGGCGCGACAATAGTAATATTCAAAGCAAGTCTGCTAGGATCGAGTCCGATCACATTGTAAGGGCTGTTTACAAATATTTATTTTGAAATAATTTGAAATTATATATATATACAACGTGTGATCAATAATTTACAGGAATGAGACTGAGTCACGTAAAATATTCAAAAATAATGAAATAATTTTATAAGGACCTTATAGATAAAACATTTATCAACACGTAGAAAAAAAATGATCACACAGACGCACGCGCTCACGTTTTTTCGAATTTATAAGCTCGAGTATATCAGAACATTTTCTAACTTCAGTATGGACTGTATTGAAAAACAGCGAGTCTGCATAGAGTTTTGCTTTAAAATAGAAAAAAACAGCTTCCGAATCATTTCAAATTTTGAAGCAGGCTTTTAAAGAAGATGCCCTATCACAATCGAGGACATTTGAATGGTTTGCACGATTTAAAGCTGGTCGAACAAGCTTCAAGGATTATCTACACACTGGGAGACCTTTATCGATAAGGAACCTCGATAATGCACTCAAAATCAAGTCATCGATCAAAGAAAGCCCAAGAATAACTATCAGAGAGCTATCAGAAGACCTGGATATCTCTTTTGGAACATGCCAAACCATCATAAAGAATTATCTGAATCTTAAACGATCCCCGGCTAAATTTGTCCTACATCTCTCAACGAATGAGCAGAAAGAGCATCGCAAAGAAACGTGCAAAAACATGGTCGAAATGTTTAATTCTAATCCCCATTGGCTCAAAAATGTTATCACGGGAGATGAAACATGGGTGTACGGATATGATCCCGAGACTAAGAAGTAATCAAGTCAGTGGCTAGAGCCTGGAGAACCAAGATTCAAGAAAGCAAGGATGATCAAATCGAAGCTTAATTGTCTTAAACTTTGATGTAAAGGGATTGGTAAACTATGAATTCGTGCCCGAGGATCAGACCATTAATCAACATTACTATATTGTAGCGTAGAAATCAAGTCTTGAAATATCCTAAGATGTAAAAGTATTTATTGATGACGTCACAGCGACGAGTCGACAATTATTAACAAGTCAGCCCAAAAACTATTTACCGCTAGAGAACCTTAAGTAAGTAAGCAAAGAAATATTTTAAGATGATTTCACAAAAACAGATTAATATATATTTTTATAATCTGTTGAATATATTTTCATTGAATAATATTAAATTAAATTAAATAATAAAATATTTCTTCGCCACATAGCCTCCCCCTATAAAGAGCATCGACCCGATGCTCAGAAGGAGACTTACATCCTCAGTCTCAAGGCTCGAGAACGGGTGATAGGGCCTGAGATCTCTTCGCGGGTCTGTGGTTGTTGTGTTCGTTCAGTGGGGATGTCTTCTTCCTGGAAGTTTGTCGAGTCATCTTCTGGGTCCTCTTCTAGCTGGTCCTCCTGGTCCTCTGGGTTTAAATAAGGTTTCATCCTACCAATGTGAACTAAATCTTTTGTTTTACGACGACCTTGCTGGTTTCCGAATGTTTCAACTTCATAGGTCACATCAGATATTTTTCGGGTTACTTTGTATGGGCCGAAGTAACGTCTCATTAGTTTTTCCGAATATCCCACTTTACGCACAGGAATAAAGATCCATACAAGATCTCCAGGCTGATAAATTATATTTCTGTGATGGGCGTCATAGCGATGTTTATTGCTACCTTGAGATCTCATGGAGTGGATACGTGCCAGTTTTCGTGCTTCTTCGGCTCTTGCCCCTAGAGTTTGGATGAAATCGTCGTCTTCTGGCAATAACTTGGGGAATAACACGTCAAGTGGAGTCTCGGCTTCACGCCCGTGTACAAGGAAAAATGGGGTGAACCCAGTAGACTCTTGTTTTGCTGTGTTGTATGCAAATGTAACGAATGGAAGAATCCTGTCCCAATCTTTATGGTTGACATCTACATACATGGACAGCATGTCTGCTATGGTCTTATTCAACCTCTCCGTGAGTCCGTTTGTCTGGGGGTGATAGGCGGTCGTCTTCCGATGGGTTATTCTGCACTGGTTGTTCAGATCACTTATCATTGAAGATGTGAAGTTTCTTCCTCTATCCGTGATTAATTCCCTCGGCGCGCCGTGCTTTAAGATGACATCTTCAATGAAGAATTTGGCGACTTCCATGGATTCACTTGTGGGTAGAGCTTTAGTTATCGCATATTTCGTTAGGTAGTCCGTACATACAATAATCCAACGGTTGCCACCTTCTGATGTTGGAAATCTCCCTAGGAGATCCATTCCTACCTTTTCAAAGGCAACTTCAGGAACAGGTATTGGCTGTAAGTGCCCTGAGGGGAGTTGGGGCTGATGTTTACGCCTCTGACAATATGAACAGTGTGCCACATACCTTCTAACCGTTCTATACATTCCGGGCCAGTAATACTTTTTTCTTATTCGGTCATAGGTTTTAGTAAATCCGAGGTGACCAGCCGTGGGTGAATCATGGAAATTTTTCAGTAATTCCTGCCTTAAATGGCGTGGAACCACCAAAAGCCATGGTTTCCCCATTGGATCATAATTTTTTCTGTAGAGCGTGTTATCGATTTTTACAAAGGAATTATTAGGAGAACTTTGTAATTTGTCAGCGATTTTTCTAATAGCTTGATCATTTATCTGCTCTTCGCTAAAGTTCTGCAAAGTCACTATGCTTGGAATATCTTCCTCCATATCTTCACTGTATTCTAATGGACTTCTTGATAAGCAGTCTGCGTCCTGATGTTTCCTTCCGCTCTTATACACGACAGTGACGTCAAACTCTTGCAGCCGAAGTGCCCATCTTGCTAACCTCCCACATGGGTCTTTGAGGTTGGTCAGCCAGCACAAAGAGTGGTGGTCTGTAACAATAGTGAACGGCTGTCCAAAGACATATGGTCGGAATTTATTGATAGCCCAAATGATGGCAAGGCATTCCCTTTCTGTGGTTGAATAATTTTTTCTGCCTTATTTAAGGTTCTGGATGCATAAGCAATGGCTCTTTCCTTTCCCTTTTGTATCTGCACTAATACTGCTCCTATTCCGTAGTTGCTTGCGTCAGTGTGTATTTCGGTTGGGGATGAGTAATCAAAATGTCCAAGAGCGGGTTCGGAAATTAACGCTGACTTGAGAGCTTCAAATGCATTTTGCTCTTCCTGGTTCCAATTAAATGCTGAGTCTTTCTTCAAGAGGTCATTCAAGGGTTGGGCTACGTGGGCATAATTGGGTATGAAGCGGCGGTAGTAGGATGAAAGGCCAAGAAAACTTCTAACTTCCTTCAATGACCTTGGCGTAGCGAAGTCGCGGACTGCTCGAATCTTTTCTTGGTCGGGACGAATTCCATTTTCACTCACCTCATGTCCAAGAACCGTGATAGTTTTTGCACCAAACTTGCATTTCTTGGAATTGAGACATAATCCGGCTTTCTTAAGGCAAGTTAATACAAGTTGAAGGCGTCTTAGATGTTCTTCAAAGCCATCTGAAAAAACGATGATGTCGTCGAGGTAACACAAGCAAATGGTCCACTTAAGACCCTTCAGAAGATTATCTATCATTCGTTCAAAGGTAGCTGGAGCATTACATAACCCAAATGGCATTACTTTGAACTCGTACAGTCCATCTGGAGTTATGAATGCTGTCTTCTCACGGTCCGATTCTTCTACGTCGATTTGCCAGTACCCTGATTGGAGGTCCATGGAAGAATAAAATCTAGCTCCCCGTAAGCAGTCTAAAGTGTCGTCGATCCTTGGGAGAGGGTAGACATCCTTTTTTGTTATTTTGTTAAGGCGGCGGTAATCGACGCAGAATCTCCAGCTTCCATCCTTTTTTCTTATCAATACTACAGGCGAGGCCCACGGACTTTCAGAGGGCTGAATGATGTCAAGTTTTTCCATCTTGTTTACCTCATCCTGAATAATTTGGCGTTCTCTTGGTGCAACTCGGTAAGGTCTTTGTTTGGTCGGTAGGTGGTCTCCAGTGTTAATTCGGTGTTTAACATTGACGTCCTTGAATTGTTTTCTTTTACTAAATTCGAAAATATCCGTATAGTTTTTTAACAAATTTCTTAATTTTTCTTTTTGAGATTCATCAAGTGAATCATCTATAAAAATTCCGAGATTTTTGGGTCTTCAGAATGTTCCGCCTCTGTTTCAACTTGGTTACAATCAGCTAGAGTACATAATTGACTATCTTCGATGACAGCACTATCGGCTACATGCATCCCCTGTGGGATTAGTTTAGGATATGGACTCCAATTCACCACCCAAAGTTTACCTCGGTTATTGGTAAGTGAAATGACAGAGGAGGGAGCCATTAGTTCTCTTTCCAGCAATAGCTCTTTTCGACATTCTGCCACCACAATTGCGTCATTAGGAATGTCACGACTTGCTACTTCTATTAACTGAATAGAGGCGGGTTCGATTCTATATTCCAATTCCGAGTAGAGAGGTGAGCTGTTCTTAGGGGTATCCTCAAAAAGACATTTTTCTAAGAAGAGTGTGTCGTCAGCTGAATCAATTATCGCCCTAGATAACTTCAAAAAGTTCCAACCAAGAATAACTTCGTGACTACAGTCTTCCATAACGACAAATTCAAAGCTTTCCTGTAGTCCATTCAAGTCCAGTTTCAGTGTGCAGCGTCCTTTTGGTCTTACAATTTTACCGTTGGCTACGCGTAATGTGACGTCAGTTTCGGCAAACATTATTTTTCTTAGTTTGAGTCTGAACCTCTCAGAAATGACAGAATATGAGGCTCCTGAGTCGACGAGGGCACGCGTCATTTTTCCTTCTATTTTAATGTCTATGTAATTTTCTTTTAATTCTAATGTGGTCGACAAGGGAGGATTTATAAATTTTGCGGCCTTACCTCCAAAATAGGACGCATATTCTAGTTTTCCTGACGGGAACGGCGAGGCGACTGGCTGGGTCTTCTATCAGGAGACGAATATTGTCCTTTTTGGCCAGTGTAAGGAGAGGGGCTTCGGTAGCGGCGTCTATTTTCTCTTGGCAGGTCGTCGTTGGGCTCTTGGCTGCTCCGAGAATTATAGAATGTTCTAGGTTCTAGCCTATCTCTCTGCTTGTAATTCCAAGTTTGTTCTCCTTCATATTCTCTCCTCCTGTCACGGCAGTAGCGCACGACGTGGCCAGGGCGTCCGCAGTGGAAACAGATTGGCTTACCTTCCGTGGTTCGCCATTCGTTGGTATCGCGTCTTCCGTTTACTTGTTTTGGCTGCTGCGGTCTTATCGTTTGGGCCACATATCTATTATTATAAAACTCTCGGGGTCTTTCCTTCTGTGGGGAACTTCTCCTAGGCTTTGAGATTGGCGCCAGGGTTCTTCCAATCTCCTCCTTTACCATATCTTCGATGGTAGAAATTTTTGGTTCCTCTCGAGTAGAGCCTAATGCCCGCTGTACCTCCTCACGAACAATTTGCCTGATCATAGATGACAGATCTGCCCTGTCATCATGATCACTGAGAGATGCCACATTTGGTAGTCGCTCGTATTTGGTAGGGGTCACTCGCTTACAGTGTAGGCTTTCAATGCGGCGACATTCGGTGACGAATTGCTCAGTGTTATGCACATCCCTTGGGAGAAGTGCCTGGTAGAGCTCCTCAGCTACCCCTTTCATCAGATGGGATATTTTATCTTCCTCAATCATTTGTGGATCTACCTCTTTGCAAAGGCGCAGGACGTCTTGGATGTAATATTCGGTGCTTTCTCCTTTTAATTGTGCGCGAGTTTTGAGTATTTTCTCAGCTCGCAGTCTTGAGCTTTCATTTTTTCCAAATACATTTTCTAATTTTGACATGAACTCCGTCCATGTCTGGATGCTTTCCTCGTTGTTTTCATACCATTTGAGAGCAGTGCCAGTTAGATAGAAATAAACGTTAGCGAGACAAAGGGTTTCATCCCATTGGTTGTGCTTCGCCACACGTTCATACCCTTTTAACCAGCTACGGGGATCTTCAACACCCTCACCAGAGAACATTGAGGGGTTTCTAGGTAGATGTTGGACAAAAAATGAACCTACCTGAGTAGTTGCTTCTTTCTTGATGTTCATGGTTTTTTCTTCTTGCTCAACCGAGTCAATTTTCCGTTTTTTTCTGAATGGGTATCGATCCAGCTTCTTCACCAGTTGTAGCGTAGAAATCAAGTCTTGAAATATCCTAAGATGTAAAAGTATTTATTGATGACGTCACAGCGACGAGTCGACAATTATTAACAAGTCAGCCCAAAAACTATTTACCGCTAGAGAATCTTAAGTAAGTAAGCAAAGAAATATTTTAAGATGATTTCACAAAAACAGATTAATATATATTTTTATAATCTGTTGAATATATTTTCATTGAATAATATTAAATTAAATTAAATAATAAAATATTTCTTCGCCACAATATTGATGTATTGCGACGTTTGAGTAAGGCTGTGCGTCAGAAACGACCCGAAAAATGGCCTAAAAAAATTGGCTCCTACATCATGACAACGCACGGCCACATACGGCCGTCACTGTACAACTCTATTTGGCTAAACACGGAATGGTTTTACTATCCCAGACACCATATTCTCTTGGCCTTGCTCCCAACGACCCTTTCCTTTACCCTAAAATTAAAAAAGTCTTAAAAGGACGTCGATTTCACTCTATACCTGAAATAAAGGAGAATACGAGGAATATTTTGAAAAGCCAGAAAGATGAGGATTTTCATAGGTGTGTTTTGATATCTGGTAAAATATGGAACAACTATATATAGATAGTGACGGTGATTATTTAGAGAATTTCAAATAAAACTTTAATATAATTTTATATTTTTATAAATATTTATCAATCCTGGAAATTATTGTGATCACACTATATATATCAGTATTTAACAACGTTTTATTATTGTTCATTCTTGTATTGTAGAAGAGCGGTAATGCTTGAAAGCTTGAGATTGCAATAAAAAGAAACTCATCTCCAGAAACCTTTCGCCTTATTCAATTCATATACAGAAGATTCACATCTATTGAAATGTATATATTGCCACGTGGAATATTAGGGAAGACAAAAGATAAGCCACGAGGGAAATTTAGAGTCGCAAGATATAAAAGTAAAAATGACCACTCTGTTAATGAAAAATAATAAAATTAATAAATACTATGTTATATAAATAAAATTAATAAATACTATGTTACATAGCTCCTTCCCTATGGGAGCTGTGACCCACAGCTAGCAATTATTGTAGATACTGACATGGATCTGACGTGCTTCTGCCAAGGATTCCATTGAAGTCTTGGAACTTTGTCCCTAGTACCTTTGCGTACATTTTCCTGCGGCGTGAAGAGCGGCTTTGTCGTCGTATCGTCTATAGGGACATCGTCATCTTGGAAGGAAGTCTTGGCTTTGAAACGGCGGTGGAGAATCCTAGAGCCAGTCTCTAAAAATGTAGATTACAGCACCCATGGCTTCAAATTCTTCTCGGAGAACTTCAGTTTGTCTTCCCTAACTTCCCCGGCATCTCCACCAAAATGCCACGTGGAATATTAGGGAAGACAAAAGATAAGGCACGAGGGAAATTTACAGAGTCGCAAGATATAAAAATAAAAATGACCACTCTGTTAATAAAAAATAATAAAATTAATAAATACTATGTTATATAAATAAAATTAATAAATACTATGTTACAATATTTTAAAACGACTGTAAAAGAATTATTTAACTCGAAAGCTTGCCAATTCTAATAAATTAGAAAAGAAACTTTTTTTCGGAGTAGTTGATTAAGTATTTAAAATATTTTCTGCAATTCCCAACGCGATGGAATATATTCAGTATCATTTTATTTGAAAGTTAAGCTTTCAATCGCTTCTCTACAGGGTTATGGCAAAGAAACACATCGAATAGTCCTTATCTCGAGTTATTAGAATGTGTACGCACGCACATAACGTGCGTTTACTGATTAAATCTAAAGTATCTTATTTTAAAACATTTTTAAGTATTCAAAATCATGATAGCTATATTTAAACTTCTGTGTTTCCCTCTAATATTTGTAAGTGCAAAGTCGAACTTCTTTTAACATGTGTAGACATGTGGTGCACTCACTGTAAAAGCAGTCGCCAACTTCTACCGACCATGATTATCATGGTCTGTACCATGTGTACTAGGGATAATAAAAAAAAACCTCTAATATTGAGGGTTGAAAATAGGCTTATTTACACTTTTATAGGAGAACTTATTTATTTTATGAACAGGTCATAATTGTAAGGGATTTATGAACTTCACAGGATTGAGTATCTCTGAGGAATCCTTTCTAATAGCGGCAAATCACTCGAAGAATATGAATAAAATAAAGAATGTTTATGCTAAATTTCAAATCGAGATTGTAACTATTGCCGTTACGGAGTTCTCTAGACTGTGTGATGTAGTATTGGTGCAATGGTTTTTATATTATGATGCATATATTATATTGCTGAAGGTTTGTTGCTAAATGGTAAAAAGGTTGACCAGCAAATTAGCACCAAGTGGATGAAGATGAAAGAATCAACGATTCAGTATTATTCAAAGCGATATGTTTCTCTCTATCCAATTATGTTAAAAATTGATTTTAAAAATAATAATATTAAAAAAAGGTCAGGTGTTGGTATTAAAATCAAAGAAGTCATATTCTGACCACGAGCACACCTAAAAAGCTCTGCCATCTAAAGAGTTCATGTGCTCGTGGTCAAGATATGCCTTCTTTGATGTTAATATCCAATTATATGTATGTGGTTATAGCTTTCGGGCCAAGTGCATTTAACAGTTGCCTAACTTCCTAGCTCACTTGCTTACCTAGAATTAAGTGGGAGAATCTCTTGTAGGTTTTCTAATGCAACTGTTGAAGATATCTTGGCCCAAAAGCAAACAACGTCCCATATTTTTGATAAACTGGAATCGCGATCGATTTCGACAATACTAGTACCACCATTCCAGAAATTACCACCGCACACAATCAATACAAACCGCCGCAACTACAGTAAATATGGTACAAAAAACATTTTACTTCCTTAAATCATTTGTTTCACATTTAAAGTAATATTTACGGGTCAATATTCAAATTAGTTCATATAATTCTCTATAGATCGCTCATATTGTGTGTGCCCTGCATAATATTTTGATATAAATCAACATTGCACTTTCCAATCTTGTTTGGAATACCCCTTGATCACTTAGTTAGGTCTTGTGCATAAATAGCTATTGATGATATATAGTTTTATAATAGATGAAATGAATGATGAATATAAAATTGGTTCAGTAATCTTGACGTTGATGAGAAATATATGGTTGGCGGAGGTTGCGAATTGATGTAAGTCTTCTATATCAACGATTGACGGTGGCTTATTAAAATGTTTATAATTTTTTCCCTTCTGCAATAAAAAAAATCATCCAATTCTCCGAGTGAATACACAGTCAATACATTTTAAAGGTCAACCTTTGTTATTGTTTAACAAAAAAAAAAAGAACTTTCAAAAATGTATTAGATTATTTGGAATACTTTAACACCGACTGGAATAATATGTAAAACACGATAATTAAGCTAATAGCGAATTATTTCTTTAGTTCGATTAGAATGGACTAGATTACAAGCCAAAAGGCTTTATTTCAAAGCCCTAATACGAAAAAGCTGATACGAATAGATTGTATTGGGATCGTGAAGAAAAGCCTTTTGGTTTGAAAGCTTGTGGCTCATTTTGGCGTACTGAAGAAAGGAATCGTTTAATTATCGTGTTAAGCATTAGAGCTTTATATATTTTATCGAAAATATTGCGCTCGATGGATATTGATGACTTACCAGGTACTGGTCGTGGACATTTGTAGATGTTGGTCTCCTCGGCAGCCAGGCAGCTCTTCACCTCTGTGCCACACATGTGTCAGTCTGTCTGTCTCTCTGGATGTGTGGAATATTAGACCCAGACCTGAGGGGGAGAGGAACGTCGGTCTTCCTCGCCTCATGATGGTGGCGTAGGACCGCTCGCCATCCGCCTGCAAACACAGCACATGTCATATGGCTGACATTGACTTTTACAGTGATTCTTTCAATTCATTTGATTGTTGTACCTACTAGTGGATAGAGCTCATTCCAATAAGAATGTCATATAAGGGTTGCCAGGGCATTCATGGGTAACCTTTGATTTAAATGACCATTTATACCTAGTCTAGTGAATAGAAAATATTCCGATAAGATTATTGCTACATCAACCAAAATACTGTATTTAATTATCGACGTTTCAGTGATTCGCTTTCACTCTCCTCATCGTAATCATTCTCTTGAGGAAAATGACGGCGAGTCATTAAAACGTCAAGAATTAAATAAATTATTGGTTGATGTAGCTATATATATTTTTCAAAACCATCTTCCAACCAACAAATGATCTTCAAAATTCCAATAAACATACTACCTAATGGTCGCTAGGGAATTCATAGTGTAACCTTTGATTTTTTTACCATTTGTAGCGACTAGTGACTAGAAGATATTACGATAAGAAGACTAAATGGTTACTTAGGAATGCACGGGGAAAGCTTCGATTTTGGACCATTTATACCTACTAGTGAATAAAAATATTTTCCTATAATTCCTATAATATAACGACTTTCAACATCAGCAACTTTTAATTGTATGATTATGAGATTCCTTTCTCTTATAATTTACACTCATAGACGAATCTTAAAGGAATTGTAATTTTAGCATGTATATCAGGATTCAGACAATGACTCTGAGAGATATTTGATACACAGTGACCTTTATTGAGGATACACGATATAACCAAGCGGACAAAATTGCCTCTGTCTCCTTCAAAAGTCTTCATTCTTAAGTTTTTTCCATGAGTGTATAAACCTAATCCCAGTAAAATTTCAATCTCATACTATTTTTTTTCTTTAGAATATATCAGAGTACTGATTGAGCAAGTCCATAAAATGTTGTGTGGAATTGTGCTATGCATTTATTGTAAAGGCTCACAAACTGTATAGATTACAACAGCCAAACTTACTTCACCAAGCCAACCATGTAATTGAGTATAGGTAAGTGACCTACCCCGACCACCAGTAGGTCCTCGGTGCAGTAGGGCTCGGCGTAGTCGTGGCAGCTCTCTGGAACACAGCCTTCGGTCAGTACATGTAGAACCAGACTGTGGTGGTATAACAACGATCCCGGATTTAACGCTAGTTCTCATTAGTCCTGTTTAATACGAATTGAAATTAACCCTTCTTTGATTGGATTACCCGATTAGACACGCTAAATTATAAATTTTACTAAATTTGTAAATTAAATTATCACATATCATATCATTCAGAATCAACAACAAGTATCTGTTGATTCTGATTGTGATCAAAGGATTCTAACCATTTAATATCATATCACACACATTGTTGATTATAAAATCTATCATTTCAAACCTTAATGCTATTGCGTCTATCTATTTACAGTTTTCAGCTTTGATCATTCGTTTATCTAAAATCAAAATTAACTAGTAGTGATGTATAGTTAAGTTGAGATTCTCGATTTAACAATAGTGTTTGTTGGTCCTCTAATTATTAGTAGTAAATCTAATCTATATTGCACAATTAAAACCTCTCATGAGAACCCGACTAAATTCATGGTCTCTCCTGGAGGTAGTCTCTCAATAGAGTATGGATTAGATAGGGTAAAACCATTTTTGATTTAATAAAGGTGAAGAGTTAGAGAGGTGTTCACTCATCTGATGAGTTGGTCATGAAATGTTGTGGTTGGTAAAACTTTCCCTTGAGATTCCCTAGCCCAAAACATATATACTCCTGGTCCCTCCAGGAGGTAGTCTCTCATCAAAGTTTGACTTAGAACAGGGAAAATCATTGATGATTCTACAAAGGTGATGATCGCCCAGGGAGATGGTGGCTGTCTCACGGTAGAGGATTATGTGAGGACATTTACTTTTCGCTTCGTGAGGAGACTGAGGTTTCTGTGGAGCGGCGTAGTACTCCTCCTTGGAGAGACCGGAAGGCATCTGGGCGAGGGCCAGCTTGGCGGGACGCTGCGGGCTGGCCCTGGGCCGGAGACAGGCGGCCACCAGAGCCAGTACCACGGCCAGCACACACACTGATACCCCCACCGGAAGGGCTACCACGGCCACCAGGCTGCGGGCGGTGGTACCCTGGGGGCCTCCGTTACCCCCTGCACACCGCGTCCTATCTATACCAAGGTTGTGAGACACAAATATATATAACGTAGATATCCATGGGTTACGTGTTTTCTGTGGTGGTTTTAACTGTTGATACACTGTTGATACTTTTTTTTTATCCTCCAAGTACACAAGGTAATATCTATTATTATCAAAGTACATATCCACTACTCATGTTTTTCATTGAAAGGTGGTAATAGATTAAGGTTACTTGCGCTCATTCATTAAATAAAACAAATTCTCAGTGCAGTTTCAATTCCTGGTTGTGGGGTGAATCGTAGTTAACATATGTCTTCATAATATACAAGGTGTACCAGGTAAATTGGGACTAACTTTGACAGTCCATAAAACAAAAACTACTTGAGATTAAAAACTTGGTTTTTTTCATTACGTAGCCATATTCATGTAAAATGCAACAGTACATGTGTGCGCAGTGTAGTGATGAAGAGTAACCGAGAATTTGAAAATCGAGCTGCCATCATCGTTGCTCTGCGCGCCGGAAGGAGCCCCAAAGAGATAGTGGATTTTCTTAAGTTGCCCAAAACCACTATTTATCGTGTCAAGAAGCAGTTTGATGAGGCCGACAGTAACAAAGAGGGGATAGCTACAAGGAAAAAGCACTCGCGTCGATCGGACAGGGTAAGAGGCGAAGAATTTGTCAAAAATGTCAAGGAGAAGATTGATGGAAACCCTGGGAAGAGCATGAGGGCCATAGCCAAGGAAATGGACGTTGGCTCTATGACAATTGTCAGAACTATCCATGAGGACCTTGGTCTCAAGTCTTATGCCCTTCGGAAAGGTCAGTTGCTGACTGAGAATATGAAGAATAACAGAAAAGGAAAGGCTGCTGCCCTCCTCAACAACCTGAAACACGACTCTTTTGGCATGCTAAGGTTCTTCTCTGACGAAAAGAACTTTGACGTGGACCAAAAGGTAAATCCCAGGAATGATCGCTGGATCTGTAAAGACCCCTCAGAGATACCTGTCGGGATGCACACGAAATTTCCTGCCTCCGTAATGGTCCTTGGCGTTATCAGCAGTGAAGGTGATGTCATGCCTCCCCATTTCTTTGAGAAGGGCCTTAGGATGAACGCTGACACCTACATCAATGTTCTGGAGACCGTTGTGAAGCCTTGGATGGACATGGTGGCCGCAGAAAGGAAGTATGTCTTCCAACAGGACTCAGCTCCAGCCCATAAGGCAAAAAAGACACAATCGTGGCTGACACTTAACGTCCCTAGTCACTGGGGTCCTGATATTTGGCCCCCTAATTCTCCAGATTGCAATCCCCTCGACTACTATGTATGGGGCGTTGTTGAGAGAGATGTCAACAAAGCTCCTCATACCACCATCCAGTCTGTCAAGAAAGCAGTTCACACGGTGATGACCCAAATGGACAAGGTCATCGTCGCCAAGGCCTGTGCTTCATTCCGCACTCGCCTCGAGACTGTTATAGCTAATAATGGAAACTACATTGAATAAATAAAAACTATATCCTTTTATCTACTACTGTGTCAAATTTCATTCGGATATTTTAATTTTTACTTGCAAAAAATTTCAGTTAAAATACCATTGTTGAAATTCCCAATTTACCTGGTACACCCTGTATTTATGATGATTATTATCAGGGCACATGTCTATGCACATAGAATCACAATTGGTCGCTTGCATTCACTCGTGGGGCGGTGTTATTGAGGAAATATATACATTGTAGATGTACCCTACCCTAACTAACTTGTCTGAACTCTCTTTATTATTGATAAAATGCCGTTTAAGTGAGAAGGAAGTGCAAGCCGCAGTGACAACGCGACAATGTCGTAGTTCCTACATACTGTCAGACCACCGCCCAAGTGTCTATCCCTCATTGACTTGACTTCTTCCCTCTTCGAATGTCTCGACATCTCTCCACCTTCTCTACGTCTTCTCAGTGGGCTGCGAAAGAGTGGTGTCACTGGAGATCCGCTGGCGATCTATATGCGGACACTACAACGGTGGCAGAGATGCCATGTACATATGGTAATTTAAACCAACAACTCCATATTGTATAATACTTATAACAAGATTTTCATGTTGTATGATAGAAACACATCTATAAATAATTATCACCATATGTAATGCACTTTGTACAAACTGAGGATAAGTAAATAAAACTCTGTAATATATTAAGAGTTGAGCTGAAGCAAGAGATTGAGACAGAAGTCCAGCGAGGCCTAAAGATAGGAAACTGTCAGGGAGTTGTCAGAGTGTACAATATCGCTTCCGATCCACGCTCTTGTTGCATCCGCTGAAATTCAACGCTTCCTCTCTCGGCTAAGATATTCGTACCGAAAATTCGTAGCCGAAAATACAATCACTTCATCATCAGCGGGAGCCCTCTTCGGTTGTGTCCAAGGTCCACCTCATCGACCATGTAGAACAGTAAGGACTCTTCTATCTCCATCTTTCGCTCCCACCTCGACTTTTATCTGTTCACGGAACTTTTCTAGTACAACTGTGTCCTTGGTTTTGGGTGGACATTCCCAAGCTTTCCACTCTGCCTCGACCACAACTGCCTGTACTCTGTGAGAACTGTTAAAGGTCTTCCAAGTTACAGAGAGGTACTGGAAAACTATCCACGCCCTGACTGTCCCTCTCGGTTACTACAGGTTTTCTCCTCTCGGTTACCACACCACAGCAAGAGACCCTATAGCGAGAGTCGACAGGATCGCACACCATAGATTTAGTCTACTGGATACCTCATCACAGTTTGAGTCGACAGGATAACCAAAACGAAGGTTGACACAACGAAGAAGGTAAGAAGCCTGTCCAGATAGAAGCGAGAAAGAGAAAAGATGGAGGAACAAGCCCGCCATCCCAACGAAACGACCGAGAAATCTCTCCCCCCAAACAGAGACAATATGTGAAGAGGAGGAAACGCCGTCCCAAGGGACCTCCGCAGACCCGCTAACAGAGACCGCCAACGCCAGAAGCAAGCTAACCACCCCAACGACACAGCCGAAAATCCCGCAAGACATGGAAACCGAGGAGCCGAGGGGCGCAAACCGGTGACAAGTTCCCCACCTTCGGCCTGACATCAGACAATGCTCAAGGGGACAAGCCGCAATCATCTTTACAGAAGCTACAAGCTTCTACAAGCAACAATTCTACAATATAAAAAATTCAAATATTAAGGCACGGATGTTTCTTTTTAACATAAAACAAACTTCTACTGCGATTAATATACATAATTCAGCTGTCCAAGAAGCTTATGTCCATAGTTTAATTTGATGCTACTTCTGAGATTCCACCCTTCAGTGTAGCATATATAAGCAGGATGATCCAATGCAGTATTATAGCTCTAAGAAGTGTCTGGTACATTAAATTGGCGAAACTGCTGGGAGGGCTCACCACTGAGGAGCCAAAATACTTCCTGATAATTTTTTTTCATTGCATTAAAGATATCAGAAGTTTGTTTTATGTTTTAAAAAAAAACATCCGGGCCTTAATGTTTGTATTTATTAATTATCTAATTATCTTCGATAGCATATATTTGTAATTTAATCATTATCATTAATTAATATTGTGCGCATTTTATGCATTTGATAAATAAATAGGCAATAAATCAATAAAGTTATTTGATTGTCATTGTGCTTCCACCTCAGTACAACAAATATGAACCCACGATTTCGTGCCTATCTTTCTGTGCGATTCCATCGTCGCCGACTGCCACAATATTAGACATATCATTTGAAATTTCAATGCCGGGATTCGAACCTGGTCTTGGTTGTCAACAATCAACAGGTTACATTCCCTCGAGTTCCATCGTACCGCGACAATACACACGTACCTGCTGGAGCGAGGTTGGGAGTTACGAAGTGATACTCGGCCTCGGTCCGTCCTGCGGCGTTGCGAGCCCGTACCCTCAACCCGTAGGCCCGCCCCGGTGCCAGGGCAGGGAGAGCCACCCTCAGCGGGCGGTCGGTGGAGGCCACGGGGGTCCAGGCCGCACCAGAGCGGTACCACACCGAGAAATGTTCCACGGGACACTCGGCGCTCTGCCAAGCCGTCAGGTCCACCGTCACTGCCGAGCCGTTCCACGCCAGCAGCTGCTCCTTCGGTGGGGATACTGGAGCTGGGACAGTTGGCTTATGTGAGGTACCTGCTTTGTAGAATGGCAAGGCTACTGGTCATAAGAAGTTGGAAAATACACTGATAGAGAAGAACCTTCCTGTATAGGACACCAAATTGCAGAGCCAAAGTGTCCTATAGGGAGAGGTGTCCTCTTACCGGAGAGTTGCTAAATAGTAAAATTGATCATTTTGCAATTGAAAACTGTCCTCTGTAGAGAGGTGTCCTCTAACGGGAGTGTCCTCTCATAGAGATTCTACTGTATACACAATCACTGATAGTTTATCATTGATAAGCCAAGCTCTTCCATTAATTTATCATTGCAGTAAGGACAGTAGAAATTTTAATTTTGAAAGAATCATAACAGATGGCACGCTAATGCCTCACATTTGGATCTATCAATAAAGTATTTCTAAGGCGACTCTTTCTATCTATTGTTCCTCACATCTCAGTCAATAATTTCTTCTTCAGTGTAACTTCAATTCAGCATCATATTAAAAGACCTTTCCATATTATGGACTCGACATTACGTCTGGCTCCAAGACTTCACTAATATCTGAGAAAGTGACATTGAGATAAATGTGAAAAAATAGTAAAAATGTGACATTGTACTGGGATAAGGTTCATAAATTAAGAAAAAGGCATCTCCATATCGTGCAAATAAAAGTTGCTGATGGCCTGCGCCATCTATCGGAATAAATATATCGTTGAGGTACAGCTTGAACCACGCTGACGAGGGTCAACAGCCCTAAAAGCGTAAGTGGTTAGTTTTTCTCGATTAATCAAGAATGGACCAATTTTAGAATAATTAAAAATAAACGAATAGTTTATATTTATTCCGATAAATGGGGCAAGCCATCAGCAACTTTCAGTTACCGATAAGGAGATGCCTAATTGAGACAAATGTCTAAAAGACAGAACGGCGAGCTACCTGTCCCCGTGGTCCGTGCTACGAGAGAAGGCCCCGGCTCCCCGGTCCCCAGGCTGTTGGAGGCAGTCATGTACAACTCGGTGGACTGGCCGCACGGCAGGCCTCTCAGCTCGTGCAGGCCTCCGCGGGTGGCGGCTTCTTCCCTCCACAGGGCCTCTGTGCCGTGTGGACGGTAGTGGAGCCGGTACTCTGCACATGGCAGTACATTTGTCACTTGTTACATCGCACAAGTTACGTAGTAGGTATCAGGGTCTTTGGAAATTGAGAGATATACTAGGCTGAAGCTTTCGGGTCTTGTCTTTTCTCATCGTGTAGTTAATTTATTTTCTTATATGCACCTAAAGAGGCACTTCTCTATTTAAATATGCATAAAAACGATGCACTGTTCATCACACTAGTAAAATCTTCACTAGTGTTGATAAAGAATGAGTCACAACACTAATTTTGAATCATTTGTCTGAATTTGCCAAAACTGGTGTTGTGGCTCATTATTTATTCTCACAAGTAAAGTTTTTTTATTAGGGTTATGAACAGCTCATCGTTTTGATGCATAATCAAAGAATGAGGTGCCTTTTTAGGGGCATGAATACCATCCTCCCGTACAACTTTTTTTTAAAATATATATTATTAATATTGATATATAAGGGGGGGAAATGAAGCGTGGGGACAACTGCAACCGCTTGATGGGGCTGCAGCCAGAACTGACCAATGGGCGTTAGCCGCCAGCAACCACCAAAAATTAAATATCTTAACAGAAGTTTTAAATAGGGAAAAACTCTAAATTTCCCAATAAATTCATAAAAAAAAACTTTCGACAATAAATTCGACTAAAATGTCTATAACTATTATCTATATCAAAATTAGTGTAGCATCTGGCACCCATCTTCACAAGAGCCAAAAAAAAAAAAACGTGGGTGGTAGTCAAAGGAAGTACTATTAGCCCAGGGAGACGGCGGGATCAAAGAAGGGGTCAGTTGAGACAGGCAGGGGAGTCTGGTGACAGCAGTTTGACAGCGAGTGTCCTGAAGAAGACACGGTGGGGAAGGTACGGTGGATAGCAGCTGCTGGCGGGAGGTATTGACTGCTCTGTGGAAGAGGACACCGAGTGTGACATCGGCCTTGAAAAAAGAAGTGGAATGTTGTCTAAAGTAGTGTGACCGTGTGGATAAATCTGCAAAACGGTGCCAGAGAAGCTTGCCCGACCTGGACATGAGCCGGCCGTTGACGAGGAGGATCCTTCTGAGGGCGGATATTTGAGACAATTCTATCTATGTACACCTAGTTCTCAATTCCATTAACAGCTCCTGGAAATATAATATATCGCACTAAGCTGTATCCTCAACGAACCTACAATGATTTCCTATAAACCTTGTTCACAAAAAACGACCTCTGGAAAGCGTCATAACATTAGGTTCATTTATAAGAGTATGAGAGCACGTACCAGTGTGGGGGTCGGGCAGGGGATCCCAGGCCAATGTGAGAGACAAGGGACCAGCCTGCACCAGCCGTAGCGAGGGGGACGTGGGGGGGACGGCAGCCAGGGTACGGACGGTCAAGGGATCACTGCGGGGACCTGCCCCGGCAGCGTTGAAGGCTTGCACGACCACAGCGTAGGTGGCATCCGGCCGTAGGTTGGTGACGTAGCTGGTTGGTCCTGTCACGGTCTTGAACTGGTAGGGCTCGGCCGCGCCTTCCTCGCGGTAGCCAACGTAATAGCCGCGGAGCTCGCCGTGGGCCTCGCTGGGTGCGAGGGGCTGCGTACAGTCACCTCTTATAACCATTATAATTATATAGTATGATACATTAGCGCACCATCGGTTATCAGAATTCGAAACTATTATAGACGCGTATGATTCTTTTAAAAATTAAAAAATATCGTAAAATGCAATATAACAACGGTATGGTAGATTAAACTGACGAAACGACTGGGAGGGTTCACCACTGATGAGCCAGGCCCTCCCATTAATTTTTCATTGTAGTAAGGGCAGTAGATAATATTGTTTAGTTTTAAAAATAATCATTTGCGTCTTTAATAGTTTCGAATTCTCATAATTATATAGAAAAGTTTGTTTAAAACTATAACTGCTCACTTATCACCTTAGTTGCTTATAACATTGAGCAGAGGGACGAAAGAGTGTCATTTTGCTAAAAACTCGAGCCTTCAACAGGCGTAACTCAAATAGATATTACAAGAAACACGATTTGTATGCGAGAGATAGGGTTTGGAAAACATATATCTGTTAGGCTGACTATGACAAGAATATTTATAACATTTTCTAAACATGAGAATATATGCAAAGTGGGCGATATACGAATAGTTAACACGAATGAATATTATAGAGAGAAAAATAAATATTAACTAATGGCAAAGGCAGGACTTATTATCTAATAGATACGTTTTTATAGTGGAAGTGGCTAAAATGGTAGTTATAACGAGTAAATATAATACACGGATTCAGTAAAATCTTTCAGCACAAACGATAATACAAAAAAGAACGTGACTGATTGAATGAAAATGCGTTGTTAGTTTATTCATCTGGTTAAATAAATCACAAAATTTGAACAGAAAGTCTTTATTATAAGTTACAAAGATGAGGATAAACCACCTTCCAAGTAGGAAGTAGTAGTAATGGCGACAGGGATTAAGTTCATCAGAAATTCCAATAACCAAATATACAAAACAAAAGTTTCATGGCTTACAATACTCCTATGTAAATTCGAAACTATTATAGACGCGTATGATTCTTTTGAAAATTAAACAATTTATACTGCCATTACTGCAATGGAAAAAATAATGGGAGGGCCTGGCTCATCAGTGGTGAACCCTCCCAGTGGTTTCGCCAGTTTAATCTACCATACCGCTGTTATATTGCATTTTTTGGATCTTCCGTTTATAGTGCTACTGATGCTAGACTCTTAGAATGGGTATTTTAGATGAACCATGGACATAAGTTTGAGGACAGTAGAATTACATAAAATCATAAATATATAATATGCTTCGAGCAATCGCTCTTCTGTAAACATCAAATTGGGTCTTTTATTAGAACAATAATATTATGATGCATTAGCGCGCCATCTGAGCCAGGCCCTTCCATTAAATTTTCCATTGCAGTAAGGGCAGTAGAGATTGTTTAATTTTCAAAAGAACCATACGCGTCTATATTAGTTTCGAATTTACATAACATATGGCGCGCTAATACATCATTATACTCCTATGTGTAAAAAATCCAACAACAGAAACCATCACGTTATCATTCAAAGTATACACCTAATAATAATAATGATGATACAGAGGTACATACAGACCATTCAGATCTGGAGACAGCAAAAGAACCATAGGGAGAATTGAGGGTGTCATGCAGACTTAAGATAGGTTTGCTGTAGGTGGACTTACCTCCCACGTCACTTTGATGGACTGGGCTCCTGCAGGCTGGACTTGGACATTGTGTGGCGGACTTTCAGGGGCTGGGAACATATACAGGCTGGGTAAAGAACTCTGTGTGTGAAGGTTTCGATTATTCAGGGATTCTTCTTTAAAAAAAAGTCAAAATATCAAATAAACTTCGTGCAACTTATTGCATTCAGTGAAAACCAAACTTCAAAGCATTTTCATCTCTCTCTCTCTCTCTCTCTTGAGATAACCCCAATTTTCCCCGAGCGTACTAAATTATCATATTCATTTTTTTTCCATCTCAGTTTACAGGTGTTACATTCGAGTCACCTTGTCCTGGCTATTTACACATGGAGAGTTGGTGGAGTGGAGGTGGTCCCCCAGACCACGCAGGAAGGCTCAACCTTTATAATATAAGAGTTACGTTTATATAGTATCCTTTCTATTCACGCTCTGATTGGCTGAATAAGGTCATGTGACAGCGAGCCGATTAGATATTGTTACGTCGTTCCCAGACGCTATTCGTGTACTTTGTTTACTCAGTATGCCACAAAGATACACATGTGAGTTCGAAGGGATGCAGCTTAAGTTAGCTCTTTATTAGGTCTCACTGAAAAGAAGGAATACAATTAGTGGGACTTGCCTTCAACCTCCCCGTCAGAAGAATCCTTTGCGACGTGGATGTCACTCTTGTGAAGCTTCACGCTCCACACAACACGCCCAGCCTGAACTACACCGTCTTGTAGGCCGCTCCGATGTCAGTCTCTCCTTGCAGGATCATCCACACGCCCGGAGGCAAGTCGCCACGTCCTCCTTTTGCTGTAGATGTAACCATACTCCCGGTCAGTCCATACGGCCACACGCCCGGAGACCACTTCCCGTAGCCAACTTGCCGCCTCTTCTGTCACCGCAGATATGTCTAAAAACTGCCCTGCTCCCCCAACATTGGAATGCCGTCGTGGCGCCTGTCCTCCCCACATACACGTGGGCCATCCTCCCGCAGCTGGAGTTCATCCATCTTTCCACAATTTCACTCTGGTATCTTGGCCTTGTCATCCATGTAACACTGCCCCCTTCCCAATACTTTTCGTCCCGAAAAAGACTAATTTTACTAGCGGGGCTGAACGGCGGCCCTTTAATCTCCCTGACGTCATTGGCAACATGAGGCTCGTCAGCCTCCCTGAAGCGTAACGGCAGGATTAGTGTCAACCCTTGTTTGCAGAACCACGTCCCGACTCGGACTTTCTTCCCACTCTCAATCAGTGCTGACGCCATTGATTGGTCTTGCTGCCTAGCACAGGGCGGTGGTTCTCCACACGATGGCGGCCATATTTGACTGCCTACGATGCTTTCATAGGAAATTTTGGTTTTTTCTTCAAAACACTCTATGGCCGTGATGTACATATCAATATCGCTTTGATATCTTGTTTTGAGTTTCCGCCGCTTCCTCCCACTCGCGCGACGGGGCTTTAGGTCGTCAAACTTTACGGTAGATGCGTCCAACTGTCCATGCTGTCTTTATCGTAGGATACTAGCACGTAATTTACCTTGTTAGTCTCGCAGAGCTTTCTTCTTCTACAACCTCTAGACCTGGACTTCTTCATTTCGTTTCTGCACGGAACTGTAAACTTCGCAAAACTTTTGGAAGCGTCGGTAAAACCTTTTCTCGGCGGTGGCTACTTGATTTGCACCTTGTCGAGCGAAGGAACGAAGGTGATGGGTTCACATTCTTGGAACATCTTTTCAGCTTTCATTGGAGACGACGGCGCTGACAGATTGCGCGCGACTTCCGCGTCACAAACATTGTCGTCGGACTTCCACAGAGCGTCCAATGCTCTATCCCGTTCAGTCGGGTCGCCGGCTCCAACTTCGGGGTGCTTCAACCATCTTAGCCTTGTCGCACTTTCACGGAGCCCCCAGCTCCGTCCCGTCCAGTTGGATCGCCTCTGTAGTCCCTAACAGTCCGTCACTGTCACAGAATTCAGCCACGCTGTCGCACTGCAGCTCGCCAAGATCGTTGTTGTTTTCCAGGAGTATTTCACAGTGTATCCCAAGCGTTGAATTTCCGCACCGTATATCACCTGTAGTGCACTCTCCTTCCGCCCGTTTGATTTGGTTAAAAACACTCGTGCCGCAGTCCTGGTCGGAGGCGATCAGCTCGCCCTCCTCCGCAACACAAACAGTCTGGACCATTTCCTTCTGTCGACACTCTGCGGACTTCTGGATCACGGGGGAATCTTCTAGCGTAGATTCTAGCAGTCCACTTACGACGTGTCCCGACGTGATGTTCTTTTTTGTGATGGTCTTGCCGGTATCTTCATCACCTGTACGCGTATTTTGTCCCCTCAGACTTTGAATATGCGGGCTAATGGTTGCTGGGATTGTTTTGAAAAGCCATCAGGATTTTCTGTCGGGTGCACATCGACCTTAACATCGCAAGTCATGGGTGTGGCAGAACGTTTGACATTCCGATTATGCTCGAGTCGGCTCAATCGAGAATCCAATGGGGTGAAGAACGCATCTATTTTCTGGTTCATCTGGCTAAAAAAGTTTCTGATCAATTTCTTGCATTCTTCAGTGTCGAGGTCGGTTAGTTCTTCCATTTTTCATTTTCAAATTAGCGCAAAACAAAATCTTCAATTAAAATTAACTAAGGTGCATCTCACTTCTGACACCAAATGATACGTCGTACCCAGACGTTGTTTGTGTACTTTGTTTACTCAGTATGCCACAAAGATGCACACGTGAGTTCGAAGGGATGCAGCTAAAGTTAGCTCTTTATTTTGTCTCAATAAACAGAATGAATACAATTAGTGGGACTTGCCTTCAACCTCCCCGTCAGAAGAATCCTTTGCGACGTGGATGTCACTCTTGTGAAGCGTCCCGCTCCACACAACACGCTCAGCCTGAACTACACCGTCTTGTAGGCCGCTCCGATGTCAGTCTCTCCTTTCAGGATCTTTCACACGCCCGGAGGCAAGTCGCCACGTCCTCTCTTTGCCGTAGATATAACCAGACTCCCGGTCAGCCCATACGGCCACCCGCCCGGAGCCCACTTCCCATAGCCAACTTGCCGCCTCTTCTGTTACCGCAGATCTGTCTAAAAGCTGTCCTGCTCCGCCCACATTGAAATGCTGTCGAGGCGCCTGTCCTCCCCACATACACTTGGGCCATCCACGAGTCCATCCATCTTTCTACAATTTCCCTCTGGTATATTGGTCTTGTCATCCATGTAACAATATGATTACTGACCTACTAATATTTGGATAATAAAAATAGAGTGACACATAAAGTAAAAAATAACGAAATTTGGTATAAAGAACGCTATGTATAGTTCAGTATCTTTGGAGGAGATTGCTTAAAACTTTACAACTAAAACCTCTGTTAGTGTATTATCTATATGTAAATGTATACTATATATTTATTTATATATTGTATTTGTAATTACATTCATTTGATCATCATTTGGTATTACAATTACAAAGTAATCATGGTTAAATTTTCTATAATTACACTGACAAGTAAATTTAATTACAATTGTGTGTACAATAATTACAATACTTACTGTGTTGGAGAGAGGGCATTAGTCTAGTTCAGGGATCGGCAACCTTTTGAGTCGGATGAACCAAAAATTACAATTTACTAAATTTCAAAGTATATAAAGAGCCACAACATTTTTTTTCTTGTTAACACAATAAATAATACTCGCATAAATAAAGATTTTGATAAAATAAAACTAATATATTTATTCATAAGAAAATATATATTTTTATTGATATATAGTATCTTATTTGGACGCAAAATTACCTTGCATCGAAAGGGAATAAAAACCTTCATAGAAACATCCGACGACGGCGTCATTCGAGAGCTTCCAACGGACTGACGGACAGTGACGACCCGTGTCACCGGGGAGGGGTGCGGCGAAAAGCGAGTACAAATGGCTGAGAGATAGAATCGGTGTCTAGTTCTCCTTAATCGATTCAGAACGATTTTTAAATGTTTTTATATATAATAAATAATATTTGCGTATGTTTGTGGACTGACCCCTGCTCTAGTTGATAAATGATGCGAGTGTCAGAAACAAATCGCCACTCAATAAAACCAGTTCTTCTGAGTATCAGTCTTTATTGAGAGAAATCGCTGCACTCGATAGACAGTAAGGGCCTTGATTTAAACCAATCATTGTATAATTCAAGATAGTGGCCTAGATTACGTCTATATTATGGAGATGGTATAGATTGTCGATTTTTGGATGCCACGACCCGGGATCGAATCCCGCATTGGGTACTTTTTTTTAATAATAATAATAAAAAAAAATGTCTTCAATAGTCACCGATTCTTATAGATGATCAACAGTGGTTGGACAATGAAGGACACCTACCCTCCATGGCAGTCAGGAGTTCCAGCGGGGCGCTGGGCGGGCCTGCCCCGGCCGTGTTCTCCGCCACCAGCCTCAGTCGGTACCGGGAGGATGGCCGTAGACCCCCCACCGTGGCGTTGGCCGCGTGGCCCGGGGCAGTGCCAGCGGACCTCCACTCCGTGTCCTCTGTCGCCCACCACAGCGCTCATATCTTGAGGTTGTCTGGCCTGTGCATTCCTAGTTCTGTGGAATATAGGAAGACATCTCGGTCAGAGACTTGGTTTCTCGACATTTGTCTTCGTCAGAAAAAGCTTTAGAAATGTTTCAAGTTTAACTTAGTGTTTTATTTATGAATTTAAGGACAAATGATTGATGTAGAAACGTTAATAAAATTGAAAAAAAAAAACATCTTGTGTGATCAAAATGTTCTCTTATCCTATATGTATATATCTTGTTGAAAATAGAGCAATAAATTTTAAACGGATTAAATGAGATTATCTTGGATTGATAGTATTTATTTCCCAAAAGTCAATAATGAAACGAGTTTGTTCACTCATCTTCTTCTGGGATACAACTCTTGTAAACTTTCAGAAAAAATATACAACAAACACAACAATAGCCTTTATTGGGCACACGTGCCATACAGGATTCTCCCGGTAGGACAAAATAAATAAATAACAAATTAGCATCATAGTTATATACAAATATTGGGTATTGACCTCGACCAATTATCGAGTCGGATCCGGTATCTGTGCTAAATATTTTGATTGAGCTGATTTCCAGTATTGATAAAAAGCAAATGCAAAGGGTCTGGATTTTACGACTTTTTCCATTAAAACATAAGGCGAATTGCTATTATAGCCGGTCTCTTGACGAAGAAAGAAAACATATAGCCATATCAACCAATAATTTATTTACCTTCTGAAGTTTCAGAGACCTGTTGTCATTCTCCTCAGGGGAATGGTTATTTTGAATCCTAGTTCTACTTATATACATATCAACAACAACAAAAATGATTTTAATAGGGCCCATTGGCCTTCGCTATACAACAACAAAATAATACAGTATTTTTTCTCCTTTTCCCCATGTGCACGTGAGCCTTTGTTTGAAAAGGGATTTATTCACACATTTGTTCTAAAACTTTCCTCACTACTTCTTTTGTGTATGAATATATTTACAATTGATCTGTAGAAATTATAGAGTTCTATTGCTACTAGCCGAATGACCCGGGCAACGCCCGTGTTTTACCCGATTGAATGTTTTGATTCAAATACTATTTGTTACAATTATAAATTGGCGCCTTAAATAAATGCATATGTTAGTTAATAACTATAGCCTATGTGCTTTATCTGTCTATGTACTGTTGGCTTTCGTAGGCGTCTCTTACTGGGAAAAAGAAAGAGAGGATTCCATTTGGTTATTAACTAATATATGCATTCATTTAAGGAGCGACCCGCTCCAACACAATAGTTACAAAAACGAAAAAGCGAGTGGGGGGGGGGGGGGGGAGAATGATGGGGGGGGGGCAAAGGTGGCGTGATCGTAGCCAACCAATAGGAGAGCGCCATTCCAAAAAAAAAAAAAGCGAACGGTGACAGAGATGAAAACTGATTAAGAGATGAAGAACGCATGACGCTCGTAACTGTATATTGAATTTTTTCTTTTCTGAAATAGTTCTCAGCGTCTTCAGTGGGTTGTTAAAAATCTCCAGAAGGTGTTTTAAAGAGTTTTTTTCTCTTTCTTCTTTGTTGAATAAGCTGTTCTATTTTTGTTTTCATAATCTTAGGAAGTTATTTTTTAATTGTATCATAGTTCGGTGGAAGGTTCAGCCATGACTGACCACAACAGTTGATTATATCATTAACGGTTTTGTATAATCCTATAGAGTTTTTTGACATTTGATGTACTTCTTCAGTCTGTTCCAGCATAATTTTGGTAGTCTGTAATCGTCCATTTCTAGTATTCGCATGTAGTATTTCAATGTTAATTTTGTGGCGGTAGCAGTAAGTGATATTATTCCAGTCTTCAATCTAAATATGTGCCCCGGGATATATCTAGGTAAATCAAGAATTTTTTTTATAAATGAGGTTTGAAATTGCTCTATAATTTCCCCATTATCGCAGGCCCACACTGGGGTCGCGTAAAAAAGAAATTATTTTATCGAAGATTCAAATATTTTGAATTCAACTTCTATCGAATCGATTTTTTCTCTTTTTAGAAAACCAATGGGTGAGTTTAGTGCGGTATATGTCTTTGCTTTGAAAACTAGCGCAGCTTGTCTGGTACTTTGTGTGTTTGTATAGAGGAATCCCAGATATGTTATTCTAGGGGTGACAGTCAACGGAGTGCCTCCCCAAAACCAGATTTCATTTCTTGCTGGTCTTCCACAATTTCTGTACACCATTAATTTTGATTTTTTTCATTTAAAAATAATTTATTTTCCTTTAGATAAGTTATAAGTAAATTGATTTTGCTTTGCAAATTGATTTTTGATTCTCCTATTATTGCTATGTCATCTGCATACATGAGAAGATGAAGGAAGCCGAAGTCTGGAAGATAGAATCCTGTAAGTGAAGAATTATTATAATAAAATGTTCAATTAGATCATATATATAAGTTAAAAATAGTAGCTCTCCAGTGGCTCTCCTTGTAAAACTTCGGAATCAATTTTTACGTTTTTTGAGTATTCATCTTTCCATCTAACTGAGATTTTTGCTGCCTCATATTAACCTTTATTATTGATATAAACCTTGTGCTGATTCCCATTTTTTAAAATTTATTCCAGAGTATTTCGTGAGGAACTGTGTCGAATGCCTTGGTCAAATCAACAAAGAAAACGTATAGTTTACCTAGTTTCTTTCTTAAAGATAGTTGGATAAGGGTATTCAGGGTAAAAATATGGTCTAGACATGAACGGTTTTTTCGGAATCCTGCTTGATTTTCTCCTATATAATGTTTTTTCTCAATGCAATTGTTGAGTCTGTTTCTTAGAATTGAGGTAAATAATTTGGACAAATTGCTGCATAGTGCAATTCCTCTGTAATTAGATGGGTTATTTCTGTCCCCGCTTTTGAAAATAGGATAAATAATTGAATTCGTCCAAATCTCTGGATATTTTTGTTACCATTATCTTGTTGAATATAGTTCTTAGTTTTTCTAGAATAGGTATTGGTAATTTCTTTAAAAGTTCATTGGGAATATTATCCGATCCTGCTGCTTTTCCATTCGCTAAACTTTTAATTTCGGCTTTAATATCATCAAGCGTTATTTCTTTATCTAATTATATATCTTTCCACCTGATCATCAGGTTTGATTTATGGAAGGGTTCATTGTCGCCTTTATTCAGCAGTTTCTTGTAGAATATAAACCAGTCCTTTATATCTATGTCAGCCGATAGGGCTACCTTTTTTCTTAGAATAGATAGAGCGCTCCAGAAAGATTTGGGATCTCTATGATTTTTTATTTTGTCTATTTTGTCTTTATTAAATTTATCTATTTTTGTTTTTAGTAATTTTAAGTATTTCTTTCTATCTTCTATTGATTTTTTCCGGTCCTGTTCTCTTTGGCTGAATTAGTATATTTCTTCAAACTTGATTTAGTTGTGTTTTTCATTTGATAGCATTCCCTGTCGTACCAGGGCTTAGATATTGTGTTGCATTTATTTACTATTTTGATAATATTTGATAGTTCCATTGCCTTGAAAATATTATCGGTGAAATTTGCAGTCATTGTATCAATATCTGTAGCGATGTCATATATTTATGACATTAATATTTTTTATCTAATCGTTTGCTTCGCTATTTCAACTATGAAAGGGGCACTAGGTCTTCTTGACAGACGGTGGCAGCGTGTTATCTCCAATTTCTCTGTAATTAGCAATTTTTTCTTTATTATTTTTTGTGACTTTTGACAGAGTCTTAATCCGTATATTATAAGGCTGTTTTCCCTGAGCTTTCTCTCCATTGATTCGACATGTTCCTCCAATCTCAGTACCCTAGCATCATTCGCGGTAACCGCTTCCATTCCTACTTATATGCATACTAGCCGAATGACCCGGGCAACGCCCGTGTTTTACCCGATTGAATGTTTTGATTCAAATACTATTTGTTACAATTATAATTTGGCGCCTTAAATAAATGCATATGTTAGTTAATAACTATAGCCTATGTGCTTTATCTGTCTATGTACTGTTGGCTTCCGTAGGCGTCTCTTACTGGGAAAAAGAAATAGAGGATTCCATTTGGTTATTAACTAATATATGCATTTATTTAAGGAGCGACCCGCTCCAACACAATAGTTACAGAAACGGAAATGCGAGTGGGGGGGGGCAAAGGTGGCGTGATCGTAGCCGACCAATAGGAGGGCGCCATTCCAAAAAAAAAAAAAGCAAACCGTGACAGAGGCGACGAAGAATGACGCTCGTAACTGTATATAGAATATGATTTTCTAAAATAAATGTAAAGCGTGTCACGTATTTGCATATATATATATAGGAGATAAAAGTTAATATTTTTTGTGTTTAAGGTAAAAATTAAAGTTTTTATGTGTATTATATTTAAATCGTATTAAGGAGAGAAAAAGCTAATAAAAGTAATTATATTGGTTAGAATCAGGTTTATATTGATGTTTTTTTTTTTATAGAAAAAATTATAAAAAAGAAAAAAAAAACTATGACAACGTAACGTCTTTTATATTCGTCTGTTACCCGTAATTCAGACATACTCTGATAGATATATGGGAATAAAGGAAGAGATTTATGATGATTATATATCTATTTTTTTTTTCAGTAAAAGAGAAAAAAGATAAAGAAAGAACCATACACTTTTATTTCAAACAAGATAGAAAAATTGATAGGGTGTTAGTATTTTATATATATTTTGGATAATTAAGGATTTTTGAAGTATATTTTGTATTTTATAATTTTTTATTTAATTAAAATATAATTAATAGAGTTTCTGTATTTAAAAAAAAGTATTATTTTTAATAATCAATTTTTTTATAAAGTTAAAATAAGATTATATAGTGTTTTACTTAGTTAAAGAAAGATAAACATATTTTAAATATTTGCCAATTATAAAATATGTTTTGGAACCCTAATCGTAGACCAGGACAATACAATAAAGAGGAGATTGGATATTCTATTGGAGAGAGAAATCTGTGGTATCAGGGCTCTTCAGCTTAAAATACCACACCATTTCACCCTTCAACATTATGGTTAGATTTCTCTTCGACCATTATAGTGTGTGATAGAGTTAAGATTAGTTAACATAGAATAAGGTTGTTTACTTACCTATTCAAAGTGACGCCTGTTGTTCTCTAGAGAAAGTGGACATGCAACATGTGGCTGTTTGGGGCCTGTCAACTTTGTTCTAAAAGTAAATATATTTCTTATTTTTAAAGTTATTCAAAGTTGGAAAATCTTTCAGAAATGAACAATTAGAAATTGTAAAGATTGTGAAAATATAGATTAAGTTCTTATTTCCATTGATTTAAGTCAACAATATTTTATATTTTAAATTAATTGAATAATAAAACATTTATTATGCTTCAAATTCATTTAAATTTGGTTTTCAGTTTCCTCCCACAGTAACTGGAGATCAATGAATGAATGAATTTAATCTACTTATATAATTGCCTTATTCTGTCTGAAGCTCACGGATAGAATGCGCGCCCATTGGCTGCCGGCGAACACGTGTCCTCCCTGCCCCCCTCTAGACAACCCTGTTATCAGCAGTGTGTTACATCCACCTGTCTATACAGACCACCCTGACTATAGCGGTCACTGTATAGTGGTCCCTGTCTATAGCGGCCACTCTAGACAACCCTGTTATCAGCCGTGTGTTACATCCACCTGTCTATACAGACCACCCTGTCTATAGCGGTCACCTTAGGCAACCCTGTTATCAGCAGTGTGATACATACACCTGTCTATACAAACCACCCTGTCTATAGCGACCACTCTAGACAACCCTGATATCAGCTGTGTGATACATCCACCTGTCTATACAGACCACCCTGTCTATAGCGGCCACTCAAGGCAACCCTGTTATCAGCTGTGTGATACATCCACCTGTCTACACAGACCACCCTGTCTATAGCGGCCACCCTAGGCAACCCTAGGAAGCAAGATGTATACAAGGTGTAGCCAAGATGAAGATCTACCTATATAATTGCCTTATTCTGTCTGTGTGAAGTTCACTGTGTGAAGTTTGGTCAGAATGGATAAAATAAAAAAAGTGTCAAGGGATGGGAATCGAACCCACGACCTTCCGCTTACCGGGCAGATGCCATGACCACTAGGCTATAGGCTCATTATTTCTTTATACCGTTATATTATATATAGTTAAAACATTTTGAAAACACACAGTTTGGAACGGGACGTTTCACAAGAGTGACATCCATGGCGCCAATTTATAATTGTAACGAATAGTATTTGAATTAAAACGTTTTTAAAATATATACGCACTCGGGTAAAACCCGGGCGTTGCTCGGGCCATTCGTCTAGTGCTTTATAATTGTTATTAAATAATTAATTTATTCAAAGTCAGAGAAAATATATTCAGTTATTCTATAATTTATTTTACTATAAGAGTAGAATATGAGTTGTTAGTTAGATTAATTGGAGAAGTTTGAAGTTTCAAATTTATAATTATATTTATTTTTATTTGTGTATTGCTAGTTTATTGAAAAATTTACCGTTTTGTATTTAAAACCGTTGTTTAAACACTCTTTATTAAGATTTTTAATGTCATTAATTAAATTTATTTTAAAATTGTTGATTCTATAAAATCTTAAAAATCGACCACAATATATGCCTTTGTAGAAATTTAATGATATGTTGGAATTAACATTACAGAATTTAATAATTTTAGAATTGTAGCAATTTCTTTTGTCATATGTTCCAACTGATTTGTTTGCAATATTTAAGTCTAGAAAGTTAACTCTTATGTTATTAGTTATCTTTTCATTGTTTTTAATTTTCAAATATTTAGGGTATATTTTGTAAATTACTCTATTGAATTGTGGGTTATTCAAGAAAATAATCTCATCTACATAGCGGAATATATGCCAACTTACATCATTCTGTAGAAAGAATTCTCTTTCATACCAAAAAGGTAATAAGTTGGCTAGTAGTGGACTGGATGTAGTTCCCATAGGAATACTTTTAGACTGAATATATATTTTATTTTTAAAATTAATGTAATTGAAATTTAAGAAAGTTTCAAATAATGTTTTCCCTGTATTATTATCTAACTTAAATGTTCTATATTTGTTGTGAATAATTTGAATATGGAATGTTTTGTCATTAATTAATTCGTTTATTAAGATGCGAATTTTATTATTAAGGTCTTCTAAACGTATGTTAGAGTAAAGATCTTCAAAATCAAATGTATGAATTGTATTGATCTTTGGTAGATTATTCGTTAAGAAGTTAATATTTTTAAAATTAGAATTGATGAATTTATAATAATGTTTGTTAGTTATTTTATTTATGATGAATTGAAGTGTTAAAGCTAGTTTTTTATGACTGAGTTTATTCCTGAAGTGATTGTTCTAAATTAGATTGGTGTTTTGTGTAATTTAGCAATAATATAAATATTCTGTATGTTTGTGTTTTTGTTGTAATTTATAATATATTCTCAATCAATGGATATATCCTAAAATTAATAGTGGAATACCATGTAAAAATGTACATGTATAAGGAGTTCGTTTGTTTCTAATGCTGATTGAATATCTTCTGGAATGACGTCATTAATGGCGCATGCGTAATTCATTTCATTTTTAAACATTGTTGTGGGATCAGGAACGGGCGGTGATGACCTACAGATTCACTGCCCAAAGGGTAGATTTGAATAATGGAATAATATATTGGATCAGAAAACTTTATTCACCGATATTTAATAATGATAAATATTTTCATGCACACACACACAACACACACACACACATCAACACCATACAAAGACCACGTTAAAGGATTCTAAATGAGCAATCGACCAAATGATATCTATCTATCCAGGGAACTTCACAGTATTTATGGTCAGGTCGTGGATGTCTCTCAGTTCGCCGAAACAATTGTGCAAACCAACACATGGCTTGGGTTTATATTTAGTTTTCACGATATTTTGTGTGAGCTAACAGGAGCTGATTTAAACGAAGTGTTCGAAGTTCGAAGAGTTATAAAGAAAGTTTTATTTGAACGTTAAGTTTTTTATAATTGAAAATATATTTCTATAATTAATATATTATATCAATTAATTCTCATTATTTTATTAACTAATCATTATTATAATATTATGTTGCTAAGCTAATTTTTTCCTCATTACTTGCTTCTCAGTTCGTTTGTGCAAATAAATTTAATTATATTTTTTATATGAAAATTTCCTTGTGCGCTATTCTGAGGTTTATATTTACTAATTTTCTGTGTGACATTATCAAAAATTAAAATATTCATATACTCAATTTATTATATTATATGTCTTTTAAAAATATATTGTTTTTTAAAGCGAACTATTGCTACGTATTAATATATTTTCAGACGGTTATTTTGTTTCTCGCATCAATATCACGCAATATGTATATATATATATATATATATATCAATTATAAAAAAAAACAAAAAATACAAATCAATATATAATAAAAAAAAACTTAAATAAAATAAACAAAATAAAATAATAAAAAAAAGTTTATATAAAGCGGCAAAAAAACAATCAAAAATGGTGTCAAAAGAACAATTTCTGGAGTTGTTCTTTGGTAAAAAAGATGAAGGATCGGCTCATTTAACTCTAATTGTTTCTATGGGAAATAAACCTGGTAGTTCCCAACTTGAATTTAATTTCTATCTTCCATATATATATATAGTCATTTGTTCTCTAATAAATATAACTCATATCTTAAATTGCCTTTTATATCTCTACACAGTGTGTTGGCTCTGTTAATTTTCAAAATTGCTTTTTTAAATTTTATTCCCAGTTATAGAAATGTGTTTGATATATTAAATAAGTAATTTAAAAATGAAATCATTTGTTTTTTTATTATTTTATAAATATATTATCTTATTTATATATCTATATAAAAATAGACACTTCGGCCAGTTGGAGTTTTTTATTTTCTCAACGTTTCAACAAATTTTGTTGAAACGTTGAGAAAATAAAAAACTCCAACTGGCCGAAGTGTCTATTTTTATATAAATATGAATGCCGGCCAGGCAACTGCTATCTTTTCGATATTTATATATCTGTTATACTTGTCTTTTGACAACCCGACATTATAATTCTTAAAAATCCTTATTGTGATATAATTGAGTGTACTCCTCTATGTGAGAATTGAATAAATACTACGCGATTGTAGTACAAATGAAATACCTCTCTTAACCTTATCGAGTTAGGTCTCGCCAATCCACACTATTCAGCGTCATACTCTTCATTTCTTGCAGAAGGCCATTGGCTTTGCCCACGTCAATAGAAATTTGTCAAGGACCGGCCACTTTTGCATTTGGCTAAATATAAACATTTTACTCGACTTAAATCTCCTAAATATAGATCAAGATAATACAACGGGTTTATGGAGACGAGTTTTTTTATTTAAGGTTATCTCACGTTTTCAGGGCATATCTTCCTTTCTACAGGAGAACATAAAACGAATAAAAATAACGTCGTTAGAAAGGGCAGTAGAAGTTTGTATAATATATACAAGTATCAGAGTCATCAATTCTGTCATCGTTTGCTTTTGTGATGAAAAAAAAAGAGGCCTAGCAGGGGATCGAACTCTGGATCTTTGGTTTACAAGACCAACGCCTTACCACTTGACCACTAAGCCACTTATATACATTAAATTGTTATAACTACTTATTCGTTAAATATCCAGGATTTTCAACAATAAAAACATCAACGCTCAAAATTATTACAAAAAATTATTATTGATGTACTTTCAGTATAAAGGAAATTGCACTCGGGGGAATTCTCGGGCTAAGCCGGGTCATTCGTCTAGTTATGTATAAAAGAAACATTCGTGTTTTTAAATCCTTTCATTTTATATGTATAGATGGCGCGTTATTGCTTTGTGTTATCTAGTATCTAACGGTGTTTATTATTATATGTTTTATATATTCCTGTGGAAGGGCAGAGATGCCCGAAAGCTCGAGATTACATTTATAAAAAGAAGTTCATCTAAGCTGTTGTATTATTTTAAAATATAGAAATTGGAAACTGATCACTCGCTGAGAACTTGATTCCACTTTAACCACGTATACATGACAGCAACGTTAGGCTGGTCCTCATGTGCAATATGCACATTCAATATGTAAATAGGTAAACATTTCCTGATCACTCAAATAAGCAAAATGGTCTGACTGTACTGACCAGCCATTTTTGAAAAAAAAAAAAGGATTCCATTCGATTAAATCCAAGATAGTCAATATATTCGATTGGTGCTTTTCTTGAGAATTTATTGAAAATCAAAGCCTGATTTTTTCATGATAAAGTGTCTAAAATATTCATATGGAAATTATGCAGGGAAGAGAGATTGATCTATAAAAAATAAAGGTAATCTCTCCCGTCAAATTAAACGATGAAACTAAACGCCATCTATTGATCGTCGTCGCAAATTAGTGACCTCGTGTTGGTAGCAAAGCCACAACACCAGCTTTGGCAAACTGAAAAGCGTCCATCTGGAGACTATGGTTTCAGGCTAATGGCACTCGTCGGTTTTATAGATCAATTTCCTTCCAGGAAAATCACTACCTAGGTTTTCGCCGTGGATTTGGACTAGCCACTTTACCAGATAAACACCTCAGGCCATAGCCTGAGTCCATGGTCTCCAGATGGACGCTTCTCAGTTTGTCAAAGCTAGTGTTGTGGCTTTGTCACCGACTCGAGGCCGCTAGTTTGCGGCGACAGTCAATAGATGGCGTCTAGTTTAGACATTTAATTTGACGTGAGCGGCGCCCTATGCTTTTATAGATTAATTTCCTCCCGTTAAAAAATGTTCCATCTATATATACTATATTTATTCCACCCACACTCATTATAATTTATATATATTGTATATATACAGTAGAACCCCCATGGAACTCAGGCTAGAAGATACTTCTCCTCTACACTAGGGCTGTTTTAATAACTTAAAAATAATATTTTAATATTTATTTACTCTATGGCAAGAGAATAACTCTCCCTAAAGGACAATTTTGCTCTGCAAATAGGTGGCTTTTACTGAGAGGTTCTCTACTGTTCTTATTAAAAATAAAATAGGCATATTCTGACCACTAACATTATCATATTTCAGATGGCAGAGAGCGCCATTTAGTGGAACAGAAATCAACTAAAAGTTGATTTAACCTGTTCCCTGATATTTCGCCAACCCATTTCATTGATAAATCAAGAAAAGCCAAAGAAAATACAAAAGCCAAAAAAAAAAAAACGCTCATGTTAGTTATAGGATATGCCTAATTTATTTTTATCATGAACTCCTGACCTCTCTTTCATATATATATAAAGTTTATAAATTCAGAAAAAATGCCAACCTGTATACTATGGTTTATATATATAAATATATATATACAGGTTGGCTTTTTGTTTGAATTTACCAAATATTGCGTTGTGGCTCATTCATAATCACCATTAGTAAAGTTTTTACTAGGGTTATTGAAAAAATGCATATCGTTTTGATGCATAATTAAAAGAAGAGATACCTCTCTAGGTACATGAATATACTTCTCTCGGAACTTTATATGCGGGAGGATGGTATTCCTGTACCAAAAATATAGGAGTATAAACACTTTTTTGATTTTCAATATTAAAAAAAAAAAAAAAAAAACATTGATAGTATTCTATCTCTTTACATATACACCTATCCCCCGATTTACACGGTACTTTTTTTACACGTTTTCGCTTTTACACGGTTTTTCAAATAAGTTTTTTGTTTTGTTTTTATCTCACTATACTAAATGCTACTGTGATTGAACACATGCGCTGTGTGCACATCTCACGAGGAATCCCGAGCTTATGTGCTGACTACATATTTTAACCTGCCAATGCATTTTATTTTTATTTCTGTGTACACCTATCCCCCGATTTACACGTTTTTCTCAGGAACGTATCTACCGTGTAAATCGGGGGATAGGTGTATTGCGTTATTTGACGATAATATTTAGCCCCCTTTGCCTATCAAACAACGAATTATAATCATTATTAGCGCGCGCTATTCGTTTGTTGTAGATTAAAAGACAAAACCAATAAGGATTATAATTCACAATTTTAAAGATATACTAGTATATGGCGCTATTAGAATATAATTTCAAAAAAAGAGTATTTATGGAGGGACTCTTAAAATAGAAGTGAAGGGGTATTTAAGTGCTCTTTAGTATCTAGCAAAGCAAAGACCTTATAAAAGACGATATTTTGAACTATATTCTGTGAGGCCACTGGACATGCGTTGGACCTCGAGGCTGTTGGGCTACCTGCGCTACTTGGAGTATAGGAGCTCCATCTATGCTATCTGTATAAGACCGGTGGTCTTAATAAAGTTGTATGTGTGTGTAAGTACTATATTCTATGAACAATCTTGATATTTTAGAGATTCTCTGTCAGACAATAGAAGTATAGCCTACCAGATACTTGGATCAAGTACTTCAAGATGGGAGCGTTGCCTGTGACCTCAGGAGGACTCCAGGCCAGTAGAGCCGACCTACTGGAGACCTGGAGTACGCGGGGTAAACCTGGAGATCCCGGGGGTTCTGAAATCACATTTAAACACTTTCCTTTTACCTAAATTATTAAGTTATATCATAAATATTGTTTAACTATTGCAAGAATACGTTTTGGATGGTAGACTCTCCTACCATTTGGAAAACATTGAACATCCTGGTCTCTCTTGTAGGTGATCTTTTAGTGCTGATGACTTTTTATTAGGTGAAGATAGCGGCTACCTGGCCGGAATTTATAGTTCTTCGAATTAAATATACTTCGGTCAGTATAAAGCTTTTTATTATCTCGACCATTCGACAAAAATCTTTTGTCCTCGTCAGGAGCAAATAAAAATCAAAGCATTTGGCAAGGCGTTAAATTTTCGTCGAAACGTCGAGATAAAAAAAAAAAGATTTATACTGGTCGAAGTAGCTTTAATTTTAAGAACTTTTTATTAGGTGTTACCATTTCTTATTTCAGAAAGTCAGAAAATCAAATCATTTTGAATATAAAATATATCCATTTGTCCCATTTACTTATATTATTTAGCAGATTTAAGATTTTTTGAAGAGGTTCAATGAAAAATTTGAATGGAATCAGCTCTATAGAACATCCCTGTGTTTATTAAGTTTAACAGTTCTCCCAGGGTATCAGGATTGTCTAGCAGCGAGGGATGATTTAGCTTGATATTTAAATAAGGATTCAATTAAGGAGCATTTTCTATATATAAGAGTTCCCGTATTTATTTCCAGGATTTAATGGGTTGTAATTCAGATGGGATAATCCAACGCGTGCGTGGTTAGCTTTTCTTGATTAATCAAGAATGGGTATTTGGTAATTCTGGAATAATTAAAAATCAACGAATAATTGGTATTTATTCCGATAGATGGCGCCAGCTATCATCAACTTTCAGTTGCACGATAAAGAGATTCCCCATTCTTTTTTCATAATCCTCATATAAATCTTGTTGAAGACTCTATTCAAGGATGAGCAGCACTAGCCTTTGGGTAACAGCCCACTATCCATAGATGGTCAACTGAACAGAATCGAGAACTAAGAAAGAAAAATCTCAATGTTCGCCACAATATACGTTCTGAGATATAGTACTTTCATTCAAGAAATAGTTATATACATTAATTGTACATTGCATATATAAAATAGAAAAATATTTGAATTATAAAATATAGTTATATTTGAAATGACCTTCACAAATTGAATAAAGTAATTTCCATTTTCGGGCCAATTGCAGAAGCACATTGTGTTTTAATTGAAAAATTAAAGGCGAACTAAAAAGGTTTGATATAAAATAACTATTTTAAAAATAAGTAACCTTGTGATTTTATCCTAAAATTAAAATAGAACTCAAAAGGTTTGATAAAATAATTAGATTTGAAAAATTAACCTTGATGCAAAGTGGTTTTATGCTATACCAATGTTTTATATGGTCCTAAAGTTATAGAAGGGAACTCTATCGAATTTGTCTTTCAAACGCTTGATCCAATTGCCCCATATAGAACTGTATATTAATGCTAGGCTGTTTGTTGTTTTGAACCATTCGTCCCACAAACAGGCTTCGAAATAAAGAAACTCTTTGTTCTAATTTTTGACTTTACCAAAAGTTATGGCTTCCACACTGGTAACTGTAGAACTTCCTAATGAAAATACCTATCTATTTCTAAGAAGATTTTACATCATAGACACGCTCAAAATTTAAAAAGATGTTTCACAGAAACAATGCATTACATTCGAAATAAATTTGATTTTAGCAGCCTGGATTCCGAACAAAAGAGGTTAGCACAGGGAAAGCTCGCATAAAAGGCCTGTGTTCTACAGAAATAAAAGGCTTACCTTGTACCAGGAGCTGGACTGAGGCGGTTGCCGTGCCGTGGGGATTGGTCAACGTACAGACATAGAGTCCTCCGTCCTCGGACCTCACCGATTCCACCACCAACTCGGTCAGTCCGGGCTGGACCCCCCTCTGGCTAAATCTGGCTGGGCAGCACCCACACGGCAACTGACATCGGGACTGAAGAAGTTCTTACAGGATGGCAGAAACCTTATCTGTGTGAGAAAGTCTCTATCTTTCTCCTGGACTCGAGGAAGAAGTTTCCACACGGAACATTACTCTAAGTGGAGATGTTACAGTAAGAAAACGTATGTGATTCTGAGAAGACTTCATCGCCCCTTATCCCGTAATAAGGGATTTTTAAACAGAGAGAACTTGCTTCATTCTGAAAAGAAAGAATGTTGAAGAGAGAGAGAGAGAGAAAGTACATCTCCATCTACAAGAATATTTATCTAACATTGCTTCAACTGTGACTGAAGCACTTCCTACTGAAAAGACCTATCTATTTCTAAGACCTACCTATTTCTTAAAATCAAAGATACTTCGGCCAGTAAATCTTTTTATTATCTCTTATTATCATCGATTTACTGGCCGAAGTATCTTTGATTTTAAGAACTAAGAATGTTTTCAGTTTAACGTTAATGAAAACATGCACCATCTCGCTGAATAAACAACAATAAACTTTTATTTACTTTTTTCTCAGAATACCTTTTCATGATTAACTACGACAAGCCAATGTAAGTTTTCGAGCTGTTGGTATCTGTTAACAATGAAATTGAGTTTCTACCATATCACCTAGGATTTACAAAACATCAATCTGTTACAAGTGTGTGTTAGTGGCTTCAATTGAATCATTCGATCGAACATAATCCTCCCATTCTGGAAATTACTCTCTAGCCCATTTCCTTCTCTCAACATCTCTATTAATACCATTCCTCTAACCATCAAATGATATTTGCCATACAAATTTCATGGGTGTAATCTCCAAAAAAGCCTTCCACGGTAATTTATGCTGATGGTTTCTAACCACTTAACAATATTACAATATAAAACTTTGTGGAAAACTTCCCTTTTTTTTCGTGTGTGTGGCACAATAAATGGAAGTATAGGGCTGGAGTTGATTTAACTAACATAATTTTATAAACACCTTTATGCAATATTTGGTAGTTATATAACAAGATGTACATGATAATCATGGTGGGGAGAAGGTTGTGATTGATTATACTGTAAGTACACTACATGTCTGGGGGTCGGTGGAAGGGTGGTCTAAACCGTTGGTTTTCGACCGCTACGACCCAGAATCGAATCCCGCATTGGTCACTTTTTTTCTGATTTTAAAACAAATGCTCCAATGGCCCCCGAATCTTGCAAATGTCCAACCCCACCAGCGAGTGCATGTAACCAAACGGAGCTCTGACACATTTGTATGTGCAAAGTCGAACTGCTTCTCAGAGAGTTTAGCCTTCCTGTTCGTACTTCAGTGTAGTACATGCTAATATAGGTTTAGGTTGACAATGTACTAGTAATATACCAATGATTTAGACCCTTTTCGCCGAAAAGAACCGATTTTATGCTTCTAATTCTTCTCATTAGAGATGGTTGAAGAAAATGTTAGATAGACACTGGGAATTTTTCTCACCTGGAGTCCAGGGGCCTTGAGTCCCTCTCCCAGGACGTCTTGATGGGGGCGTCTCCAGTAGCCTGACAGCGTAGCACCGCGGGGCGACCTCGGGGGACCGCGAGGGTGGAGTAGCTGGGGGAGTCGGCGGTCAGCTGAGGGGGCACTGGGGGCACATCGACATGGGAGATTGGCTAAATAGATTCGACAATATTCTAACCCAGGGGTCAGAAAACTTTTGAGTCGGAAGAGTCAAAAATTATAATTTACAAAAATTCAAAGTTTTTAAAGAGCCACAAAATTTTTTCTTTCCAACAATAAACAGTACTCGCATAAATAATATCCGCGTATTCAACTATAAAAAGAGCCGCAGCTTCACATCCAAAGACCCGCATGTAGCTCGCGGACTGCAGTTTGCCGACCTCTGTTCTAACCGATAATGATATCAGAAATTTGAACTATTTTTGACTCGTATGCTTCTTTTTAAATAAATCAATTTTCTACTGCCCTTACTGTAATAAAAAAATAATGAGAAGATTCACCACTGATGTGTGAGATCCAGGCCCTCCCAATATATTTATTATATCAGTAAGGGCAGTAGAAAAATATTTTATTTAAAAAGAAGCATACTAGTCAAATTTATGATTTCAGATAACGCGCTAATGTATCTTCTAGATACTGATATGTTAGAGAAAATAAGCATCTCCTGAGAAAGAGAGAGTGAGAGAGATCGATCAACTGAAAGGTGCTGATGGCTTGCGCCATCTGTCGGAATAAATATCAAATAATAGTTGATTATTAATTTTTTCTTAATATTAGTTAAATACTATTTCTTGATAAATCATTGATCATTCTGTAATAATTCAAAACCAACGATTTGTAGATATTTATTCAGACAGATGGCGCAAGACATCAGAAACTACCAGGTGCACGATCAGAAAATGCTTTTTTTTTTCTTAATTTATCAATTTGACAATTTTATGACAATTAACATAATTTTATTGACATCTTGTCAATACATGCAAAAATGCAGTCTCTGCACTATTTTATTAACTTTATCAACTTGAATCAAGTACAATTTTATTTTTTTTTTTACAATATAACAACAATTCACCTCTTGGAACGAGGAATAATCGCTTAATATTTCTTTAAAAAAAGAAAGTAAATTGTCGGGTGAAGAGCGTTTTTTTTTTTCGGTTGAGCCTAATGCTCGCACCTATTGGCTAAGGGAATATAGGGTATAAGGACAGAGCTTAGGGGACATTATAAGAGCCAATACAAGACAAGCTTCATCTCATCCAATGATCGTTTTTCTATTTTTTATTTAATTCTATTTATTTATTAAATAACATTTTTTAAAATAGTTGCTCAAAACTTAACTCGCGGCAGAACCCAGGTCTTCTAGCTAGGTTTGAAGAAGAGATCGTGTAGGAATATCTAGTGAAAAGAAACCAAATAGAATTTCATACTGTATATATTAACCTCTAAATTCATAATAAAATTATGAAAACGATTAAAAATACAGAAATATTTTCTCACAATGAGTTTTTTTAAATCTTAAAATATTAGTTTTCAAGCGATAATCGCTCTTCAACGGGCTTAATAAAAGACATAGACTGTATCTTACAAGAAATATTTACGATACACACGCGCGCAGCGTGGATATTTACCACTGAAATTTTAAAATTATTATCGCTTGACCCCGAAACTACTCCTCCAAATGCTTCGAAACATCAAGCAAGGATCTACCTCCACAACAAACCTGACCGGCCATGGTTACATTCAGGCAGACCTTGCAACGGTATCGAAAGAAGACCCAACTTGCCCCCACTGCCAAGATGAAGACCAAACCGTAGACCACCTACTCTTCACTTGCCCAACCTTCCAATACCAAAGATTCCAGACAGCCACTCTCCTAGGTATCACCAACATATGTCCAGCATCCCTAGAAAATCTCCTAAGAAAGAAATCTGCCTGGCGACACCTCATTAATTGGACTTCCACTGGCATTGTATATAAATCCAAGAAGACTTAGGTCAGAAGGACATCCCGGGTAGTTGGCGACTTCTGTACGCTCCAGGAACCTGGGTTACTTAAATAAATAATAATAATTATCGCTTGAAAGCTAGAATTTTAAAATGAAAAGAAACTCATTGTGATAAATAATTTTTGTATTTTTAACCTCTAAATATTCTTCTCTTTCTTGATTTTCAATATTATACCTTATAAGTATCTTTAAAAATTAAAATTAAATTACCCAGACATATATAAACGCCCCTATTCTTGTTAATTTGTTGATGGAAGTTTCATTTTACTAACATATCGCACACGTGACGTGCGGTACTGGAACTTGATTATATGAACGTACTATAGGTGTTTATGTAATAGCAAGGTTGTATAGTATATATAAACATGTATGCAAAAACAAAAATATAAAAAAGGTCAGATGTGGATTTTAAAATAAAAAAGGCATATCCTAACCAGGTTCACATGAGCATTTCTAGATGGCAGAGCGCCAACAGCGCGAAACGCGTTCGTGGTTGACTTTTCTTGATTTATCGAGAAATTGGTTTGGTCAAATATCACGGAACAAGTAAAATACCCGTTTAGTTTATTTTTGTTCAACTAGATGGCGCTCTGTCATCTAGAAAAGCTCATGTTAACCTGGTCAGGATAACGGCTGTCTACCCGTTATAGAAATACAATTTATTTTATAAAAATAAACCTAATCAAATAATGTACTGATATTTCTATCAAAATAAGTCTTTAAAAAGGCTTAATTAAAAATATTTCATAAATGCTCTTAATATATAGGTGAATTACGATAAAAAAAAACGAAAGTAATTTGAATCGAAAACCAAAAATCATTTATTTTGATGATCTTTTCTAATTTGCATATCAGAAACTACTGCATATAAATGATGTAAAGGTTGACAATGAGGGATTTCATAGCTCTTGAAAATATATTGGGAAAAATGTCACGCTCAATTATTTCTATGAAACATCTCATTCCAACAGTGAATTATTTAAAGAAATTCCAGAGTACTGAAAAAGATAAACTGGGCGTTAGCGGATGAGGGCCTAGCAGCGATAGCTAGGAATGCTTGCCATTTCCTTTGTCTATGAGTGTGGCTAGTACTTTTTTTATTTGGCAGTGTGGACTGTATCTAGATAGGCCAGACCAGCTGAATATTACCCTTGAATTAGAGCCGTTCGATTCTTTATAAAACCTTCTGATTACATGAGCAACGTCAAGCCTCTTTGACTAGGTGAGTCTTCTAGCGCTAATTAATTGGAGCACAGACTCAAAGAACTAGACGGATTCGATGACTAACTACAAACACACTCGTTTTATTTGTCAAACTAACTGCTTTTATTTATTTAAAATTTGAATATTTAACTAAAGTAACAAAATTTACATAATAGGCGCGAAAATAAACTTGATTTGTATTTCATTACATGTACGAATAGCTGCTAAAGGAGAATCTATTTCTGTATAGATGCCAAATCAGTTTCTATATGTATATATCGATCCCAAGTTTGGTCGAAAATATTTAAATAGTTTCGAAAATTCTCAGATTTTTGAAGGGACAACTTTTTACAACATTTTTATGGAAGGCGCTGTGGAGTGCATATTGATTTCCAAGTTGGTATTCCGAAGATGGGAATATGAAAACGGCACAAGCTATCAAGTTGGGATGTTTGATAGGAAGCAAATCTAGACATCATCTTCCTTAAATAAAAATAAATAGGTTTCTAAAGTTTTAATTCAAAACTTCTTCCTCTCTATTTGCAGTGAGGAGCAAAATGTCGAAAATAACTAGAAAAAAAGTGTTTAAAATATCATCTTTAAATTAGCGCCACATCTATCTAAGAAAATTATAAACATTTTAAAACGCTATTTTTATTTTTTTAATATATGTAATTAGAATGTATTTCTACAGCACTTATCCTGCGATAATCAAAAATTGAAAGAGGGAGAGCATGATGGCTCATCAGTGGTGAACCCTCCCAGTGGTTTCGCTAATAGACATTTGCTTTTTAAATTTACTATAAAATAAACAAACAATAATATTCATTATGAAATATTTCTATACACCCACATATATATATATATATCACAACAATGGATTGTCCACATTATTATAAATATCAGTTCGAATTATTCCTGTGATATGCTCTATGTATAATTTTTTTAAAGCTTTCAAATAAGATTTGGATATGTCTCATCTTGAGATATAGAACGAATTATTTTATCAAGTCTTACAATTTGCGGTTAAAAACGGCAAGTTATATTAAGAACAAATGGGAAGAGAGACAAAAGATGTGACTCTTAGAAAGAGAGAGAGCTGTTTGGCGACAAGTGTCACTAAATTGTCAAGTGAAGGAGGACTCGATTCCCTAAATGGAGAAAGGAGAAAATTGCTTTCATTTTGATCTTAATAGAGTATGAGAGTGGGGACACAATATGAAGAAAGTCTTTTATCGAAAATTGGTTCTTTGTGGTATTTCATGTCCGGAGAGGAAATTATAACTTTAGTTTCCATTTGGTCCCGGTATCTATTTATAAATCCCTCTATTAAATATATAGAATGATCGATTGTTTCCCTATTATGGAAATTGATTTAGAAAGGTGTAAACTTAATTTTTGTGGCCGAATGATTCATTTTTAATAATTAAAAAAAAAACTAACTACTTTCCTCATTGATATGATTAAATATTAGGTAGGGCCTGGCTCATCGGTTTATTTATTTACGCTTAATAGGCAATTTTTGTGGATGTCTTTGTGGAATAGCAATGATAGAGAAACACATATATATAGATATATGTTGTTGAAAATCGAGCAATCCATTTACACAAGATTATTTATAGAGAGCTGGACATCTATCCCTATATATATATAAGTCAGTGTATGTATGTATGTATGTTTGTCGGCTATACACATCTTTAATATGTAATTAATCTGACTGAAAGTTTAACAGTATATATAGTAGAATCTGTAAAAACTTACGAGATAATATTTCAGGTCTCTAACCCGAATATTCTTCGATATATTTGCAAATTTGCGTTACAAATTTTCCCTTTCGCTCGCAAGCAGCGCCTCTAGTGGTAAAGATGGGAGGTAATATCAGCTGACCTAACCTACATGTAAAACGTGTTTTAACAAGGCATAGAAAAAAATATGGAAGAGATATTTGTCGCATTTTTAGCCAAGAAAATTTGAAATTGATAGGTTCTGGGCGAAATAGTTGTTTTTTAGTCAGAAAATGATGATGACAATATTGCTGTATTATGTTTGACTATCAGATACAAAATTATATCGGGAAAAATTCCAAAAAGCATAGATCACGGGTGAAAACAGTTTATTTTTAGTATGCAGGAACAAAATTCTAACAGAAAAAATATTCATTCTAGCAGAAGACACAAAGCCAGATCATCTCTTCATAAAATATCGCTTCTCAGACAGAAAGTTTGGAGCGGGACGTTTCACAAAAATGACATCCACGGCGCCAATTTATAATTGTAACGAATAGTATTTGAATAAAAACATTTAATCGGGTAAAACACGGGCGTTGCCCGGGTCATTCGGCCAGTAGAAAATAAAAATAGCATTAATAGGAAGACAGAAATAACACAATCATACCTACAGTTAAAACAAAAATAGTCAAATATATATAGCATTTTATTTCTGAAGATATAATAATTGAATATAAATTAATTTTTAAATTAGTTTAAATTATTTTCAAATATATTCTATACAGATCTTACTGCGATTATAAAAATTATTGAATGAAAAAGCTTGGTTCATCAGTTGTGAACCTCTCAGCGGTTTCGCCGAATTAATTTACAGGCCGCTCTACTATTGTGCTGAATTGGGTTTGTTATATGCCTTGCATTTTCTATGGAACATAGCTTAAGAGTATATAGGGAACCTATGTCTGGATATAAATTTGGCGAAACTATTTAGGATTCTTTACTGATGAGCCAAGCCCTCTCATCTATTAATTTTTATCATTGCAGTAAAATCTGAATAGAATATATTTAATAATAAATATCAAATAAGATACATATTTCCAAAATCAATAGTTATAAACAATCAAATATATTACGAATATCTTTTGACGTTTTTAATTTTTGCATCTTCGGTTGGCCTTCTTTATAGCTCGCCTGTTTAATGGCTGAATAAAAGAAACGCATTGGCGAAAATGAGAGAGAAAGAGATATTAACGAAGTGCTTTTGACTCTTTGAGCCTCAGCTAATTGTTGAAAACGAGTGTTTTCATCGTCACTCAGAACATGTATGTAAAAGATATACCGAAAACAAACATTCTTAAATGATTTAAGTTAGTGTTAATTCGATACATCTATCCCAGAAGAATCTGGGAGAACCTACCGTGGACAAAGAGCCGCACCACCTTGCTAACGTCCTCTGGAAGGCCGTTTGCAGCTCGGCATAGGTACCGCCCGGCATCTTCCAGCGTGGCCTCGAGTAAAGACAGGGTGCCGTTGGTGTAGACTCTTCGTCGGTAAGTGGACGTCACTTCTTGATACTCCGACTGGTTTCCTGGACATTAGGGGAGATCTTGGTGACATTTCTACATCTAGGTCCATCCTAGGTATTGCAGATAGCCTGTCAAACCTAACGACAGCCTAAATTTGGACTATTATACATATCTATTATTTTGGTTGATCATAAACACCATTTCCCAGAATGTCATTCCAATCTCATATTGACAAAGATGCACAATTTGATAAAAAAAAAGAAAAACATGACCGGGAATACAATCAATTAAAAAATATTTGAATTAGTATTTTTACACATCAGGGGGTCGGTGGAAGGCTGGTTAAACCGTTTGGTTTTCGACCACTACGACCCGGGTTCGATTCCCGCATTGGACACTTTTTTCAGATTTAAAAAAAATGCTCCAATGGCTCCCGATTCTTGCAAAAGTCCAACCCCACCAGCGAGTGCAAGTAACCAAACGGGGCTCTGGCACATTTGTAAGTGCAAAGTCGAACTGCTTTTCACATGTGTAGACATGTGGTGCGCTTACAGTAAAAGCAGTCGCTAACTACCCACCATGATTATCATGGCCTGTACCACGTGTACTAGGGATAATTAAAAAAAAACACATATTGTTACTTAATGTGTCTCAAATGTGACTAGAATTATTTCCGATTAAGTTTCATATGCTAGAATTGAAGCTATGAAGTTTCTATCTAATCGAAAATTCTAATAATTGAGGAAACACGGATCAGGAAGAAGAGCTTCTTTATATAAGAGGACGATCGTACAAGCTTTCGTGGAAGACGTCCTTCTACGGGTATAGATGGGGGTACCGTAGAAGGGCGTCTTGACCCGAAAACTTGTACAATCATCCTCTTATATAAAGAAGCTCTTCTTCCTGATCCGTGTTTCTTCTTCTATATCGGAAAGGGAGATCATTGTTGTCTTAATCATTATATTTATTCAAAACGAGAAAGCTTTAGAAGAATCTTCTTATCCTCCATCAATGATGAAAGTTACCAAACGACGTTTCAATCGATATCCTGCTATTGATGTTGTTAAAGGAAATACTTCAAAAATCCCATCTTTTTTATTCCGAAAAAAAGAATTACACAAATATAGATGTAATTTGAACAAAATTTCATTTTATATCTTACCATGCTTAAGGAGATTTTCCGGAAAGCTCTTTGTTTTCGTCATGAATGAATAAAATAATTGAATATAAAAAATAGAGAGAGAAGAGAGAGAAAATTTGTCTTTAATTTTATTAAATAAGACACGAATATATGTTTCTCCATTTCTATCATACTATATGATCGGAAAAGGGAAATCTAGGTCTTAAATGCGATTAGGTCTTGAATATGGGATGCCTTAAATCGATAATTAACTATATTTCTTCTTCTTCTTTTTTTTTTTGACAGAGAATGTTAATATTGAATATTTTAAAAATATGTTGAGCATAATTAGTAATTGAACCTACTTATGTAACTAGGGATTGCATATATACAATAAAAAAATATATGCTGTATTTTCCAGTATTACTCATATACATTAACATATAAAAAAGTGAGATAAAATTTTGTCACAGTGTAGTAAGATGACGCGGATTTATTTAATTAAGATAAACATTTTTTTAAATTTATAAATAAAGATTAAAAAATATCTTTCACAAAAATAATAATCAACAAGGTACATGAAATATTAGTGGAGCCAATTTAATTCACGGGCAGATAAATTTCTTTATTCATTGATTATTTAGTATTTGATTATTTATTCGCTGACAATATTATTAAATTCTAAACAAATAAGGAAAAGCTCTTTTCAACAAGTTTCCGTTTATTACAAGGGAACATTGTACACAGTGGTCATTACTGTAGGACCAACAGAATACTGCCGACACGCTCCGTAGACAAGTCCATCAGTTCCAGCCCATGGACCTGCCCATATGTTACAGCTGCAATTTAACTAATGGCTTTCGTAATTGCTGACCTGGTATTATCTTGGCTCGGCCTTCGGTACCTAGCTACTGGTATTGAGTGCCATGATGGAGGTCTGGTACTATCTTTGTTTGGCTTTCAATATTCGGTAGTGGGGAAACATGATATTATATTTTTTTCGGCCATCACTTACATTCATTGAAGATGGTAAAGCCCTTTAGTATCTTTGGTCTTCATTCCCACTCCCTGGGGATGATATAGCCTGGTATTATCTTTGCTCGGCCTTCACGACCTAGCTTGATAGTGTTTGGAATATCGAAGCTCATTTGTTTGATCTCTTAGATTTCCTATGTAAATATCAAAGAAGATAAAAGTAATAGAATCTAGTAGATTTGAATTTAATAAAGAAACAGATCGTTTAGGTGTCAGTTTATATCTTTTAAATTACATCAAGGGTTTTACGTTTATCTTGAATACGTTTGTTTGAATTAAGCACCAGAGTTATTTAGAGAACGTGGGGGGGGGGGGGGGGGGGGGGGTTAATCTCAATAAGTAAATCTCGAGCTGCTGGTAGTTCTTGCCTCTCCCAATCTCTCAATGTATAAATAAAATATCCATCAGCATGCTATTCTCTTTGTTCGGACTTTTTACAGGGGATGTTAGGATCTTCCGTGCCCTCAGTTCTTTGTAATGTTAGATCCTGATATTTGTGTGTGGTTTTCCGTACTTAAATACCGGTGTTAAATTCATGATGTTGATAATTTCCGAGAGGGTGCTATTTATAAAAATTTCATTTTTTGTACATTCTAATATTCAAAGTAAAGGCAATACCATCTTCCAAAGATCTCGTCGAAGTGAACCGAGAACAAGTTGACAACGAGTACTCACCAAGGGAGCGTCTCCACTGGACCACAGGAGGGGGGAAGCCCTGAGCTGAGCAAGGTAGGACGGCTGACTCCCCTAGGACGACATGGGCGTCCTTGGGCTCCACGTCCCAGTGAGGTGGTACTGGGTCACACGGTATGTTGGTCAGCAGGTTGATTGAACGTCAGGTGGATTTAAGCAGGATTACTGTCAATAATAAATCTGTTTACGACAGTGTAGCATGCGTCAGTTGATAATCAAAATTGAGAGGATCAAAATGCTTTTAGACCACATGCTCCAAGTATAATTAGATCATTTTAAAGTGCAAAATGGATGAAATATTTCTAAAAACAAATGAAACATTCCAAACCTTTTCCAGTTTGGAATTCCAACATTTTTCAGTTCAAATTTTTATAATACCCAGTTTACAACGAACCATGGAAATTTTAAGGGATTTTTATCAAAAATTGGAGCGGTTGAAGACACTTGCTGTCATTGTGGCAATGCATTCCAGGACTCGAGACACCTACTGCTGGAATGCCCATTCTTCCTTATCACTAGACATCAGCCAGTAAATAATGTTGTAGATCTATATCAATTTGTAAATAGAAGAGAGAATTATCATAGATTTAACTATTTTTGTAAATATATTTATGATTATCTTTCTAACCTGAAAGGTTCAGGATCCTAATATATATTACTAACCGAATGACCCGGGCAACGCCCGGGTTTTACCCGATTAAATGCTTTTATTCAAATACTATTCGTTACAATTATAAATTGGCGCCGTTGATGTCATTCTTGTCTCTATATATATATATATAAGTCAATGTCTGTCTGTTTCGCGATAAACGCAAAAACTACTGAACCAATTGGTACCAAATTTTGCATGTCGCTTTTTATAAACCTGAGGAAAATTTTCGGGTACATTTTGATTAGTATTTTTGGCTATTTCTTTTTTTCATTTGAATAACTTTTTTTCACGCGGAGTAAATACGAGGTGAAGTAACAATATATGGCCATTTCAGATAAGCATCGATGGTTAAGTGGTAAAATGCTCGCCTGCCACGCGGGCGGCCCGGGATCGATTCGAGGCCGATGCATTTTTTTTTTTTACAATTTTCAAAACTCATTTATATATTATACAAGAATGACATCCACGGCGCCAATTTATAATTGTAATGAACAGTATTTGAATAAGAGCATTTAATCGGGTAAAACCCGGGCGTTGCCTGGGTCATTTGGCTAGTATAATATATAAATGAGTTTTTAAAATTGTAAAAAAAAAATGCATCGGCCGGGAATCGAACCCGGGCCGCCCGCGTGGCAGGCGAACATTCTACCACTGAACCACCGATGGTTATGAGAAATGGCCATATTTAGGTATTTATTCCATTCAGAAAAGCAAACGGTGACAGAATTAAGAATTGTTTCTTGATTATGACGCTGATAACTGTATATATTATAATTGTTTCTATTTTTTTATTTTTATTACACTAGTACACACACTTTTTCCTTCTCATTTGAATTAAAAATTCCAAATTGTGGTTTCAAACTGGACGATTCTGTAGTTGCTTCTCAGTAATCAGCCTCTCTAATTACATATTCATAATATTGTAATAGTAGTCACTTGAGATAGTGAGGATTATTATCTATTCTCTGATAAGGATCTTCTATCTCCTGTATTCTCCTCTAAATCCTATGTCTGTTACATCAGATACCTTGTATAGTAGCATTTATTTAGGAAGTAGAATACTGGAATATATACGTAATTCTAGACTATTTACATATTTTTATAACTCTCTGTCATATAACTTTGAGTTCTCTATATATTTTCCACCAGTCCTTCTTAGTATTTCTGTCAGAGAATCTACAGGACATAGGACTGAAGGTCTTAACAAAGGTTTATTGATTGATCTCTGCACGAGATCTTCTGTAGTATTCTTCTCACCGGTGACCACCAGCTCCACGATCCGCGCCACCTCAGCGGCCAGGTTTGATGCTACACAAGTGTAGTTGCCCACGTGGCGGGGGGCCAGTCTGCGGAAGTCGGCCACCGTGGCATCGTCCAGCTGCCGCAACCCCACACCCGGGGGCAGGCCGCGCCAGGCTGTCTTCACTGGGGGGTCCCCGCGGGTGGCAGCGCACACCAGCTTGGCCCGGGTACCTGCTGGGGCCACCAGTCTGGGAGGCAATAGCTGGGTGTCGATCTCAGGGGGCACTGCACCATAAAACCTTTTTATATTATCTCATTTCACACACACACACACACAATCAAATAGATCGCTTGATTATATTCAAAGTCACAGGTTCTTAAAACAGCGGCATGTTTCTTCAGTCGATAAACTAGAGCCAGCAGCTTTCAAATTCTAAACATCTATTTATCATAGCCCTACGTGCGATAAAAAAACCTAATTGTTGTTGATCTCGAACCACTTTTATCTAAATTTGAGCATGGAGAGATTAAGATTGAAACCTTTTAGAGCAGTTCCATATATGAGACTAAGCCTTAACTGTGAAAAAATCCACGAGACATAAATAATAGAAAACGACAGGAAAAAGATTACGTGCTACTTATCTATAAAGTGATACCATCAAGGATTTTCCCGATTTTTTAAAACCTTTTCCTTTCCAAAATGTTTCAGAGGTTCTTTATTGAGGATTCGTGTTAAACGGGTTAAAGCTTTTATCAATATATTTAGACGCTCAGGTATGCATTTCCTACCATTTTCACGTCATCTATTGATTATCTACGTTGATTCTAGAAGCAGCATTAAATTCATAAATATTATTTTTTCGACAGACTTTTCACCGTACTAATATATGGAAATAAAGAATAAATGTTTGTGTGTTCGTTTGTTCCGCACACGTTTCCATAATATTAGACCTATCAGGATGAAATTATGATACGGCGTTGAAATATCGGTCTGGAAGGAGCTTTTTTTATCATTTCGACCTCGAGATATGCAAATCGTCCAATACCAGGCTATCAGCATTTTCCGTGAACATGTCCACAATATATCTGGATGATTCTTTGCTACTATGAGAAGTACCTCGGGTCGAAGTAGCTGTACGAGCTTAACCTGCATGCTATTTTAAGTAACTGGATTACAGGCTAATTTGCATATTTCGGTTACTCCGCCGGCGTTCCGAAATAATGTATAATCTCTTTGAAACCATAGAATGAATAAATATCGTTTGAAATTGGCCAACATATTGGGGAAATTGATCCCTCTTTCTAAATATAAATGTTTTGGTCTATTTTTAATTCACACCATAAAGAGCTTGTCTGTCTGGAGTTATTTGGGCGTCGTGATATGCAATTGAGCCCTATACAATCAATATTTGCATATTCTGTTTATCTGCATTTGTTTCGAAAATAATTTATTTTTTCGGAATATAAAACTTTGATGGATAGACACAGTCGTGCCCCTAAGGACAGTTGTGATACAGGTCAGCCCAGGAACGGGGCACGTCCACGGTGGTAGTTCAGCGCGTAAAAAGTTCGTCAGTAGGATGCGCCTGCAACCGTGTCGAGTCCAGTGCCCGGCGCGCGCTCTGGCTGGTAAGGCAGTTAATGGTGTCGCAGATCTACTTAGGACGATAGTCTCCGCTTCCTGCTTCGAATAATAGCTAGAGATGGAGTTTCTCTGCAGGAGAATCTGGCAGAAAGCTCCCAGGTGCTACGTGTCCAGGAGCGCGGCCCGCGTTGAGCGTGCTAGGGCAGGGGCGCCATTGGTGAAATCACCGACCGAAGCCCGCAAGTTTGGCGGCTTCAGGAGTCTATTGTCGCCTTAAAGACGCAAGGACCTCAGGCTGGCGGGACGCAGAACATGGTCGTCCAGCTCAAGAACGCTAGAGGTGGCCTTCCAAGGCTCAGCAGCCTCCTCCTCAGTAAGAGCCAGACATCAGGAGGCATCGGGTTAGCCACCCTCGGCTGAAAACCAGCCGTTGGCGGCGCCGCACAGTGGAAACTCGACCCCCTCGAAGCAGGCTAGCCAAAGCTGATCCGCGATGTCCAGCAGGCCGATGGCACTCTAAGGACTGGAAGCTCCAGGATATGCCCCCGGCAAACCACGAGACTCGGCTTGTTTCCCACACGAAGCGTGCCAGCAGCGCCGGCAGCCGGCCGATGGTGGTTTCAGGTGGAACGTAACCGTGGAGGTGATGCAGGATGGATCCCAGTACCATGTAAATGGCCGCGCAGGCACAACTCGGCACGGTTCCGTGCAGAGATCGTGCAGCCTAGGACAGTCACCGACTCGTACGACCTGGAGATTCCCAGAGGAGAATCCGTACGGTGCTTCCGGCGCTTTGTTGGACACTCGCGCAATGTTTCAAGTGATGATCGTTCCGGAACGGCGTTGGTCACGAGGTCTGGTAGATTACGGCGCAGACGGCCCAGAAGACGCTGCGGAGGAACCTGTAGTCGGTCGATGGGAGGCTAATTGGATGGAATTCATGTGTATCCGGAATCCCGTGCAATTTCGGAAGCAGGTCGAAGAACAGGTCTGAGTGTAACAGCTTGCCGATGCAGGGAAGTCTTGTAGGAGCTGGTTCTCCCACTTGGATCAGGACGGTACGGTGATCAGAGTACACGTAGTCGGTGGTTTGGTATTGGGTGACGAGGTCGCAGAAACCTGATGGAATTAGGATTCTGTCCAGACAACGCGCGTCGTCCCGACTTCCGATGATGCAGATTAACACCTACAGAAGAAGGAATGTTCGAAACCCTGTGTTTATGAAACTCAACTGAAGTAACTTTTGTCTTATCAATTTATAAGTACCTCGGGTCCAACCATAGCTATTTACCACAAAGCCATATAACTGGACTGTTATTGTTTCTTGAAATAGTGAGTAATATTTTTCAATCCTGCCTGGATTGCTACAATGTTTCCTTCCTTTGTCTATTGGCGTCTCCAAAGCTGTCATATCTCTTGGTGATATACAATTCGCAGAACAAACTAGTGTTCACTACCACAGAGTTCACCACTTATGAGAGAACAAGGCCCTTCCAATAGTTTATCATGGCAGTAAGAGAGCAGTAGGTATTTTGGAAGTGAACCAAGGTTCAAGAGATTCCAGTGTAACAGAGAACATGGAAAATTAAAGCATTAAAGCCCGATTGTTTCTTTTACACACACACACACAAAAAAAAACTTCTACTGTCCTTACTGCGATGAAAAAAATTGGGAGAGCTCGGCTCATCAGTGGTAACCTTCCCACCTGTTTGCCCAATTTAATCTACCAGATCGCTTCTAAGAGCTCTAATACTGTATTGGACGATCCTGCTTATATATGCTGCGCTGAAAGGTGGAATTTCAGAAATGGTATTCTAGAAAACTATGTACATAAGCTTTTATATGCTACACTTTTAAGGGTGGAATCTCTGAAATGGTATTCAAGCAAACTATGGACATAAGATTTTATATGCTACACTTAAGGGTGAAATCTCAGAAATGGTATTCAATAAAAATATGGACATAAGAATTTATATGCTACACTGAAGGATATATTCTTAGAAATGGTATTCAAGCAAACTATGAACATAAGCTTTTAGGGCAGTACAATTACATAGAATAGAGTTTAACGGCTAAATATTCCAGAGGATTCTATGTGGAGGAAGACGTACCTAGCACCAGGACGACTCTCTCCCCGCTGGCCGTCTGTCCGGAGTCCTCTGCCGTCACTTCACAGCGGTAGAGTCCCTGGTCCCTGCTGGGCTGGACTCCCCGGACTGTTAGCTCGCCGTCTGTAGACACGGACTGCCGGTGGTCGGAGGGCAGGGCCACGTCATCTGGGAACACACACGGCTTCTTCACATCTTCCTTTGTCGCTACTTTGTTATCAATTTGCGTCAGGCTATTGATCTGATTAGAAAATATTTGATGAAATATCAAATGAGGATTATTTTATTATGTTACAGACAAATCTCTTATTAAATAAAGCGTATTATTTAGTTTTAAATGTGTATTTAAAAAATTATATATATATATTTGATTCTCTCTCTCTCGGTATTTATATATATTGTCACGTTTGTGACTTTTGTAATTGATGATTCCTTTTTTTTGTTTTTAAATAGAAAATTGAAAGGTTAAATTTTCAATCATCATTAAAAACAATAATAATAAACAATAGCAACAATTAAATTTGTATCTTATTTATTATAAAATACACCCATACCTCGCTTTGCGTCGGGGTTACGTCCAAAAAAAAACACGATGCAAATTGAAACGACGCAAAGTGAAAATATCTGAAGGCGCAATCAAAAACAAAGATGTTGCCATATTTTAGGAAAAAAATTCAAAAAATAAAAAAATTAGAGACTCGATTCCAAAACAACGCAACTTCGAAAATCTAACGACGCACAGTGAAAATCAGTAAAAATTAAGCAGCGACGCAACTTCGAAAAAAACGGAAAACGAAACGACGCAAAGCGAGGTATTGGTGTAACAACAAACTTAAATTAAAATTGTGTTGTGTGTGTAAAAACATATTTTTAAATTTTAAAATGAAAAGGCACATTAAATATCGTATATCAACACCATAAATTTGGTTGAGGTTGTACCTTCAACCCAGTAATGAGAGGTAAAACTGACCTTTAACCCAGCGAGGACCCAGGACAGGATGGCCGAGGTAGGGGCACGGCAGTACGAGGGTCTCTCCCGCCAGCACCGAGACGTTCCGCGGCAATAACGCTCTGACACGAGGGGGTCCCGGGATATCCAGCCGTGCCTGGTGGGAGACACGGCCCGCTGGGTTCTCGGCCTGGCAGCGGTAGAGCCCGGCATCCCGCGGCCGTACCTGCCCCAGCTGGAGCACCGGCCCCACGGTGCCCGCCAGCGGCTCGCCGTCACGCCACCAGGCTACGGTGGGTGTCGGGGAGCCTGCTGCCTCGCATGCTAGCGTCACGCGGGAGCCGGGCTCGGCGACTTGCCGAGGAAACGTCCGTATCAATCTCGGTGCCACATCTAGACAGCAGTTTACAGGTCAAGATGAAATCTCAAAATGGTACCTATTGATACTTGGCTAACCTTAACACCTCTTCTATGAGCGACCAGCCTTCATCGACCAGCGATCCACCCAGACCTAGAAGGTCAATATGTTGGTAGCCCTTCCTTCTAGCTAAGCGAAACCTACAGCCCCTTGGGAGATAGGAGGGCGAAATTTTAATTCGTCACCTTGCAATCATGCCAGGGGGAGAACTTGGGCAGGCAATCACCCCCCCCCCCCCCCCCCCACCCCCCAACTCAGTGTTGGATATAGACAGGTTTTCTTATCACCTTTCATGACCAACACACAAGGCCGCGCACTCTCCTGTACGTGTCCAGTGCCCTTTATCCCTACTTCGATGGAAGAAAATTCCACCCTTCAGCGTTCCGAAACTCGCAAATACTTCCCTACAACTCCCTACTATATGCAGTTGTCTACTATCTACTAGGGTTAAGTCACCTACCATGTAGACGAAGTTCTGCAGCAGCTTGAGCGGCGCGATCCCCGCGGAAGGCCAAACACTGGTAGACGCCCTGGTCTTCCCTCGAGGCCGACTCTATCTTCAGTGTGCCGCCCTGTAGACCTCGCCAGGCCCTGTGGCCGTCTTTCAGCCACGTCAGCAAGGCCTCTCCAGCACCTTCCACCGAGCAGTTGAACTCCGCAGACTGACCCAGTCCGACCCTGGCCACCCGGGGTTCGACACGGACCCGCAGTGCCCGCTCTGCACACACAAGTATTGTACTGTACTTCATCCCGTATACGTTTGTTCAAAGTTATGTAAACTCACTTCTGTAACCATATTATACTAATGATTCCTGTAGAATGACTTTCACGCCCGACAGCTGGGGAGTCGTATAACATATTTTTAAAGGAAACTTATTTAACGCCTGATTTTATTACCTTAAATAGAGAGCTTGGTTACACTCAATCATGTGATTCAACTTTACATCTAGGTTCTCTTCCTTCTAGAAAGAAAAGGTAAATTCTAGAGGATAGTAAGAATCTTATCCAACACAATATCCTTTTAAAGTTGTACACAAATAAATTTACTGGCAATGCGTTTCTTTTTAAATCTCTACAGACCTTACTGCAATGATATGATTTAATGAATGAGAGGGCTTGGCTCATCAGTAGTGAACCCTCTCAGCGGTTTCGCCAAATTAATCTCTAGACCGCTCTACTATTGTATTGGACTGGTTTTGTTATATACCCTGCATTTTCTATGGAAGGCAGCTAAATGGTGTTTAGTGAACTATGGACATAAGCTTATAGGTCTGTAGAGGTACATACATATAAATTTCAAGGTATTGCATCGAGCAAAGCTCTTCCGCGCAAAACATGTTTTCATAACCATTATATATTAGTAAATTAAATTTTATTGCCCTCTATCGTTAAAGTTTTACACAAATAAATTTACTGGCAATGCCTTTCTTTTTAAATCTCTACAGAACTTACTGCAATGATATTAGAGATTAATTTGGCGAAACCGCTGAGAGGGTTCACTACTGATGAGCCAAGCCCTCTCATTCATTAAATCATATCATTGCAGTAAGGTCTGTAGAGATTTAAAAAGAAACGCATTGCCAGTAAATTTATTTGTGTAAAACTTTAACGATAGAGGGCAATAAAATTTAATTTACTAATATATAATGGTTATGAAAACATGTTTTGCGCGGAAGAGCTTTGCTCGATGCAATACCTTGAAATTTATTTGTATGTACCTCTACAGACCTATAAGCTTATGTCCATAGTTCACTAAACACCATTTAGCTGCCTTCCATAGAAAATGCAGGGTATATAACAAAACCAGTCCAATACAATAGTAGAGCGGTCTAGAGATTAATTTGGCGAAACCGCTGAGAGGGTTCACTACTGATATAGCCAAGCCCTCTCATTCATTAAATCATATCATTGCAGTAAGGTCTGTAGAGATTTAAAAAGAAACGCATTGCCAGTAAATTTATTTGTGTAAAACTTTAACGATAGAGGGCAATAAAATTTAATTTACAATATCCTTTTATAAACTAATATATGCTATATTAAGCAACAAACTACAAAATGCTAATATATATATATGTCATAATATATGCTCTTCCAGGAATAATAAAGTAAACCTACAGTCAACGAGAGAGAGAGACGTCGATAGAAGGCAACTAAGTTACGGCCATTTTGAACCACTGGCCACATTCCGGAGGGGGCTTTTCTTGGAACCTTCAGGACTATTTTTGGACAGTCGGGGGGTGGTGTGCGACACGAACGGTCTTTCAGCGGTGGCAGCCGCTCGCGCTCCCTCTCTCTCGCTGGTTGCCTGGAATTCCTTTTCCAAACTTGTGGTTTCCTTATTTCTCTCTCCCCACATTATTATCATATTGCCACATTGAAAGTCGACAGGATCATATCACAGAAGAGTCGACAGGATCATATCACAGAAAGAGTCGACAGGATCATATCACAGAAAGAGTCGACAGGATAAGACCTGGCCGGGAAGCAAATCCCTCATATACCGGAGTATGAAGAAACAAGAAGCCAAGTCACGATGATCGGCCAAACCCAACTCAACTGTAACCACTCCTCTTCGAGCCCTCAACCCCTTCTTCGCCAACCTTTGAACCGTGATCCCGAAGAAGTATTCACCTACGACGGAGATGGAGCTGACACACACTTTTTCCAGCACTAGATCTGCCCAAGAACGAACACCGTGCCAGAGCAGGACACCTTCCATCATCATGGACAAGACTCTGCCATATCGCTGCCGCTACTGTGATGTACAACACTGGTACGCACAGTGTCACAGACAGAACTCTCCCGAAGCTCAATGAACTTACCTGCTCTCTAAACCAGCATAACCTGTTAGTGGAATTGTTTTAACCCCTACCATTCATTCTTTAAATAAGTCATTTCTTGTAAATTGTCCCAATATTTACATAATTAGCTCCATTTATTCTCTCCACGCCTATTAACAATGATTATATTCTCCATACTATTTATCTAGATATTTGTAACTCATTTAATTAGTTACCTTACCAGTAGAATTTAACAATCGTCATTTTAATTAAATAATTTCCATTTTAACGTAACTCTTTAAAAAAATGGAATTCTACCTATTAATGCTTTACGATTTTACTATTAACAATAGATTTTTCATAATCAATTTATCTATAAAAATATTCCTCCAGCACCTAACTTTTGTATACCTTTTTGTATATGACCTCTCCTACTTGTAAGCACGGCTCACGAAAGATAATTTCTTTCCCTAAACGACGCAAAATTCACCCTGTAATTCAGGCGTCGAAGAATTCCAACCACCACGTGAGCCTTGCTTACAACCAACCCTTGGTGACTCTTATCTCTCTTCCCCTGAATGCCCCTCTCATTCTTACAACTTTGTTAATCTTATACCAGCTCAGGACCTTTTATATAATTATTGATTAATCAATTATCGAACTTCTATATTGTCATTTCAAAATCCTAATCTTCGCCCTTCATTTATGATAATATATTTCGTAGTTCATCTCTAGCATATCCACCGACCCACACCATCTAGCCAATGGTGTGTTCGTCACAGGGTGCAGATTGACTAACTGCTAGATGTTTATCAACTCCTTTTTGTTCGCACTTGAACAATCTGCATCCAGCGACACAGTTCGCCCCTTCTTCTCGCGCCACACGTTCACCACACGGACCCTGTCTTCAAATCTATGTTTGTCCCTTGTCCAAACCAGCACGATATAGCCTACCTCCGATATTTCCCACGGAGGTACGTTAAACATCGTCGCTGATTCTGTACGGTCCGTCATCATTTCGCGCAGACATGGGTTTTACGTTCAACCCACCGCGAAATCATCGCCTTGCACAAGCTCCCACGACGGTTCAAACACCTCGTGTCCGAGCAGCTTGTCACTTGTAACGGACAACGCAGTCCTCGTCCCAATTTTTGGCACTGTGCGCGCATACTTTTTCCAATTAACTATAAGTCCATGCGACTTCCTCACCTACACACGGGACTTTTCCCCTCGGACTCGCTACACAAGTAACTGCATAGATAAGGTAGAATGGCCCAGGGCAAGTTTCCCCTCGCTCTGTTCGCCAAGGTTCTAACATTGTATGTAGTTTTATATTTACCTCAGTGTCCTGAGCTCACACAATTGCCAACCTCAACCTCATTTCTCGTTCTCTACACCTATAGCATAGAAAGCCCATGCCAAGTTTCCCCTTGCATTGTCCGCCTGAAAAATATCTTAAAGTGTAGAGTTCCCCAGTCTTAATGACCTTCAGAATTTCATCATGTGTATATGACTCCCCTTCTCGTTGTTCACACCCCTCCATAACAGTTCCCTTATAATACATTAGATGTTATTGTATATAGCCTTTTATAACTTTGATATTATAAAAAATTCCCTTAAATATCAAACTCTCCGGTGTTGTAAAATTGCTTATAAATAATATTTACTTGTGTACTATACAATATTTTATTTACATATAACTATGTCACCATAACCTTAATTAATTTCAGCTGTAAAATTATTTTCTCTATTCCTGTCTTCACCAGCTTTAAGTATACTCAAACCATGTTCAGCCTTTTTCAACGGGGGCCATATGTCATAATATATGCTCTTCCAGGAATAATAAAGTAAACCTTACAGTCAACGAGAGAGAGAGACGTCGATAGAAGGCAACTAAGTTACGGCCATTTTGAACCACTGGCCACATTCCGGAGGGGGCTTTTCTTGGAACCCTCAGGACTATTTTTGGACAGTCGGGGGGTGGTGTGCGACACGAACGGTCGTTCAGCGGTGGCAGCCGCTCGCGCTCCCTCTCTCTCGCTGGTTGCCTGGAATTCCTTTTCCAAACTTGTGGTTTCCTTATTTCTCTCTCCCCACATTATTATCATATTGCCACATTGAAAGTCGACAGGATCATATCACAGAAGAGTCGACAGGATCATATCACAGAAAGAGTCGACAGGATCATATCACATATATATGTCACATTCTGCTTATAAATTATTAGTAGATGTAAATTTTTACGCCGTTAGGAATTATGTAAATATTTGTAACTATATAAAAGGCGCGTGATTGAAATAAAGTGGGTCAGACGATTAAATCTTCTCTCTTTCTTTACGCAAAACAATATCATCTGCATATTGGCGTGTATAGACAATCATAGTAACCTTACAGAAGTCGACAGGGGTCCCGGGCGGAACCACCATTTGTCACATTATGCTTATAAAATATTAGTAGATGTAAATTTTTACGCCGTTAGGAATTATGCAAATATTTGTAACTATATAAAAGGCGCGTGATTGAAATAAAGTGGATCAGACGATTAAATCTTCTCTCTTTCTTTACGCAAAACAATATCATCTGCATATTGGCGTGTACAGATAATCATAGTAACGTTACAGAAGTCGACAGGATCTTCTCCAGCTTGTCCTTGGATTGGGAATTTTTGAGAATCCGGTCCGCCTCGTCCAGTACCAGCACTTTGAGAAATTCCATAGAGAAGTTTTTGGTTTCAGTCAGATGGTGAAGGAGACGTCCAGGGGTGGCGACAATCACATGGGGCCTCAGCTTGTTGAGCAGCTGGGCCTGACGTTCAAAGCTCTCTCCTCCTGTCAAGGAAACTACCTTCAAGAGAAGATAGTGGCCCAACCTCTTGAACTGATCTGTAACTTGAACAGCCAGCTCCCTGGTGGGCTCCAGTACGAGCGCATAGTGTAAGCGGTCCTTGCGCTGAATGTACATCATGATAGGAAAAATGAAGGCTCCGGTCTTGCCTGACCCAGGTTCTGAGGTCACAAATACATCCTGGCCTGCTTGCCACATCTGTAGCCACCAGATGAGAGTGGGAGATTTTCTTGAACTGGTTCAGGTTCTTGTTCCTTTCAGCCTGAGTCATCTTGCTATGGAGCATCAAGGGCCTGAACCTGCTGCCCAAGGAGTGGCAGACCTTGCTGTTCTCCGCAACTATGCCTGAGGGGCTAAAAGGAATGGAAAAACTCTCGCTGAGGGACCCTGTGAATATCCGAGCAGATAGACTGCTGAGCCCTCGTCTTGAACACTTCTTTGTGTACGGCCAGGTAGTGCACAGGGAATATTATCTTGCAGCCCTGTTAGAAGGACACTTCTTCACCCAGCGAGTACTGGTGTTCTGCAATACGTGGTACGATACCGTCCGCCTGCACAACCTTCTTGGGCAGCTTGAAAGTTCGTTTTATGTATAAAAGAAACATTCGCGCTTTTAAATCATTTTGTTTTATATGTATAGATGGCGCGTTATTGCTTTGTGTTATTATATTCCTAAATGGCCTTGTCTTTATAGTTTGCTGAAGAGCATTGCTCGAAGCAAATATTTGAAAGTAGTTCTACTGTCCTATAAGCTTATGTGCATAGTTTGCTTGAAAACCATTTCCAAGATTCCATCCTTCAGTGTAGCATATAAAAGCAGAATGATCCAATACAGTATTAGAGCTCTGAGAAGCGGTCTGGTGGATTAAATTGGCGAAACCGCTGGGAGGGTTCACCACTGATGAGCCAAGCCCTCCCAATATATTTTTTCATCGCAGTAAGGACAGTAGAAGTTCGTTTTATGTATAAAAGAAACATTCGCGCTTTTAAATCATTTTGTTTTATATGTATAGATGGCGCGTTATTGCTTTGTGTTATTATATTCCTAACTGGCTTTGTCTTTATAGTTTGCTGAAGAGCATTGCTCGAAGCAAATATTTGAATGTAATTCTACTGTCCTATAAGCTTATGTCCATAGTTTGCTTGAAAACCATTTCCAAGATTCCATCCTTCAGTGTAGCATATAAAAGCAGAATGATCCAATACAGTATTAGAGCTCTGAGAAGCGGTCTGGTGGATTAAATTGGCGAAACCGCTGGGAGGGTTCACCACTAATGAGCCAAGCCCTCCCAATATATTTTTTCATCGCAGTAAGGACAGTAGAAGTTCGTTTTATGTATAAAAGAAACATTCGCGCTTTTAAATCACTTTGTTTTATATTTCTATATTTTAAAATATATATTTTTTATTTTTATTCATTGATATTTTTACTTTTGGTTATCATCGTTTTAGAAAGACTTTCAGTTTTGTTGTTAATATGCGTAGTTAACATATCTATCCTTTTAAATCACTAATATAGGATTAACTTTATAAATTATATATAATGTGAAAATAACTAATATGTAATCTTTCCTCAAGTAATTCAAATAAAAGCTACTTGACGGTAAATAAGTATCTTTTTTTATCACGACTGCACTTTCAACCCTTTATCTAACAACAACAAAATATTCATAACACATAAATATATGTTATAAATAAAGATGAATGAGATTTTCATGCTTGAATTTAGATCATGTTGAGGATTATGGTAATGAAAATGCAGTCGTGATTGAAATCTTTAAAGAATGATAATGAAAAATAGTTTTGATCAGTAATTTAATTGAGTTAAAAGAATATATAAAAAAATATAATTTGATAAAAGTAATGCCTGGCTTAAAGCGAGTAGAATAAGGAAAACAAAAGATTATTTACATAATGTACAAAAGTTTCGAGCCAGCCAACGAGAAACAACAACAACGGGTTATATAAAAAAAAAGCGCGACCTCTAGCGGTCCATTTAACAGAGTATTTGCCTTCCTGAAATATAACCTTAAATAAAATTATATAACATATATATATATAATCGAGAGAAAAAAAAATAAAAATAAAAATTTATTTTTGATATATATATTTATTTCCATATCCCTAGTACACGTGGTACAGGCCATGATAATTATGATAAGTAGAAGTAGGCGACTGATTTTACTGCAAGTGCACCACATGTCTGCACATGAGAAAATCAGTTCGACTTTGCACTTAAAATGTGCCAGAGCCCCGTTTGAATACCTGCAGTCGCTGGTGGGGTTGGAATTTTGCAAGAATTGGGGATATCGGTGGCATTTTTTTTATCCGAAAAAAAGTGCTCAATGCGGGAATCGAACCCGGATCGTAGCGGTCGAAAATCAACGGTTTAGACAATCTTTCCACCGAACCACTTTAGCATATTTTGAAAGACAACAATGGATTCATGTAATAGGCGCAAATATTTCAATATCCCGCCTGGTTGATTAATAAAATGTTTTTAAAAAATGGATTCATGAAAATTATTATATGAAGATCATCGGTACCAAAGAGATATAAAGGAAATTTAAAACAAAATAAGCATTTCCTGACCGCTCACATGAACATTCTGGATAGCAACGAAAATATTATCTTCATTTTAAATCATTCATTATAATTCAATTCGCCAGTTATACTGCGATTCTTCAACGCGTCGGGATTGAATCCCGCATGGGACTCTTTTTTTTTTCTGCATAAAATATTTGCTGCAATGGGCTCTTACAATGTATAAAATCCAATGGATTCTTACAAAAGTCCAACTTCACCAGTGAGTAAAAGTAATTAAGCGGGCTTTGGTGCATTTGTATTTGCATAAGTCGAACTGCTTTCCACATATGGTGCACTTACACTAAAATCAGCTATCAACTACTATCCACCATGATTATAATGGCCTGTACCCCCTTTTGTTTGTACTCGGGATTAAATATAAAAAAATTGTGGCGAAAGAATTAATTTATATTTTATTTAATATAATTAATCAATGAAAATATTCAATAGAATATTACTCTGTACTTTTGAAATTATTATAAACGTTTCATAGTTTGCTTGTTAAAAATTTTCTAGCTATATATAGTTTTTTTTATGATTGTTGATAATTGGCGTCTTAGTCTTGCTGAGATAATCAATAAATACTTTTACATCTTAAGATATTCAAAGACTTGATTTCCTCGCCACAATATTTTAAAGTTTCATTTCATTTGCAGGTTGAGAAAGAATAAAACTTTAAAACGGCAAATAAATTTAACTATAATGTTGCCCTGCTTATTTGCATAATCGAGTCGAAATGACAGATATAGACAAATATATTCCGAGGGCATGGAGAACTGGTACAGAAAGGTCTGTTGCCCGAGGAGTAATGGACGAGCAATATTTTCCTTCTGTCAACTAATTGGCTGAAGAATTCTTCCTCTCCAGAGATAAACCCGGCACTCCTGCCATCTATAGAATTGTTCCTTTCTACGACGGGGCTCACTTTTTCCTTCTCTCTCCACGAATCTTCTTTCCTTTTTTCTAGAAACTTCTTAAGTCCAAACCTATGTCTTCTAGAAAAAGTTTTAATCTACACCGAATCGAAAATATACTTTCAGATATATAAATTTGTTATATTTACTATTCACATATATATATCGTTTAGAAAAGGTATATATATGTATGTGTGTGTGAAAAATAATACAAAAGTGAATTTGTATTTGGATCAGGTGGATAAATTGATAAAAAAAGGGCATTTCCTGATCGTGCAACTGAAAGTTGCTAATGGCTTGCGCCATCAATCGGAATTAATATCAACTAAATAATTCTAGAATAATTAAAATTCAACGATTATTTGATATCCATTCCGATAGCTGGCACAAGCCATCAGTAACTTTTATTTGCACGATCAGGAAGTGCTCTTTTTATCAATATATATATATATTCAAAAATATTATTATAAACTCTTTGACTTTATTTTTATATATAAAAAAAACACTTATACAAGTTTTAATATTAAAAGGCGATATGAAAATATTGCCTGGTTTTCAAGAAAAAATTGTGAAAAACGTTTAAAAACTACAAATCTTTTCTCACAATAAATTTCTTTTTATTTTGAAATACAAGTTTTCAAGCGATAATCGCTTTTCAATGGACTTAATTAAAACAATTAACTATTTATCTTACAAGAACTATTTACCCATTACCCCTCATTGTGAGAGAATGAGGGAAAATTGTGAGAAATTTGCAGTTTTATAGCTAAAATATCACGTCAGAAATATTTTTTATTTATTCAACTATAAAATGAAATAATTAATTTGAATGACAACCTTATTAAACCAGTTAAAAACTTGAAAAAAAATACTGGAATTGACTTTAAAGAGAAACGTCGAAACAAAAACAAATTAGAATCTATGCTTCTTTGATAACATTATTGCCAAATCAACTAGAGTAGTAGATAATTTCTCGGAGTAACAAAATAGCGTGGGGAGATTAGATAGAAGACGTTCATTAACATAACACTTCATTCAATAACACTTTTATAAAACCTCATTTAAAAACACAATAACTTATAGTTCAACAATCTGATACCCATATATAACAAGAAATCTAAAAATAAATTGGATTCCCTATTGTATAAAATCCTCAAAAACTGTATTCGAACTCTACTCATGTCCTTGCAAGAATACCTTAAATTTATGAATTTTATTTAGTCAAACATACTAAAAGTTGATATAAATTATATAGAAATCATCGAGCAAAAAAGAATGATATAATCTATAAATTGAAAAATATTATGAAGATTTTAATGATAATTTCAGAGAATTTTGTAAAGATTCAAGATTACCAAAATTTGACCAATCAAATTCATATAAATCAGAGTTTTTTCACGAGACATGGCGGCTTTAACACGTACTTAGTTAGAATGGTTATAAGAGATTCTTCACTATGTTTATGCAACCATGAAGATCATAACCCAGAGAATATTTTGAATCGATCTCCACTTGTTGAAAAACGGAGAGAACAATGTAAAAAAACAGCTCCAGTTTAAAAAGTTTAATGGCCTACAGTAAATACTATTTTTTGAAATATAACAAGTTCTGTAGACTCTATCTCAACTACAGTGGGCTAACGAATTAAAATCCTAGCTTTAATTTGGCAGTTGTAAATAATTAATATTTATATTATTAAATTAGTAGCTAATTATAATAATATACCAAATATTATTGATTGTGTGTGCTCAAACTATAAAAATATATTTTTTTTTATATGTAAATAATCACACAAATTGCTCTTTTCAATATAAACATTACTGTAAAATGTAAATTTAAATATTTCCCCCCCTATCTCTAATACGCATTTATGTGAAAAAATAATAGAAAAAAATAATGGTGCTCTGCCATCTAAACAGCAAATGTGCTCCTGGTCAGGATATGCCTTCTTTAATTTTAATACGTATATATATATATATATCAAAAATTAAAATGGCATATCCTGACCAGGAGCACATGTGCTTTACAGAAGGCAGAGCGCCATCTAGTGGAACAGAAATCAACTGAACATTCATTTAGCCTGTTCCCTGATATTTGGTCAATGCGTTTCGCGCTTTTGGCGCTCGTCAGAGTGGCTGTACCACTGCGACAAAAATAATTTTTGGTCCCAGAGGCTTCTTGAAAAACCAAGAAATGGGTATTTAAGGCCAAACTTGCGTAAATACGCTTAACACATGAAAAAATGAAAATATGTATATATTTGTATTGTTGGCCGGAGAGCGAAATTAGAAAGACAGCCCGCTGGCAGGCACGTAAGAAGCTCGCTGGCTGGTGCGCGAGTTCGCTGGCAGGCGCATGCGCAGGCAGCGCGTTCTTCTTGTTCGAAAACTTTTATAAATAAACAAAGTATGTTTTTGATTTTCTCGGCTGTAATTTTTGATAATTTCATAAATAGGGAGTAGCCCCTAAATATAAAAAAAAACTACACTGGTGTTGTGGCTCTGTCAACGACTTGAGTCAGCTAGATTACCCTCAATAAATGGATATTTGCATATCCGGAGATACATAAGTAAGCAAACCTTTTCCCCAAAATGAAAAAACAATAATAAATTACCACTTGAAGGTATACATCTTCTAATAATATAAAGATGATGACTAGCCTATTTATACAACTATAAATAATATTAAAGGTTTTTATTCTTTGGAATAAAGAGTATAATAGACCTAGATCCTTTTGCTTCTAAACAAGAAAATAATCTGTGTGTGAAGTTTAAAGCAATTAACAAGTACAAAAACCATTAGAATCAAATTGGGTTTTTCGAATGTTCAAAAACTGATTTCAATATCCACTTTCCCCAATCTATGCAACACCGTCGCCAAAATTTGGGATCTATTGTGATGGGAGATGGAGCCTATTTCAAAGAATGAAATGGTTGCTACAGTAACAATCAACAAAACTCAAAAACTAATGATGGACTTGAAAAAATAAAATCTGCATTGAAAGAAGATACGTTTAAAGAACTCGAAAACCTTTAAAAACCTCATAAATAATATCCCTGTAATCTGCATTGCTTCAGGAGATATGGAAAAGCTCCAGAGTAGTACGAGGTGTGGTCAAAAAGTATCGCGAATTTTGAATTTTCGCGGGTTACGTATATTCGAATTTCGATCTTTTTGTGGCTTTATGTTGCTACTCATGTCTCTCACTTATGCCGACAAGCTCGGCCATTTTGAATGTTCACTTAATTGTTGACAGCTGCTTTGCTTGCAGGTGTTTTGGATCGTCTTCGATTTTTACCTATTAAATAAAATGGATCAAAGAACCTGTATCAAATTTTGTGTGAAAAACAAAATTAAGTGCGCGGATGCATTCCGAATGTTGACTGTGGCATACGGAGAAGCTACCTTGGACCGAAGCAACGTTTATCGGTGGTACAAAATGTTCTCAGAAGGCCGAGAAGATGTGAACGACGAAGAGCGTGCCGGACGCCCGAGCACTTCAACAACAGACGAAAAAATTATTGAAGTGGAGAAAATGATATTGGCCAATCGTCGAATCACCGTTAGAGAAGTTGCTGAGGACCTAAACATATCGATTGGCTCGTGCCATTCGATTTTTATCAATGATTTGGGCATGAGACGGGTCGCCGCGAAATTCGTACCAAAATTGCTCAATTGCGACCAAAAACAGCATCGCATGAACATTGCTAATGAGATGTTGGACTCTGTCCGCGACGATCCAAATTTTCTCCAGAGGAACATAACTGGTGACGAAGCGTAGGTTTATGGTTATGACGTGGAAACCAAAGCTCAATCATTTCAATGGAAGCTGCCGCACGAACCAAGACCGAAAAAAGCGCGCCAAGTTCGGTCGAATGTGAAAGTTTTGCTGAGTTTTCTTCGATTGAAGTGGCGTGGTGCATCATGAGTTCTTGCCACAGGGTAGAACGGTCAATAAGGAATATTACCTGCAAGTTATGCGCAATTTGCGCGAAGAAATCAGCCAGAAACGCCCGGATTTGTGGAAGAACAAAAATTGGCTTTTGCACCACGATAACGCCCCTGCTCACACATCGTTGCTTGTGCGCGACCTTTTGGCCAAAAACAACACACTAATGATGTCGCAGCCACCGTATTCCCCAGAACTGGCCCCCTGTGACTTTTTCTTGTTCTCTAAACTGAAGAGGCCCATGAAAGGACGACGTTACGCTACGCTTAACGAGATAAAGACGGCATCGAAGGAGGAGCTGAAAAATAATTTAAAAAATGATTTTTTGAAGTGCTTCGAAGATTGGAAAAACCGTTGGCACAAGTGTATAATATCTCATGGGGATTACTTTGAAGGGGACAAAATAGGTATTCATAAATAAATAAATAATTTTTGAAAAAACACAAAAGTCGCGATACTTTTTGAACACACCTCGTATTCATCGTCATGTTATTCAAATTATCTACTTCAAGTAATAAGGTTTTCTGAGATATCGCGGTGAAAGAATATTGAAAGATTCTGACATATAAAAGGTAAACCCTTTGATCAGTTTATCCTCCAGATTGCTTTGTCAATTAGAGTTGATTAAATTATCCATTTTACAAGTTTATAAGCAATACATTCCGATAAAATAGAAATATATGGAATGTAATGATATACAAAAAAAGCTTTAGAACTGTTTTTAATACTCCACGAGCAATGCCTTTTCAACATTTTCTATATTGGCAAACGTTACTTAGTACAGTTTACACACATAAAAAATAACAACTAGGGCCTAAATTAAAGGTAACTTAACACACAGAAAAGCGTACAGTAAAGAGTACAACAACAACAAAAAAGGACGTAAATAAAAACTTACGATTTTTTATATATATAAAAACAGTACTTATCTTCTATTGAAGGGTTGATAAAGAGCGGAACGGGGTTACACAGGTATGCCAGGAGATCACCAGAAACAGAGAACGTCTCCACAAAACTCACTCCAGGAAGAGTCCTCGCATACGTATAATCACCCTTTATATACAAACATGGCCACATATCTACAAACAGAAGGCGTGGGAGATTAGTTCGTTAATCAAGTACAAATAAACAATAAACTTTCCACCTAACTGATAAGCTTGAACTGATTAT
>CP092874.1:40574046-40653302 GCA_030710605.1 Cordylochernes scorpioides
TGGATCCGGTATCTGTGCTAAATATTTTGATTGAGCTGATTTCCAGTATTTATAAAAAGCAAATGCAAAGGGTCTGGATTTTACGACTTTTTCCATTAAAACATAAGGCGAATTGCTATTATAGCCGTCTCTTGACGAAGAAAGAAAAATATAGCCATATCAACCAATAATTTATTTACCTTCCGATGTTTCAGTGACCTGTTGTCATTCTCCTCAGGGGAATGGTTATTTTGAATCCTAGTTCACTTATATACATATTAACAACAACAAAAATGATTTTAATAGGGCCCATTGCCCTTCGCTATACAACAACAAAATAATACAGTATTTTTTTTCTCCTTTCCCCCATGTGCACGTGAGCCTTTGTTTGAAAAGGGATTTATTAAACATCTGTTCTAAAACATTTCCTCACTACTTCTTTTGTGTATGAATCTATATACAATTGATCTGTAGAAATTATAGAGTTCTATTGCTATTTTTCTCTTTTCTGAAATAGTTCTCAGCGTCTTCAGTGGGTTTCTAAATCTCCAGAAGGTCTTTTTAAGAGTTTTTTCTCTTTTTTCTTTCTTTCTTGAATAAGCTGTTCTATTTTTGTTTTCATAATCTTAGGAAGTTCTTTTTTAATTGTATCATAGTTCGGTGGAGGTTCAGCCATGACTGACCACAACAGTTGATTATATCATCAACGGTTTTGTATAATCCTATAGTTTTTTGACATTTGATGTACTTCTTTCAGTCTGTTCCAGCATAATTTGGTAGTCTGTACTCGTCCATTTCCAGTATTCTCATGTAGTATTTCAATGTTAATTTTGTGGCGGTAGCAGTAAGTGAGATTCTTCCAGTTTCCAATCTTAGTATGTGCCCCGGGATATATCTAGGTAAATCAAGAAAGTTTTTTATAAATGAGGTTTGAAGTTGCTCTATAATTTCCCCATTATCGCAGGCCCACACTGGGGCCGCGTAAAAATAATTGATTTTATCGAAGATTCAAATAGTTTGAATGCAACTTCTATCGAATCGATTTTTTCTCTTTTTAAAACCAATGGTTGAGTTTAGTGCGGTATATGCCTTTGCTTTGAAAACTAGCGCAGCTTGTCTGGTACTGTGTGTGTTTGTATAGGGGAATCCCAGATATGTTATTCTAGGGGTGACAGTCAACGGAGTGCCTCCCAGAACCAGTTTTCATTTCTTGCTGGTCTTCCACCATTATTTTTTTTTTTTTTTCATTTAAAACTAATTTATTTTCCTTCAGATAAGTTCTAAGTAAATTGATTTTGCTTTGCAAATTGATTTTTGATTCTCCTATTATTGCTATGTCATCTGCATACATGAGAAGATGAAGGAAGCCGAAGTCTGGAAGATAGAATCCTGTAAGTGAAGAATTATTATAATATTCAATTAGATCAGATATATAAGTTATAAATAGTAGAGGTGACAGTGGCTCTCCTTGTAAAACTCCGGAATCAACCTTTCCATCTAACTGAGATTTTTGCTGCCTCATAATAACTTTTTATTATTGATATAACCTTGGGCTGATTCCCATTTTTTGTAATTTATTCCAGAGTATTTCGTGAGGAACTGTGTCGAATGCCTTGGTCAAATCAACAAAGAAAACGTATAGTTTACCTCGTTTCTTTCTTAAAGATAGTTGGATAAGGGTATTCAGGGTAAAAATATGGTCTAGACATGAGCGTTTTTCGGAATCCTGCTTGATTTTCTCCTATATAATGTTTTCTCAATCCAATTGTTGAGTCTGTTTCTTAGAATTGAGGTAAATAATTTGGACATATTGCTGCATAGTGCAATTCCTCTGTAGTTAGATGGGTTATTTCTGTCCCGTTTTTGAAAAAGGATGTATAATTGAATTCGTCCAAATCTCTGGATATTTCTCTGTTATCATTATCTTGTTGAATATAGTTCTTAGTTTTTCTAGAATAGGTATTGGTAATTTCTTTAAAAGTTCATTGGGAATATTATCCGGTCCTGCTGCTTTTCCATCCGCTAAACTTTTAATTTCGGCTTTGATCTCATCAAGCGTTATTTTTATATCTAATTCTTCCCACCTGATCATCAGGTTTGCTTTATGGAAGGGTTCATTGTGCCTTTATTTAGCAGTTTCTTGTAGAAGATAAACCAGTCCTTATATCTATCAGCTGATAGGGTTACTTTTTTTCTGAGAATAGATAGAGCGCTCCAGAAAGATTTGGGATCTCTAGCATTTTTTATTTTGTCTATTTTGTCTTTATTAAATTTATATCTTTTTGTTTTTAGTAATTTTAAGTATTTCTTCCTATCTTCTATGTATTTTTTCCGGTCCTGTTTTCGGCTGAATTAGTATATTTTTAAACTTGATTTAGTTGTGTTTTTCATTTGATAGCATTCCCTATCGTACCAGGGCTTAGATATTGTGTTGCATTTATTTACTATTTTGGTAATATTTGATAGTTCCATTGCCTTGAAAATTTGCTCGGTGAAATTTGCAGTCATTGTATCAATATCTGTAGCGATGTCATATATTTCTTCTAGTGCATCCAGATTTCGTTTTAGTATTTTCATTTTGAGACCAGTCGTATTTTCTGAATGGTATCACGTTTTTTGTGTTGATTGCTTCTGTTTATGATCTGTATTTAGTAATTATTGGTAGATGGTCAGAATAGGGGAGTTCTTCTATCCACATATCAGATATGTTCTTTGTGTGAACATAAAGTAGTCGGAGACTGATGAACCTCTATCTGACACAAAGGTAAATGAACCTTCTGTGTCTCCTTTTGTTCTTCCATTTGCTATTGTTATTGAGTTTGAATCATTGAAGGCAATGAGTCTTTCTGATAATGGAGAAATTATTTGGTCTTTGGAATGTCTGTGCTTATTTAGGGTTGTTTCCAATTGTAATGGGTTGTGCAGACTGCCCCTGTTCCCTGTTCTTATATTTATGTCACCAGCAATCACGACTTCATTGCACACTTTATTTGGATATTCAATCTGATTTATCAATTTAGTTACATTTTGTTCATGTGATGCATTGGGGGGTAGGTATGTAAAAAGCAGACATGTATTCACATCAGACCCATCGATTAATTTGTTTATAATTATTTATCCAACAGGAACCTATTTTTTTTAATTGTAATTGTAAATTTTTCCTAAGCCCTACTATAATTCCTCCGGAAGCTCTTCCCTTTATTTCTTCTTAATTGCTGGGAGTTGTATAATATGGTAATCCTCTGTCAAAATTTTGGTTTCTTCTATAAGCCATGTTTCAGTAATTGCAAACACTTCGAATTTTTTAAAATAGTCTATGAGTGAAAATAACGATATAATTCTGTGGTATCCGTTAATATTCCAGTGTAGTAATCTAATTGTCGCATTCTTAGCAGGAAACTGTTTGGAATTTTTTTTAGAATTTGGTTGCAGCCCGATATTCAAATTTCAGGTGTTTGCTATATGGATATTCCGGTGGCATTAACTACCTGGCCGTTTTTAACCTGGTAACTGACACCGTTTACAAGCAGCCTATTATCCCTCAGTTTCGCTAGTACCCCTCTCTGACAGTTCTTTCTTTTGGCTTCAAGATGCGTCTTTGATCTCGGATTTTAGGGCTATAGTCCTTGCTTATGAAAATCCTATCATCCCTGAGTCTGCCTGAGTTCCTGAATATTTTTGTTCTAATTGTTTGCTTCGGTTGCAACTATGACAGGGGCACTAGGTCTTCTTGACAGACGGTGGCAGCGTGTTATCTCCAATACCTCTGTAATTAGCAATTTTTCCATTGTTATTTTTGTGACTGTTGACAGAGTCTCATCAATTTTCATTTTCAGTTCCATTTAATCCGTATATTACGAGGTAGTTTTCCCTGAGCTTTCTCTCCATTGATTCGACATGTTCCTCCAATCTCAGTACCCTAGCATCATTCGCAGTAACCGCTTCCATTCCTACTTATATGCATATATGATTTCTAAAATAAATGTGAAGCGTGTCACGTATTTGTATATATATAGAGGAGATAAAAGTTAATATTTTTTGTGTTAAAGGTAAATAATAAAAGTTGTTTATGTGTATTATATTAAATCGTATTAAGAGAGAAATAGGTAATAAAAGTAATTATATTGGTTAGAATCAGTTTATATTGATGTTTTTTTATAGAAAAATTATAAAAAAAATAAAAAAAAATTATAACAACGTAACGTCTTTTGTATTCGGTTTTGTTACCCGTCATTTAGACATACTCTGATAGATATATAGGAATAAAGGAAGAGATTTATGATGATTATATATATATTTTTTGTAAAAGAGAAAAAAAGATAAAGAAAGAACCATACACTTTTATTTCAAACAAGATAGAAAAAGTGATAGGGAGTTAGTTTTTTATATATAGTTTGTATAATTAAAGATTTTTGAAGTATTTTTGTATTTTATAATTTTTATATTTAATTAAAATATAATTAATAGAGTTTTTGTATTTTTAAATTATTATTATTTTTATTAATATTTTTTTTTATAAAGTTAGAATAAATTATATAGTGTTTACCTAGATAAAGAAAGATAAACATATTTAAATATTTGCCAATTATAAAATATGTTTTGGAATCCTAATGTAGATCAGGACAATACAATAAGAGGAGATGATATTATAGGAAAGAGAAATCTGTGGTATCAGGGCTTCAGATTAAAATACCACACCATTTCACCCTTCCACATTATGGTTAGATTTCTTTGTTATTCTGTAGAAAGAATTCTATTTCATAACAAAAAGGTAATAAGTTGGCTAGTAGAGGACTGGATGAGGTTCCCATAGGAACACCTTTAGACTAAATATATATTTTGTTTTTAAAATATATAATTAAAATTTAAGGAAGTTTCAAGTAATTTTTAATATCTAAATAGTAAGTATTATTATCTAAATTAAATGTTTTATATTTGTTGTGAATATAATTGAATATGAAAATGTTTTGTCATTAATGAATTCGTTTATTAAGCTGTGAATTTTATTATTGAGGTCTTCTAAACGTATTTTAGAGTAAAGATCTTCAAAATCAAATGTATGAATTGTATTGATCTTTGGTAGATTAATCGTTAAGAAGTTAATATTTTTAAAATTAGAATTGATGAATTTATAATCATGTTTGTTAGTTATTTTATTTATGATGAATTGAAGTGTTGAAGCTAGTTTCAAATCTGTTTTTTTTATGGCTGATTTATTCCTGATGTGATTGTTCTAAATTAGATTGGTGTTTTGTGTAATTTAGGAATAATATACATTTTCTGTATGTTTGTGTTTTTGTTGTAATTTATAATATATTCTCATTCAATGGATATATCCTAAAATTAATAGTGGAATACCATGAAAAAATGTACATGTATAAGGAGTTCGTTTGTTTCTAATGATGATGAATATCTTCTGGAATGACGTCATTAATGGCGCATGCGTAATTCATTTCATTTTTAACATTGTTGTGAGATCAGGAACGGGCGGTGATGACCTACAGATTCACTGCTTAAGGGTAGATTTGAATAATGGAAGATATATTGGATCAGAAAACTTTATTCACGATATTTAATAATGATAAATATTTTCATGCACACACACACAACACACACACACACACATCAACACCATACAAAGACCACGTTAAAGGATTCTAAAAGAGCAATCGACCAAATGATATCTATCTATCCAGGGAACTTCACAGTATTTATGGTCAGGTCGTGGATGTTTCTCAGTTCGCAGAAACAATTGTGCAAACCAACACATGGCTTGGGTTATATTTAGTTTACACGATATTTTGTGTGAGCTAACAGGAGCTGATTCAACGAAGTGTTCGAAGTTGGAAGAGTTATTAAGAAAGTTTATTTGACCGTTAAGTTTTTATGATTGAAAATATATTTCTATAATTAATATATCATATCAATTAATTCTAATTATTTTATTAACTAATCATTATTATAATATTATGTTGCTAAGCTAATTTTTCCCCATTACTTGCTTCTCAGTTAGTTTGTGCAAATAAATTTAATTATATTTTTTTAATATGAAAATTGCCTTGTGGCGCTATTCTGAGGTTTATATTTACTAATTTTCTGTGTGACATGATCAAAATTAAAATATTCATATACTCAATTTCTATTATATTATATGTCTTTTAAAAACATATCGTTTTTTAAAGCGAACTATGCTACGTATTAATATATTTCAGACGATTATTTTGTTTCTCGCATCAATATCACGAATATATATATATATTTCAATTATAAAAATAAAAAATACAAATCAATATATAATAAAAAATCTGAAATAAAATAAACAAAAAAAAACTATATAAAGCGACAAAAAAACAATCAAAAATGGTGTCAAAAGAACAATTTCTGGAGTTGTTCTTTTAAAAAAAGATGAAGGATCGGCTCATTTAACTCTAATTGTTTCTATGGGGAATAAACCTGGTAGTTCCCAACTTGAATTTAATTTCTATCTTCCATATATTATATATATAGTCATTTGTTCTCTAATAAATATAACTCATATCTTAAATTACCTTTTATATCTCTACACAGTGTGTTGGCTCTGTTAATTTTTAAAATTGCTTTTTTAAATTTTATTCCCAGTTATAGAAATGTATTTGATATATTAAATAAGTAATTTAAAAATTGATTCATCTGTTTTTTTATTATTTTATAAATATAATTTCTTATTTATTTTTCTGTTATACTTGTCTTTTGACAGCCCGACATTATAATTCTTAAAAATCCTTTTGTGATATAATTGAGTGTACTTCTCTATGTGAGAATTGAATAAATACTACGCGATTGTAGTACATAGAAATACCTCTCTAAACTTAATCGAGTTAGGCCTCGCCAATCCACACTATCAGCGCCATACTCTTCATTTCTTGCAGAAGGCCATTGGCTTTGCCCACGTCAATAGAAATTGTCAAAGACCGGCCACTTTTGCATTTGGCTAAATATAAACATTTTACTCGACTTAAATCTCCTAAATATAGATGAAAAATACAACGGGTTTATGGAGACGATTTTTTTTAATTAAGGTAATCTCACGTTTTCAGGGCATATCTTCCTTTCTACAGGAGAACATAAACGAATAAAATAACGTCGTTAGAAAATAACTATCTAGTATCTAACGGTGTTTATTATTATATGTTTTATTATTCCTGTGGAAGGGCAGAGATGCCCGAAAGCTCGAGATTACATTTATAAAAAGAAGTTCATCTAAGCTGTTGTATTATTTTAAAATATAAAATTGGAAACTGATCACTCGCTGAGAACTTGATTCCACTTTAACCACGTATACATGACAGCAACGTTAGGCTGGTCCTCATCAGATGCTTGCACATTCAATATGTAAATAGGTAAACATTTCCTGATCACTCAAATAAGCAAAATGGTCTGACTGTACTGACCAGCCATTTTTGAAAAAAAAAAAAGGATTCCATTCGATTAAATCCAAGATAGTCAATATATTCGATTGGTGCTTTTCTTGAGAATTTATTGAAAATCAAAGCCTGATTTTTTCATGATAAAGTGTCTAAAATATTCATATGGAAATTATGCAGGGAAGAGAGATTGATCTATAAAAAATAAAGGTAATCTCTCCCGTCAAATTAAACGATGAAACTAAACGCCATCTATTGATCGTCGTCGCAAATTAGTGACCTCGTGTTGGTAGCAAAGCCACAACACCAGCTTTGGCAAACTGAAAAGCGTCCATCTGGAGACTATGGTTTCAGGCTAATGGCACTCGTCGGTTTTATAGATCAATTTCCTTCCAGGAAAATCACTACCTAGGTTTTCGCCGTGGATTTGGACTAGCCACTTTACCAGATAAACACCTCAGGCCATAGCCTGAGTCCATGGTCTCCAGATGGACGCTTCTCAGTTTGTCAAAGCTAGTGTTGTGGCTTTGTCACCGACTCGAGGCCGCTAGTTTGCGGCGACAGTCAATAGATGGCGTCTAGTTTAGACATTTAATTTGACGTGAGCGGCGCCCTATGCTTTTATAGATTAATTTCCTCCCGTTAAAAAATGTTCCATCTATATATACTATATTTATTCCACCCACACTCATTATAATTTATATATATTGTATATATACAGTAGAACCCCCATGGAACTCAGGCTAGAAGATACTTCTCCTCTACACTAGGGCTGTTTTAATAACTTAAAAATAATATTTTAATATTTATTTACTCTATGGCAAGAGAATAACTCTCCCTAAAGGACAATTTTGCTCTGCAAATAGGTGGCTTTTACTGAGAGGTTCTCTACTGTTCTTATTAAAAATAAAATAGGCATATCTGACCACTAACATTATCATATTTCAGATGGCAGAGAGCGCCATTTAGTGGAACAGAAATCAACTAAAAGTTGATTTAACCTGTTCCCTGATATTTCGCCAACCCATTTCATTGATAAATCAAGAAAAGCCAAAAAAATACAAAAGCCAAAAAAAAAAACGCTCATGTTAGTTATAGGATATGCCTAATTTATTTTTATCATGAACTCCTGACCTCTCTTTCATATATATAAAGTTTATAAATTCAGAAAAAATGCCAACCTGTATACTATGGTTTTATATATAATATATATATACAGGTTGGCTTTTTGTTTGAATTTACCAAATATTGCGTTGTGGCTCATTCATAATCACCATTAGTAAAGTTTTTACTAGGGTTATTGAAAAAATGCATATCGTTTTGATGCATAATTAAAAGAAGAGATACCTCTCTAGGTACATGAATATACTTCTCTCGGAACTTTATATGCGGGAGGATGGTATTCCTGTACCAAAAATATAGGAGTATAAACACTTTTTTGATTTTCAATATTAAAAAAAAAAAAAAAAACATTGATAGTATTCTATCTCTTTACATATACACCTATCCCCCGATTTACACGGTACTTTTTTTACACGTTTTCGCTTTTACACGGTTTTTCAAATAAGTTTTTTGTTTTGTTTTTATCTCACTATACTAAATGCTACTGTGATTGAACACATGCGCTGTGTGCACATCTCACGAGGAATCCCGAGCTTATGTGCTGACTACATATTTTAACCTGCCAATGCATTTTATTTTTATTTCTGTGTACACCTATCCCCCGATTTACACGTTTTTCTCAGGAACGTATCTACCGTGTAAATCGGGGGATAGGTGTATTGCGTTATTTGACGATAATATTTAGCCCCCTTTGCCTATCAAACAACGAATTATAATCATTATTAGCGCGCGCTATTCGTTTGTTGTAGATTAAAAGACAAAACCAATAAGGATTATAATTCACAATTTTAAAATATAGTATATGGCGCTATTAGAATATAATTTCAAAAAAAGAGTATTTATGGAGGGACTCTTAAAATAGAAGTGAAGGGGTATTTAAGTGCTCTTTAGTATCTAGCAAAGCAAAGACCTTATAAAAGACGATATTTTGAACTATATTCTGTGAGGCCACTGGACATGCGTTGGACCTCGAGGCTGTTGGGCTACCTGCGCTACTTGGAGTATAGGAGCTCCATCTATGCTATCTGTATAAGACCGGTGGTCTTAATAAAGTTGTATGTGTGTGTAAGTACTATATTCTATGAACAATCTTGATATTTTAGAGATCTGTCAGACAATAGAAGTATAGCCTACCAGATACTTGGATCAAGTACTTCAAGATGGGAGCGTTGCCTGTGACCTCAGGAGGACTCCAGGCCAGTAGAGCCGACCTACTGGAGACCTGGAGTACGCGGGGTAAACCTGGAGATCCCGGGGGTTCTGAAATCACATTTAAACACTTTCCTTTTACCTAAATTATTAAGTTATATCATAAATATTGTTTAACTATTGCAAGAATACGTTTTGGATGGTAGACTCTCCTACCATTTGGAAAACATTGAACATCCTGGTCTCTCTTGTAGGTGATCTTTTAGTGCTGATGACTTTTTATTAGGTGAAGATAGCGGCTACCTGGCCGGAATTTATAGTTCTTCGAATTAAATATACTTCGGTCAGTATAAAGCTTTTTATTATCTCGACCATTCGACAAAAATCTTTTGTCCTCGTCAGGAGCAAATAAAAATCAAAGCATTTGGCAAGGCGTTAAATTTTCGTCGAAACGTCGAGATAAAAAAAAAAAGATTTATACTGGTCGAAGTAGCTTTAATTTTAAGAACTTTTTATTAGGTGTTACCATTTCTTATTTCAGAAAGTCAGAAAATCAAATCATTTTGAATATAAAATATATCCATTTGTCCCATTTACTTATATTATTTAGCAGATTTAAGATTTTTTGAAGAGGTTCAATGAAAAATTTGAATGGAATCAGCTCTATAGAACATCCCTGTGTTTATTAAGTTTAACAGTTCTCCCAGGGTATCAGGATTGTCTAGCAGCGAGGGATGATTTAGCTTGATATTTAAATAAGGATTCAATTAAGGAGCATTTTCTATATAAGAGTTCCCGTATTTATTTCCAGGATTTAATGGGTTGTAATTCAGATGGGATAATCCAACGCGTGCGTGGTTAGCTTTTCTTGATTAATCAAGAATGGGTATTTGGTAATTCTGGAATAATTAAAAATCAACGAATAATTGGTATTTATTCCGATAGATGGCGCCAGCTATCATCAACTTTCAGTTGCACGATAAAGAGATTCCCCATTCTTTTTTCATAATCCTCATATAAATCTTGTTGAAGACTCTATTCAAGGATGAGCAGCACTAGCCTTTGGGTAACAGCCCACTATCCATAGATGGTCAACTGAACAGAATCGAGAACTAAGAAAGAAAAATCTCAATGTTCGCCACAATATACGTTCTGAGATATAGTACTTTCATTCAAGAAATAGTTATATACATTAATTGTACATTGCATATATAAATAGAAAAATATTTGAATTATAAAATATAGTTATATTTGAAATGACCTTCACAAATTGAATAAAGTAATTTCCATTTTCGGGCCAATTGCAGAAGCACATTGTGTTTTAATTGAAAAATTAAAGGCGAACTAAAAAGGTTTGATATAAAATAACTATTTTAAAAATAAGTAACCTTGTGATTTTATCCTAAAATTAAAATAGAACTCAAAAGGTTTGATAAAATAATTAGATTTGAAAAATTAACCTTGATGCAAAGTGGTTTTATGCTATACCAATGTTTTATATGGTCCTAAAGTTATAGAAGGGAACTCTATCGAATTTGTCTTTCAAACGCTTGATCCAATTGCCCCATATAGAACTGTATATTAATGCTAGGCTGTTTGTTGTTTTGAACCATTCGTCCCACAAACAGGCTTCGAAATAAAGAAACTCTTTGTTCTAATTTTTGACTTTACCAAAAGTTATGGCTTCCACACTGGTAACTGTAGAACTTCCTAATGAAAATACCTATCTATTTCTAAGAAGATTTTACATCATAGACACGCTCAAAATTTAAAAAGATGTTTCACAGAAACAATGCATTACATTCGAAATAAATTTGATTTTAGCAGCCTGGATTCCGAACAAAAGAGGTTAGCACAGGGAAAGCTCGCATAAAAGGCCTGTGTTCTACAGAAATAAAAGGCTTACCTTGTACCAGGAGCTGGACTGAGGCGGTTGCCGTGCCGTGGGGATTGGTCAACGTACAGACATAGAGTCCTCCGTCCTCGGACCTCACCGATTCCACCACCAACTCGGTCAGTCCGGGCTGGACCCCCCTCTGGCTAAATCTGGCTGGGCAGCACCCACACGGCAACTGACATCGGGACTGAAGAAGTTCTTACAGGATGGCAGAAACCTTATCTGTGTGAGAAAGTCTCTATCTTTCTCCTGGACTCGAGGAAGAAGTTTCCACACGGAACATTACTCTAAGTGGAGATGTTACAGTAAGAAAACGTATGTGATTCTGAGAAGACTTCATCGCCCCTTATCCCGTAATAAGGGATTTTTAAACAGAGAGAACTTGCTTCATTCTGAAAAGAAAGAATGTTGAAGAGAGAGAGAGAGAAAGTACATCTCCATCTACAAGAATATTTATCTAACATTGCTTCAACTGTGACTGAAGCACTTCCTACTGAAAAGACCTATCTATTTCTAAGACCTACCTATTTCTTAAAATCAAAGATACTTCGGCCAGTAAATCTTTTATTATCTCTTATTATCATCGATTTACTGGCCGAAGTATCTTTGATTTTAAGAACTAAGAATGTTTTCAGTTTAACGTTAATGAAAACATGCACCATCTCGCTGAATAAACAACAATAAACTTTTATTTACTTTTTTCTCAGAATACCTTTTCATGATTAACTACGACAAGCCAATGTAAGTTTTCGAGCTGTTGGTATCTGTTAACAATGAAATTGAGTTTCTACCATATCACCTAGGATTTACAAAACATCAATCTGTTACAAGTGTGTGTTAGTGGCTTCAATTGAATCATTCGATCGAACATAATCCTCCCATTCTGGAAATTACTCTCTAGCCCATTTCCTTCTCTCAACATCTCTATTAATACCATTCCTCTAACCATCAAATGATATTTGCCATACAAATTTCATGGGTGTAATCTCCAAAAAAGCCTTCCACGGTAATTTATGCTGATGGTTTCTAACCACTTAACAATATTACAATATAAAACTTTGTGGAAAACTTCCCTTTTTTTCGTGTGTGTGGCACAATAAATGGAAGTATAGGGCTGGAGTTGATTTAACTAACATAATTTTATAAACACCTTTATGCAATATTTGGTAGTTATATAACAAGATGTACATGATAATCATGGTGGGGAGAAGGTTGTGATTGATTATACTGTAAGTACACTACATGTCTGGGGGTCGGTGGAAGGGTGGTCTAAACCGTTGGTTTTCGACCGCTACGACCCAGAATCGAATCCCGCATTGGTCACTTTTTTTCTGATTTTAAAACAAATGCTATGGCCCCCGAATCTTGCAAATGTCCAACCCCACCAGCGAGTGCATGTAACCAAACGGAGCTCTGACACATTTGTATGTGCAAAGTCGAACTGCTTCTCAGAGAGTTTAGCCTTCCTGTTCGTACTTCAGTGTAGTACATGCTAATATAGGTTTAGGTTGACAATGTACTAGTAATATACCAATGATTTAGACCCTTTTCGCCGAAAAGAACCGATTTTATGCTTCTAATTCTTCTCATTAGAGATGGTTGAAGAAAATGTTAGATAGACACTGGGAATTTTTCTCACCTGGAGTCCAGGGGCCTTGAGTCCCTCTCCCAGGACGTCTTGATGGGGGCGTCTCCAGTAGCCTGACAGCGTAGCACCGCGGGGCGACCTCGGGGGACCGCGAGGGTGGAGTAGCTGGGGAGTCGGCGGTCAGCTGAGGGGGCACTGGGGGCACATCGACATGGGAGATTGGCTAAATAGATTCGACAATATTCTAACCCAGGGGTCAGAAAACTTTTGAGTCGGAAGAGTCAAAAATTATAATTTACAAAAATTCAAAGTTTTTAAAGAGCCACAAAATTTTTTCTTTCCAACAATAAACAGTACTCGCATAAATAATATCCGCGTATTCAACTATAAAAAGAGCCGCAGCTTCACATCCAAAGACCCGCATGTAGCTCGCGGACTGCAGTTTGCCGACCTCTGTTCTAACCGATAATGATATCAGAAATTTGAACTATTTTTGACTCGTATGCTTCTTTTTAAATAAATCAATTTTCTACTGCCCTTACTGTAATAAAAAAATAATGAGAAGATTCACCACTGATGTGTGAGATCCAGGCCCTCCCAATATATTTATTATATCAGTAAGGGCAGTAGAAAAATATTTTATTTAAAAAGAAGCATACTAGTCAAATTTATGATTTCAGATAACGCGCTAATGTATCTTCTAGATACTGATATGTTAGAGAAAATAAGCATCTCCTGAGAAAGAGAGAGTGAGAGAGATCGATCAACTGAAAGGTGCTGATGGCTTGCGCCATCTGTCGGAATAAATATCAAATAATAGTTGATTATTAATTTTTTCTTAATATTAGTTAAATACTATTTCTTGATAAATCATTGATCATTCTGTAATAATTCAAAACCAACGATTTGTAGATATTTATTCAGACAGATGGCGCAAGACATCAGAAACTACCAGGTGCACGATCAGAAAATGCTTTTTTTTTTCTTAATTTATCAATTTGACAATTTTATGACAATTAACATAATTTTATTGACATCTTGTCAATACATGCAAAAATGCAGTCTCTGCACTATTTTATTAACTTTATCAACTTGAATCAAGTACAATTTTATTTTTTTTTTTACAATATAACACAATTCACCTCTTGGAACGAGGAATAATCGCTTAATATTTCTTTAAAAAAAGAAAGTAAATTGTCGGGTGAAGAGCGTTTTTTTTTTTCGGTTGAGCCTAATGCTCGCACCTATTGGCTAAGGGAATATAGGGTATAAGGACAGAGCTTAGGGGACATTATAAGAGCCAATACAAGACAAGCTTCATCTCATCCAATGATTCTATTTATTTATTTTTAAATAACATTTTTTAAAATAGTTGCTCAAAACTTAACTCGCGGCAGAACCCAGGTCTTCTAGCTAGGTTTGAAGAAGAGATCGTGTAGGAATATCTAGTGAAAAGAAACCAAATAGAATTTCATACTGTATATATTAACCTCTAAATTCATAATAAAATTATGAAAACGATTAAAAATACAGAAATATTTTCTCACAATGAGTTTTTTTAAATCTTAAAATATTAGTTTTCAAGCGATAATCGCTCTTCAACGGGCTTAAAAAAGACATAGACTGTATCTTACAAGAAATATTTACGATACACACGCGCGCAGCGTGGATATTTACCACTGAAATTTTAAAATTATTATCGCTTGACCCCGAAACTACTCCTCCAAATGCTTCGAAACATCAAGCAAGGATCTACCTCCACAACAAACCTGACCGGCCATGGTTACATTCAGGCAGACCTTGCAACGGTATCGAAAGAAGACCCAACTTGCCCCCACTGCCAAGATGAAGACCAAACCGTAGACCACCTACTCTTCACTTGCCCAACCTTCCAATACCAAAGATTCCAGACAGCCACTCTCCTAGGTATCACCAACATATGTCCAGCATCCCTAGAAAATCTCCTAAGAAAGAAATCTGCCTGGCGACACCTCATTAATTGGACTTCCACTGGCATTGTATATAAATCCAAGAAGACTTAGGTCAGAAGGACATCCCGGGTAGTTGGCGACTTCTGTACGCTCCAGGAACCTGGGTTACTTAAATAAATAATAATAATTATCGCTTGAAAGCTAGAATTTTAAAATGAAAAGAAACTCATTGTGATAAATAATTTTTGTATTTTTAACCTCTAAATATTCTTCTCTTTCTTGATTTTCAATATTATACCTTATAAGTATCTTTAAAAATTAAAATTAAATTACCCAGACATATATAAACGCCCCTATTCTTGTTAATTTGTTGATGGAAGTTTCTTTTACTAACATATCGCACACGTGACGTGCGGTACTGGAACTTGATTATATGAACGTACTATAGGTGTTTATGTAATAGCAAGGTTGTATAGTATATATAAACATGTATGCAAAAACAAAAATATAAAAAAGGTCAGATGTGGATTTTAAAATAAAAAAGGCATATCCTAACCAGGTTCACATGAGCATTTCTAGATGGCAGAGCGCCAACAGCGCGAAACGCGTTCGTGGTTGACTTTTCTTGATTTATCGAGAAATTGGTTTGGTCAAATATCACGGAACAAGTAAAATACCCGTTTAGTTTATTTTTGTTCAACTAGATGGCGCTCTGTCATCTAGAAAAGCTCATGTTAACCTGGTCAGGATAACGGCTGTCTACCCGTTATAGAAATACAATTTATTTTATAAAAATAAACCTAATCAAATAATGTACTGATATTTCTATCAAAATAAGTCTTTAAAAAGGCTTAATTAAAAATATTTCATAAATGCTCTTAATATATAGGTGAATTACGATAAAAAAAACGAAAGTAATTTGAATCGAAAACCAAAAATCATTTATTTTGATGATCTTTTCTAATTTGCATATCAGAAACTACTGCATATAAATGATGTAAAGGTTGACAATGAGGGATTTCATAGCTCTTGAAAATATATTGGGAAAAATGTCACGCTCAATTATTTCTATGAAACATCTCATTCCAACAGTGAATTATTTAAAGAAATTCCAGAGTACTGAAAAAGATAAACTGGGCGTTAGCGGATGAGGGCCTAGCAGCGATAGCTAGGAATGCTTGCCATTTCCTTTGTCTATGAGTGTGGCTAGTACTTTTTTTATTTGGCAGTGTGGACTGTATCTAGATAGGCCAGACCAGCTGAATATTACCCTTGAATTAGAGCCGTTCGATTCTTTATAAAACCTTCTGATTACATGAGCAACGTCAAGCCTCTTTGACTAGGTGAGTCTTCTAGCGCTAATTAATTGGAGCACAGACTCAAAGAACTAGACGGATTCGATGACTAACTACAAACACACTCGTTTTATTTGTCAAACTAACTGCTTTTATTTATTTAAAATTTGAATATTTAACTAAAGTAACAAAATTTACATAATAGGCGCGAAAATAAACTTGATTTGTATTTCATTACATGTACGAATAGCTGCTAAAGGAGAATCTATTTCTGTATAGATGCCAAATCAGTTTCTATATGTATATATCGATCCCAAGTTTGGTCGAAAATATTTAAATAGTTTCGAAAATTCTCAGATTTTTGAAGGGACAACTTTTTACAACATTTTTATGGAAGGCGCTGTGGAGTGCATATTGATTTCCAAGTTGGTATTCCGAAGATGGGAATATGAAAACGGCACAAGCTATCAAGTTGGGATGTTTGATAGGAAGCAAATCTAGACATCATCTTCCTTAAATAAAATAAATAGGTTTCTAAAGTTTTAATTCAAAACTTCTTCCTCTCTATTTGCAGTGAGGAGCAAAATGTCGAAAATAACTAGAAAAAAAGTGTTTAAAATATCATCTTTAAATTAGCGCCACATCTATCTAAGAAATTATAAACATTTTAAAACGCTATTTTTATTTTTTTAATATATGTAATTAGAATGTATTTCTACAGCACTTATCCTGCGATAATCAAAAATTGAAAGAGGGAGAGCATGATGGCTCATCAGTGGTGAACCCTCCCAGTGGTTTCGCTAATAGACATTTGCTTTTTAAATTTACTATAAAATAAACAAACAATAATATTCATTATGAATATTTCTATACACCCAATATATAATATACACTTGGTTCTTTTTTTATGCGGTAGATGCGTTCCAGGGAATCCGCATAAAAAAAAATCGCACAAAAAAAGACATACATTTATATGTAAAATGATGGATACGTTCCATTTATTAAAAATCGCCATAAACCTAATAATGTTTTAAAGTGCACCAGAAATCGCATAAAAAAAGATTTATAAATAATAAGATTTAATTTTTTTCTCATCTATTTTAATAAATGGCACATATGTGTGTTAATAACAAAAACAAAACTTAATATGTAAAAAAAAAACAAAACAAAACTTATATTTAAAATCATATTAAGAATGTTTTCATCATTATTCGCTGTCTGATAATGTGCGAACCCGTTTGTGGATTGGTGCAAGATCACTTTCATCACTTGACGATAAAATTACGTCATCAGATCTACATGGTAATGCTTCTTTGGAACTTCAGTGATTTTTTTTTCTTTGACAAGGTAGTCAGTAATCAAACGCTGTGATGGCTTGACTAGTTCTTTGTAGAGTTCTCTGTAGCCAGACATACAAAATTTCAGATCACGTTGGAATTTTAAGGCGCGTTCTACATCATTATCATTTTGAATAAAAAAAATTTCCAATTTACCGGAAAGTTGAAGGCCTTCCCGAAGTAATTTTTCGTCAGTGGAGTAACATCTTCCAGTTCGCTATCTACTGTTTCGAAATCTTTAGTAGCATCTACCATACTTTCCAAAATATCATCATCATTTAGGGCTTCGTCCACAAGCAATTCTTCTATATCATGCTCGCCAAAATCATCAAAACCTTCCCCACCTATTTCCTTAGCAATTGAAATAATATCTGATGTTACTATTGTTGTTCTATTTGATTCATTTCTCTTTGATACGCATTCAGGCCAAGCAGCTTTCCAAACATGCATTTAAGTTTGTGATTTTATCTCGGCAATTGCTAACGCAACATGATCTACACAGTTCAAGATATTAAAATTGTTTCCAAACTTCAGTAACTGTTATTGTATCGGATTCCAGTTTATCGAAAATGAATTGGAAAGTGAATTTTACATAATATTTTTTAAATGTTGAAATAATTCCCTGATCTAATGGTTGAATTAGGCTCGTTGTGTTTGGAGGGGAAAAAACTACCTTTATATTTGGGATGTTCTAAGTTTGGATGACCTGGTGCATTGTCAAGAATTAATTAAGATCTTAAATTCGAGACCCATCTCTTTCATATAATTTTCTACTTCGGGTACGAAGCATTTATTGAAACATTCAGTGAAAATAGCCGTTGTTACCCAGGCCTTCTTGTTTGCCATCCAATGTACGGGCAGTGTATTTAAGTCTTTTCCTTTTAATGCACGTGGTTTTAAAGATCGATTTACAAGCAGCGGTTTTAACATTCGATCGCCAGATGCATTGCTGCACAGCAATAAAGTAACTCGATCTTTAGCAGCTTTAAAACCACTGGCATTTTTTTCGGACTTTGCAATGTAAGTACGGGTTGGCTTTTTTTCCAAAACAATCCTGTTTCATCAGCATTGAAGATTTGATGGGCACAATATCCTCCATTTATAATTTAGCCAACTTTTCAGGATATTTTCTAGCAGCTTCTTCATCTGCAGAAGCCACCTCACCTTTTATTTTAGATTATGAAAAGAATGTCTTTTTATAAAACCAGTTAACCACCCTGTGCTGGCAGAGAATTGTGGATTACTTTCACGTGAAGATGTAGATGGCTCTGATTCTTTTAAATCCTTGTAAAATTTAAGGGCTTTCATCTTGATTAAATGTCCATCTAACGGAATTCTTTTTTGAGTTAAATCTTCAATTCAAATGACGAGAGCCTTTTCTGTTTTTTCTATTAAAGTGCCTCTTGAATATGATGAAATTTTAGAACTCAAATTTGTACCAGATCTGATGATCTTATTGCCGCTTCATTTTTTTTTTATTGCTCTTTATAGTAGATTCGCCTAAATTATAACGTTTACCTATTGCTGTTGATCTTTCTCCTTTCGCCAAGCAATCGAGAATTATAATTTTGGTTTCTAGCGAAATTGCACTTCTTTTTTGTTTTTTATTATTGTCACATTTTCTTTAAGAGGACTAAAAATTATAGAAAAAACTTATGTACAATTACGCACTAAAATTATTCAAAAAAACTTACAATTCACTTGAGTAAATTTATCTTCCGGTTTTCGGTAGTAACCTTCTTTCACAAAGTTTTATTTTCTAATGCTTTCCAATATGCAGGCTTTTTTAATTAGTTTCATACAAAAACAAAATGCAGCATAAAAACACGCAATTTTAACGAGGTATTTTTGTTTTTGTCTCTTTTGTTTTTAAGAACAAATCAAGAGAAAACATGTCAATAAAAGAAAAAATAAATTTGTAACGGCAGCTGGCACGCCGGCGGGTTTTCAGTTTTGATTTCGGTTTTGCACGAGTTGTGTAAGACACGGCAGGCGCGGAATAAAAGACATTGGAACTTCCCCTCTACTGTTTGTTGGATAACTTAACATACAACCAGGACGTTACAAAATTCTTTCTTTGTATTGATTGCGTAATAGTAGAGTTGTAGTTGTTATTCTTATTCGTTTTCAGAAAAGTGAATCACCAAAAAAAAAAAAATTCGAAATTCGAATAATTTTTTTTTCTTGCACCGCATAACTCCAAAACCGCATAAAAAAAAACGCATAAAAAGAGAACGAAGTGTATATCACAACAATGAATTGTCCACATTATTATAAATATCAGTTCGAATTATTCCTGTGATATGCTCTATGTATAATTTTTTAAAGCTTTCAAATAAGATTTGGATATGTCTCATCTTGAGATATAGAACGAATTATTTTATCAAGTCTTACAATTTGCTGTTAAAAACGGCAAGTTATATAAAGAACAAATGGGAAGAGAGACAAAAGATGTGACTCTTAGAAAAAGAGAGAGCTGTTTGGCGACAAGTGTCACAATTTGTCAAGTGAAGGAGGACTCGATTCCCTAAATGGAGAAAGGAGAAAATTGCTTTCATTTTGATCTTAATAGAGTATGAGAGTGGGGACACAATATGAAGAAAGTCTTTTATCGAAAATTGGTTCTTTGTGGTATTTCATGTCCGGAGTGAGGAAATTATAACTTTAGTTTCCATTTGGTCCCGGTATCTATTTATAAATCACTCTATTAAATATATAGAATTATCGATTGTTTCCCTATTATGTAAATTGATTTAGAAAGGTGTAAACAAATATTTGTGGCCGAATGATTCTTTTTTAATAAAAAAAAGCATCTTCACTTCTCTTATTGAAATGATTAAATATTAGTAGGTCCTGGCTCATCAGTTTATTTATTTACGCTTAATAGGCAATTTTGTGGATGTCTTTGTGGAATAGCAATGATAGAGAAGCACATATATAGATATATGTTGTTGAAATCGAGCAATCCATTCACACAAGATTATTTATAGAGAGCTGGGCATCTACCCCTATATATATATATAAGTCAGTGTATGTATGTATGTAGGTATGTTTGTCGGCTATAACATCTATAATACGTAATTAATCTGACTGAAAGTTTAACAGTATATTTAGTAGAATCTGTAAAAACTTACAATTTAATATTTCAGGTCTGTAACCGTATATTTTTCAATATATTTTCAAATTTGCTTTGCAAAATTTCCCTTTCGCTCGCAAGCAGCGCCTCTAGTGGTAAAGATGGGAGATAATATCAGCTGACCTAACCAACATGAAAAAACGTGTTTTTAAAAAGGCATAGAAAAAAATATAGAAGAGATATTTGTCGCATTTTTAGCCAGAAAAATTGAAATTGATAGGTTCTGGGCAAAATAGTTGTTTTTTAGTCAGAAAATGATGATGACAATATTGCTGTATTTTGTTTGATTATCAGATACAAAATTATATCGGGACAAATTCCAAAAAGCATAAATCAGGGGTGAAAACAGTTTATTTTTAGTATGCAGGAACAAAATTCTAACAGAAAAAATATTCATTCTAGCAGAAGACACAAAGCCAGATCATCTCTCTAAAATATCGCTTCTCAGACAGAAAGTTTGGAGCGGGACGTTTCACAAGAATGACATCCAAGGCGCCAATTTATGATTGTAACGACTAGTATTTGGATAAAAAACATTTAATCGGGTAAAACCCGGGCGTTGCCCGGGTCATTCGGCTAGTAGAAAATAAAAATAGCATCAATAGGAAGACAGAAATAACACAATCATACCTACAGTTAAAACAAAAATAGTCAAATTTATATAGCATTTTATTTCTGAAGATATAATAATTGAATAAAAATTAATTTAAATTACTTTAAATTATTTTCAAATATATTCAATACAGTTCTTACTGATGAACACAAAGCAATAACGCGCCATCTATACATCTATATATATAAAATGAATGTTTGTATGTTTGTATGTTTGTTTGTCTGTGTCTTTGTTTGTATGACTCCTATACAAATTCGCAGTAGATCACTAATTCAAACCAAAAATTCCATACATAGGTAAAAAATAACGAGGATGACGATAGGCTATTTTAAAATATATATAAATCATTTATTAAAACTATATATTCAAATTATTCAACTTAGCTCACGAGCAGCGCCCTCTAGAACACTCAGGCGGGCGATGGCGGCGCGCGACGATTGGCTGCCGGGGCAGCACGTGACTTCCCTTCCCCCTACCCCCCCCCCCCCCCCCGCCGAGTAAATGAGATCTCCCGGCTGACGGCCGGAGCAGCGCCTCTAGAACGCGTGACGATATTGACGGCGCGGGGCGCTCCCAGTTGGACAGTTGCGCGGGGCAGAGTGACCTCGCGGGTGCCCTCCGGGAACTACGTATATCTTCCATATGTAATATACATTTAATCGTGTAAACCCGGGCGTTGCCGGGTCATTCGTCTACAAATTCTCAGTAGTTCACTAATTCAAACCAAAATTTTACATAGGTAAAAGATACTGGGAAGACGATAGGCTATTTTAAAAAATTTTGCTTTTTAAAAATATTGCTGTATCATGTTTGATTATCAGATACAAAATTATATCGGGAAAAATTCCAAAGAAACAGAGACCAGGGTGAAACAGGGTACATTTAATAGGGTAAAACCCGGCGTTGCCCGGGTCATTCGGCTAGTATAAAATAAAAGGATTTAAAAGCGCGAATGTTTCTTTTATACATAAACGAACTTCTACTGTCCTTACTGCGATGAAAAAATATATTGGGAGGGCTTGGCTCATCAGTGGTGAACCCCCCAGCGGTTTCGCCAATTTCTTACTGATATTATAAAAATTATCAAATGAAAAAGCTTGGCTCATCAGTTGTGAACCTCTCAGCGGTTTCGCCAAATTAATTACAGGCCGCTACTATTGTGCTGAATTGGGTTTGTTATATGCCTTGCATTTGCTATGGAACATAGCTTAGGAGTATATAGGGAACTTATGTCTGGATATAAATTCGGCGAAACCATTGAGGATTCTTCACTGATGAGCCAAGCGCTCTCATAATATATTAATTTTTATCATTGCAGTAAAATCGGTATAGAATATATTTAATAATAAACACCAAATAAGATACATATTTCCAAAATCAATAGTTATAAACAATCAAATATATTACGAATATCTTTTGACATTTTTAATTTTTGCATCTTCGGTTGGCCTTCTTTATAGCTCGCATGATTAATGGCTGAATACAAGAAACCCATTGGCGAAAGGGAGAGAGAAAGAGATTTCAACAAAGTGTTTTCGACTCTTTGAGCCTCAGCTAATTGTTGAAAACGGGTGTTTTCATCGCCACTCAGAACATGTATGTAAAAGATATACGGAAAACAAATATTCTTAAATGATTTAAGTTAGTGTTGATTCGATATATCTAACCCAGAAGACTCTGGGAGAACCTACCGTGGACAAAGAGCCGCACCACCTTGCTAACGTCCTCTGGAAGGCCATTAGCAGCTCGGCATAGGTACCGCCCGGCATCTTCCAGCGTGGCCTCGAGTAAAGACAAGTGGTGCCGTTGGGTAGACTCTTCGTCGGTAAGTGGACGTCACTTCTTGATACTCCGACTGGTTTCCTGGACATTGGTGGACATCTTGGTGACATTTCTACATCTAGGTCCATCCTTGGTATTGCAGATAGCCTGTCAAACCTAACGACAGCCTAGATTTGGACTATTATACATGTCTATTATTTTGGTTGATCATAAACACCATTTTCAAGAATGTAATTCCAATCTCATATTGACAAAAAGATGCACAATTTGAAAAAAAAAAAAAAAAAACATGACCGGGAATACAATCAATTAAAAAATATTCGAATTAGTATTTTTACACATCAGGGGGTCGGTGGAAGGCTGGTTAAACCGTTTGGTTTTCGACCACTACGACCGGGTTCGATTCCCGCATTGGACACTTTTTTTCTGATTAAAAAAAATGCTCCAATGGCCCCCGATTCTTGCAAAAGTCCAACCCCACCCGCGAGTGCAAGTAACCAAACGGGGCTCTGGCACATTTGTAAGTGCAAAGTCGAACTGCTTTTCACATGTGTAGACATGTGGTGCGCTTACGGTAAAAGCAGTCGCTAACTACCCACCATGATAATCATGGCCTGTACCACGTGTACTAGGGATAATAATAATAATAAAAAACACATATTTTTCCTTAATGTGTCTCAAATGTGACTAGAATTATTTCCGATTAAGTTTCATATGCTAGAATTGAAGCTATGAAGTTTCTATCTAATCGAAAATCTAATAATTGAGGAAACACGGATCAGGAAGAAGAGCTTCTTTATATAAGAGGTCGATCGTACAAGTTTTCGTGCAGACGTCCTTCTACGGATACCCCCATTTATACCCGTAGAAGGACGTCTTGCACGAAAACTTGTACGATCGACCTCTTATATAAAGAAGCTCTTCTTCCTTATCCGTGTTTGTTCTTCTATAGCGGAAAGGGATACCATTGTTGTCTTAATTATTATATTTATTCAAAACGAGAAAGCTTTAGAAGAATCTTCTTATCCTCCATCAATGACGAAAGTTACCAAACGACATTTCAATCGATATCCTGCTATGGATGTTGATAAAGGAAATACTTCAAAAATCTCATCTTTTTATTCCGAAAAAAAATAATAACACAAATATAGATGTAATTTGAACAAAATTTCATTTTATATCTTACCATGCTTAAGGAGATTTTCCGGAAGTTCTTTGTTTTCGTCATGAATGAATAAAATAATTGAATATAAATAGAAAATTTGTCGTTAATTTTATTAAACAAGACACGAATATATGTTTCTCCATTTCTATCATACTATGTGATCGGAACAGGGAAATCTAGGTCTTAAATGCGATTAGGTCTTGAATATGGGATGCCTTAAATCGATAATTAACTATATTTCTTCTTCTTTTTTTTTTTGACAGATAATGGTAATATTGAATATTTTAAAAATATGTTGAGCATAATTAGTAATTGAAACTACTATGTAACTAAGGATTACATATACAATAAAAAAAATATATGCAGTATTTTCCAGTATTACTCATATACATTAACATATAAAAAAGTGAGATAAAATTTTGTCACAGTGTAGTAAGATGACGCGGATTTATTTAATTAAGATAAACATTTTTTATTTATAAATAAAGATCTAAAAGATAAAAAAAAATATTTCACAATAATAATAATCAACAAGGTACATGAAATATTAGTGGAGCCAATTTAATTCACGGGCAGATAAGTTTCTTTAATCATTGATTATTTAGTATTTAATTATTTATTCGCTGACAATATTATTAAATTCTAAACAAATAAGGAAAAGTCTTTTCAACAAGTTTCCGTTTATTACAAGGGAACATTGTACACAGTGGTCATTACTGTAGGACCAACAGAATACTGCCGACACGGTCCGTAGACAAGTCCATCAGTTCCAGCCCATGGACCTGCCCATATGTTACAGCTGCAATTTAACTAATGGCTTTCGTAATTGCTGACCTGGTATTATCTTGGCTCGGCCTTCGGTGCCTAGCTACTGGTATTGAGTGCCATGATGGAGGTCTGGTACTATCTTTGTTTGGCTTTCAATATTCGGTATTGGGGAAACATGATATTATAATTTTTTTCGGCCATCACTTACATTCATTGAAGATGGTAAAGCCCTTTAGTATCTTTGGTCTTCACATTCACACTCCCTGGAGATGGTAAAGCCTGGTATTATCTTTGCTCGGCCTTCTCGCACACTCCCTGGAGATGGTAAAGCCTGGTATTATCTTTGCTCGGCCTTTTCGCACACTCCCTGGAGATGGTAAAGCCTGGTATTTTCTTTGCTCGGCCTTCTCGCACACTCCTGGAGATGGTAAAGCCTGGTATTATCTTTGCTCGGACTTCTCGCACACTCTCTGGAGATGGTAAAGCCTGGTATTATCTTTGCTCGGCCTTCTCGCACACTCCCTGGAGATGGTTAGCCTGGTATTATCTTTGCTCGGCCTTCTCGCACACTCCCTGGAGATGGTAAAGCCTGGTATTATCTTTGCTCGGCCTTCTCGCACACTCCCTGGAGATGGTAAAGCCTGGTATTATCTTTGCTCGGCCTTCTCGCACACTCCCTGGAGATGGTAAAGCTGGTATTATCTTTGCTCGGCCTTCTCGCACACTCCCTGGAGATGGTAAAGTCTGGTATTATCTTTGCTCGGCCTTTACTACCTAGCTTGATAGTGTTTGGAATATCGAAGCTCATTTGTTTGATCTCTTAGATTTCCTATGTAAATATCAAAGAAGATAAAGTAATAGAATCTGGTAGATTTGAATTTAATAAAGAAACAGATCGTTTAGGTGTTAGTTTATATTAAATATCATCAAGGGTTTTTACTTTCATCTTGAATACGTTTGTTTGAATTAATCACCAGAGTTATTTAGAGAACGTGAGGGGGGGGGGGTTATCTCAACAAGGAATTCTCGATCTGCTGGTAGTTCTTGCCTCTCCCAATCTCTCAATTTATAAATAAAATATCAATCAGCATGCTATTCTCTTTGTTCGGACTTTTTACAGGATATGTTAGGATCTTCCGTGCCCTCAGTTCTTGTAATGTTAGATCCTGATATTTGTGTGTGGTTTTTCCGTACTTAAATACGGTGTTAAATTCATGATGTTGATAATTTCCGAGGGGTGCTATTTATAAAAATTGCCTTTTTTGTACATTCTAATATTCAAAGTAAATTGAATACCATCTTCCAAAGATCTCGTTGAGGTGAACCGAGAACAAGTTGACAACGAGTACTCACCAAGGAGCGTCTCCACTGGACCACAGGAGGGGGAAGCCCTGAGCTGAACAAGGTAGGACGGCTGACTCCCCTAGGACGACATGGGCGTCCTTGGGCTCCACGTCCCAGTGAGGTGGTACTGGGTCACACGGTATGTTGGTCACCAGGTTGATTGAACGTCAGGTGGATTTAAGCAGGATTACTGTCAATTATAAATCTGTTTACGACAGTGTAGCATGCGTCAGTTGAGAATCAAAATTGAGAGGATCAAAATACTTTTAGACCACATGCTCCAAGTATAATTAGATCATTTTAAAGTGCAAAATGGATGAAATATTTCTAAAAACAAATGAAACATTCCAAACCTTTTCCAGTTTGGAATTCCAACATTTTTCAGTTCAAATTTTTATATATACCCAGTTTACAACGAACCATGGAAATTTTAAGGGATTTTTTATCAAAAATTGGAGCGGTTGAAGACACTTGCTGTCATTGTGGCAATGCATTCCAGGACTCGAGACACCTACTGCTGGAATGCCCATTCTTCCTTATCACTAGACATCAGCAGTAAATAATGTTGTAGATCTATATCAATTTGTAAATAGAAGAGAGAATTATCATAGATTTAACTATTTTTGTAAATATATTTATGATTATCTTTCTAACCTGAAAGGTTCAGGATCCTAATTTATATTACTAACCGAATGACCGGGCAACGCCCGGGTTTTACCGATTAAATGCTTTTATTCAAATACTATTCGTTACAATTATAAATTGCGCCGTTGATATCATTCTTGTCTCTATATATATATATATAAGTCAATGTCTGTCTGTTTCGCGATAAACTCAAAAACTACTGAACCAATTGGTACCAAATTTTGCATGTCGCTTTTTATAAACCTGAGGAAAATTTTCGGGTACATTTTGATTAGTATTTTGGCTATTTTTTTTTTCATTTGAATAACTTTTTTTCACGCGGAGTAAATACGAGGTGAAGTAACAATATATGGCCATTTCAGATAAGCATCGATGGTTAAGTGGTAAATGCTTGCCTGCCACGCGGGCGGCCCGGGATCGATTCGAGGCCGATGCATTTTTTTTTTACAATTTTCAAAACTCATTTATATTGTAACATAGTATGTATTAATTTAATTCATGTAACATAGTATTTCTTAATTTTATTATTTTTTATTTAACAGAGTGGTCATTTTTATTTTTATATCTGGCGACTCTGTAAATTTCCCTCGTGGCTTATCTTTTGTTTACCGTTCTTAGTACGTCCTTCCCTGAATAAATTGTTGTTTCCTCCTGAAGTTTTTGTCTTCCCTAATCTTCCACGTGGCATTTTGGTGGAGATGCTGGGTAATTTAGGGAAGACAAACTTGAACACCGCCGAGAAGACCTTGAAGCCATGGGTGCTGTGATCTGCATTTTCGGAGACTGGCTCCAGGATTCCACACGTGCTAAAGCCAAGACTTCCCTCGAAGATGACGATGTCCCTATAGACGATACGACGACACAGCGCTCTTCACGCCGCAAGAAAAAGGACGCAAAGGTACTAGGGACAAAGTTCCAAGACTTCGATGGAATCCTTGGCAGAAGCACGTCAGATCCATGTCAGTATCTACAATAATTGCTAGCTGTGGGTCACAGCTCCCATAGGGAAGAAGCTATGTAACATAGTATGTATTAATTTAATTCATGTAACATAGTATTTCTTAATTTTATTATTTTTTATTTAACAGAGTGGTCATTTTTATTTTTATATCTGGCGACTCTGTAATTTCCTCGTGGCTTATCTTTTGTTTACCGTTCTTAGTACGTCCTTCCCTGAAATAAATTGTTGTTTCCTCCTGAAGTTTTTGTCTTCCCTAATCTTCCACGTGGCAATTTATTATACAAGAATGACATCCACGGCGCCAATTTTAATTGTAATGAACAGTATTTGAATAAGAGCATTTAATCGGGTAAAACCCGGGCGTTGCCTGGGTCATTTGGCTAGTATAATATATAAATGAGTTTTTAAAATTGTAAAAAAAAATGCATCGGCCGGGAATCGAACCCGGGCCGCCCGCGTGGCAGGCGAACATTCTACCACTGAACCACCGATGGTTATGAGAAATGGCCATATTTAGGTATTTATTCCATTCAGAAAAGCAAACGGTGACAGAATTAAGAATTGTTTCTTGATTATGACGCTGATAACTGTATATATTATAATTGTTTCTATTTTTTTATTTTTATTACACTAGTACACACACTTTTTCCTTCTCATTTGAATTAAAAATTCCAAATTGTGGTTTCAAACTGGACGATTCTGTAGTTGCTTCTCAGTAATCAGCCTCTCTAATTACATATTCATAATATTGTAATAGTAGTCACTTGAGATAGTGAGGATTATTATCTATTCTCTGATAAGGATCTTCTATCTCCTGTATTCTCCTCTAAATCCTATGTCTGTTACATCAGATACCTTGTATAGTAGCATTTATTTAGGAAGTAGAATACTGGAATATATACGTAATTCTAGACTATTTACATTTTTTATAACTCTCTGTCATATAACTTTGAGTTCTCTATATATTTTCCACCAGTCCTTCTTAGTATTTCTGTCAGAGAATCTACAGGACATAGGACTGAAGGTCTTAACAAAGGTTTATTGATTGATCTCTGCACGAGATCTTCTGTAGTATTCTTCTCACCGGTGACCACCAGCTCCACGATCCGCGCCACCTCAGCGGCCAGGTTTGATGCTACACAAGTGTAGTTGCCCACGTGGCGGGGGGCCAGTCTGCGAAGTCGGCCACCGTGGCATCGTCCAGCTGCCGCAACCCCACCCCGGGGGCAGGCCGCGCCAGGCTGTCTTCACTGGGGGGTCCCCGCGGGTGGCAGCGCACACCAGCTTGGCCCGGGTACCTGCTGGGGCCACCAGTCTGGGGAGGCAATAGCTGGGTGTCGATCTCAGGGGGCACTGCACCATAAACCTTTTTTATTTATTATTTCACACACACACACACACAATTAGATCGCTTGATTATATTCAAAGTCACAGGTTCTTAAAACAGCGGCATGTTTCTTCAGTCGATAAACTAGAGCCAGCAGCTTTCAAATTCTAAACATCTATTTATCATAGCCCTACGTGCGATAAAAAAACCTAATTGTTGTTGATCTCGAACCACTTTTATCTAAATTTGAGCATGGAGAGATTAAGATTGAAACCTTTTAGAGCAGTTCCATATGAGACTAAGCCTTAACTGTGAAAAAATCCACGAGACATAAATAATAGAAAACGACAGGAAAAAGATTACGTGCTACTTATCTATAAAGTGATACCATCAAGGATTTTCCCGATTTTTTAAAACCTTTTCTTTCCAAAATGTTTCAGAGGTTCTTTATTGAGGATTCGTGTTAAACGGGTTAAAGCTTTTATCAATATATTTAGACGCTCAGGTATGCATTTCCTACCATTTTCACGTCATCTATTGATTATCTACGTTGATTCTAGAAGCAGCATTAAATTCATAAATATTATTTTTTCGACAGACTTTTCACCGTACTAATATATGGAAATAAAGAATAAATGTTTGTGTGTTCGTTTGTTCCGCACACGTTTCCATAATATTAGACCTATCAGGATGAAATTATGATACGGCGTTGAAATATCGGTCTGGAAGGAGCTTTTTTATCATTTCGACCTCGAGATATGCAAATCGTCCAATACCAGGCTATCAGCATTTTCCGTGAACATGTCCACAATATATCTGGATGATTCTTTGCTACTATGAGAAGTACCTCGGGTCGAAGTAGCTGTACGAGCTTAACCTGCATGCTATTTTAAGTAACTGGATTACAGGCTAATTTGCATATTTCGGTTACTCCGCCGGCGTTCCGAAATAATGTATAATCTCTTTGAAACCATAGAATGAATAAATATCGTTTGAAATTGGCCAACATATTGGGGAAATTGATCCCTCTTTCTAAATATAAATGTTTTGGTCTATTTTTAATTCACACCATAAAGAGCTTGTCTGTCTGGAGTTATTTGGGCGTCGTGATATGCAATTGAGCCCTATACAATCAATATTTGCATATTCTGTTTATCTGCATTTGTTTCGAAAATAATTTATTTTTTCGGAATAAAACTTTGATGGATAGACACAGTCGTGCCCTAAGGACAGTTGTGATACAGGTCAGCCCAGGAACGGGGCACGTCCACGGTGGTAGTTCAGCGCGTAAAAAGTTCGTCAGTAGGATGCGCCTGCAACCGTGTCGAGTCCAGTGCCCGGCGCGCGCTCTGGCTGGTAAGGCAGTTAATGGTGTCGCAGATCTACTTAGGACGATAGTCTCCGCTTCCTGCTTCGAATAATAGCTAGAGATGGAGTTTCTCTGCAGGAGAATCTGGCAGAAAGCTCCCAGGTGCTACGTGTCCAGGAGCGCGGCCCGCGTTGAGCGTGCTAGGGCAGGGGCGCCATTGGTGAAATCACCGACCGAAGCCCGCAAGTTTGGCGGCTTCAGGAGTCTATTGTCGCCTTAAAGACGCAAGGACCTCAGGCTGGCGGGACGCAGAACATGGTCGTCCAGCTCAAGAACGCTAGAGGTGGCCTTCCAAGGCTCAGCAGCCTCCTCCTCAGTAAGAGCCAGACATCAGGAGGCATCGGGTTAGCCACCCTCGGCTGAAAACCAGCCGTTGGCGGCGCCGCACAGTGGAAACTCGACCCCCTCGAAGCAGGCTAGCCAAAGCTGATCCGCGATGTCCAGCAGGCCGATGGCACTCTAAGGACTGGAAGCTCCAGGATATGCCCCCGGCAAACCACGAGACTCGGCTTGTTTCCCACACGAAGCGTGCCAGCAGCGCCGGCAGCCGGCCGATGGTGGTTTCAGGTGGAACGTAACCGTGGAGGTGATGCAGGATGGATCCCAGTACCATGTAAATGGCCGCGCAGGCACAACTCGGCACGGTTCCGTGCAGAGATCGTGCAGCCTAGGACAGTCACCGACTCGTACGACCTGGAGATTCCCAGAGGAGAATCCGTACGGTGCTTCCGGCGCTTTGTTGGACACTCGCGCAATGTTTCAAGTGATGATCGTTCCGGAACGGCGTTGGTCACGAGGTCTGGTAGATTACGGCGCAGACGGCCCAGAAGACGCTGCGGAGGAACCTGTAGTCGGTCGATGGGAGGCTAATTGGATGGAATTCATGTGTATCCGGAATCCGTGCAATTTCGGAAGCAGGTCGAAGAACAGGTCTGAGTGTAACAGCTTGCCGATGCAGGGAAGTCTTGTAGGAGCTGGTTCTCCCACTTGGATCAGGACGGTACGGTGATCAGAGTACACGTAGTCGTGGTTTGGTATTGGGTGACGAGGTCGCAGAAACCTGATGGAATTAGGATTCTGTCCAGACAACGCGCGTCGTCCCGACTTCCGATGATGCAGATTAACACCTACAGAAGAAGGAATGTTCGAAACCCTGTGTTTATGAAACTCAACTGAAGTAACTTTTGTCTTATCAATTTATAAGTACCTCGGGTCCAACCATAGCTATTTACCACAAAGCCATATAACTGGACTGTTATTGTTTCTTGAAATAGTGAGTAATATTTTTCAATCCTGCCTGGATTGCTACAATGTTTCCTTCCTTTGTCTATTGGCGTCTCCAAAGCTGTCATATCTCTTGGTGATATACAATTCGCAGAACAAACTAGTGTTCACTACCACAGAGTTCACCACTTATGAGAGAACAAGGCCCTTCCAATAGTTTATCATGGCAGTAAGAGAGCAGTAGGTATTTTGGAAGTGAACCAAGGTTCAAGAGATTCCAGTGTAACAGAGAACATGGAAAATTAAAGCATTAAAGCCCGATTGTTTCTTTTACACACACACACAAAAAAAACTTCTACTGTCCTTACTGCGATGAAAAAAATTGGGAGAGCTCGGCTCATCAGTGGTAACCTTCCCACCTGTTTGCCCAATTTAATCTACCAGATCGCTTCTAAGAGCTCTAATACTGTATTGGACGATCCTGCTTATATATGCTGCGCTGAAAGGTGGAATTTCAGAAATGGTATTCTAGAAAACTATGTACATAAGCTTTTATATGCTACACTTTTAAGGGTGGAATCTCTGAAATGTATTCAAGCAAACTATGGACATAAGATTTTATATGCTACACTTAAGGGTGAAATCTCAGAAATGGTATTCAATAAAAATATGGACATAAGAATTTATATGCTACACTGAAGGATATATTCTTAGAAATGGTATTCAAGCAAACTATGAACATAAGCTTTTAGGGCAGTACAATTACATAGAATAGAGTTTAACGGCTAAATATTCCAGAGGATTCTATGTGGAGGAAGACGTACCTAGCACCAGGACGACTCTCTCCCCGCTGGCCGTCTGTCCGGAGTCCTCTGCCGTCACTTCACAGCGGTAGAGTCCCTGGTCCCTGCTGGGCTGGACTCCCCGGACTGTTAGCTCGCCGTCTGTAGACACGGACTGCCGGTGGTCGGAGGGCAGGGCCACGTCATCTGGGAACACACACGGCTTCTTCACATCTTCCTTTGTCGCTACTTTGTTATCAATTTGCGTCAGGCTATTGATCTGATTAGAAAATATTTGATGAAATATCAAATGAGGATTATTTTATTATGTTACAGACAAATCTCTTATTAAATAAAGCGTATTATTTAGTTTTAAATGTGTATTTAAAAAATATATATATATATTTGATTCTCTCTCTCTCGGTATTTATATATATTGTCACGTTTGTGACTTTTGTAATTGATGATTCCTTTTTTTTGTTTTTAAATAGAAAATTGAATTGAAAATTTTCAATCATCATTAAAAACAATAATTAAACAATAGCAACAATTAAATTTGTATCTTATTTATTATAAAATACACCCATACCTCGCTTTGCGTCGGGGTTACGTCCAAAAAAAAACACGATGCAAATTGAAACGACGCAAAGTGAAAATATCTGAAGGCGCAATCAAAAACAAAGATGTTGCCATATTTTAGGAAAAAAATTCAAAAAATAAAAAAATTAGAGACTCGATTCCAAAACAACGCAACTTCGAAAATCTAACGACGCACAGTGAAAATCAGTAAAAATTAAGCAGCGACGCAACTTCGAAAAAAACGGAAAACGAAACGACGCAAAGCGAGGTATTGGTGTAACAACAAACTTAAATTAAAATTGTGTTGTGTGTGTAAAAACATATTTTTAAATTTTAAAATGAAAAGGCACATTAAATATCGTATATCAACACCATAAATTTGGTTGAGGTTGTACCTTCAACCCAGTAATGAGAGGTAAAACTGACCTTTAACCCAGCGAGGACGGACAGGATGGCCGAGGTAGGGGCACGGCAGTACGAGGGTCTCTCCCGCCAGCACCGAGACGTTCCGCGGCAATAACGCTCTGACACGAGGGGGTCCCGGGATATCCAGCCGTGCCTGGTGGGAGACACGGCCCGCTGGGTTCTCGGCCTGGCAGCGGTAGAGCCCGGCATCCCGCGGCCGTACCTGCCCCAGCTGGAGCACCGGCCCCACGGTGCCCGCCAGCGGCTCGCCGTCACGCCACCAGGCTACGGTGGGTGTCGGGGAGCCTGCTGCCTCGCATGCTAGCGTCACGCGGGAGCCGGGCTCGGCGACTTGCCGAGGAAACGTCCGTATCAATCTCGGTGCCACATCTAGACAGCAGTTTACAGGTCAAGATGAAATCTCAAAATGGTACCTATTGATACTTGGCTAACCTTAACACCTCTTCTATGAGCGACCAGCCTTCATCGACCAGCGATCCACCCAGACCTAGAAGGTCAATATGTTGGTAGCCCTTCCTTCTAGCTAAGCGAAACCTACAGCCCCTTGGGAGATAGGAGGGCGAAATTTAATTCGTCACCTTGCAATCATGCCAGGGGGAGAACTTGGGCAGGCAATCACCCCCCCCCCCCCACCCCCCAACTCAGTGTTGGATATAGACAGGTTTTCTTATCACCTTTCATGACCAACACACAAGGCCGCGCACTCTCCTGTACGTGTCCAGTGCCCTTTATCCCTACTTCGATGGAAGAAAATTCCACCCTTCAGCGTTCCGAAACTCGCAAATACTTCCCTACAACTCCCTACTATATGCAGTTGTCTACTATCTACTAGGGTTAAGTCACCTACCATGTAGACGAAGTTCTGCAGCAGCTTGAGCGGCGCGATCCCCGCGGAAGGCCAAACACTGGTAGACGCCCTGGTCTTCCCTCGAGGCCGACTCTATCTTCAGTGTGCCGCCCTGTAGACCTCGCCAGGCCCTGTGGCCGTCTTTCAGCCACGTCAGCAAGGCCTCTCCAGCACCTTCCACCGAGCAGTTGAACTCCGCAGACTGACCCAGTCCGACCCTGGCCACCCGGGGTTCGACACGGACCCGCAGTGCCCGCTCTGCACACACAAGTATTGTACTGTACTTCATCCCGTATACGTTTGTTCAAAGTTATGTAAACTCACTTCTGTAACCATATTATACTAATGATTCCTGTAGAATGACTTTCGCCCGACAGCTGGGGAGTCGTATAACATATTTTTAAAGGAAACTTATTTAACGCCTGATTTTATTACCTTAAATAGAGAGCTTGGTTACACTCAATCATGTGATTCAACTTTACATCTAGGTTCTCTTCCTTCTAGAAAGAAAAGGTAAATTCTAGAGGATAGTAAGAATCTTATCCAACACAATATCCTTTTAAAGTTGTACACAAATAAATTTACTGGCAATGCGTTTCTTTTTAAATCTCTACAGACCTTACTGCAATGATATGATTTAATGAATGAGAGGGCTTGGCTCATCAGTAGTGAACCCTCTCAGCGGTTTCGCCAAATTAATCTCTAGACCGCTCTACTATTGTATTGGACTGGTTTTGTTATATACCCTGCATTTTCTATGGAAGGCAGCTAAATGGTGTTTAGTGAACTATGGACATAAGCTTATAGGTCTGTAGAGGTACATACATATAAATTTCAAGGTATTGCATCGAGCAAAGCTCTTCCGCGCAAAACATGTTTTCATAACCATTATATATTAGTAAATTAAATTTTATTGCCCTCTATCGTTAAAGTTTTACACAAATAAATTTACTGGCAATGCCTTTCTTTTTAAATCTCTACAGAACTTACTGCAATGATATTAGAGATTAATTTGGCGAAACCGCTGAGAGGGTTCACTACTGATGAGCCAAGCCCTCTCATTCATTAAATCATATCATTGCAGTAAGGTCTGTAGAGATTTAAAAAGAAACGCATTGCCAGTAAATTTATTTGTGTAAAACTTTAACGATAGAGGGCAATAAAATTTAATTTACTAATATATAATGGTTATGAAAACATGTTTTGCGCGGAAGAGCTTTGCTCGATGCAATACCTTGAAATTTATTTGTATGTACCTCTACAGACCTATAAGCTTATGTCCATAGTTCACTAAACACCATTTAGCTGCCTTCCATAGAAAATGCAGGGTATATAACAAAACCAGTCCAATACAATAGTAGAGCGGTCTAGAGATTAATTTGGCGAAACCGCTGAGAGGGTTCACTACTGATATAGCCAAGCCCTCTCATTCATTAAATCATATCATTGCAGTAAGGTCTGTAGAGATTTAAAAAGAAACGCATTGCCAGTAAATTTATTTGTGTAAAACTTTAACGATAGAGGGCAATAAAATTTAATTTACAATATCCTTTTATAAACTAATATATGCTATATTAAGCAACAAACTACAAAATGCTAATATATATATATATGTCATAATATATGCTCTTCCAGGAATAATAAAGTAAACCTACAGTCAACGAGAGAGAGAGACGTCGATAGAAGGCAACTAAGTTACGGCCATTTTGAACCACTGGCCACATTCCGGAGGGGCTTTTCTTGGAACCTTCAGGACTATTTTTGGACAGTCGGGGGGTGGTGTGCGACACGAACGGTCTTTCAGCGGTGGCAGCCGCTCGCGCTCCCTCTCTCTCGCTGGTTGCCTGGAATTCCTTTTCCAAACTTGTGGTTTCCTTATTTCTCTCTCCCCACATTATTATCATATTGCCACATTGAAAGTCGACAGGATCATATCACAGAAGAGTCGACAGGATCATATCACAGAAAGAGTCGACAGGATCATATCACAGAAAGAGTCGACAGGATAAGACCTGGCCGGGAAGCAAATCCCTCATATACCGGAGTATGAAGAAACAAGAAGCCAAGTCACGATGATCGGCCAAACCCAACTCAACTGTAACCACTCCTCTTCGAGCCCTCAACCCCTTCTTCGCCAACCTTTGAACCGTGATCCCGAAGAAGTATTCACCTACGACGGAGATGGAGCTGACACACACTTTTTCCAGCACTAGATCTGCCCAAGAACGAACACCGTGCCAGAGCAGGACACCTTCCATCATCATGGACAAGACTCTGCCATATCGCTGCCGCTACTGTGATGTACAACACTGGTACGCACAGTGTCACAGACAGAACTCTCCCGAAGCTCAATGAACTTACCTGCTCTCTAAACCAGCATAACCTGTTAGTGGAATTGTTTTAACCCCTACCATTCATTCTTTAAATAAGTCATTTCTTGTAAATTGTCCCAATATTTACATAATTAGCTCCATTTATTCTCTCCACGCCTATTAACAATGATTATATTCTCCATACTATTTATCTAGATATTTGTAACTCATTTAATTAGTTACCTTACCAGTAGAATTTAACAATCGTCATTTTAATTAAATAATTTCCATTTTAACGTAACTCTTTAAAAAAATGGAATTCTACCTATTAATGCTTTACGATTTTACTATTAACAATAGATTTTTCATAATCAATTTATCTATAAAAATATTCCTCCAGCACCTAACTTTTGTATACCTTTTTGTATATGACCTCTCCTACTTGTAAGCACGGCTCACGAAAGATAATTTCTTTCCCTAAACGACGCAAAATTCACCCTGTAATTCAGGCGTCGAAGAATTCCAACCACCACGTGAGCCTTGCTTACAACCAACCCTTGGTGACTCTTATCTCTCTTCCCCTGAATGCCCCTCTCATTCTTACAACTTTGTTAATCTTATACCAGCTCAGGACCTTTTATATAATTATTGATTAATCAATTATCGAACTTCTATATTGTCATTTCAAAATCCTAATCTTCGCCCTTCATTTATGATAATATATTTCGTAGTTCATCTCTAGCATATCCACCGACCCACACCATCTAGCCAATGGTGTGTTCGTCACAGGGTGCAGATTGACTAACTGCTAGATGTTTATCAACTCCTTTTTGTTCGCACTTGAACAATCTGCATCCAGCGACACAGTTCGCCCCTTCTTCTCGCGCCACACGTTCACCACACGGACCCTGTCTTCAAATCTATGTTTGTCCCTTGTCCAAACCAGCACGATATAGCCTACCTCCGATATTTCCCACGGAGGTACGTTAAACATCGTCGCTGATTCTGTACGGTCCGTCATCATTTCGCGCAGACATGGGTTTTACGTTCAACCCACCGCGAAATCATCGCCTTGCACAAGCTCCCACGACGGTTCAAACACCTCGTGTCCGAGCAGCTTGTCACTTGTAACGGACAACGCAGTCCTCGTCCCAATTTTTGGCACTGTGCGCGCATACTTTTTCCAATTAACTATAAGTCCATGCGACTTCCTCACCTACACACGGGACTTTTCCCCTCGGACTCGCTACACAAGTAACTGCATAGATAAGGTAGAATGGCCCAGGGCAAGTTTCCCCTCGCTCTGTTCGCCAAGGTTCTAACATTGTATGTAGTTTTATATTTACCTCAGTGTCCTGAGCTCACACAATTGCCAACCTCAACCTCATTTCTCGTTCTCTACACCTATAGCATAGAAAGCCCATGCCAAGTTTCCCCTTGCATTGTCCGCCTGAAAAATATCTTAAAGTGTAGAGTTCCCCAGTCTTAATGACCTTCAGAATTTCATCATGTGTATATGACTCCCCTTCTCGTTGTTCACACCCCTCCATAACAGTTCCCTTATAATACATTAGATGTTATTGTATATAGCCTTTTATAACTTTGATATTATAAAAAATTCCCTTAAATATCAAACTCTCCGGTGTTGTAAAATTGCTTATAAATAATATTTACTTGTGTACTATACAATATTTTATTTACATATAACTATGTCACCATAACCTTAATTAATTTCAGCTGTAAAATTATTTTCTCTATTCCTGTCTTCACCAGCTTTAAGTATACTCAAACCATGTTCAGCCTTTTTCAACGGGGGCCATATGTCATAATATATGCTCTTCCAGGAATAATAAAGTAAACCTTACAGTCAACGAGAGAGAGAGACGTCGATAGAAGGCAACTAAGTTACGGCCATTTTGAACCACTGGCCACATTCCGGAGGGGGCTTTTCTTGGAACCCTCAGGACTATTTTTGGACAGTCGGGGGGTGGTGTGCGACACGAACGGTCGTTCAGCGGTGGCAGCCGCTCGCGCTCCCTCTCTCTCGCTGGTTGCCTGGAATTCCTTTTCCAAACTTGTGGTTTCCTTATTTCTCTCTCCCCACATTATTATCATATTGCCACATTGAAAGTCGACAGGATCATATCACAGAAGAGTCGACAGGATCATATCACAGAAAGAGTCGACAGGATCATATCACATATATATGTCACATTCTGCTTATAATTATTAGTAGATGTAAATTTTTACGCCGTTAGGAATTATGTAAATATTTGTAACTATATAAAAGGCGCGTGATTGAAATAAAGTGGGTCAGACGATTAAATCTTCTCTCTTTCTTTACGCAAAACAATATCATCTGCATATTGGCGTGTATAGACAATCATAGTAACCTTACAGAAGTCGACAGGGGTCCCGGGCGGAACCACCATTTGTCACATTATGCTTATAAAATATTAGTAGATGTAAATTTTTACGCCGTTAGGAATTATGCAAATATTTGTAACTATATAAAAGGCGCGTGATTGAAATAAAGTGGATCAGACGATTAAATCTTCTCTCTTTCTTTACGCAAAACAATATCATCTGCATATTGGCGTGTACAGATAATCATAGTAACGTTACAGAAGTCGACAGGATCTTCTCCAGCTTGTCCTTGGATTGGGAATTTTTGAGAATCCGGTCCGCCTCGTCCAGTACCAGCACTTTGAGAAATTCCATAGAGAAGTTTTTGGTTTCAGTCAGATGGTGAAGGAGACGTCCAGGGGTGGCGACAATCACATGGGGCCTCAGCTTGTTGAGCAGCTGGGCCTGACGTTCAAAGCTCTCTCCTCCTGTCAAGGAAACTACCTTCAAGAGAAGATAGTGGCCCAACCTCTTGAACTGATCTGTAACTTGAACAGCCAGCTCCCTGGTGGGCTCCAGTACGAGCGCATAGTGTAAGCGGTCCTTGCGCTGAATGTACATCATGATAGGAAAAATGAAGGCTCCGGTCTTGCCTGACCCAGGTTCTGAGGTCACAAATACATCCTGGCCTGCTTGCCACATCTGTAGCCACCAGATGAGAGTGGGAGATTTTCTTGAACTGGTTCAGGTTCTTGTTCCTTTCAGCCTGAGTCATCTTGCTATGGAGCATCAAGGGCCTGAACCTGCTGCCCAAGGAGTGGCAGACCTTGCTGTTCTCCGCAACTATGCCTGAGGGGCTAAAAGGAATGGAAAAACTCTCGCTGAGGGACCCTGTGAATATCCGAGCAGATAGACTGCTGAGCCCTCGTCTTGAACACTTCTTTGTGTACGGCCAGGTAGTGCACAGGGAATATTATCTTGCAGCCCTGTTAGAAGGACACTTCTTCACCCAGCGAGTACTGGTGTTCTGCAATACGTGGTACGATACCGTCCGCCTGCACAACCTTCTTGGGCAGCTTGAAAGTTCGTTTTATGTATAAAAGAAACATTCGCGCTTTTAAATCATTTTGTTTTATATGTATAGATGGCGCGTTATTGCTTTGTGTTATTATATTCCTAAATGGCCTTGTCTTTATAGTTTGCTGAAGAGCATTGCTCGAAGCAAATATTTGAAAGTAGTTCTACTGTCCTATAAGCTTATGTGCATAGTTTGCTTGAAAACCATTTCCAAGATTCCATCCTTCAGTGTAGCATATAAAAGCAGAATGATCCAATACAGTATTAGAGCTCTGAGAAGCGGTCTGGTGGATTAAATTGGCGAAACCGCTGGGAGGGTTCACCACTGATGAGCCAAGCCCTCCCAATATATTTTTTCATCGCAGTAAGGACAGTAGAAGTTCGTTTTATGTATAAAAGAAACATTCGCGCTTTTAAATCATTTTGTTTTATATGTATAGATGGCGCGTTATTGCTTTGTGTTATTATATTCCTAACTGGCTTTGTCTTTATAGTTTGCTGAAGAGCATTGCTCGAAGCAAATATTTGAATGTAATTCTACTGTCCTATAAGCTTATGTCCATAGTTTGCTTGAAAACCATTTCCAAGATTCCATCCTTCAGTGTAGCATATAAAAGCAGAATGATCCAATACAGTATTAGAGCTCTGAGAAGCGGTCTGGTGGATTAAATTGGCGAAACCGCTGGGAGGGTTCACCACTAATGAGCCAAGCCCTCCCAATATATTTTTTCATCGCAGTAAGGACAGTAGAAGTTCGTTTTATGTATAAAAGAAACATTCGCGCTTTTAAATCACTTTGTTTTATATTTCTATATTTTAAAAATATATTTTTTATTTTTATTCATTGATATTTTTACTTTTGGTTATCATCGTTTTAGAAAGACTTTCAAGTTTTGTTGTTAATATGCGTAGTTAACATATCTATCCTTTTAAATCACTAATATAGGATTAACTTTATAAATTTATATAATGTGAAAATAACTAATATGTAATCTTTCCTCAAGTAATTCAAATAAAAGCTACTTGACGGTAAATAAGTATCTTTTTTTATCACGACTGCACTTTCAACCTTTATCACGACTCATCAACCCTTTATCTAACAACAAAAATATTCATAACACATAAATATATGTTATAAATAAAGATGAATGAGATTTTCATGCTTGAATTTAGATCATGTTGAGGATTATGGTAATGAAAATGCAGTCGTGATTGAAATCTTTAAAGAATGATAATGAAAAATAGTTTTGATCAGTAATTTAATTGAGTTAAAAGAATATATAAAAAAATATAATTTGATAAAAGTAATGCCTGGCTTAAAGCGAGTAGAATAAACAAAAGATTATTTACATAATGTACAAAAGTTTCGAGCCAGCCAACGAGAAACAACAACAACGGGTTATATAAAAAAAAAGCGCGACCTCTAGCGGTCCATTTAACAGAGTATTTGCCTTCCTGAAATATAACCTTAAATAAAATTATATAACATATATAATATAATCGAGAGAAAAAAAAATAAAAATAAAAATTTATTTTTGATTATATATTTATTTCCATATCCCTAGTACACGTGGTACAGGCCATGATAATTATGATAAGTAGAAGTAGGCGACTGATTTTACTGCAAGTGCACCACATGTCTGCACATGAGAAAATCAGTTCGACTTTGCACTTAAAATGTGCCAGAGCCCCGTTTGAATACCTGCAGTCGCTGGTGGGGTTGGAATTTTGCAAGAATTGGGGATATCGGTGGCATTTTTTTTATCCGAAAAAAAGTGCTCAATGCGGGAATCGAACCCGGATCGTAGCGGTCGAAAATCAACGGTTTAGACAATCTTTCCACCGAACCACTTTAGCATATTTTGAAAGACAACAATGGATTCATGTAATAGGCGCAAATATTTCAATATCCCGCCTGGTTGATTAATAAAATGTTTTTAAAAAATGGATTCATGAAAATTATTATATGAAGATCATCGGTACCAAAGAGATATAAAGGAAATTTAAAACAAAATAAGCATTTCCTGACCGCTCACATGAACATTCTGGATAGCAACGAAAATATTATCTTCATTTTAAATCATTCATTATAATTCAATTCGCCAGTTATACTGCGATTCTTCAACGCGTCGGGATTGAATCCCGCATGGGACTCTTTTTTTTTTCTGCATAAAATATTTGCTGCAATGGGCTCTTACAATGTATAAAATCCAATGGATTCTTACAAAAGTCCAACTTCACCAGTGAGTAAAAGTAATTAAGCGGGCTTTGGTGCATTTGTATTTGCATAAGTCGAACTGCTTTCCACATATGGTGCACTTACACTAAAATCAGCTATCAACTACTATCCACCATGATTATAATGGCCTGTACCCCCTTTTGTTTGTACTCGGGATTAAATATAAAAAAATTGTGGCGAAAGAATTAATTTATATTTTATTTAATATAATTAATCAATGAAAATATTCAATAGAATATTACTCTGTACTTTTGAAATTATTATAAACGTTTCATAGTTTGCTTGTTAAAAATTTTCTAGCTATATATAGTTTTTTTTATGATTGTTGATAATTGGCGTCTTAGTCTTGCTGAGATAATCAATAAATACTTTTACATCTTAAGATATTCAAAGACTTGATTTCCTCGCCACAATATTTTAAAGTTTCATTTCATTTGCAGGTTGAGAAAGAATAAAACTTTAAAACGGCAAATAAATTTAACTATAATGTTGCCCTGCTTATTTGCATAATCGAGTCGAAATGACAGATATACAAAATATTCCGAGGGCATGGAGAACTGGTACAGAAAGGTCTGTTGCCCGAGAGAGTAATGGACGAGCAATATTTTCCTTCTGTCAACTAATTGGCTGAAGAATTCTTCCTCTCCAGAGATAAACCCGGCACTCCTGCCATCTATAGAATTGTTCCTTTCTACGACGGGGCTCACTTTTTCCTTCTCTCTCCACGAATCTTCTTTCCTTTTTTCTAGAAACTTCTTAAGTCCAAACCTATGTCTTCTAGAAAAAGTTTTAATCTACACCGAATCGAAAATATACTTTCAGATATATAAATTTGTTATATTTACTATTCACATATATATATCGTTTAGAAAAGGTATATATGTATGTGTGTGTGAAAAATAATACAAAAGTGAATTTGTATTTGGATCAGGTGGATAAATTGATAAAAAAAGGGCATTTCCTGATCGTGCAACTGAAAGTTGCTAATGGCTTGCGCCATCAATCGGAATTAATATCAACTAAATAATTCTAGAATAATTAAAATTCAACGATTATTTGATATCCATTCCGATAGCTGGCACAAGCCATCAGTAACTTTTATTTGCACGATCAGGAAGTGCTCTTTTTATCAATATATATATATATTCAAAAATATTATTATAAACTCTTTGACTTTATTTTTATATATAAAAAAAACACTTATACAAGTTTTAATATTAAAAGGCGATATGAAAATATTGCCTGGTTTTCAAGAAAAAATTGTGAAAAACGTTTAAAAACTACAAATCTTTTCTCACAATAAATTTCTTTTTATTTTGAAATACAAGTTTTCAAGCGATAATCGCTTTTCAATGGACTTAATTAAAACAATTAACTATTTATCTTACAAGAACTATTTACCCATTACCCCTCATTGTGAGAGAATGAGGGAAAATTGTGAGAAATTTGCAGTTTTATAGCTAAAATATCACGTCAGAAATATTTTTTATTTATTCAACTATAAAATGAAATAATTAATTTGAATGACAACCTTATTAAACCAGTTAAAAACTTGAAAAAAAATACTGGAATTGACTTTAAAGAGAAACGTCGAAACAAAAACAAATTAGAATCTATGCTTCTTTGATACATATTGCTAAATCAACTAGAGTAGTAGATAATTTCTCGGAGTAACAAAATAGCGTGGGAGATTAGATAGAAGACGTTTATTAACATAACACTTCATTCAATAACACTTTTATAAATCTCATTTAAAAACACAATAACTTATAGTTCAACAATCTGATACCCATATATAAACAAGAAATCTAAAAATAAATTGGATTCCCTATTGTATAAATCCTCAAAAACTGTATTCGAACTCTACTCATGTCCTTGCAAGAATACCTTAAATTTATGAATTTTATTTAGTCAAACATACTAAAAGTTGATATAAATTATATAGAAATCATCGAGCAAAAAGAATGATATAATCTATAAATTGAAAAATATTATGAAGATTTTAATGATAATTTCAGAGAATTTTGTAAAGATTCAAGATTACCAAAATTTGACCAATCAAATTCATATAAATCAGAATTTTTTCACGAGACATGGCGGCTTTAAACACGTACTTAGTTAGAATGGTATAAGAGATTCTTCACTATGTTTATGCAACCATGAAGATCATAACCCAGAGAATATTTTGAATCGATCTCCACTTGTTTGAAAAAACGGAGAGAACAATGTAAAAAAACAGCTCCAGTTTAAAAAGTTTAATGGCCTACAGTAAATACTATTTTTTGAAATATAACAAGTTCTGTAGACTCTATCTCAACTACAGTGGGCTAACGAATTAAATCCTAGCTTTAATTTGGCAGTTGTAAATAATTAATATTTATATTATTAAATTAGTAGCTAATTATAATAATATACCAAATATTATTGATTGTGTGTGCTCAAACTATAAAAATATTTTTTTTTTAATATGTAAATAATCACACAAATTGCTCTTTTCAATATAAACATTACTGTAAAATGTAAATTTAAATATTTCCCCCCCTATCTCTAATACGCATTTATGTGAAAAAATAATAGAAAAAAATAATGGTGCTCTGCCATCTAAACAGCAAATGTGCTCCTGGTCAGGATATACCTTCTTTAATTTTAATACGTATATATATATATATATCAAAAATTAAAATGGCATATCCTGGACCAGGAGCACATGTGCTTTACAGAAGGCAGAGCGCCATCTAGTGGAACAGAAATCAACTGAACATTCATTTAGCCTGTTCCCTGATATTTGGTCAACGCGTTTCGCGCTTTTGGCGCTCGTCAGAGTGGCTGTACCACTACGACAAAAAATAATTTTTGGTCCCAGAGGCTTCTTGAAAAACCAAGAAATGGGTATTTAAGGCCAAACTTGCGTAAATACGCTTAAACACATGAAAAAATGAAAATATGTATATATTTGTATTGTTGGCCGGAGAGCGAAATTAGAAAGACAGCCCGCTGGCAGGCACGTAAGAAGCTCGCTGGCTGGTGCGCGAGTTCGCTGGCAGGCGCATGCGCAGGCAGCGCGTTCTTCTTGTTCGAAAACTTTTATAAATAAACAAAGTATGTTTTTGATTTTCTCGGCTGTAATTTTTGATAATTTCATAAATAGGGAGTAGCCCCTAAATATAAAAAAAAACTACACTGGTGTTGTGGCTCTGTCAGCGACTTGAGTCAGCTAGATTACCCTCAATAAATGGATATTTGCATATCCGGAGTTACATAGGTAAGCAAACCTTTTCCCCAAAATGAAAAAACAATAATAAATTACCACTTGAAGGTATACATCTTCTAATAATATAAAGATGATGAATAGCCTATTTATACAACTATAAATAATATTAAAGGTTTTTATTCTTTGGAATAAAGAGTATAATAGACCTAGATCCTTTTGCTTCTAAACAAGAAAATAATCTGTGTGTGAAGTTTAAAGCAATTAACAAGTACAAAAACCATTAGAATCAAATTGGGTTTTCGAATGTTCAAAAACTGATTTCAATCTCCACTTTCCCCAATCTATGCAACACCGTCGCCAAAATTTGGGATCTATTGTGATGGGAGATGGAGCCTATTTCAAAGAATGAAATGGTTGCTACAGTAACAATCAACAAAACTCAAAAACTAATGATGGACTGAAAAATAAAATCTGCATTGAAAGAAGATACGTTAAAAGAACTCGAAAAACCTTTAAAAACCTCATAAATAATATCCCTGTAATCTGCATTGCTTCAGGAGATATGGAAAAGCTCCAGAGTAGTACGAGGTGTGGTCAAAAAGTATCGCGAATTTTGAATTTTCGCGGGTTACGTATATTCGAATTTCGATCTTTTTGTGGCTTTATGTTGCTACTCATGTCTCTTACTTATGCCGACAAGCTCGGCCATTTTGAATGTTCACTTAATTGTTGACAGCTGCTTTGCTTGCAGGTGTTTTGGATCGTCTTCGATTTTTACCTATTAAATAAAATGGATCAAAGAACCTGTATCAAATTTTGTGTGAAAAACAAAATTAAGTGCGCGGATGCATTCCGAATGTTGACTGTGGCATACGGAGAAGCTACCTTGGACCGAAGCAACGTTTATCGGTGGTACAAAATGTTCTCAGAAGGCCGAGAAGATGTGAACGACGAAGAGCGTGCCGGACGCCCGAGCACTTCAACAACAGACAAAAAAATTATTGAAGTGGAGAAAATGATATTGGCCAATCGTCGAATCACCGTTAGAGAAGTTGCTGAGGACCTAAACATATCGATTGGCTCGTGCCATTCGATTTTTATCAATGATTTGGGCATGAGACGGGTCGCCGCGAAATTCGTACCAAAATTGCTCAATTGCGACCAAAAACAGCATCGCATGAACATTGCTAATGAGATGTTGGACTCTGTCCGCGACGATCCAAATTTTCTCCAGAGGAACATAACTGGTGACGAAGCGTAGGTTTATGGTTATGACGTGGAAACCAAAGCTCAATCATTTCAATGGAAGCTGCCGCACGAACCAAGACCGAAAAAAGCGCGCCAAGTTCGGTCGAATGTGAAAGTTTTGCTGACAGTTTTCTTCGATTGAAGTGGCGTGGTGCATCATGAGTTCTTGCCACAGGGTAGAACGGTCAATAAGGAATATTACTGCAAGTTATGCGCAATTTGCGCGAAGAAATCAGCCAGAAACGCCCGGATTTGTGGAAGAACAAAAATTGGCTTTTGCACCACGATAACGCCCACTGCTCACACATCGTTGCTTGTGCGCGACCTTTTGGCCAAAAACAAACACACTAATGATGTCGCAGCCACCGTATTCCCCAGATCTGGCCCCCTGTGACTTTTTCTTGTTCTCTAAACTGAAGAGGCCCATGAAAGGACGACGTTACGCTACGCTTAACGAGATAAAGACGGCATCGAAGGAGGAGCTGAAAAATAATTTAAAAAATGATTTTTTGAAGTGCTTCGAAGATTGGAAAAACCGTTGGCACAAGTGTATAATATCTCATGGGGATTACTTTGAAGGGGACAAAATAGGTATTCATAAATAAATAAATAATTTTTGAAAAAACACAAAAGTCGCGATACTTTTTTGAACACACCTCGTATTCATCGTCATGTTATTCAAATTATCTACTTCAAGTAATAAGGTTTTCTGAGATATCGCGGTGAAAGAATATTGAAAGATTCTGACATATAAAAGGTAAACCCTTTGATCAGTTTATCCTCCAGATTGCTTTGTCAATTAGAGTTGATTAAATTATCCATTTTACAAGTTTATAAGCAATACATTCCGATAAAATAGAAATATATGGAATGTAATGATATACAAAAAAAGCTTCAGAACTGTTTTTAATACTCCACGAGCAATGCCTTTTCAACATTTTCTATATTGGCAAACGTTACTTAGTACGGTTTACACACATAAAAAATAACAACTAGGGCCTAAATTAAAGGTAACTTAACACACAGAAAAGCGTACAGTAAAGAGTACAACAACAACAAAAAGGACGTAAATAAAAACTTACGATTTTTTATATGTATAAAAACAGTACTTATCTTTTATTGAAGGGTTGATAAAGAGCGGAACGGGGTTACACAGGTATGCCAGGAGATCACCAGAAACAGAGAACGTCTCCACAAAACTCACTCCAGGAAGAGTCCTCGCATACGTATAGTCACCCTTTATATACAAACATGGCCACATATCTACAAACAGAAGGCGTGGGAGATTAGTTCGTTAATCCGTACAAATAAGCAATAAACTTTCCACCTAACTGATAAGCTTGAACTGATTATATTATCAAATAAATTGGACAATATTATAATAATTGCAGATATTAGAAATTGTATAAAATAAATAAGAAACAATTCAAATAAAACTATTTTTTTACAGCAATTAGAAGAATACTGCATTTCCATCGAGAAAAATAATAGGAAACTAATGACGGCAATGTGAATGAGGTCGCTACAGGGAACTGATTACTATATTATCTAGTATATCAGACGATTACTTGGGATATGTAATACTGATAAATAATAAATAATGCAACAGGTTTCTGGATACGAGTTTTTTTTCTTTTTTATTAATTCAATCTCGAGCTTTCGGGAATCTCTGCCCTTCTACTGGAGTACATAACGGAGTTTGTTAATATTCGTTTTATCTACTTCTGTAGAACAAAAATGATTTGTAAAATAATAATTTAAAAAGTTATAAATTTAGTTAGAAATATATGAATAGTAAACCATTTGTCAGATCTGTTAACAAGGGAATGCCTTTCAGGTCCCTGGTCTTCAGGTCTCTACTCCTGTAGAAGGGCAGAGATACCCGAAAGCTCGTAATTGCATTAAAAATAATGAAAAGAAACACATCTCCAGAAACCTGTTGTATTATTTAAATTATATCCAGTATATTTATAACAAATGAGATATGTAATACTGTCATATTTGCATACTTAATATACTATATTTGCAGCTACGTTTTTGCATATCTAAATTGATTGCGCATATGCATTTACAACACACATACCCACACCAAAGATAATATGAAGTTTATAAGAAAAACTAAAATATATATAATTAAGAATAATTGTTCATTTTTTTGATGGCTCAAGAAAGGAGAAAATTTCATATAAAAGCATAATATAAATCTCTAAAAAAAGCTCTACTGAGTAACGGAATTTGATGTGTAAGGGATTTTAGGCTAAAATTGAATATTTTATAAGGCGCCAAAATTGGATTTTGGTTTGGTCAAAATGCAGCGTCGTCTGTTTCAGCCCGAGTTTTAAAACATTTGTTTGGATTGGAAAAATATGGGGAAAATGTATTAATATATTTGTAGTAATCTCTCTATATATATTTTAATTTAAATTTCGTAGAAAAAATATTGTGCGTGGGAATATATTAATTAGAGACTTTTAATATTTTCGTCTGCTCCTTACCGCCAATTTAGTATTAATAACAAGACTACATGTTAGTCTTAAAATATTAGGCCAGATGAAATAGAATATTTTTGTTTTAAAAAAGACAAAATCGATATAATTTTTTATTGAAATGGAACTCTTTAGAACATAATTGAAAGTATTCAATGAACTTTATTCATTGTGTGTGTGCAAGCTGATCAAATAAAATTGAAAAAAATAGACGGAAGGAAATTGATCTATAAAAAGTGGACCGAATGAAATCCAGGATAAGCTTTCGATTACATTCTTGTACTAAAGAAGGGCGCTCTTTCGTCCTTGGGAGAAGAAATCGCTCCATAAGGTGGAAGAGCCAAATTTATTTGGGCCAACGGCATAGACGGAAGAAGACATTGGCAAACCACTTCTGTATCAAGCACTGCTGAATCAAATTGAAGATATTTGTTCGCATTGTCACCAAAAGTCGAATAAAACTTAATGAACCCTAACAACCACATTAATTATATAAAGTATTGCTATATTGAAGTGCAGTGTCATCGATGTACTGAGGTACGCACACTGTTATGGCATGAGCCTATACTGCCGCACCAATTAAAAGTATCTGTGGCATAGGTGCTAATCTGCCTAATTATTTATAAATTTTATATAATGTTACGAGGGTAAGCTGAAAGTTATCTGTCTGACCCAAAGATGGCATTCCAATCGGTAAAATAATACATTTCCTTCCTGTGCGTACAGGTCATTAGTTCATTGGACAAGTTTCAACTTGTTCGCTTAAGTAGTTTGTGCAAACGAGTTTTTGCAGTATACGTCTTGTGTGCGTTTAATTAAATGATAAACTTGGATAGCGTGCAGTTATTAAATTCTTCGTTTTGGAATCATACGAAGTTGAGAAATATTTACGGAAACTCTGCTCCTTCAATTTCAATCGTTAAAAAGAAAACAGCTGAATTTAAACGTGATTGCACGGCGCTCGAAGATGACCAAAGTGAAGGACGGCCAAAAACTGCAACCACACCGGAAACTATGAAAATGTGCACAATATCGTGTTATTCAATAGGCGACTAAAGGTGTTTGAGATAGATATAGTCGTAGGAATATCAGAAAAAGTGCGAACATCTTGCACGAAGAATTAGGAATGCGATATCTCTGCATTAGGTGGGAGCCGTATTTACTGAATGCAGATCAAAGCAAATAGGCAAACGACATTCGAGCAATGTATGGACCTATTCAGAAGGATCCGACCGATTCTATGCGGCGATTTGTCACCATGGATTAATCATGGGTCGACCAATATACGCCAGAACCTTACAGCAGTAGAAGCAGTGGGTTGAAGTCGGTGGTTCAATGCCAAAGGGAAAGCAAAGTCGATCGTATTTGCCAGAAAGGTCATGGCCAGTGTGTTTTAGGATCCCAAAGGGATCCGATTAATTGATTATCCGATAAAGACAGAACTATTACAGGTAAATATTGCTCTAAACTTCTTGACCAGCTGGATGTCAAAATTTGGATAAGAGGCCTGGCTTGAGGAAGAAAAAATCATCTTTCATCAGGACAACACCCTGTTCGCAAAAGTGTGTTGACAATGGTAAAGGGCGGGATTTGAAGTACGATTTGCTAGGCCATCCCTTCTATTTCTCCTAATTCAGCACCCTCAGACTTTCGCCTCTTTCCACACCTAAAGAAATCTGTTTCTGGAAAGCGCTTCGCGTCTAATGAAGAAGTTGAGAGGGCCGTAGATGAATATTTTAACAGCCTTCCAGACTCTCATTTCCGGGAAGGGATACTGATATTGGAGAGAGAGGGAGAATATGGTTTAACGGGCTAATAACCAAATTGTATGATTTTCGAGCCCAAAAATGATATTGGAGAGAGAAACGCCTGAACCAAATTGTGTTAAGTAAAGGGAATTTATGTATAAAAAATATTTTATTTTTAAACTGATAATCAGAGTCTTTAATTGTTAGGCCGAGAACTCTCACCTTTCCCTCGTGTATTGTATGTTATATCTTCATGTTATTAATAAAATAAACGGATTTAAAAAGCCTACACTGACTTTGTATTGATTTTTAATTGCTCTAGTTCGAGTATGATCGAAGTGTAAGTTTTGCGATCGATCAATGTAAGTGCACCTTAGGTAGATAGGTTAAGAAGTACTACTCTAGTGAAATACACTCATAGAGAAAACCTAAGGTAGTTGTACCTTTTAGCATGTATATTCGAATTTAGACAATAGCTCTGAAGATATTACAGTGACCTTTATCAAATACACACGAGATAACAAAGTGTGAAAAGAATTGCCTTTATCTCCTTTAAAAATATCAGACGATTAGTAACATGAAATACTTTCCAATTCCTTTTGTTTATGAGTACAGGTGAATTCTGCTCCAAAGAATGGATCAACAGAGTTCAATAGTGGGAGAAAAGAAGCAGATCTTTATAGGTCGTTTAAAGGATGAAGAATGGTGGACTTAATATGAAGCTTAGAAAAGATAAAGAACTGAAGATGTTGAAACATTACGCTTCTGGACATCAGAAGCACGATAAAAAGAAACTGAAAAATAAAAACACAATGATCTTCATTGAAGGCATGAGATAACCTTGTATGAACGAATTGCCTCTGTCTCCTTAAAAAAAGATGACCGGCGACATCAAATCTCCAATACATATATTGGTGGATAAAGAACTGAAGATGGAGGAAACATCACTCCTCTGGGCATCAGAGCCTGCTAAAGAGTAAAGAAAGTGAAAAGGAAATACACGATGATCTTTATTTATGACACACGAGATAACCAAGTATGAACAAAATTGCCTCTGACTCCTTAAAAAAATAGACCACTGGTGACAAAAAAATATCCACTACATAGATTGTGGTGGACGATTTCTAATCCAAAAGGGAATCCTGTAAACCTACGGTTTATCTCCAGTTCTTTGCTTAATCCTCAAGGCACTCATTCCATCTTAGCTGTAAGCTTTCAATAGCCCTCAAATAGAAGGTCTCTTTAAGCTTATATAAAAAGGTCTCTTGCCACCAATATATACATAATATATACATATTATATCCATTATATATCAGCTATTTATATGCTGGACTAGGATATTTAGTCAAATATCCTATAGTCTTTATATTATGCAACTTCCTAATTGCAACACAACTTGCAGGTAAAATAAAATATATCAACCTAAATAAATTCTAGATACAACACTAGATTCATACAAGTAGAATGGTATACAAAACGATATTAATAATAATGTAGTCCATTTAAAGTAGTGAATTGAAGTTAGATTCATTTTATTAATCATTATATTCAGGTAGATAATATCATTATAATATTTATTATAAGTTAATATAGAAAAACTCCCACCATAGCTCGTTTAAAATCAATACCAAATATCTCTATAGATACCAGGAAATTTTCCAAATAGTACATTTTTTATAATAAAGAGAGATTTATAGTATATAAATATTTTTGTTTGAATATTTTTATTATTTGAAAAAAAAATATATATATATACATTATACTTTAGGAGAATATTCATTAATAGATCAGAAGTATGGAATATTATACAAAACAGTATACTCATTCTAATCAACATACACAAGCACCTGTAAAAAATCAAGAAATTTGAAATCAATAATATTCTAGAGAATTTCTCAAGATGTCTCGAGGGATGTTCTCAAGATTGATCCGTAGCACCATCACTAGATACATACTAGAAGAATATCTTCACAAACAACCAATCCCCTATCAGCACACACAACCCTATTTACAAATATCTTAGGTATTTCTTGAGTAAACACTTGGAAAGAGGGAAATATTCAGTAGTTAATACCTTATCCCAACGACTCCAAATAGCACTACCAATAACAAATATATTTCTTGCAATCAGCAACCACTTTATCAACTCACAGACAATTCATAAATTATAAAAGACTTCGAACAAAACAAATCCCAGGAAAATTTTGAAAAATAAAATATTCCATTTGAATTTTTGAAAATATATATTGTCAAGAAGCTTATCCAGATGGGACACCTGTCAATCATCCCCGGACCCCGGGGGGGAGACCACAGGTGTGAGGAGTTCTCGGAATCTTTTCTGCAAATAAGGAAAACGGGACGCCTCGGTGGTTGGCGACGCTCATTATTATTATCTTTACCTTGGGAGAAGTTGTATTATTATCTGACCGTCTCTCTCCCTATAAATACCTCTTGTAGATAATTTTATTGGAGAGCTAGAAGGTAAATACCCTTTATAATAAATTAATTATTCCCAAATTTGCCCTTGCTTTATTTATCTCCGCGACATATTTTGGCGGAGACGCTGGGTAAAGTGACGGAACTTCGAAGAAGTCGACGTCTACAGGGACGTGAACCAATTCTTGAACCTTTGACACAAAGAATAAAAAGAAAGACGACCACAGACCTACTGTTAGCGGATCCTACCTCCCTTGTTAGCGCCAACGAGATCCTTCTACCTTTTCTGGAGATGGAAATATAAACCTTGGACAGTGGTTGAAAGAATACGAGAGAGTGTCGAAGTACAACAGATTGGACGAGACCATGAAGCTTGCCAAGTCTTTTACTTGAACGGAACTGCTGGAAGGTGGTTTGATAATAACGAAGAATCACTCAACTCGTAGAGAAGCTTTGAAGCATTCCGCGGTGTTCGGACGGCAGGAGGATTCTGCTCGACGCGCCGAGGAAGTTCTGAAGTCAAGAGCATTGAAGGCCGAGGAATACAGCGAGTCATACATCCAGGAGATTCTTAGTCTCTGCCACCAAGTGAACCCTCGCATGGAAGAAGGTGAGATAGTTGCTCACATTATAAAGTGAATTTCGGAGGATACATACCAGGTATTGGTGGCGAAAGACATACAGACGGTAGATGAGATCCTGAGGTTTTGCCGACATCTGGCAACCGTCAAGTAGCGCAGGATCGGCCGTACGAAATTCGCCAGGTTGTCAAACGTAATGTCCATTTCGTGTGTTGACGACTCAGACGACTTGGCCGGCTTAATTCGCCTCATCGTTAGAGAAGAAATTAAAAAGGTCTTCTCAGCACCTGAAGTGGTCAATCCTCTCCGAGAAGTGAACGCCTTGGAACAGACTGTGAGCGAAGAAGTCACCCGTGCTCTCCAACCTACCAGACCACAAATCAACGTGGTACAACAACAACCACGCACCCCTATAATATCGACCGACAGACCCAACCCAGGAAGACGGAACAATGGAGAACCTACGACGACAAACCTATCTGCTTCCACTGCGGACGACCCGGACATGTCGTCCGTTATTGTAGGGAACGACGGCAGGTCTTCGCTGAAGCCAGGTCAAGGAATGGCGGAGAAGGAAGAAATGTTGGATTTTCGAGTCGACCCCCAAGATATGCCGCCGACGAAGACTATGAATCGCCCCAAACCTCGAAGTACTTCTACAGGAGCTCTTCCCCACATCCAAGCCGCGCAAGGTAGCCAGTCCGAAGACAATCCCAGTCGCCAGCCCTCCGTTTCAGCCGTTCTCCCAAGCCTCAGAATATAAAAAAAAAAGTGGAGCGGCTTCTAACGGGGGTGAGGTCGTCATTCAGGAAAATCCACCAGGGTATATCGCCGCTAAATTAAAAGAAAAAATTGTCATGGTCAAATAAATGGACGCAAAATTAAAGCATTGATGGATTCAGGAGCAGACCTTTCCGTTATTTCGGACAAATTTCGACGCGAATGTGTTCTGAACATTGAAGTTAATGGTCTGAAGATATCCTTTGAATTCGTTGTTATGGTGGAATGCAGCCATGACATCATATTCGGATGGGGCATCTTCAAATTCACCGAGGCTGTCATTGATTGTGGCAGGAATGAACTCCAAGGGGAAACCTCTTTCCTGGAACCTCGAGAGGGGGAAAACCAAAAATTGTTTGCTTCCGACGACTTTGTCATTCCGCCTAAATCAATAAAGAAGATCAGTGTGATAAACGAAGATATATGTGGTGTTAGAGATGTTTTGTCTCAGCTTCTAAGGACTTATTTTTAAGAAAGGAAGTTCTTATACCAAACTCATTGGTTACATTTCGACTCGGCTCATTTGGGTGGCGAATGGAGCGTCTTGGCCGCAACTGATTTCATCAGGAATGAATATGTGCACCATGGAAAGTTATGAGAGAATGGGAATATCTGCAGTCTTTTTGAATCCAACGATAAGTTACAAGAAAAGCAGCTAAAGTCAGGTGAATGGTCACAGAAGATAAACCTTACTCTAGATCCAGGATTGTCTGAAATTCAAAGGTTACCGCTTGTTTCATGCATTGACGAGTTTATTGACATATTTGACTTTGGGAGTACTCCTATTAAGCCCATCAGTACTGTGAAGCACAAGATAAACACAGGAGACCACTCTCCTATCAAACAGCGGCCCTATAAAGTAGCATCAAGTGAACGACGACTAATTTAAGATGAAGTGAGCAAGGTGATTGAAAATCACATCGTGAAGCCCTCGGAAAGTCCTTGGTCATCTCCAGTTATTCTAGTTCGAAAGAAGATGGGACTTGGAGATTCTGCGTAGATTATCGTCGATTGAATAAGATAACAAAAAATTATGTTTAGCCGCTGCCACGCATTGACGTACCTTGGACAGTTTAGTCCGCTCTAGTTACTTCTCCACGATGGATCTTCGGTCCGGGTATTGGCAGATTGAAGTGGAGGAAAAAGACAGGGATAAAACTGCCTTCATCACTCTAGATAGGCTGTATGAATTCCGAGTAATGCCTTTCGGTCTATGCAACGCTCCAGCAACGTTTGAAAGGATGATAGATAGTGTTCTCGGCAGTCTTAAATGGAACATGTGCCTTTGCTATCTGGACGACAACGGTAGTTTACGCACCTACCTTTGAGGAGCATCTACGTCTTCTACAACTTGTTTTAAGGTGCATCTAGAAAGCTGGACTAAGCTTGAACGACAAAACATGTATTTTTGGATCATGGAGGATAAAGATTTTAGGACACCTTGTTGACGCCAATGGAATTCACCCAGATCCAGATAAAGTTGAAGCCGTCTTTAAATTCCGAGGCCAAGGAATATCTCTGAACTGAGGAGCTTTCTTGGATTATGGTCCTGTTACCGAAGATTTATTGAAAACTTTGCCGACCAAGCTAGATATTTGCATGACCTACTGAAGACTGAAAAACAATTCTATTGGATGCAGCTCAAGGGAACGCGTTTGAAGTCTTTAAAACAGCTCTAATTTCAAAGCCTGTCTTGGGACACTTTGATGAATCCGCTGATACCCATCTATACACGGATGCAAGCGAACATGGTATTGGAGCTGTTCTTCTACAAATACAAGGTGGAAAGGAGCGGCCTATAGCTTATGCATCAAGAAGCTTGACAAAAGGCTGAAAATAACTACTCTATAACAGAAAAAGAATGCCTTGTTGTAGTCTGGTCTATTAGCAAATTCCGTTCATATTTGTTTGGTCGACCATTCACGGTTGTCACTGACCATCATTTTCTATGTTGGTTGGTAGGGCAGAAGACTCCTTCTGGCCGTTTGGCAAGATGGGCGCTGAAGTTGCAAGAATTTGACGTGACCATTATATACAAGAGCGGACGCAAACATAAGGATGCCGATTGTCTGTCAAGGAGCCCGCTTGAGAACGATCAACCAAGTGCTGTGATGTCACTAACCAACGTTGATATAGATCAGATTAAAGACCCGGATTTAGCTAAAATAATCGATAATTTAAACTCGGGCTACACCACAAAGAAATTCAGCATCATCGACGGCATCTTATACAAGGAAAAACTATAGAACAACTGGAAGACCCTGGCTTATGATGATTGCTAAGCACTTAAGATAGGAAGTTATGGCAGATTTACATAATGCTCCTACAGCTGGGCATTTGGGTTTCGCCCGAACGTATGACAAAGTGAAGAAACGAATCTATTAGCCTGGCCTTTATAGAACTGTTCGCCAATATGTAAGCCATTGTCGGGAGTGTCAACGAAGAAAGAAATTACCTCGACGTCCGGCTGGACATCTTGTATCCATACCGCCCGTAGAAAAGCCATTCTATAAGTCGGGGTTGATCTCCTTCGAAGATTTCCAGTTTCTAAAAATGGAAACCGTTGGATCATTGTGTGCACCGATTATATGACAAGGTAATGCCATAACGAAAGCGATTCCAGACGGAAAGGAAATCGAAACAGCTAAGGAAGATGTTATCTTGAAGCATAGAGCTCCTAGAAAAATGATAACAGATCGCGGAAGAAATTTTCATTTCTCAAGTAATAAAAGAGATCAATGCTCTGTGCGGAATTGTGCACAGATTCACAACGGCCTACCATCCCCAGACCAACGGCCTGACTGAAAGGTTCAACAAAACTCTCAGAGATATGTTATCCATGTACACAGGTGTTGAGCAGAAGGACTGGAACCAAGTTTTCCCCTAAGTAACTTTTGCTTACAACACTGCGAAACAGGAGGCGATCGGCTACACCCCGTTCTTTCTTGTCCACGCCCGCGAGGCCGAGACCTATATCGATGCCATACTACCTTACCTACCAGATGAGATCTCTGACGACTACGTTGGAGAACTTGTGACCAGAGCTGAGGAGCGCGTTAACTCTCCCCGATCACGCCTTTCACAATTACAGGCGAAAGACCGTAGACTTTACGACCAGAAACATACCAGAAGGATGATCTTGTGTGGGTTTTTACTCCCACCCGAAAAGTAGGACTCTAAGAAAAGCTACTGAAGAGATACTTTGGTCCCTACAAGGTGACCAAGAAGCTTTCAGAAGTTACGTATGAAGTAGAGCCCGTGGGACCCCGTCTCCCCGATCATCGCTGTTTTCTCTAAAGAGCGAGTAATGTCAAGAGGCTCCATCCAGGTGGGACACCTGTCAATCATTCCCTGGACCCCGGAAGGGGGGGACCACAGGTGTGGGGGGGTTCTCGGGATCTTATCCGCAAATAAGGAAAAACGGGACGCTTTGGTGGCTGGCGACGCTCATTATCATTATCTTTACTTGGGAGAAGTTGTATTATTATCTGACCCTCTCTCTCTCTCTATAAAATACCCTCTTGTAGATAATTTTATCGGAGAGCTAGAAGGTAAATACCCTTTATAATAAATTAATTATTCACAATTTGCCCTTGCTTTATTTATCTCCGCCACAATATATATAAAGATAAAATGATCAAAAAAGCTTCTTTATTCACTATTATAGCTTTCGGGTTAAAAAAAACACAGGCCTTTTACTATCCCTAATGTTGAAATGACTAATATTCTATTACATAAGAGCGAGTTTTATTAAACAGGTCTGTACAGAATATTTTCTCAATTGACCTATATTTCACCCACATATTTGGAAGCTATCCAGTCTATTAAACTAGAAAAAAACAACAAATTGAACATGATACAAGTTTTTTAATCACTTTTGCCTTTATATTTGCCTTTATTGCCTTTGCCTCGTAGAATGGCCCATTGTAGATATATATGTCGTATTTTTATATGCTGTATTGTTGAATTTGATTAGAATTTTTTAATGAAACTGATTCCAAGAATATTAATCAAACATTATATTTATTGGTTTACAATAGAGAGAACAAAATATAAAAGGGAAACCAATATTAAACAAAGGAACTTATTTCTCTTTCGGTTAGCGCCTATTGACCTGTGAGCTTACACCACTCTGTGGTAACAATTAGTTAATACATATACAACAATAAGACGTATTTTTATACTTTTTTTTTACAAATCAACCAAGTACGTTTGTCGAATGGCCAATTAGAAAAAAATAAAAGGATTTAAAAGATGCATGTTAGCAGTATAGCATAAGAAACGATAAAAACCAATATATCATCCAATTTTAATTACTTAAATATTGAAAATGTTAATTAAGTAAAAGATAAGAATTTTTCACAAGCTCAACAAAGAACATTTCTCGAATAGCCAATTGAATATAAATTAATATAAATAAATTCAGCAGATACACACCAGCAATAGAAGATATGCTCTCTCAAAATGCAGCCTCATCCAAGCTTATTACTACAGGCGAATTCTTCGGCATCGATAAAGAGCGTTTCAGGAATGAGCTATTGAATAGAAGAACTTCAACATACCAAGAGTCTAGCATATCTATCAACAAAGAATCCATTCTATCAACTCTCAGCCAATTAGGGCAGGACACGAGGGAAAGATGATATATCCCTGGGTATCCATCACCTCAGAATCCCCGCAAAATTCATCTTCCCTGAAATTGCATCGCGTGATCAAATATTTGTTTGCCAACTAATGGAGCGTCCGGAAATATTTTCCTTCACCAGAGGGTAGCACCAGCCATCTTCTAGAATCTTCTTATCAAAACTCTTCTGAGTTATGATACCATTTAGTTAGGTTCATATATATATATGTAGTACCGGAGAAATTGTAATTGAATAATACTAGTAAGTTGAAAATATAAATATAATGTAAATATGAATATTTAGTTAAATTTGTCATTTTCTTTTACATAAAATAAAGAATTATGATTCATCACACATATTATGATAACATATTAAAATGAATTTTAATTTTATAATGGATTTGATTGATATAGAAAGGTTCCAATATTAAAATTATATATTATTTTTATGAAAGATTGCAATTTATAATTCCAAACGGTGGCAATGAAGGTCTTGAATAAATATGATTGTGTTTGATATCGAAGTCTTGAAATTTATATTAATGATGGTTTATGAGAGTTTTAAAATTATAATTATATTGATAGTTGCTACGGAAGACTTAAAATTGAATATTATGATGGGTGAAATGGGAGTCTTGAATAGATACTAATGATGGTTGTTATAGAAATCTTATAATTGATATTAATGATGGCTGCTATGGAAGTCTTGAAATTAATATTAATGATAGTTGCAATGGAAGTCTTAAATTATATTATTGATGGTTGCTATGGAAGTCTTATAATTGAAATTAATGCTGGAGGTTGCTATGGAAGTCCTTATATTTGATATTAATGATGGTTGCTATGGAAGTCTTAAATTTGAGATAATATGTTAGTTGCTATGGAAGTAATATAGTTGATATTAATGATGGAGGTTGCTATGGAAGGCTTTAATTTGATATAATGTTGGTTGCTATGGAAGTCTTATAATTGAAATTAATGCTGAAGTGGCTATGGAAGTCTCATATTCGATATTAATGATGGTTGCTATGTAAGTATTAAAATTGAAATTAATACTGAAGGTTACTATGGAAGACTTATATTTGATATAATGATGGTTGTTATGGAAGTCTTAAATTCGAGATTAATGTTAGTTGCTATGGAAAGTATTATAATTGATATTAATGCTGGAGGTTGCAATGGAAGGCTTTAATTTGAAATTAATGTTGGTTGCTATGGAAGTCTTATATTTGATATTAATGATGGTTGCTATGGAAGTCTTAAAATTGAAATTAATGCTGAAGGTTACTATGGAAATCTTATATTTGATATTAATGATGGTTGCTATGGGAGTCTTAAATAGGCGACAAAAAGGAATAATACTATTAATCTAATAGAAATAAGGATATCAGAAAATAGACGATCTTGAGGTAATAAAATTTTTTATACTGTTGAAATAAACTCAAATGATGTTTAAAAGTTCGAAGTTGTAAAGTTTTAAAATCTATATATGATGACAGAGATGAAAAAATACTCTAAATTTAATAATATAAAATGATTCATGAGGGTTGAATATTCTAAGATATAATGTGACTTATGATATTAGTAACATAAAATGTTTATAATAATGGTGGGGTTTGGATGGTTTATAATGGCTGAGTGGTTGAGGTATAGAACAATAAAACAAAGGAAATATAGCATACAAATTATAAAAAGGGTGATAGCTTGATTGATTTTGAAAATGGATGGCATTGACGAAGATGATTGTAATAAAGATAAGGGTAACATTAAAAGATGGCATTCTAATTAAGAAAAATATTTCACACTGGGGGTTAAAATAATGTAAAAGTAGTGAAACACACAATGATAATTGAAGAAATAAAATAAAGCAAATAAAATTATATGAAAAAATAAAAGAAAATATAATAATATAAAAGAAATAAAATGTTTGTTCTGGTAATAGGATCGGGAGCCGAGTTGAGCTCATTGAAGAGAAACAGGGGCTCACCTTTGAGAAGCTCGTGGAGTCTTGCAGACCCGTACCCGATCTCGTTCCGCACGGCTTCCAGTTGCGGAAGAAGTGTTCCGCGGATAGGTGCCATAGGGGGGGACATAGGCACGTGGATCCATCACTTCTTGGAGGACCTTGGTCAGTCAGTCTATCAACGTGTCCACGCTGGGCCGGATGAAAGTGGCGGGCAACTCAGAAGCGTCCACGTAGTGATCCCCGTCTTCGTCCATAGTCCTTTGTCCACTGTCCGCCATCATAATCCTGTCGACCTTTACGGGTCTACTGTCGTAAACCCGGGTAAGCCAACAAGTGAGTTGGAAGCAGTCGGGGTTGAGTGGCAAGGCGTGCAGAATTGGAAGTCCGCACGGGACAGTAAGGATAAAGTTTGGCATCAAAAGACGCTCTCCTAGTACGTCTCACGTGGCACCAGGACCAGGGAAAAGTTGAGGATTAACTGAGAAAGCTCGGCGTCCTGCATGAAGCCGCGGGGGCAGAGAGGAGCCAAAACGGTGGCCTGGAGGGCCGCCGTGAGACCTAGCACTGAGCGGGCCTCTTCGAGGAATATCCACTGTAACCTGACTAACTGTCAACATCCGGACCAACGCCCTATTTGTCCGTCTCTGGTTCCCCGGGTGTCCGGTGGCAAGCTGGTGTCACTTTGAGACGACTAGAAAAGACGTCATACTTTATTACTTACATATCACATTGTTTAAATTACGATATATATATATATATATATATATATGTGATAATCTGTATATAGCAATATGTAACCCCACCACAATCTATGCGATGTATCGTCAAAAGATTTAATAAAAGTTAGGCTTCGCGAAAAGGGAATAACAATTAACAGGATTGCGTCAATCAGGAGTAAAGGCCACTGCCCAGGACCCATAAAACTAAAGTTCAAAGACCTTATTCTTCCTGAAAGATTTCAATCATGGCGACAATGGAGGTACTAAGCCAATCACAGTTAAGCATAACAAATCAACAACCAATCACCTTTAAGCATGACCAACTAATAGAGAATCAGAAGAAAACACGTGGAAGGATCTTCACCAATGAGAAGCCAAGAGAGTTAATGACGATGATCTCGGACAAGAAGTGAGGGAGAAGGTAGGTGACTCAACTTAAGCTCCAACCAAGATAGTTTCCGTTCCATCATGTGAAAGGCAAAGTACCTCCTCCAGTCTCATCACTCTCTCCCTTTCGCAAAGTCTATTTTCTATCCCATCCAGATGTGCTCGTTATTCCCCTGTGAAAAAACAACCATTCGACCAAGACTGCGCCACCATTCACCAATCCAATCAAATCCACCCAACCACTTATTCACCAGGACTCACCAGGATTCAAATGGGTTGTTACAGAGAGTCAACAGCAATCCGACAAGGTAAACGCCAATCCTACAGTGAGTAGTAGGATCTTACACAACTTAACAATCGAAATATTATAGAGAGAGTTGACAGGATTCAACCCGAATATTATATATATATATGAAAAAACAATAGAAAAAAATAAAAGATAAGTGGGTCAGGTGTTGATATTTAAAATAAAGAAGGCATTTCCTGACCACGAGCACATGTGCTTTTTAGAAGGCAGAGCGCCATCTCGTGGAGCAAAATAAATTAACGTTTATTTAACTTGCTCCGTGATATTTGGCAAAACCCAATTTTTGATAAATCAAGAAAAGCCATCCACGAAGGCGTTTCGCGCTGTTGGCGCTCGTCAGCGTGGAGTAGGCTGTACCACTGCGACCAAAAAGATTTTTGGTCCCAGAGGCTTCTTGAGAAACTAAGAAATAATTTTCTCATATGCACAATTTTTCCCCACCTACTTTTGCATTTTAAATGATTTCAACTGTGATATTATAACGCTATGCGGCGCTGAGTTTGTGTATACAAAAATGTAATGCCTCGATAAAGGTTGGCGTTCAGCCAGCCGAAATATTGGCAAATAAATATTTTATTCAATCCAATATATATATATATATATATGCTTGAAAATAGAGCAATCCATATATTACAATATTTAATAATAAGAAAAAGAAAAGTTTTGTAAAGAAGGTAGATAAGATTGTTAGTATATATATGTCATAATTTGTATATAATTAAATGCAACCCCGACCCACTATGTATGCACCATGTATGATATTCAAAGACTTAATAAAGAACAAGGGTAACTGGAGGAAAGCAAGTAGCATTAAGATATAGGAAGTAGACCTAAAGCTGGCACGACTATTCTGGGCACCCCTGTGTCAATATTGCAGGGGCAGAGACCGAGCGTCTCTAGTGACCGCAGAAGTTATATTAGTCAAGATGCACTCAATACTTCCTGACAAAGCAGGACGTATCTGGTATCCACAGCAGTTATATTAGTATAGAGACGCCCAACATTTCCGGCAAAGACAGGACGTATTTGATAACACGGAAGTAAATAAAATCGAAATAGCAACCGACACTTCCTATCAGGCAGGCCATATCTTTCACCAAAGAGAACCGCGGTCCAATCAGAAGACAGCACCTTAAGTAGGTCAACCAATAGGAAAAGATCATGTGATCATCTCTCAACAATCAGAGAGAAACTGAGTCTTGGTGTTAAATCGAGAAGTAAGAACAGGCAGTTACGCTTTGGCTCCCAAGGAGGTGACATCGGCTCTGGACCTCTCCCCCTCTGCTCATCCCGTAGCTAAGTACAATCACCGCCATGTGATCAGATAATTAACAATCAAAATCGCTCCGCTCTTCTCAAGCCTTCTTTCCTCCAACCCAGTTGCCTTTTATTTCCAAACCTCATCATGTGTCCTGATTATTCCTAACTGTGTGCTTCACTTACCACTCAACGACTGCGCTTCAATCAAATCTCACCATTCGCATCCAACAACAAGAAATTCCGTAACGATATTGTCACAGAACGGTTAAGTCGACAGGATTCTACAACAGTGTAATACATCAAATATTGCAGTGTAATAACAACTTTTGCATCATATTACATATATATATATTTTTATAAATTTATATTTTATCCTTTTTTTTTTTTAATAGATTTTTTAAATTTTTTTATTTTAAAATATGAATATAAATAGTTGTATTTAGTAATATATATATAATATGAATTAACTTTTGTTATAAGTTTGGTTATTATGTTTGAAACCCTAATGGTAGACCAGACATATACAAAAAAATTTAAATTGAAGTAATTATTGGAAAAAGAGATCTGCTGGACCGGGAATTCTCAAATAGAAATCCAGCTGGCATTTCATCCCTTCTCTATTATGTCAATAGATCTCTTTTCAACCGGATTTTATGTGTTAATATTAAGTTACTTCAGTGAAAAATTTATATGAACAGATATAACAAATACAAGTGTTAACAAATTCCAACTGTAAACCTACCTCGTCCGCGATATCCTCCTCTGTAAATAGCTATTTCTGGATGACACATGTTGCGGGGGGGGGGGGGGCATATGTCCTTCCTTCAAAATTAGACCGCTTATTCTGAAATTTTAGAACAACAAGACAACCAAAGAAGAAAGAAAAAATAGTTAAGGGAAGAAAGACAAACTTTATAATCTTCACAGTTAAATATATCAATATAACTGATTTAACACTTATTCATCTTCCAATATTCTTTAAAAAGGCAAATTATTAGAGTTTAATAAAGCTATTAATTGTGAAAATTCACTTTTATTTAATTTCCATTCTCCTCCCCAGAAATTGGAGATTAAACAAAATGAACTCTATACAATATTACTTTAAAAATCTTGTGAAAAAATCTTCAAATCAGCTATTTAATTTAAGTTTAATTAACTGTTAAAGATTATAAATTTGTATTAGTTATTATTGAGAGAAAATTGTAGAAAGTTGATTTATTAAATGGATACTTCCATTTATTTTTTTTAAAAGTATTTTATAATTGATATACTGTTGAAATAATTTACTTGTCTGATACTAAATTTGTTTTTAATAAATTCCATGTTTAAATTTTTAACATCTTCTATGAAATTTTCTAATATATTATTTATTCTATAAAATCTTAGAAACTGACCAAAATATATACCACTTTTATAATTATATCTAAAATATATATGGCTCTTAGTTTTTGTGTAATTTTTGACCGAAGAGGTTGACCCCTTTTTTATCTATCTTTTAACTTAACATTAGTTCAGAATGGATAAAAAAACTTTGTAGCTCAGCTTTATAATGATTTTATAATATTATTGTTACCAAAGTCAAGTACATTGTTCAATAAATTGATAAATAAAAACCCAATCGATCGAAATATTCGGAAACTTTCATATTTTACATCCCCATATACATTTTTATAGATCGGCTTTTAAATCAACCAATAAAAATGCATATTTCATCGTTGCCATGGTAACCTCCACATTTCAAAGAGAGTTAATAGACCTGAAATATGTCTTTATAAAAAATATATCTTTAAAAACATCGCAGAAGATATTATGCCTTTATGATAAAAACGAAAAAATAGCAAAAGAAAATATTTTCAATTAATAAATCAATAAAAATAATTTTTATTACCAAAATTCTATGATAATTCCATTATTTTTTAATTTTATTACTCTGCTTCTATAAAGTTGAATGGTTATAATCAGATTGATAAAAATGTATAATAGATTTTATTGGGACGTTAAAATCAGGCGAACTTTTAAAGTGGTAGAAATTTTTAACAAAGCTTTGTGTGGGAAAAGAATACTCCGGATTTTATTTTCACTGAACCTTTTTTGTTAACATTTCTTAACAAGCAGGGTTGTCAGTCAATTTGAAGAATAAATTTCTATATTTATACAGGAAAAATAATCTGAATATATTATTATAAAGGTACCAAAAGAAGGTTGTTAATTTACTTTATAAAGCATTTAACCAAATTAATATTGTCATCCTAAAAGACATCGAATAGAATATTTATAGATATGTATTATGTTTAATTTTTTGACAACCAAGTAGTCGCTTACTGATAGGCTGTTAGGCCAATGGTTTCAAATTGGTTGCTAGATTTCAAAGATGTGACTTCATGCTTAATAGTTTACCCGATTTCTTTTTATCAAGATCAATATTTTGCCGATAAAGTCAACTCTCAGCAATAGAAACAACTTCAGCTATGTAGTTCCACCCATTATAATAAACCTTTTTATATTTAAAGAAGAGAAAAAAAGAATATTACGCCTTAATATATAGTTATTATACTTAAAGATACAAGGGCGTATTGAAAAGTAAGGTATCCAACTACGCCATTTCCGATCACGAGTTGGTAGGTGAACTTTGGCAACAGCGCTGTATTCCTTGGTTCCCACGCCACAGTCTCGAACATTCCGCGTGATTTTGGGACACTCAGTCCCTGAATTTCAGCTGTTTAGGATGAAGCTAATGGTTCGCTCGCCCGCCAGGTGCGAACTGCGCTCAGTCATTCGAATTTTGGATGCAAAAAATGTTCCTTAGATAGAAATTCATCGGACAGTTAGTGGAAGTGTTCGTTGAGAAGTGTGAGGACGCTAAAAACGTGCGAGTGTGGTGCAAGGAGTTTTCTGAGGCCCAGAAAAAACGTTCACAATGAGCAGCGGTCAGGGCGGCCGAGTTTGCCGGAATCAACGATGGCTCGAATCGACTAGATGGTGCGCAATAACCGGAGAGTAACATCTCATGAGATAATGGAAGATCTTAATGAAGAAAATGGCTACTTCTCCGTGCATATTTTTGTGTCGGATATTGAGACAGGGGAGTTACCCTCAAGTCTCAATGATGATCTCATTCCTATTTAAAAAGGATTGTTGACTTTACTATTCTCCAAAAATGTATTTTTCTTGAGAATAGAATGGTTATTCCCAAAAGGTCTACATGAAAAGGTACTTCAATTATTACATGAGAGCCATACAGGGACTAATAAAATGAAAATGATGGCTCGTTCATCTATCTGGTGACCCGGCATGTACTCTTCAATATAGATAATTACAAAAAAGTGTAAAACTTGTCTTTCTAATGAAAGTTTGCCTCATCAAAGGACTGACAGTTGGCCTAAATACGCAGGACCATGGAGGAGGGTTCACGTGGACTATTTCAATTTCAAAAATTGACTGTTTTTACTAGCAGTAGATTCATTTTCTTCATGGGTTAAAGTTTCTGAGGTACCATTTTCCAGTGCATATTTCTGTATGAATTTTATGAGATATTGTATTGCTCGTTACGGATTTCCACAAGTAGTGGTTTCTGATAATGGCCCTCCTTTCTTTAGTAGTGACTTTGGTTATTTTTTGTCTAAGAATGTCATATCTCATGTGACATCTCCCCCCATATCACCCAATATCAAATGGACAGGCAGAAGTCTCTGTAAGAGAGGTAAAGAAATTGCTAAAAAGGATATTATATGAAAACGAGCAGGTGAAACTAGATTTGGCTCTGTCCAGGGCTTTGTTCTTTATAAGGAGAGATGTAAATATTAGAAAAGGGACATCACCTGCGGAGCTGTTTCTTGGAAGAAAGATCAGATCAAGACTTTCTGTGTTGTCAAGAGAAGAAGTAAAAGTTTCAAAATCAATGGTCAATATGTTAACCGTAAATTTAAAGTGGAGAGACTGTGAAATTTAGGTGGATCACTAAATTATCCCTCTTGGTATACAGAAAGATAATTAAAATACTAGGAAGGAATGTTTATTTAATAAAACAAGGTGACACTATGAAAGAGTTCATCAAACGACATTAAAAAAATGTTGCCTGGTAAATCACATCCCACTAATATGGATGATGATAAATGTACCAACTCCAATCTCAGAGGAAAAAAGTGTTACAACCTCCAGGTACCCTCAGAGGGAGCGCAGATGCCCACAGAGATATAAAAAATAAATAGATAAATAAGAGGGGCCAAGCCTAAGAAGGGGGAATTGATGTATGTAGTTGTTTATTTGTTTTGCATATTTTTCATTTACAAATTAATCTCATAATTTAGTCTGTGAAAATAAAAATATTGGACAGGTGACGAAAACAAAACAAAACAAAAAATAGATGGCTTAATGTTATGTAGTTATGATATATAATTAATTGTGATGATATATATTTACTTGTGATGTTTATGTAATTTTTATCTTCATTGAATAAAATATCTAAAGTTTAAATGTGTTTTAAACTTTAATAACAAGCACAAAACAGCAATATGTTTTCATTTATAATTTAAATTAAATACTTTTATTTTTAATGATATTAGAACAATATATTTTTATGTTTTTATGTTGTAGTAATTTTTATTCAATTTTTTTTATTTCAATAAGCAAATTTTGATTGTTATATGGACATAATTTTATTTGTGTGCGTAACTTAATGGTTTTGAAGAACTGAGAAATATTTAAAAGTTTAAAACTAGATTTAGGGGGTATTATCACCATTTTATAATTTAAATTTGAATAATTTAATAATAAAAAACAAAAACCTTGAAGTTAAACAACAACATATATGTTGTAAGATTTAGGTACTTACAGCTTGTAGGAAGGCATGAGGACGTTGAGGATTATATGATAATAATCTTTATTATCCATTTAGCAAGAAAGACAAAGTTATGGTAGCGAACAGTTATTGAAGTATAGAGAAGAAGGTAAACAAACAGTTGTGATGATGATAGGTCCAGTGTGGCGCTAGCTGTCGTAGCATTCAGTATCCAACAAATCCCCGGCATGAATGTGGAGACATCACGAGGTTGTAGCGTAACTTCTCAAATGTCGGCCTTGGTAGCGGCTTGGTCAGAATGTCCGCCTTCATGTCGCCAGTTGGGCAGTAGATCATTTTTATCACTGTCTTCTTCTGAAGATCCTTCAGGTGATGGATCTTGGTTGCGATGTGCTTGTTTCTAGAAGACACTTTTTCGGATGAACATATCTTGAGACATGATTGATTGTCTTGGTGGAAGTAGATTGGAGCTTTCTGTTCCAGTTCGAGATCCTTTAGCAAGTCGAGGAGCCATAACAGTTCTTGTGAGGCTTCAGCTGCGGAGATTAGTTCCGCTTCGGTGGATGAGAGAGATACGCAACCTTGTTTCCCAGTCATCCATGAGATGGGGTTTGATCCCAGTAGGAACAAGTTTCCGCTTAGTGATTTTCTGTCGGTGTTGTCGCTTGCCCATGTGGCATCGCTGTATGCTTCCAGCGTGGGAGGTTTTTGGTTAGATATGCGTAGCTCGAGTTCTTTAGTAGTTTTTAGATATCTTACGATTCTTTTTGCTGCATTCCAGTCACAATTTCTAGGATTCTGGTTTCTGCTGCTGAGTATGCAGACTGGAGCTGCGATATCTGGTCTGGATACTACGCTTAGGTACAATAGTGAGACTATCAGTTGTTGGTATTGGACGTTGTTTGGTAGAAGTTTTACATCAGATATACCGGGGTATCCGCTTTCCATGGGAGTGAAAGTAGGTTTCGCTTCTTGAAGATTGTACCTTTCAACTAATTCTTGGATTTTATTCTTTTGGCTCAGAAGGAGTTCACCTTCTCTGTTCCTTGAGATTTCTATACCAATGAATTGAGTGGGGTTTCCAAGTTCTTTATTTCGAATTCTTTTTCGAGAGTTTTTACAGTGTTTTGGATTATTATTTCGGAATCGCTTGCAAGGAGCATGTCATCCACATATAGAATCAAGTAGATGGAATGGTTTTCTTCATTCTTGGTGAATAGGCATGGGTCTACAATGCTCTGTTTGAAGTTATTTTTAATTAGAGTGCTTGCAATTTTTGTGTTCCAAGATCTTCCAGCTTGTTTTAGACCGTAAATTGCCTTCTTTAGTTTGCAGACTTTGTTTGTTTGTTTTGTATGGAGTCCTTCTGGGAGTTCCATGTAGAGTTCTTTATCTAGGTCGCCGTGTAGGAACGCTGTCTGACATCGAGGTGGTTCACTTTCATCCCTTTGTAGACTGATGCAGCTAGGAAGGCTCTAATTGTAGAATGCTTCACAATTGGTGCAAAGGTTTCTTCGTAGTCTCGGCCAAATTTCTGATTGAACCCTTTTGCTACGAGTCTGGCTTTGTACCGCTCTATTTCTCCTTTGGAATTGAGTTTCTGTTTATAGGTCCATTTACATCCTATGATCTTTTTGTCCTTAGGTAGAGGCGTTAGTTCCCATACATTGTTCTTCTCAAGAGAATTTAGTTCTTCGTTCATTGCTTGTAGCCATTTTTCTCTTTCTATTTTTGGTAATTGTAGGACTTCCGAGTAGTTGGTAGGTGTCTGAATGTCTTGAGCTTCAGTTTTGTACAGCATGTAGTCATTTCTTATGGGAGGTATTCCCTTTGTTGGTCTCGTGGATCTTCTTTGTGTGACCACTTGTGTTCCTGTGCTTGTACCGGGTTGAAGGTAATCCTCGGTTTCTGAGTCCTCAAGGTTTTCGGGTTGTGTTCCTGGTTCCTGACTTTCCTCTGCATTACCAATATGATTGGAGGAAGTTAGATCTGTACTTAGTACTTGTGGTGAAGTTGTTTTTGTGGAAGCGAGGTGAAACCCATTTTCTTTTTCTATAAATTTTACGGATCTGCTGATTGTGATGTTGTCTGTATCGTGCAGGATTCTGTATCCTTTGCTTCGATCATCGTATCCAAGAAAGATCCCTTCGATAACTTTGCTATCCAACTTGTTTCTTTTTATCTTGGGAATATAGGCGAAGGCTTTACATCCGAATCTTTTTAGATGCTTCAGGCTGGGCTTCCTGTTGGTCCATAGTTAAAATGGAGTCTTGTCTGTAGCTTTCGAGGGTATTCGGTTGTGTAGGTAATTAGCTGTGGTAACCGCTTCCGCCCATAGAGACTGTGGGAGTCCTGAGTCAAACAGCATGCATCTTGTCATCTCCATTAGTGATCGATTTTTCCTTTCGGCTACTCCGTTCTGGGCTGGTGAGTAGGGGACTGTTAGCTGATGTTTGATTCCGCTTTGGTCCAGGAAATCTTCGACTTGTCGGTTTACGTACTCACGACCGTTGTCTGTCCGTATGGTTTGGATATTTTTTCCAAATTCCGTGTGTGCTGAGATGACGTAGTCTTTTATTTTTTCATAGGCTTCGTCTTTTCCTTTCAGGGAGGTAGATCTTCGTGTATCTGCTGTAGTCATCAGTGAAGGTGATGAAGTATCTCTTACCGCTGAGAGAGTTAGTTGGTAATGGACCGCAGATATCACTGTGGACAAGTTGAAGCGTTTCAGTTGCTCTGTACTCTGTCTTCTTTGGAAATGGGGTTTCGGTGAGTTTTCCTTGAATGCACTGAACGCAGTCTGTGCTGTGCGAACAGTTATTTAGACTTAGTCCTCTTGCTAGGTTCTCATTTCGAATCTTCTTAATTGATTCTATATTTCTGTGTCCTAGTCTGTCGTGCCAGAGCATGAGGCAATTTTTGTTCTTGCAGTGGTTTTGTTTTGCAACATTTGCTTTGAATGTGCGAGTTTGGGGGTTGTCATCCAGGTGGAGTCGGTACATTCCATTGTCAAGTGTACCGTTCGCGAGGGCTGTGTTGTCTCTTTCGATGGTACACCAATCTCTGTTGAACGTTACTTTACATCCGTTGGAGGTGGCCGCACTCACTGACAGAAGGTTGTCTGTTAGTTCCGGGATGTAGAGAACTTTTGTGAGAAGTAAGGTGTCAGTCTTTCCTTGGGTGTGATGACTTTGATTTCTCCTTGTCCTAATTTTTGGCCTGCAGCTTATTGCCATTAGCAACCACAACATTTTGTGTTTGTTCTCTGTTAAGTTCAGTGAAGAAGCTTTCGTCGTACGCCATATGAGATGTGGCTCCAGAGTCGACGAACCAGTTGTGTACACTTGCTTCTCGTTGAGTGCAATTGAGAGCTTTTGGGTTAGGTCCTTTTGTTGTTCTCTGATTTGTTGGTTGTTCTTGGGTGACACTCGACGGATTTGTGTACTTTGGTACGTTTCCTCTTCTGAAGTTTTCATATTTGTACTCTTTGTTGCTGTTGTTTCGCTTTTGATAGTGCCCAACATTCTTCTTTGGAGTGGTTTGGTTTGTGGCAGAAAGAACAGAATTTCTTCTCTTTTTCTCTTCTTTGGCTTGAAGCTCCGTGGAGGCTTTTTAAGGCTTTTGATGCGGTGCTTTCGTCTTTCGAGCTTTCTAGTCTGCGTGTGTGTTCATCAAGGAGTTTGTTCTTGGTGAATTCAAGCGTTAGCTCGTCATCAGGCCTTGATTCCAACATCGTGATGAGATTTGAGTAGCTCTTTGGAAGCGAGCAAAGCAGTATAGCCGTGATGTGAGAGTCCTTTAGTGTTTCGCCAATGGTTCGCAGTTTGTCAACAAGTTCCATCATGGTAGTGATATGCTGTTGCATGTCTTTGTCTTCTTCGAGTTTTAAGCTGTATAGTTTCCTTAGCAAATAAATTTTTCCTGAGAGTGTTTTTCTTTCATAGATATTTTTAAGAGTGTCCCAGGTAGCTTTGGCTGTTAGTAGGTTTTTAACGTGCACTATTTGTGAGTCGGCGATGCTTAGATTAATGATAGCTCTAGCTTTTGAGTCTTTCTTTTTCCATTCGATTTTAGGTTCATCTGGAATATTTTCGGTGACAACTTCCCAAAGATCTTCCTTTTGCAAAAGCATTTCGATTTTGAAAGACCATAGTGAGTAGTTATAGCCGTCGAGCTTATTTAGGGTTACATCGTGGCTCAGGAGTGACGCCATTTTTGCTAAGCCTTTTTTCTTTGTCTTAACTCGTTAGTTGAATTTCATGCAATATTCAGTCTCATAATCTAATTGTTGTAAGATTTAGGTACTTACAGCTTGTAGGAAGGCATGAGGACGTTGAGGATTATATGATAATAATCTTTATTATCCATTTAGCAAGAAAGACAAAGTTATGGTAGCGAGCAGTTATTGAAGTATAGAGAAGAAGGTAAACAAACAGTTGTGATGATGATAGGTCCAGTGTGGCGCTAGCTGTCGTAGCATTCAGTTATCCAACAATATATATCAAATTATAATATCAACGTATGAAGGTTTTGACATTATAAATACCAATATTTTAACAGGAAAATATTGTTTAGCATTTATATACCAACGAATTGAATTTAATATTTTAAATTTTATTCAAATTTTATATTTAAAACCTCCGCGTATTTTAACACAACCTCTTATATCCCCTCTATCTAACTATTTTCTCACATTTATATATATATATGTGATATGATACTGTCGACTTTCAATGTGGCACTATAGTGATAATAATGTGGTGAGTGAGAAATAAGGAAACAACAAGTTTGGAAGATGGAACCTGGAAGCCATCCGAGAGAGAGGGAGGTAGTCAGCGGGTTGTCCGCCGAACGACTGTTTTCCCTGTGTACACAACCGGGGGGCTAACCAGGATAGTCGCCAGGTGGTGACGCCCCCCCCCCTCAGGAATGTGGTCAAAATGGTCGTGAGTTAGTTGTCTTCTATCGACTACGTCTCTCTCTCTCTCTGGTCGACTGCAGATTTACTTTATTATTCCTGTAAGAGCATATATTATGACATATGGCCCCCGTTGAAGAAGGCTGAACATGGTTTAAGTATATTTAAAGCTGGTGAAGCCAGGAATAGAGAAAATAATTTTACAGTTAAAATTAGTTAAGGTAATGGTGACATAGTTTTATGTAAATAAAATATTGTATAGTACACAAGTAAATATTATTTACAAGCAGTTTTTACAACACCGGGGAGTTTGACATTTAAGGAAATCTTTGAAAATATCCAGGTTATAAAAGGCTATATACAACAAAATCTAATGTACTATAAGGGAAGTGATATGGAAGAGTGTGAACAACGAGAAGAAGAGTCACATACATATGGTGAAATTCTGAAGATCATTAAGACTGGGGAACTCTACACTTTAAGATATTTTTCAGGCGGACATGGCAAGGGGAAACTTGTCATGGGCTTTCTATGCTCTAAGTGTAGAGTACGAGAAATGAGATTGAGGTTGAAAATTGCGTGAGCTCAGGCCTGAGGTAAATATCGAACTACATACAATGTTAGAATTTCGGCGAACAGAGCGAGGGGAAACTTGCTTTGGGCCAATCTAACTTATCTATGCAGTTACTTGTGTAGCGAGTCCGAGGGGAAAAGTCCCGTGTGTAGGTGAGGAAGTCGAACGGACTTATATTTAACTTGCGGAAAGTATGCGCGCACAGTGCCAAAAATTGGGACGAGGACTGCGTTGTCCGTTACAAGTGACAAGCTGCTCGGACACGAGGTGTTTGAACCGTCGTGGGAGCTTGTGCAAGGCGATGATTTCGCGGTGGGTTGAAAGTAAGACCCATGTCTGCGCGAAATGATGACGGACCGGACAAAATCAGCGACGATGTTTAACGTACCTCCGTGGGAAATATCGGAGGTAGGCTATATCGTGCTGGTTTGGACAATGGACAAACATAGATTTGAAGACAGGGTCCGTGTGGCGAACGTGTGGCGCGAGAAGAAGAAGCGAACTGTGTCGCTCGATGCAGATTGTTCAAGTGCGAACAAAAAGGGGTTGATAAATATCTAGCAGTTAGTCAATCTGTGACGAACACACCATTGGCTAGATGGTGTGGGTCGGTGGATAGGCTAGAGATGAACTACGAAATAAATTATCATAAATGAAGGGCGAAGGTTAGGATTTTGAAATGACAATATAGAAGTTCGATAATTGATTAATCAATAATTCTCTATAAAGGTCCTGAGCTGGTATAAAGTTAACAAAGTTGTAAGAATGAGAGGGGCATTAAGGGGAAGATAGATAAGAGTCACCAAGGGCTGATTGTAAGCAAGGCTCACGTGGTGGTTGGAATTCTTCGACGCCTGAATTACAGGGTGAATTTTGAATCGATTAGGGAAAGAAATTATTTTTCGTGAGCCGTGCTTACAAGTAGGAGAGGTCTATACAAAAGTTTAGGTGCTGGAGGCATATTTTTATAAATAATTTGATTATGAAAAATCTATTGTTAATAGTAAAAATCGTAAAGCGTTAATAGGTAGAATTCCTTTTTTTTTAATGATTTTTTTTTTAAGAGTTACGTTAAAATGGAAATTATTTAATTAAAATGACGATTGTTACATCTACTGGTAAGGTAACTAATTAAATGGGTTTCACATAGCTAGATATAATATGGATAATAAGATCACTGTTAATAGGGGTGGAGAGATAAATGGAAATATTAAATATTTTTACATATTCACACATATTGAGCTAATTATGGAAATATTGGGACAATCTACAAGGAATGACTTATTTAAAGAATGAATGGTAGGAGTTAAGACAATTACACTCACGAGTTATGTTGGTTTAGGGCGCAGGTAAGTTCATTGAGCTTCGGGAAGTTCTGTCTGTGACACTGTGCGTACCAGTGTTGTACATCACAGTAGCGGTAGGGAGATGGCGGAGTCTTGTCCATGATGGCGGGAGGTATCCTGCTCTGGCACGGCGATCGTTCTTGAGTAGATCTAGTGCTGGAAGAAGTGCGTGGCAGCTCCATCTCCGTCGTAGGTGAATACTTCTTCGGGATCACGGTTCAAAGGTTGGTCAGGAAGGGGTTGAGGGCTCGAAGAGGAGTGGTTACAGTTGAGTTGGGTTTGGTCGATCATCGTGGCTTGGCTTCTTGTTTCTTCATACTCCGGTATATGAGGGATTCGCTTCCTGGCCAGGTCTTATCCTGTCGACTTTCGATGTGACAATATAGTGGTAATGATGTGGTGAGGTGAGAAATAATCACACGACGAGTTGGTTGAGCAATAATCCAGGCAGCCAGACGAGAGAGAAAGAGGTAGCGAGAGCGCTGTCCGCTGAACGACTGTTTTCCCTGTGTACACAACCGGGGGGCTAACCAGGATAGTCGCCAGGTGGTGACGGCCCCCCCCCCTCAGGAATGTGGTCAAAATGGTCGTGAGTTAGTTGTCTTCTATCGACTACGTCTCTCTCTCTCTCTCTGGTCGACTGCAGATTTACTTTATTATTCCTGTATGAGCATATATTATGACATAAATATATATATATATACAATTTATATATATATATATTTGTATACAAACCATAAATTAATTAAAACTTAATATCGTATCAAAATGTTAAGTACAAAAGATTTTATAGAAAGAAATAGATATAAAAGGTATTAAAAAGGAAGGTGTTATTATTAATTTTTCAATTTTTTGTAAAACCTTTAATATACAACGTGTACGTACGTACTTGTACGAACAAAGCAAGTATCAGAGTTGTTAAGACGTTTTTAACCTTGTTTTGGCTACTCTCTTTCCGATGCTTTTGTTTAATTTAATTATCGAGTCACACGATTGACTCTGAAGTTAGAATATGTTAATATATTTACAAAAATATTTTATTATACAATATAATCATCATAATATCCATAACACATATATATTGAATAAATAGTTTATTCTAAAATATTATTCGTGTGTGTTGTTTTAAATTTCATACAAATATCGTCGGTTATTTTAAAATAAAATATGTCCATTTGAATTCAAAGAAAGTCAGACAAATATTTAAGAATTGAAAAAAAAAATTCTAAGTCTAAATGCTTTTTATAAATTTAATTAAGGTAAAATAAATCTTATAATTGGCATAAATATGCTATGTCCCCGTGTGTAAAACAACATGTTTTAGATGTATTATAATGTTATGAAAACATATTATACTTTCCTTTCAAAATATACCTAAAATACATAGTTAAATAGCATAAAGCTCATTTATATTATTTGATACGTCTTTAAGTAAAAATACCTAAAAATGGTAAGTTGGATCTATTTTTAGAGCCTAAAAAGAGAAAATCAAGATAGTAGAAGTTCTATCAAGGTATCTGAGAAAAGGAAAAAGACAAATGGGAACCTTGAATGAGCAGAAATCAGCCTGGCCTAATTATTCCAGACGAATCAATCTTCTATGGAAGTAGGTCTGTTGTTATCTGGACTTCTGATTTTTTTTTCTTCTTCTATCTGCATTATATCGATCATGCATAGACATTCATTTTATGCCTCACCATTTTGGTGGAAAAATTAACTTATGTAAAATATATATATTTTTTGATATGCTATCAATTCAAACTTTATTTCTTATATTAACCTAAATATCAATTTATATTCTGATGTTTTTCATTATATATATATATTTATATATATATATTTAGTTATATATATATTAATACTAATTTTATATTCATTTAATCAGGATATATTGTCTGAATTTCATTTATATATATTTTCAGAAATACATTCCAAATAATTTAATAAAGATTTTGTTTTATTAAAAAAGAGAAAAAAATAGATATGTGTGTGCTATTTAATTAAAAATATTTTAATTAATTATTTATTAAGGAAAGAGATTAAGACGAAATATATAATATATATATTTAAAAGTTTATATTGAATAAATATATTTTTTATGCCTCTTTTAATTTAAAAAAATATATAGCAAATGGTATTTATTAAAAATAAATCAAACATAAATTATTAATATACAAACAAATCGAACATTTTAAAACATGAACATTAATTAAATATTTAATTTGTGTTATATATATATTCAGGGTGTTCTCCACTTTCAATTTACATTTTGGAATTAATTTTTTAATATTTTTTAAAATATAAATATATATAGTCAACATCTCAAAAAATTGATTTAAAAATTATTAATTCAGGTAAAATACACATTTTAGAAAGAACTGTGTGTATTCTTATCCTTCAGATAAAGAAAATGTAAATATACATAGAATATTTTCTTGACATTGTAAAAGTTATGTTGATTCATGTTTTGATTCTTTTAAAATTGAAAATTAAATATTTTTCAAAACAATGTTTGTATATCAAACTATGTAAAACCTTAATAGATCACGAATTTATTAGGTTTATTTGAGATCTCGAGATATCCTTCGACCAGCACGTATCCTCCACTCATGCACGTATATATTTTCAAAAATTGTTTATAACACACAAAGAAGGTAATATCATGAATATTTAAATATATAAAAATAAATATGTATTTAAAAATAGTATATATATCATCAATTTATTATCGTGATACTCCTGTAGAAGGACTGACAAGTCCGAAAGCTTGAAAATAAAAATTTTAACAAGAAATTTAACCCTGGAAGCTTTATTTACTTTTTTTAATATGTAAAACCTTCTTTCATTTTTAAGTTGATATATTATCGCATAATTTATGTAAAAAAACAACTAACTAAAATACTTCTATATATAAAGGAAAACATGTACATTTTCCCTTATGTATAGTAGTAATTCAAAATAGCATTTTTTTAATTTCCAAAAACTATTCTGATGTACGTGTATATGTAGTATATTTTAAATTGTAATATAATAACACTCTTAGTATGTTTAACATATCTTCTAATTAGTTAAGTTAGAGCCAATAGTTTAAGATCATACTCTCCTATTAAAATGTAGACTGCTCCTATTTGCTACCGCCTCCCATATTTTGTATACTATGCTAAATCTTTATTGATATAACCCGTATCACCCTTATTTGTATTTAAATTAAAAATGACGTCAAA
>CP092874.1:40653402-40680337 GCA_030710605.1 Cordylochernes scorpioides
ATTATCAAATAAATTGGACAATATTATAATAATTGTAGATATTAGAAATTGTATAAAATAAATAAGAAACAATTCAAATAAATTATTTTTTTACAGCAATTTAAAGAATACTGCATTTTCATCGAGAAAAATAATAGAGAACTAATGACGGCAATGTGAATGATGTCGCTACAGGGAACTGATTACTATATTATCTAGTATACCAGACGAGTACTTGGGATATGTAATACTGATATATATATAAATAATAAATAATGCAACAGGTTCCTGGAGGCGTGTTTTTTTCTTTTTTATTAATTCAATTTCGAGCTTTCGGGAATCTCTGCCCTTCTACTGGAGTACATAACGGAGTTTGTTAATATTCGTTTTATCTACTTCTGTAGAACAAAAATGATTTGTAAAATAATAATTTAAAAAGTTATAAATTTAGTTAGAAATATATGAATAGTAAACCATTGGTCAGATCTGTTTAACAAGGGAATGCCTTTCAGGTCCCTGGTCTTCAGGTCTCTACTCCTGTAGAAGGGCAGAGATACCCGAAAGCTCGTAATTGCATTAAAAATAATGAAAAGAAACACATCTCCAGAAACCTGTTATATTATTTAAATTATATCCAGTATATTTATAACAAATGAGATATGTAATACTGTCATATTTGCATACTTAATATACTATATTTGCAGCTACGTTTTTGCATATCTAAATTGATTGCGCATATGCATTTACAACACACATACACACACCAAAGATAATATGAAGTTTATAAGAAAAACTAAAATATATATAATTAAGAATAATTGTTCATTTTTTTGATGGCTCAAGAAAGGAGAAAATTTCATATAAAAAGCATAATATAAATCTCTAAAAAAAGCTCTACTGAGTAACGGAATTTGATGTGTAAGGGATTTTAGGCTAAAATTGAATATTTTATAAGGCGCCAAAATTGGATTTTGGTTTGGTCAAAATGCAGCGTCGTCTGTTTCAGCCCGAGTTTTAAAACATTTGTTTGGATTGGAAAAATATGGGGAAAATGTATTAATATATTTGTAGTAATCTCTCTATATATATTTTAATTTAAATTTCGTAGAAAAAATATTGTGCGTGGGAATATATTAATTAGAGACTTTTAATATTTTCGTCTGCTCCTTACCGCCAATTTAGTATTAATAACAAGACTACATGTTAGTCTTAAAATATTAGGCCAGATGAAATAGAATATTTTTGTTTTAAAAAAGACAAAATCGATATAATTTTTTATTGAAATGGAACTCTTTAGAACATAATTGAAAGTATTCAATGATACTTTATTCATTGTGTGTGTGCAAGCTGATCAAATAAAATTGAAAAAAATAGACGGAAGGAAATTGATCTATAAAAAGTGGACCGAATGAAATCCAGGATAAGCTTTCGATTACATTCTTGTACTAAAGAAGGGCGCTCTTTCGTCCTTGGGAGAAGAAATCGCTCCATAAGGTGGAAGAGCCAAATTTATTTGGCCAACGGCATAGACGGAAGAAGACATTGGCAAACCACTTCTGTATCAAGCACTGCTGAATCAAATTGAAGAATATTTGTTCGCATTGTCACCAAAAGTCGAATAAAACTTAATGAACCCTAACAACCACATTAATTATATAAAGTATTGCTATATTGAAGTGCAGTGTCATCGATGTACTGAGGTACGCACACTGTTATGGCATGAGCCTATACTGCCGTACCATTTAAAAGTATCTGTGGCATAGGTGCTAAATCTGCCTAATTATTTATAATTTTATATAATGTTACGAGGGTAAGCTGAAAGTTATCTGTCTGACCCAAAGATGGCATTCCAATCGGTAAAATAATACATTTCCTTCCTGTGCGTACAGGTCATTAGTTCATTGGACAAGTTTCAACTTGTTCGCTTAAGTAGTTTGTGCAAACGAGTTTTTGCAGTATACGTCTTGTGTGCGTTTAATTAAAATGATAAACTTGGATAGCGTGCAGTTATTAAATTCTTCGTTTTGGATTCATACGAAGTTGAGAAATATTTAAGGAAACTCTGCTCCTTCAATTTCAATCGTTAAAAAGTAAACAGCTGAATTTAAACGTGATTGCACGGCGCTCGAAGATGACCAAAGTGAAGGACGGCCAAAAACTGCAACCACACCGGAAACTATTGAAAATGTGCACAATATCGTGTTATTCAAAAGGCGACTAAAGGTGTTTGAGATAGATATAGTCGTAGGAATATCAGAAAAAAAGGTGCGGAACATCTTGCACGAAGAATTAGGAATGCGATATCTCTGCATTAGGTGGGAGCCGTATTTACTGAATGCAGATCAAAAGCAAATAGGCAAACGACATTCGAGCAATGTATGGACCTATTCAAGAAGGATCCGACCGATTCTATGCGGCGATTTGTCACCATGGATTAATCATGGGTCGACCAATATACGCCAGAAACCTTACAGCAGTAGAAGCAGTGGGTTGAAGTCGGTGGTTCAATGCCAAGGAAAGCAAAGTCGATCGTATTTGCCAGAAAGGTCATGGCCAGTGTGTTTTAGGATCCCAAAGGGATCCGATTAATTGATTATCCGATAAAGACAGAACTATTACAGGTAAATATTGCTCTAAACTTCTTGACCAGCTGGATGTCAAAATTTGGATAAGAGGCCTGGCTTGAGGAAGAAAAAATCATCTTTCATCAGGACAACACCCCTGTTCGCAAAAGTGTGTTGACAATGGTAAAGGGCGGGATTTGAAGTACGATTTGCTAGGCCATCCCTTCTATTCTCCTAATTCAGCACCCTCAGACTTTCGCCTCTTTCCACACCTAAAGAAATCTGTTTCTGGAAAGCGCTTCGCGTCTAATGAAGAAGTTGAGAGGGCCGTAGATGAATATTTTAACAGCCTTCCAGACTCTCATTTCCGGGAAGGGATACTGATATTGGAGAGAGAGGGAGAATATGGTTTAACGGGCTAATAACCAAATTGTATGATTTTCGAGCCCAAAAATGATATTGGAGAGAGAAACGCTGAACCAAATGTGTTAAAGTAAAGGGAATTTATGTATAAAAAATATTTTATTTTTAAACTGATAATCAGAGTCTTTAATTGTTAGGCCGAGAACTCTCACCTTTCCCTCGTGTATTGTATGTTATATCTTCATGTTATTAATAAAATAAACGGATTAAAAAGTCTACACTGACTTTGTATTGATTTTTAATTGCTCTAGTTCGAGTATGATCGAAGTGTAAGTTTTGCGATCGATCAATGTAAGTGCACCTTAGGTAGATAGGTTAAGAAGTACTACTCTAGTGAAAATACACTCATAGAGAAAACCTAAGGTAGTTGTACCTTTTAGCATGTATATTCGAATTTAGACAATAGCTCTGAAGATATTACAGTGACCTTTATCAAATACACACGAGATAACAAAGTGTGAAAAGAATTGCCTTTATCTCCTTTAAAAATATCAGACGATTAGTAACATGAAATACTTTCCAATTCCTTTTGTTTATGAGTACAGGTGAATTCTGCTCCAAAGAATGGATCAACAGAGTTCAATAGTGGGAGGAAAAGAAGCAGATCTTTATAGGTCGTTAAAGGATGAAGAATGGTGGACTTAATATGAAGCTTTAGAAAGATAAAGAACTGAAGATGTTGAAACATTACGCTTCTGGACATCAGAAGCACGATAAAAAGAAACTGAAAAATAAAAACACAATGATCTTCATTGAAGGCATGAGATAACCTTGTATGAACGAATTGCCTCTGTCTCCTTAAAAAAAAAGATGACCGGCGACATCAAATCTCCAATACATATATTGGTGGATAAAGAACTGAAGATGGAGAAACATCACTCCTCTGGGCATTAGAGCCTGCTAAAGAGTAAAGAAAGTGAAAAGGAAATACACGATGATCTTTATTTATGACACACGAGATAACCAAGTATGAACAAAATTGCCTCTGACTCCTTAAAAAAATAGACCACTGGTGACAAAAAAATATCCACTACATAGATTGTGGTGGACGATTTCTAATCCAAAAGGGAATCCTGTAAACCTACGGTTTATCTCCAGTTCTTTGCTTAATCCTCAAGGCACCCATTCCATCTTAGCTGTAAGCTTTCAATAGCCCTCAAATAGAAGGTCTCTTTAAGCTTATATAAAAAGGTCTCTTGCCACCAATATATACATAATATATACATATTATATCCATTATATATCAGCTATTTATATGCTGGACTAGGATATTTAGTCAAATATCCTATAGTCTTTATATTATGCAACTTCCTAATTGCAACACAACTTGCAGGTAAAATAAAATATATCAACCTAAATAAATTCTAGATACAACACTAGATTCATACAAGTAGAATGGTATACAAAACGATATTAATAATAATGTAGTCCATTTAAAGTAGTGAATTGAAGTTAGATTCATTTTATTAATCATTATATTCAGGTAGATAATATCATTATAATATTTATTATAAGTTAATATAGAAAAACTCCCACCATAGCTCGTTAAAATCAATACCAAATATCTCTATAGATACCAGGAAATTTTCCAAAATAGTACATTTTTTATAATAAAGAGAGATTTATAGTATATAAATATTTTTGTTTGAATATTTTTATTATTTGAAAAATATATATATATACATTATACTTTAGGAGAATATTCATTAATAGATCAGAAGTATGGAATATTATACAAACAGTATACTCATTCTAATCAACATACACAAGCAACCTGTAAAAAATCAAAGAAATATGAAATCAATAATATTCTAGAGAATTTCTTCAAGATGTCTCGAGGGATGTTCTCAAGATTGATCCGTAGCACCATCACTAGATACATACTAGAAGAATATCTTCACAAACAACCAATCCCCTATCAGCACACACAACCCTATTTACAAATATCTTAGGTATTTCTTGAGTAAACACTTGGAAAGAGGGAAATATTCAGTAGTTAATACCTTATCCCAACGACTCCAAATAGCACTACCAATAACAAATATATTTCTTGCAATCAGCAACCACTTTATCAACTCACAGACAATTCATAAATTATAAAAGACTTCGAACAAAACAAATCCCAGGAAAATTTTGAAAAATAAAATATTCCATTTGAATTTTTGAAAATATATATTGTCAAGAAGCTTATCCAGATGGGACACCTGTCAATCATCCCCGGACCCCGGGGGGGAGACCACAGGTGTGAGGAGTTCTCGGAATCTTTTCTGCAAATAAGGAAAACGGGACGCCTCGGTGGTTGGCGACGCTCATTATTATTATCTTTACCTTGGGAGAAGTTGTATTATTATCTGACCGTCTCTCTCCCTATAAATACCTCTTGTAGATAATTTTATTGGAGAGCTAGAAGGTAAATACCCTTTATAATAAATTAATTATTCCCAAATTTGCCCTTGCTTTATTTATCTCCGCGACATATTTTGGCGGAGACGCTGGGTAAAGTGACGGAACTTCGAAGAAGTCGACGTCTACAGGGACGTGAACCAATTCTTGAACCTTTGACACAAAGAATAAAAAGAAAGACGACCACAGACCTACTGTTAGCGGATCCTACCTCCCTTGTTAGCGCCAACGAGATCCTTCTACCTTTTCTGGAGATGGAAATATAAACCTTGGACAGTGGTTGAAAGAATACGAGAGAGTGTCGAAGTACAACAGATTGGACGAGACCATGAAGCTTGCCAAGTCTTTTACTTGAACGGAACTGCTGGAAGGTGGTTTGATAATAACGAAGAATCACTCAACTCGTAGAGAAGCTTTGAAGCATTCCGCGGTGTTCGGACGGCAGGAGGATTCTGCTCGACGCGCCGAGGAAGTTCTGAAGTCAAGAGCATTGAAGGCCGAGGAATACAGCGAGTCATACATCCAGGAGATTCTTAGTCTCTGCCACCAAGTGAACCCTCGCATGGAAGAAGGTGAGATAGTTGCTCACATTATAAAGTGAATTTCGGAGGATACATACCAGGTATTGGTGGCGAAAGACATACAGACGGTAGATGAGATCCTGAGGTTTTGCCGACATCTGGCAACCGTCAAGTAGCGCAGGATCGGCCGTACGAAATTCGCCAGGTTGTCAAACGTAATGTCCATTTCGTGTGTTGACGACTCAGACGACTTGGCCGGCTTAATTCGCCTCATCGTTAGAGAAGAAATTAAAAAGGTCTTCTCAGCACCTGAAGTGGTCAATCCTCTCCGAGAAGTGAACGCCTTGGAACAGACTGTGAGCGAAGAAGTCACCCGTGCTCTCCAACCTACCAGACCACAAATCAACGTGGTACAACAACAACCACGCACGCCCTATAATATCGACCGACAGACCCAACCCAGGAAGACGGAACAATGGAGAACCTACGACGACAAACCTATCTGCTTCCACTGCGGACGACCCGGACATGTCGTCCGTTATTGTAGGGAACGACGGCAGGTCTTCGCTGAAGCCAGGTCAAGGAATGGCGGAGAAGGAAGAAATGTTGGATTTTCGAGTCGACCCCCAAGATATGCCGCCGACGAAGACTATGAATCGCCCCAAACCTCGAAGTACTTCTACAGGAGCTCTTCCCCACATCCAAGCCGCGCAAGGTAGCCAGTCCGAAGACAATCCCAGTCGCCAGCCCTCCGTTTCAGCCGTTCTCCCAAGCCTCAGAATATAAAAAAAACTAAGTGGAGCGGCTTCTAACGGGGGTGAGGTCGTCATTCAGGAAAATCCACCAGGGTATATCGCCGCTAAATTAAAAGAAAAAATTGTCATGGTCAAATAAATGGACGCAAAATTAAAGCATTGATGGATTCAGGAGCAGACCTTTCCGTTATTTCGGACAAATTTCGACGCGAATGTGTTCTGAACATTGAAGTTAATGGTCTGAAGATATCCTTTGAATTCGTTGTTATGGTGGAATGCAGCCATGACATCATATTCGGATGGGGCATCTTCAAATTCACCGAGGCTGTCATTGATTGTGGCAGGAATGAACTCCAAGGGGAAACCTCTTTCCTGGAACCTCGAGAGGGGGAAAACCAAAAATTGTTTGCTTCCGACGACTTTGTCATTCCGCCTAAATCAATAAAGAAGATCAGTGTGATAAACGAAGATATATGTGGTGTTAGAGATGTTTTGTCTCAGCTTCTAAGGACTTATTTTTAAGAAAGGAAGTTCTTATACCAAACTCATTGGTTACATTTCGACTCGGCTCATTTGGGTGGCGAATGGAGCGTCTTGGCCGCAACTGATTTCATCAGGAATGAATATGTGCACCATGGAAAGTTATGAGAGAATGGGAATATCTGCAGTCTTTTTGAATCCAACGATAAGTTACAAGAAAAGCAGCTAAAGTCAGGTGAATGGTCACAGAAGATAAACCTTACTCTAGATCCAGGATTGTCTGAAATTCAAAGGTTACCGCTTGTTTCATGCATTGACGAGTTTATTGACATATTTGACTTTGGGAGTACTCCTATTAAGCCCATCAGTACTGTGAAGCACAAGATAAACACAGGAGACCACTCTCCTATCAAACAGCGGCCCTATAAAGTAGCATCAAGTGAACGACGACTAATTTAAGATGAAGTGAGCAAGGTGATTGAAAATCACATCGTGAAGCCCTCGGAAAGTCCTTGGTCATCTCCAGTTATTCTAGTTCGAAAGAAAGATGGGACTTGGAGATTCTGCGTAGATTATCGTCGATTGAATAAGATAACAAAAAAATTATGTTTAGCCGCTGCCACGCATTGACGTACCTTGGACAGTTTAGTCCGCTCTAGTTACTTCTCCACGATGGATCTTCGGTCCGGGTATTGGCAGATTGAAGTGGAGGAAAAAGACAGGGATAAAACTGCCTTCATCACTCTAGATAGGCTGTATGAATTCCGAGTAATGCCTTTCGGTCTATGCAACGCTCCAGCAACGTTTGAAAGGATGATAGATAGTGTTCTCGGCAGTCTTAAATGGAACATGTGCCTTTGCTATCTGGACGACAACGTAGTTTACGCACCTACCTTTGAGGAGCATCTACGTCTTCTACAACTTGTTTTAAGGTGCATCCAGAAAGCTGGACTAAGCTTGAACGACAAAACATGTATTTTTGGATCAAGGAGGATAAAGATTTTAGGACACCTTGTTGACGCCAATGGAATTCACCCAGATCCAGATAAAGTTGAAGCCGTCTTTAAATTTCCGAGGCCAAGGAATATCTCTGAACTGAGGAGCTTTCTTGGATTATGGTCCTGTTACCGAAGATTTATTGAAAACTTTGCCGACCAAGCTAGATATTTGCATGACCTACTGAAGACTGAAAAACAATTCTATTGGGATGCAGCTCGAGGGAACGCGTTTGAAGTCTTTAAAACAGCTCTAATTTCAAAGCCTGTCTTGGGACACTTTGATGAATCCGCTGATACCCATCTATATACGGATGCAAGCGAACATGGTATTGGAGCTGTTCTTCTACAAATACAAGGTGGAAAGGAGCGGCCTATAGCTCATGCATCAAGAAGCTTGACAAAAGGCTGAAAATAACTACTCTATAACAGAAAAAGAATGCCTTGTTGTAGTCTGGTCTATTAGCAAATTCCGTTCATATTTGTTTGGTCGACCATTCACGGTTGTCACTGACCATCATTTTCTATGTTGGTTGGTAGGGCAGAAAGATCCTTCTGGCCGTTTGGCAAGATGGGCGCTGAAGTTGCAAGAATTTGACGTGACCATTATATACAAGAGCGGACGCAAACATAAGGATGCCGATTGTCTGTCAAGGAGCCCGCTTGAGAACGATCAACCAAGTGCTGTGATGTCACTAACCAACGTTGATATAGATCAGATTAAAGACCCGGATTTAGCTAAAATAATCGATAATTTAAACTCAGGCTACACCACAAAGAAATTCAGCATCATCGACGGCATCTTATACAAGAAAAACTATAGAACAACTGGAAGACCCTGGCTTATGATGATTGCTAAGCACTTAAGATAGGAAGTTATGGCAGATTTACATAATGCTCCTACAGCTGGGCATTTGGGTTTCGCCCGAACGTATGACAAAGTGAAGAAACGAATCTATTAGCCTGGCCTTTATAGAACTGTTCGCCAATATGTAAGCCATTGTCGGGAGTGTCAACGAAGAAAGAAATTACCTCGACGTCCGGCTGGACATCTTGTATCCATACCGCCCGTAGAAAAGCCATTCTATAAGTCGGGGTTGATCTCCTTCGAAGATTTCCAGTTTCTAAAAATGGAAACCGTTGGATCATTGTGTGCACCGATTATATGACAAGGTATGCCATAACGAAAGCGATCCCAGACGGAAAGGAAATCGAAACAGCTAAGGAAGATGTTATCTTGAAGCATAGAGCTCCTAGAAAAATGATAACAGATCGCGGAAGAAATTTCATTTCTCAAGTAATAAAAGAGATCAATGCTCTGTGCGGAATTGTGCACAGATTCACAACGGCCTACCATCCCCAGACCAACGGCCTGACTGAAAGGTTCAACAAAACTCTCAGAGATATGTTATCCATGTACACAGGTGTTGAGCAGAAGGACTGGAACCAAGTTTTCCCCTAAGTAACTTTTGCTTACAACACTGCGAAACAGGAGGCGATCGGCTACACCCCGTTCTTTCTTGTCCACGCCCGCGAGGCCGAGACCTATATCGATGCCGTACTACCTTACCTACCAGATGAGATCTCTGACGACTACGTTGGAGAACTTGTGACCAGAGCTGAGGAAGCGCGTTAACTCTCCCCGATCACGCCTTTCACAATTACAGGCGAAAGACCGTAGACTTTACGACCAGAAACATACCAGAAGGATGATCTTGTGTGGGTTTTTACTCCCACCCGAAAAGTAGGACTCTAAGAAAAGCTACTGAAGAGATACTTTGGTCCCTACAAGGTGACCAAGAAGCTTTCAGAAGTTACGTATGAAGTAGAGCCCGTGGACCCGTCTCCCCGATCATCGCTGTTTTCTCTAAAGAGCGAGTAATGTCAAGAGGCTCCATCCAGGTGGGACACCTGTCAATCATCCCTGGACCCCGGAAGGGGGGGACCACAGGTGTGGGGGGGTTCTCGGAATCTTATCCGCAAATAAGGAAAACGGGACGCTTTGGTGGCTGGCGACGCTCATTATCATTATCTTTACCTTGGGAGAAGTTGTATTATTATCTGACCCTCTCTCTCTCTCTATAAATACCTCTTGTAGATAATTTTATCGGAGAGCTAGAAGGTAAATACCCTTTATAATAAATTAATTATTCACAAATTTGCCCTTGCTTTATTTATCTCCGCCACAATATATATAAAGATAAAATGATCAAAAAAGCTTCTTTATTCACTATTATAGCTTTCGGGTTAAAAAAACACAGGCCTTTTACTATCCCTAATGTTGAAATGACTAATATTCTATTACATAAGAGCGAGTTTTATTAAACAGGTCTGTACAGAATATTTTCTCAATTGACCTATATTTCACCCACATATTTGGAAGCTATCCAGTCTATTAACCTAGAAAAAAACAACAAATTGAACATGATACAAGTTTTTTAATCACTTTGCCTTTATATTTGCCTTTATTGCCTTTGCCTCGTAGAATGGCCCATTGTAGATATATATGTCGTATTTTATATGCTGTATTGTTGAATTTGATTAGAATTTTTTAATGAAACTGATTCCAAGAATATTAATCAAACATTATATTTATTGGTTTACAATAGAGAGAACAAAATATAAAAGGGAAACCAATATTAAACAAAGGAACTTATTTCTCTTTCGGTTAGCGCCTATTGACCTGTGAGCTTACACCACTCTGTGGTAACAATTAATTAATACATATACAACAATAAGACGTATTTTTATACTTTTTTTTACAAATCAACCAAGTACGTTTGTCGAATGGCCAATTAGAAAAAAATAAAAGAATTTAAAAGATGCATGTTAGCAGTATAGCATAAGAAACGATAAAAACCAATATATCATCCAATTTAATTACTTAAATATTGAAAATGTTAATTAAGTAAAAGATAAGAATTTTTCACAAGCTCAACAAAGAACATTTCTCGAATAGCCAATTGAATATAAATTAATATAAATAAATTCAGTAGATACACACCAGCAATAGAAGATATGCTCTCTCAAAATGCAGCCTCATCCAAGCTTATTACTACAGGCGAATTCTTCGGCATCGATAAAGAGCGTTTCAGGAATGAGCTATTGAATAGAAGAACTTCAACATACCAAGAGTCTAGCATATCTATCAACAAAGAATCCATTCTATCAACTCTCAGCCAATTAGGGCAGGACACGAGGGAAAGATGATATATCCCTGGGTATCCATCACCTCAGAATCCCCGCAAAATTCATCTTCCCTGAAATTGCATCGCGTGATCAAATATTTGTTTGCCAACTAATGGAGCGTCCGGAATATATTTTCCTTCACCAGAGGGTAGCACCAGCCATCTTCTAGAATCTTCTTATCAAAATTCTTCTGAGTTATGATACCATTTAGTTAGGTTCATATATATATATGTAGTAACCGAGAAATTGTAATTGAATAATACTAGTAAGTTGAAAATATAAATATAATGTAAATATGAATATTTAGTTAAATTTGTCATTTTCTTTTACATAAAATAAAGAATTATGATTCATCACACATATTATGCTAACATATTAAAATGAATTTTAATTTTATAATGGATTTGATTGATATAGAAAGGTTCCAATATTAAAATTATATATTATTTTTATGAAAGATTTGCAATTTATAATTCCAAACGGTGGCAATGAAGATCTTGAATAAATATGATTGTGTTTGATATCGAAGTCTTGAAATTTATATTAATGATGGTTTATGAGAGTTTTAAAATTATAATTATATTGATAGTTGCTACGGAAGACTTAAAATTGATATTATTGATGGGTGAAATGGGAGTCTTGAATAGATACTAATGATGGTTGTTATAGAAATCTTATAATTGATATTAATGATGGCTGCTATGGAAGTCTTGAAATTAATATTAATGATAGTTGCTATGGAAGTCTTAAATTATATTATTGATGGTTGCTATGGAAGTCTTATAATTGAAATTAATGCTGGAGGTTGCTATGGTAGTCTTATATTTGATATTAATGATGGTTGCTATGGAAGTCTTAAATTTGAGATTAATATGTTAGTTGCTATGGAAGTAATATAGTTGATATTAATGATGGAGGTTGCTATGGAAGGCTTTAATTTGATATTAATGTTGGTTGCTATGGAAGTCTTATAATTGAAATTAATGCTGAAGTGGCTATGGAAGTCTCATATTTGATATTAATGATGGTTGCTATGTAAGTATTAAAATTGAAATTAATACTGAAGGTTACTATGGAAGACTTATATTTGATATTAATGATGGTTGTTATGGAAGTCTTAAATTCGAGATTAATGTTAGTTGCTATGGAAGTATTATAATTGATATTAATGCTGGAGGTTGCAATGGAAGGCTTTAATTTGAAATTAATGTTGGTTGCTATGGAAGTCTTATATTTGATATTAATGATGGTTGCTATGGAAGTCTTAAAATTGAAATTAATGCTGAAGGTTACTATGGAAATCTTATATTTGATATTAATGATGGTTGCTATGGGAGTCTTAAATAGGCGACAAAAAGGAATAATACTATTAATCTAATAGAAATAAGGATATCAGAAAATAGACGATCTTGAGGTAATAAAATTTTTTATACTGTTGAAATAAACTCAAATGATGTTTAAAAGTTCGAAGTTGTAAAGTTTTAAAATCTATATATGATGACAGAGATGAAAAAATACTCTAAATTTAATAATATAAATGATTCATGAGGGTTGAATATTCTAAGATATAATGTGACTAATGATATTAGTAACATAAAATGTTTATAATAATGGTGGGGTTTGGATGGTTTATAATGGCTGAGTGGTTGAGGTATAGAACAATAAAACAAAGAAATATAGCATACAAATATAAAAAGGGTGATAGCTTGATTGATTTTGAAAATGGATGGCATTGACGAAGATGATTGTAATAAAGATAAGGGTAACATTAAAAGATGGCATTCTAATTAAGAAAAATATTTCACACTGGGGGTTAAAATAATGTAAAAGTAGTGAAACACACAATGATAATTGAAGAAATAAAATAAAGCAAAAATAAAATTATATGAAAAAATAAAAGAAAATATAATAATATAAAAGAAATAAAATGTTTGTTCTGGTAATAGGATCGGGAGGCCGAGTTGAGCTCATTGAAGAGAAACAGGGGCTCACCTTTGAGAAGCTCGTGGAGTCTTGCAGACCCGTACCCGATCTCGTTCCGCACGGCTTCCAGTTGCGGAAGAAGTGTTCCGCGGATAGGTGCCATAGGGGAGACATAGGCACGTGGATCCATCACTTCTTGGAGGACCTTGGTCAGTCAGTCCATCAACGTGTCCACGCTGGGCCGGATGAAAGTGGCGGGCAACTCAGAAGCGTCCACGTAGTGATCCCCGTCTTCGTCCATAGTCCTTTGTCCACTGTCCGCCATCATAATCCTGTCGACCTTTACGGGTCTACTGTCGTAAACCCGGGTAAGCCAACAAGTGAGTTGGAAGCAGTCGGGGTTGAGTGGCAAGGCGTGCAGAATTGGAAGTCCGCACGGGACAGTAAGGATAAAGTTTGGCATCAAAAGACGCTCTCCTAGTACGTCTCACGTGGCACCAGGGCCAGGGAAAAGTTGAGGATTAACTGAGAAAGCTCGGCGTCCTGCATGAAGCCGCGGGGGCAGAGAGGAGCCAAAACGGTGGCCTGGAGGGCCGCCGTGAGACCTAGCACTGAGCGGGCCTCTTCGAGAATATCCACTGTAACCTGACTAACTGTCAACATCCGGACCAACGCCCTATTTGTCCGTCTCTGGTTCCCCGGGTGTCCGGTGGCAAGCTGGTGTCACTTTGAGACGACTAGAAAAGACGTCATACTTTATTACTTACATATCACATTGTTTAAATTACGATATATATATATATATGATAATCTGTATATAGCAATATGTAACCCCACCACAATCTATGCGATGTATCGTCAAAAGATTTAATAAAAGTTAGGCTTCGCGAAAAGGGAATAACAATTAACAGGATTGCGTCAATCAGGAAGTAAAGGCCACTGCCCAGGACCCATAAAACTAAAGTTCAAAGACCTTATTCTTCCTGAAAGATTTCAATCATGGCGACAATGGAGGTACTAAGCCAATCACAGTTAAGCATAACAAATCAACAACCAATCACCTTTAAGCATGACCAACTAATAGCGAATCAGAAGAAAACACGTGGAAGGATCTCCACCAATGAGAAGCCAAGAGAGTTAATGACGATGATCTCGGACAAGAAGTGAGGGAGAAGGTAGGTGACTCAACTTAAGCTCCAACCAAGATAGTTTCCGTTCCATCATGTGAAAGGCAAAGTACCTCCTCCAGTCTCATCACTCTCTCCCTTTCGCAAAGTCTATTTTCTATCCCATCCAGATGTGCTCGTTATTCCCCTGTGGAAAACCACCATTCGACCAAGACTGCGCCACCATTCACCAATCCAATCAAATCCACCCAACCACTTATTCACCAGGACTCACCAGGATTCAAATGGGTTGTTACAGAGAGTCAACAGCAATCCGACAAGGTAAACGCCAATCCTACAGTGAGTAGATAGGATCTTACACAACTTAACAATCGAAATATTATAGAGAGAGTTGACAGGATTCAACCCGAATATTATATATATATATGAAAAAACAATAGAAAAAAATAAAAGATAAGTGGGTCAGGTGTTGATATTTAAAATAAAGAAGGTATTTCCTGACCACGAGCACATGTGCTTTTTAGAAGGCAGAGCGCCATCTCGTGGAGCAAAAATAAATTAACGTTTATTTAACTTGCTCCGTGATATTTGGCAAACCCAATTTTTTGATAAATCAAGAAAAGCTATCCACGAAGGCGTTTCGCGCTGTTGGCGCTCGTCAGCGTGGAGTAGGCTGTACCACTGCGACCAAAAAGATTTTTGGTCCCAGAGGCTTCTTGAGAAACTAAGAAATAATTTTCTCATATGCACAATTTTTCCCCACCTACTTTGCATTTTAAATGATTTCAACTGTGATATTATAACGCTATGCGGCGCTGAGTTTGTGTATACAAAAATGTAATGCCTCGATAAAGGTTGGCGTTCAGCCAGCCGAAATATTGGCAAATAAATATTTTATTCAATCCAATATATATATATATATATGCTTGAAAATAGAGCAATCCATATATTACAATATTTAAAAATGCCTATTTTGGATCATAAAGTTTTTATTTCCGATATTTCGTGAGGCAACTCGCCAAACTCCCAGAGGAAGTTTGGCGAGTTGCCTCACGAAATATCGGAAATAAAAACTTTATGATCCAAAATAGGCATTTTTAAATATATATATATATAATAATAAATAGTTGTTTAGTTTTATGGTTTAGTTTTGTATTAAAATTATCTTCATTATTTTGATTATTTAAATTCAAATTATAAAATTTGTAAATTGTTATTATTTAGTAGAGAGAGAGAGAAAAAAAAATCCTTTACTTCTAACACATCATTCAGTTAATTATATATTTATAATTAATAACAATAAAATTTAACAACGTAACGTCTTTTGCATCGGCTTTTACACGTCATTTAGACATACTCTAACCTATATATAGAATAATAGAAGTGAGAATATATATAATATTATAAATTTTAGTAGTTAATGAAAAGAGAGAGACAGAACCATGCACTTTTAGTCAAACTAATAATAAGAAAAAGAAAAGTTTTGTAAAGAAGGTAGATAAGATTGTTAGTATATATATATATATATATTTTTATAAATTTATATTTTATCCTTTTTTTTTTTAAATGATTTTTTAATTTTTTTTATTTTAAAATATGAATATAAATAGTTGTATTTAGTAATATATATATATAATATGAATTAACTTTTGTTATAAGTTTGGTTATTATGTTTTGAAACCCTAATGGTAGACCAGACATATACAAAAAAATTTAAATTGAAGTAATTATTGGAAAAAGAGATCTGCTGGACCGGGAATTCTCAAATAGAAATCCAGCTGGCATTTCATCCCTTCTCTATTATGTCAATAGATCTCTTTTCAACCGGATTTTATGTGTTAATATTAAGTTACTTCAGTGAAAAATTTATATGAACAGATATAACAAATACAAGTGTTAACAAATTCCAACTGTAAACCTACCTCGTCCGCGATATCCTCCTCTGTAAATAGCTATTTCTGGATGACACATGTTGCGGGGGGGGGCATATGTCCTTCCTTCAAAATTAGACCGCTTATTCTGAAATTTTAGAACAACAAGACAATCAAAGAAGAAAGAAAAAATAGTTAAGGGAAGAAAGACAAACTTTATAATCTTCACAGTTAAATATATCAATATAACTGATTTAACACTTATTCATCTTTCAATATTCCTTTAAAAAGGCAAATTATTAGAGTTTAATAAAGCTATTAATTGTGAAAATTCACTTTTATTTAATTTCCATTCTCCTCCCCAGAAATTGGAGATTAAACAAAATGAACTCTATACAATATTACTTTTAAAATCTTGTGAAAAAATCTTCAAATCAGCTATTTAATTTAAGTTTAATTAACTGTTAAAGATTATAAATTTGTATTAGTTATTATTGAGAGAAATTGTAGAAAGTTGATTTATTAAATGGATACTTCCATTTATTTTTTTTTAAGTATTTTATAATTGATATACTGTTGAAATAATTTACTTGTCTGATACTAAATTTGTTTTTAATAAATTCCATGTTTAAATTTTTAACATCTTCTATGAAATTTTCTAATATATTATTTATTCTATAAAATCTTAGAAACTGACCAAAATATATACCTTTTATAATTATATCTAAAATATATATGGCTCTTAGTTTTTGTGTAATTTTTGACCGAAGAGGTGACCCTTTTTTATCTATCTTTTAACTTAACATTAGTTCAGAATGGATAAAAAAAACTTTGTAGCTCAGCTTTATAATGATTTTATAATATTATTGTTACCAAAGTCAAGTACATTGTTCAATAAATTGATAAATAAAAACCCAATCGATCGAAATATTCGGAAACTTTCATATTTTTACATCCCCATATACATTTTTATAGATCGGCTTTTAAATCAACCAATAAAAATGCATATTTCATCGTTGCCATGGTAACCTCCACATTTCAAAGAGAGTTAATAGACCTGAAAATATGTCTTTATAAAAAATATATCTTTAAAAACATCGCAGAAGATATTATGCCTTCATGATAAAAACGAAAAATAGCAAAAGAAAATATTTTTCAATTAATAAATCAATAAAAATAATTTTATTACCAAAATTCTATGATAATTCCATTATTTTTTAATTTATTACTCTGCTTCTATAAAGTTAAATGGTTATAAATCAGATTGATAAAAATGTATAATAGATTTTATTGGACGTTAAAAATCAGGCGAACTTTTTAAAGTGGTAGAAATTTTTAACAAAGCTTTGTGTGGGAAAAGAATATCCGGATTTTATTTTCACTGAACCTTTTTGTTAACATTTCTTAACAAGCAGGGTTGTCAGTCAATTTGAAGAATAAATTTCTATATTTATACAGGAAAAATAATCTGAATATATTATATATAAAGGTACCAAAAGAAGGTTGTTAATTTACTTTATAAAGCATTTAACCAAATTAATATTGTCATCCTAAAAGACATCGAATAGAATATTTATAGATATGTATTATGTTTAATTTTTTGACAACCAAGTAGTCGCTTACTGATAGGCTGTTAGGCCAATGGTTTCAAATTGGTTGCTAGATTTCAAAGATGTGACTTCATGCTTAATAGTTTACCCGATTTCTTTTTATCAAGATCAATATTTTGCCGATAAAGTCAACTCTCAGCAATAGAAACAACTTCAGCTATGTAGTTCCACCCATTATAATAAACCTTTTTATATTTAAAGAAGAGAAAAAAGAATATTACGCCTTAATATATAGTTATTATACTTAAAGATACAAGGGCGTATTGAAAAGTAAGGTATCCAACTACGCCATTTCCGATCACGAGTTGGTAGGTGAACTTTGGCAACAGCGCTGTATTCCTTGGTTCCCACGCCACAGTCTCGAACATTCCGCGTGATTTTGGGACACTCAGTCCCTGAATTTCAGCTGTTTAGGATGAAGCTAATGGTTCGCTCGCCCGCCAGGTGCGAACTGCGCTCAGTCATTCGAATTTTGGATGCAAAAAATGTTCCTTAGATAGAAATTCATCGGACAGTTAGTGGAAGTGTTCGTTGAGAAGTGTGAGGACGCTAAAAACGTGCGAGTGTGGTGCAAGGAGTTTTCTGAGGCCCAGAAAAACGTTCACAATGAGCAGCGGTCAGGGCGGCCGAGTTTGCCGGAATCAACGATGGCTCGAATCGACTAGATGGTGCGCAATAACCGGAGAGTAACATCTCATGAGATAATGGAAGATCTTAATGAAGAAAATGGCTACTTCTCCGTGCATATTTTTGTGTCGGATATTGAGACAGGGGAGTTACCCTCAAGTCTCAATGATGATCTCATTCCTATTTAAAAAGGATTGTTGACTTTACTATTCTCCAAAAATGTTTTTTTCTTGAGAATAGAATGGTTATTCCAAAAGGTCTACATGAAAAGGTACTTCAATTATTACATGAGAGCCATACAGGGACTAATAAAATGAAAATTATGGCTCGTTCATCTATCTGGTGACCCGGCATGTACTCTTCAATATAGATAATTACAAAAAAGTGTAAAACTTGTCTTTCTAATGAAAGTTTGCCTCATCAAAGGACTGACAGTTGGCCTAAATACGCAGGACCATGGAGGAGGGTTCACGTGGACTATTTCAATTTCAAAAATTGACTGTTTTTACTAGCAGTAGATTCATTTTCTTCATGGGTTAAAGTTTCTGAGGTACCATTTTCCAGTGCATATTTCTGTATGAATTTTATGAGATATTGTATTGCTCGTTACGGATTTCCACAAGTAGTGGTTTCTGATAATGGCCCTCCTTTCTTTAGTAGTGACTTTGGTTATTTTTTGTCTAAGAATGTCATATCCCATGTGACATCTCCCCCATATCACCCAATATCAAATGGACAGGCAGAAGTCTCTGTAAGAGAGGTAAAGAAATTGCTAAAAAGGATATTATATGAAAACGAGCAGGTGAAACTAGATTTGGCTCTGTCCAGGGCTTTGTTCTTTATAAGGAGAGATGTAAATATTAGAAAAGGGACATCACCTGCGGAGCTGTTTCTTGGAAGAAAGATCATATCAAGACTTTCTGTGTTGTCAAGAGAAGAAGTAAAAGTTTCAAAAGTCAATGGTCAATATGTTAACCGTAAATTTAAAGTGGATGAGACTGTGAAATTTAGGTGGATCACTAAATTATCCCTCTTGGTATACAGAAAGATAATTAAAATACTAGGAAGGAATGTTTATTTAATAAAACAAGGTGACACTATGAAAGAGTTCATCAAAACGACATTAAAAAATGTTGCCTGGTAAATCACATCCCACTAATATGGATGATGATAAATGTACCAACTCCAATCTCAGAGGAAAAAAGTGTTACAACCTCCAGGTACCCTCAGAGGGAGCGCAGATGCCCACAGAGATATAAAAAATAAATAGATAAATAAGAGGGGCCAAGCCTAAGAAGGGGGAATTGATGTATGTAGTTGTTTATTTGTTTTGCATATTTTTCATTTACAAATTAATCTCATAATTTAGTCTGTGAAAATAAAAATATTGGACAGGTGACGAAAACAAAACAAAACAAAAAATAGATGGCTTAATGTTATGTAGTTATGATATATAATTAATTGTGATGATATATATTTACTTGTGATGTTTATGTAATTTTTATCTTCATTGAATAAAATATCTAAAGTTTAAATGTGTTTTAAACTTTAATAACAAGCACAAAACAGCAATATGTTTTCATTTATAATTTAAATTAAATACTTTTATTTTTAATGATATTAGAACAATATATTTTTATGTTTTTATGTTGTAGTAATTTTTATTCAATTTTTTTTTATTTCAATAAGCAAATTTTGATTGTTATATGGACATAATTTTATTTGTGTGCGTAACTTAATGGTTTTGAAGAACTGAGAAATATTTAAAAGTTTAAAACTAAATTTAGGGGGTATTATCACCATTTTATAATTTAAATTTGAATAATTTAATAATAAAAAACAAAAACCTTGAAGTTAAACAACAACATATATATCAAATTATAATATCAACGTATGAAGGTTTGACATTATAAATACCAATATTTTAACAGGAAAATATTGTTTAGCATTTATATACCAACGAATTGAATTTAATATTTTAAATTTTATTCAAATTTTATATTTAAAACCTCCGCGTATTTTAACACAACCTCTTATATCCCCTCTATCTAACTATTTTCTCACATTTATATATATATATGTGATATGATACTGTCGACTTTCAATGTGGCACTATAGTGATAATAATGTGGTGAGTGAGAAATAAGGAAACAACAAGTTTGGAAGATGGAACCTGGAAGCCATCCGAGAGAGAGGGAGGTAGTCAGCGGGTTGTCCGCCGAACGACTGTTTTCCCTGTGTACACAACCGGGGGGCTAACCAGGATAGTCGCCAGGTGGTGACGCCCCCCCCCCCCCCTCAGGAATGTGGTCAAAATGGTCGTGAGTTAGTTGTCTTCTATCGACTACGTCTCTCTCTCTCTCTGGTCGACTGCAGATTTACTTTATTATTCCTGTAAGAGCATATATTATGACATATGGCCCCCGTTGAAGAAGGCTGAACATGGTTTAAGTATATTTAAAGCTGGAAAAGCCAGGAATAGAGAAAATAATTTTACAGTTAAAATTAGTTAAGGTAATGGTGACATAGTTTTATGTAAATAAAATATTGTATAGTACACAAGTAAATATTATTTACAAGCAGTTTTACAACACCGGGGAGTTTGACATTTAAGGAAATCTTTGAAAATATCCAGGTTATAAAAGGCTATATACAACAAAATCTAATGTACTATAAGGGAAGTGATATGGAAGAGTGTGAACAACGAGAAGAAGAGTCACATACATATGGTGAAATTCTGAAGATCATTAAGACTGGGGAACTCTACACTTTAAGATATTTTTCAGGCGGACATGGCAAGGGGAAACTTGTCATGGGCTTTCTATGCTCTAAGTGCAGAGTACGAGAAATGAGATTGAGGTTGAAAATTGCGTGAGCTCAGGCCTGAGGTAAATATCGAACTACATACAATGTTAGAATTTCGGCGAACAGAGCCAGGGGAAACTTGCTTTGGGCCAATCTAACTTATCTATGCAGTTACTTGTGTAGCGAGTCCGAGGGGAAAAGTCCCGTGTGTAGGTGAGGAAGTCGAACGGACTTATATTTAACTTGCGGAAAGTATGCGCGCACAGTGCCAAAAATTGGGACGAGGACTGCGTTGTCCGTTACAAGTGACAAGCTGCTCGGACACGAGGTGTTTGAACCGTCGTGGGAGCTTGTGCAAGGCGATGATTTCGCGGTGGGTTGAAAGTAAGACCCATGTCTGCGCGAAATGATGACGGACCGGACAAAATCAGCGACGATGTTTAACGTACCTCCGTGGGAAATATCGGAGGTAGGCTATATCGTGCTGGTTTGGACAATGGACAAACATAGATTTGAAGACAGGGTCCGTGTGGCAAACGTGTGGCGCGAGAAGAAGAAGCGAACTGTGTCGCTCGATGCAGATTGTTCAAGTGCGAACAAAAAGGGGTTGATAAATATCTAGCAGTTAGTCAATCTGTGACGAACACACCATTGGCTAGATGGTGTGGGTCGGTGGATAGGCTAGAGATGAACTACGAAATAAATTATCATAAATGAAGGGCGAAGGTTAGGATTTTGAAATGACAATATAGAAGTTCGATAATTGATTAATCAATAATTCTCTATAAAGGTCCTGAGCTGGTATAAAGTTAACAAAGTTGTAAGAATGAGAGGGGCATTAAGGGGAAGATAGATAAGAGTCACCAAGGGCTGATTGTAAGCAAGGCTCACGTGGTGGTTGGAATTCTTCGAGGCCTGAATTACAGGGTGAATTTTGAATCGATTAGGGAAAGAAATTATTTTTAGTGAGCCGTGCTTACAAGTAGGAGAGGTCTATACAAAAGTTTAGGTGCTGGAGGCATATTTTTATAAATAATTTGATTATGAAAAAACTATTGTTAATAGTAAAAATCGTAAAGCGTTAATAGGTAGAATTACTTTTTTTTTAATGATTTTTTTAAGAGTTACGTTAAAATGGAAATTATTTAATTAAAATGACGATTGTTACATCTACTGGTAAGGTAACTAATTAAATGGGTTTCACATAGCTAGATATAATATGGATAATAAGATCACTGTTAATAGGGGTGGAGAGATAAATGGAAATATTAAATATTTTTACATATTCACACATATTGAGCTAATTATGGAAATATTGGGACAATCTACAAGGAATGACTTATTTAAAGAATGAATGGTAGGAGTTAAGACAATTACACTCACGAGTTATGTTGGTTTAGGGCGCAGGTAAGTTCATTGAGCTTCGGGAAGTTCTGTCTGTGACACTGTGCGTACCAGTGTTGTACATCACAGTAGCGGTAGGGAGATGGCGGAGTCTTGTCCATGATGGCGGGAGGTATCCTGCTCTGGCACGGCGATCGTTCTTGAGTAGATCTAGTGCTGGAAGAAGTGCGTGGCAGCTCCATCAATACTTCTTCGGGATCACGGTTCAAAGGTTGGTCAGGAAGGGGTTGAGGGCTCGAAGAGGAGTGGTTACAGTTGAGTTGGGTTTGGTCGATCATCGTGGCTTGGCTTCTTGTTTCTTCATACTCCGGTATATGAGGGATTCGCTTCCTGGCCAGGTCTTATCCTGTCGACTTTCGATGTGACAATATAGTGGTAATGATGTGGTGAGGTGAGAAATAATCACACGACGAGTTGGTTGAGCAATAATCCAGGCAGCCAGACGAGAGAGAAAGAGGTAGCGAGAGCGCTGTCCGCTGAACGACTGTTTTCCCTGTGTACACAACCGGGGGGCTAACCAGGATAGTCGCCAGGTGGTGACGGCCACCCCCCCTCAGGAATGTGGTCAAAATGGTCGTGAGTTAGTTGTCTTCTATCGACTACGTCTCTCTCTCTCTCTCTCTGGTCGACTGCAGATTTACTTTATTATTCCTGTATGAGCATATATTATGACATAAATATATATATATATACAATTTATATATATATTTGTATACAAACCATAAATTAATTAAAACTTAATATCGTATCAAAATGTTAAGTACAAAAGATTTTATAGAAAGAAATAGATATAAAAGGTATTAAAAAGGAAGGTGTTATTATTAATTTTTCAATTTTTGTAAAACCTTTAATATACAACGTGTACGTACGTACTTGTACGAACAAAGCAAGTATCAGAGTTGTTAAGACGTTTTTAACCTTGTTTTGGCTACTCTCTTTCCGATGCTTTTGTTTAATTTAATTATCGAGTCACACGATTGACTCTGAAGTTAGAATATGTTAATATATTTACAAAAATATTTTATTATACAATATAATCATCATAATATCCATAACACATATATATTGAATAAATAGTTTATTCTAAAATATTATTCGTGTGTGTTGTTTTAAATTTCATACAAATATCGTCGGTTATTTTAAAATAAAATATGTCCATTTGAATTCAAAGAAAGTCAGACAAATATTTAAGAATTGAAAAAAAAAATTCTAAGTCTAAATGCTTTTTATAAATTTAATTAAGGTAAAATAAATCTTATAATTGGCATAAATATGCTATGTCCCCGTGTGTAAAACAACATGTTTTAGATGTATTATAATGTTATGAAAACATATTATACTTTCCTTTCAAAATATACCTAAAATACATAGTTAAATAGCATAAAGCTCATTTATATTATTTGATACGTCTTTAAGTAAAAATACCTAAAAATGGTAAGTTGGATCTATTTTTAGAGCCTAAAAAGAGAAAATCAAGATAGTAGAAGTTCTATCAAGGTATCTGAGAAAAGGAAAAAGACAAATGGGAACCTTGAATGAGCAGAAATCAGCCTGGCCTAATTATTCCAGACGAATCAATCTTCTATGGAAGTAGGTCTGTTGTTATCTGGACTTCTGATTTTTTTTTTCTTCTTCTATCTGCATTATATCGATCATGCATAGACATTCATTTTATGCCTCACCATTTTGGTGGAAAAATTAACTTATGTAAAATATATATATTTTTTGATATGCTATCAATTCAAACTTTATTTCTTATATTAACCTAAATATCAATTTATATTCTGATGTTTTTCATTATATATATATATTTATATATATATATTTAGTTATATATATATTAATACTAATTTTATATTCATTTAATCAGGATATATTGTCTGAATTTCATTTATATATATTTTCAGAAATACATTCCAAATAATTTAATAAAGATTTTGTTTTATTAAAAAAGAGAAAAAAATAGATATGTGTGTGCTATTTAATTAAAAATATTTTAATTTATTATTTATTAAGGAAAGAGATTAAGACGAAATATATAATATATATATTTAAAAGTTTATATTGAATAAATATATTTTTTTATGCCTCTTTTAATTTAAAAAAATATATAGCAAATGGTATTTATTAAAAATAAATCAAACATAAATTATTAATATACAAACAAATCGAACATTTTAAAACATGAACATTAATTAAATATTTAATTTGTGTTATATATATATTCAGGGTGTTCTCCACTTTCAATTTACATTTTGGAATTAATTTTTTAATATTTTTTAAAATATAAATATATATAGTCAACATCTCAAAAAATTTATTTAAAAAATTATTAATTCAGGTAAAATACACATTTTAGAAAGAACTGTGTGTATTCTTATCCTTCAGATAAAGAAAATGTAAATATACATAGAATATTTTCTTGACATTGTAAAAGTTATGTTGATTCATGTTTTGATTCTTTTAAAATTGAAAATTAAATATTTTTCAAAACAATGTTTGTATATCAAACTATGTAAAACCTTAATAGATCACGAATTTATTAGGTTTAATTTGAGATCTCGAGATATCCTTCGACCAGCACGTATCCTCCACTCATGCACGTATATATTTTCAAAAATTGTTTATAACACACAAAGAAGGTAATATCATGAATATTTAAATATATAAAAATAAATATGTATTTAAAAATAGTATATATATCATCAATTTATTATCGTGATACTCCTGTAGAAGGACTGACAAGTCCGAAAGCTTGAAAATAAAAATTTTAACAAGAAATTTAACCCTGGAAGCTTTATTTACTTTTTTTAATATGTAAAACCTTCTTTCATTTTTAAGTTGATATATTATCGCATAATTTATGTAAAAAAACAACTAACTAAAATACTTCTATATATAAAGGAAAACATATACATTTTCCCTTATGTATAGTAGTAATTCAAAATAGCATTTTTTTAATTTCCAAAAACTATTCTGATGTACATGTATATGTAGTATATTTTAAATTGTAATATAATAACACTCTTAGTATGTTTCACATATCTTCTAATTAGTTAAGTTAGAGCCAATAGTTTAAGATCATACTCTCCTATTAAAATGTAGACTGCTCCTATTTGCTACCGCCTCCCATATTTTGTATACTATGCTAACCCGTATCACCCTTATTTGTATTTAAATTAAAAATGACGTCAAAATAAAAACAGCAAAAGAGTGGACAGCTGGGGGACAGCTACGTGGCAAAGCCAAAGGACATGACACGCCTCTGAAGGGCCCCCTCCCGGAGCTTTTTATAGGCGACCGGGTCCAGGGGTAAACAGAACAAGTTTGGCTCAGAGGGTGATACAATTTGTCTATCGACACAGGCCGCTTCTGGCTCTTTCTCCATGTCTCGGTGTCCAGGTTTGTGTCATGGCCTCCGCCTCTGTCTCGTGGGCTATTCCGACTTATTCGGTGCTAACATTTAGCCCTGCCGCTGCTTCTTATTGTCCACGTGTGGGAAGAACATCAACACTCGCCTCATGAACGACTGCCAGTTTATTCATACGTCGGTTTACTCGGGGTTACAACAGTAGACCCGTTTAAGTCGACAGGATCATTTGAAATAATATGACATATATGTATAATATTTGTACATGTAAAATATGTACATGTCTAAATTTTTCTTGCATTATTTTGTTTATTAATTTTCTCTCTGTTTTGATATACAAGGTCGATATTGTGTGTTATTAATTCCATATATTTATGTGTAAAATTTATGAAATACATTTCAATTTTTATACGAAATTAGACTTATTATAATTATGTATATTCAATGACGAACACACATTCTTACCTGTTGGATATATTGGTATTCAGATTGTAAAGATATTGTAGCAAAGTATTCATTATTTTATTTATGATATTAGCACCTTATAGGTCGGAAATAGCACACGGGACAGAGGTGGAGGCCATGACACAAACCTGGACACCGAGACATGGAGAAAGAACCAGAAGCGGCCTGTGTCGATAGTAAGATGTTGATATTTATTTATTTTATTATTCTGTGTAAACTTCCCTCAATGCTTCTCTTGTATATTATCAAATTTAGTTTGTGCTTGTGCTTTTTATAATTGCTGTGTGGAGCATGAACTGATGGAATTTGTGTAATCTTTACACAAGCGGATAAGAAACAACAACAACATAATTGCTGTGTCATCCTGAAGTTTGGCTCTCCTAATTTCTCCATTGCAATATTATAAAATAACCATAAAATATAG
>CP092874.1:40680437-40717983 GCA_030710605.1 Cordylochernes scorpioides
ATTTAAGGGAATTGAAGAATGTATTTTCTATCGATACATATTTCAAATCAATATTGATCAATATAAATGATCAAAAACGACACCCTGTAAAACCGATCGATGAAACCAAACAACTTGAACATTTATCAGCATAAAAATTGATACTAATAGAAGAATATGGCCAGAATATTATGAGTATAATTAAATTTAACAGGAATTCAACTACAGAACGGACATCATTAAAGACTTTATGTTAGTCACATATATAAGGTAATTATTTTTATTTACAAGGCTCAAAATGTGAAACTATTTCATAATATACATATACGAACCAAATAAACTTATATGAAAAGAGTGATATAGTTTTACTAAGCTTTTCTTGAGGTGTTTTTATTTATTTACTCTAAAGAAAAACTATAATATCCTTATGTTTTATCTAGAATATTTTCTTTAAAAAAAAAATTACATGTGCTAAAGTAGGATCTAGAATAAAGGCCTCTTTATTAAGCTAGAAAAAACAAATAATTAATATATTATATATACAAATAATGATATTTATACTTTTCATTTTATTTTATATATATATATATATATATATATATATATAAATAAGTTAAAACAAAGCATCTAGGGCTGCGTATCTTTTATTTCATAACTAGCGGACGTACCCGGCTTCGCCCGAGGTTTTACCCAAGTAAAGGTTTGTCTAACGAACATTTGTTAAAACAATTCTCTATAAACTTATAAAAAAAAAAAGATATATTTTGATAATTTGAAACTCGTAAATTTGAATCTCTCGATAAGGTGAACATTTTTTCCCGGTCCCTGTGTGCCGTGTCATCCTGAATTTTGTCTTTCATAATTTTCTACATTACAAAATCATCGTTTTATCTAGTGAACATATTTTTCCGGTCCCTTGAAAAATACTCGATAAGTTGAATAAAGTCATGGTCGTGAATCTCTCGATAAAGTGATTATTTTTTCCCGGTCCCTGTGTGCCGTGTCATCCTGAATTTTGTCTTTCCTAATTTTCTACATTACAAAATCATCGTTTTATCTAGTGAACATATTTTCCCGGTCCTTTGAAAAATACTCGATAAGTTGAATAAAATCATGGTCGTTTATGGAAGATGGACGTAGTTCCCGGAGGTCACCCGCCCCCCGCGCGCCAGGACCTCTTGATCACTCTGATTGGCCGGCGGCCGGACGGGGGGGGGGGGGGGGGGCTCTTGATCCCTCTGATTGGTTGGCGGGAACTTGGACTGTCCAACCAACTGGCCGGCGGCCGGACGGGGGAGGAGGGGGGGGGGGGGAGGGGAAGATCTCCGTTGCAAGATGGCGCTGCTTGCGAGTTAAAGCTACAAATCTGCAAATAACTCTAAGGATATTCAAGATATTCATGAAATTATTTTTCGTAAACCTTGCCGGGGATACGCCTAATAATATCCCAAAATTTCACGGCGATTGGATGTATTGATTTTGAATCCATAGAGGACACACAGACACACACACACACAGACATTCAATTTTATATATATAGATTACTAGCGGATGTACCCGGCTTCGCCCGTGTTTTACCCGAGTAAAGGTTTGTCTAACGAATCTCTCGATAAAGTGAACATTTTTTCCCGGTCCCTTGAAAAATACTCGATAAGTTGAATAAAATCAATATTAATCGGTACCCGAGTAAAGGTCTGTCTAACGAACATTTGTTAAAACAATTCTCTATAAACTTATAAAAAGAAATAGATATATTTTGATAATTTGAAACTGATAAAGTGATCATTTTTTCCCGGTCCCTGTGTGCCGTGTCATTCTGAATTTTGTCTTTCCTAATTTTCTACATTACAAAATCATCGTTTTATCTAGTGAACATTTTTTCCCGGTCCCTTGAAAAATACTCGATAAGGTTGAATAAATTCATGGTCGTTTATGTAAGATGGACGAAGTTCCCGGAGGTCATCTTGGGCAAGCTCCCGCGAGGCTTTTTTTCTTGTCTACTTGGCACAGCTGTGTCACCAACTCTGCCCTGATTGGTCGGTGGGTACTTGGACTGTCGGCCGGCGGCCGGACGAATCCATTCTCTCACGGGGTGGGGCAGACCTAAGCCTATCTCCGTCGCAAGGTGGCGCTGCATGCGAGTTAAAGCTACAAATCTGCAAATAACTCTAAGGATATTAAAGATATTCAAGAAATTATTTTTCGTAAACCTTTCCGGGGATACACCTAATAATATCCCAAAATTTCACGGCGATTGGATGTATGGTTTTTGAATCCATAGAGGACACACACACACACAGACATTCATTTTTATATATATATAAATAACACAAGCTTTCGGGCTCATTCGCCCTTTTACAGGAGTTAATAAACGACTAACCATCTAATCTGAGATTACATTTTATATATGTAGCTATTATTTTGCATATTGGCCTGATTGAATAATTAACATATTTAGATTTACATATAGGTTGCACAATTTGGGAAATATTAATTTTAATCAATATGCGGTATATTAATTATTTTTATAAATATTACGTTGCATGTAAATTTCGTTTTATGTCATATTATTTTGAAATTTAGAAATTTAGAATCATATACGAGTATATGTATATATATATGAATATTGTAACCTGCTTTGTATTTATTTATTTATGTAAAATTTAATTATTCTTTGATTTTTCTTCATAATGAGGTAGTCGGCAACATTGTACTTTCTTTATTTTTGTAATTTTGCATAAGTTTGTTCTGTTTATATATTATGGGTAACCTTGTTGTAATTAAATTAAATATTAAAACACAAAGCATTGTGACTATCCCTTATCCCTGAATAGGAAACGTTACAAATATATATAAGTTTTATTATTTTGTTGTTTGTATAAATAAATTAGAAAATTATTGTTTCAAATTTTGTTATAAATATTTGACATGCTATATAAATATCATCCCCACGTTATATATATAGAAATTGTTCAAGAAGAAAGTTTACTTCTACTAAAGTTTTCTTTCCAAAAGAATTACTCAACTTCCAACCTTCTTTTGGAAGTTAAAACATACTGCTTGGGGAAAACTTGATCATTTAATTTATTGCGGCAATAAAAGTAAATCCCCTTTAATAATTTAGCATTTAAACGGCTATAACTATATTTATAAAAGTGAAGGCTATTTATAAAACGTAATAACCATTAATTTTAAAATATTATTTTTATATATAAAACAGGATATATACAAGTATATATACTAGTATATATTACCAGTATAATAATATAAATAGTATATATAAGTTTACTTGAATATATATCTATCTAAAAATATTTTACATTTATATATTATAAAATAAATGAAGCTTCCAGGGTTAAGTTTCTTTTGCAACATTTATATATGCATATAACTAAAATTAATGAAGAAAAAAGATAAATATAATAAGTATGAAAAATTTCTAGTATTATTTTTGAGGTGCATATTATGAATGTATCAATAAACATTTAAATTTTAACAGCAAGATTTAAAAACGGAATTAAGCATTTGAATCGGCTCTGACACGTCATGAGCTTGTCCAAAAAACAAAAACGACAACTGGGGTAACAAACCAGATATTCTTCAATCAAATAGAATAAAGTAATTTAAAAATTACCCTTATTATTAATATGACAAATTTTCTATATATGTATTTTTTTATATATATATAAAGGCATATATTGGATCAAAATAGCATTTATTTTACCAATATATTCCCTTTAATTAAAGATCTATTTATATATTGTTTTATTTTCAAATAACTATATATATATATATATATATATATATGTGAAAAAAAAGGAAAAAAATAATAAAAAGGTCAGCTGTTGATTTCAAAAATAAAAAAGGCATATCCTGATCAAAAGCACATGTGCTTTACAGATGGCAGAGCGCCCTGAAATCTGAAATCTAAAAAAGCACATGTGCTTGTGGTCAGGATATGCTTTCTTTATTTTTAATATATATATATATTATCAAAGATTATTTTACTATATTTATAAAATTAAAACCAATAGTTGGCAAGTTCTCTCGTTGTAGATAAGAAAAAACATACAAAATATCGTAAAAAAACATGCATTGAGAAGTATATGTATGTTATATTAAAATATTATTATATTTTAAATTATATTTCATAGATCCAAATACTCTGTTAAATCGACCGCCAAAGGTCATGCTTCCCCTATAAAAACTCGTTGTTGATCTTTCCCGATGGCCAGCTCAAATATTTTGTACATTATGTAAATAAGTATTTCATTTTTTAATTCTAACGCCTTAAGCCAGGCAGTACTTTTACCAAATTATGTTTTTCATATATTAATATATATATATATATATATTCCTTAGCTCAAATAAATAAATCTCTGATCAAAACTATTTTATTATTCCCACGACTGCAGAACAATATCGTAAATTACTCATGTATACAAAAATCAAGCAATCTATATATATAATTGCCTTATTCTGTCTGAAGTTCACGGATAGAATGCGCGCCCATTGGCTGCCGGCGAACACGTGTCCTCCCTGCCCCCCTCTAGACAACCCTGTTATCAGCAGTGTGTTACAACCACCTATCTACACAGACCACCCTGCCTATAGCGGTCACTTTAGGCAACCCTGTAATCAGCAGTGTGTTACATCCACCTGTCTATACAGACCACCCTGTCTATAGCGACCACTCTAGACAACCCTGTTATCAGCTGTGATACATCCACCTGTCTATACAGACCACCCTGTTTATAGCGGCCATTCTAGATAACCCTGTTATCAGCTGTGTGATACATACACCTGTCTATAGCGGCCACTCTAGACAACCCTGTTATCAGCTGTGTGATACATCCACCTGTCTATAAAGACCACCCTGTCTATAGAGGTCACTTTAGGCAACCCTGTTATCATCAGTGTGTTACATTCACCTGTCTATACAGACCACCCTGTCTATAGCGGTCACTTTAGGCAACCCTGTTATCAGCAGTGTGTTACATCCACCTGTCTATACAGACCACCCTGTCTATAGCGACCACTCTAGACAACCCTGTTATCAGCTGTGATACATCCACCTGTCTATACAGACCACCCTGTTTATAGCGGCCATTCTAGATAACCCTGTTATCAGCTGTGTGATACATACACCTGTCTATAGCGGCCACTCTAGACAACCCTGTTATCAGCTGTGTGATACATCCACCTGTCTATACAGACCACCCTGTCTATAGCGGTCACTTTAGGCAACCCTGTTATCATCAGTGTGTTACATTCACCTGTCTATACAGACCACCCTGTCTATAGCGGTCACTTTAGGCAACCCTGTTATCAGCAGTGTGTTACATCCACCTGTCTATACAGACCACCCTGTCTATAGCGACCACTCTAGACAACCCTGTTATCAGCTGTGATACATCCACCTGTCTATACAGACCACCCTGTTTATAGCGGCCATTCTAGATAACCCTGTTATCAGCTGTGTGATACATACACCTGTCTATAGCGGCCACTCTAGACAACCCTGTTATCAGCTGTGTGATACATACACCTGTCTATACAGACCACCCTGTCTATAGCGGCCACTCTAGACAACCCTGTTATCGGCTGTGTGATACATACACCTGTCTATACAGACCACCCTGTCTATAGCGACCACCCAAGACAACGTTTTTAAAATATATTCGCACTCGGGTAAAACCCGGGCGTTGCCCGGGCCATTCGTCTAGTAGCTAATAATTCTATATGAAATACAAGCAGAAAATCTCTCTTTTTTTAAATTTATAATATGTATTTACCTCTAAACACTTTTCTTTTGGGGATAATATTAATTGAGATATCAAGGAATTTTAACTTTTAGAAAAATCCATTATAACAGTAACACTTACTGCACGTTACAAAATATCATTTTCTTTCTTTATCTTCTTTAAGTTTTTATTCCTTTCTGTTTAACTACTAAAGAAAAATGTTACGTTAGTAAAATTAATTAATTTAATTAAAAAAGAAAGGCTTTTAAATAATCAGTGTTTAGGGATGAAAATTAAGAAATTCCTGGAACATGGTGAAGATGAAAAGGTTAAAAAAAAAAGTTTACCTTTTTATTTGAAATTTCCTTAGGGAATATTTTAAGAGTTCTGTGAATATAAAACCAGGCTCTTTCTTGTGAGTTAATATATATTATATATAATACAGACAACGAAGGAAAGATATAAATAATAAATTCCACTTTAAAGGACACCTTGTTAATCAAATAATTCGCTTAAGAGGAATTAATAATTGAAAAATTGATAATAAAAATGCTTCAGCCTATTTGAAAGATCAGGCCAATTTAATGAATTATTCGTTTTTATATTTGTTAAATTTAATCCATAAATTCAGGCTCCCTGACCTACTATATACAATGAGATAATTAATATATATTATTATTATTATATTTATTAATAAATATAAGAGATCCAGGAGAACGACCTAGAGCAGATGACAGGAGATCTGTCAGACAAGAATGGATCAAGGCCAGGGGACCATCTTATCGAGGAGCCACTAGGAGAGGCCATAGAAAGACTGCTGGAGAGCTGCAGGACATCAGGGGACCATAACGGCAAGGGCCACAGCACTGACCAGGAGTCAAGATAACAAATGTAAATATCTTTGTTTACTTTTACTGTTGTCATTTATTGAAATTGTAAATAAAAATATGTAAATTAGACTGACCATTCGCTACATCTTTTAGAGAAAAACTTGTAACCTTTTTGAAAAATAAATTTAATATATATAATATATATTTGTATACGGCTAAAATACGAATCGAATGTATTCAGACCAAGCTGTAAATATGTAAATATTGTGAATATTTCTCGAAAACCTCATTTATTCGCATACATAGCTTCTCTCATTTTAAATACTGATCTCTTGTGATATTTGCGCCTCTACGTGCCTGGAAGTGAAATTATTATTTTAATAAAATGATAAATATACAAAGTTAGGTCAATAGGTAAGGTCCAATCCGCCGTTTCACATAGAAAAAAAATAACACAAAAAGTATATAAGGTAACATCATTAAATAAATGTTGTCAGATAGGTTAATATATTCCACTTTCCATATGTGGAATCAGAATTAATTTATCTTCTGTATTTCGACAAATAAGGAGCCTGAAGTGAACCCAAGAATTCGACAGCGGTCAGTAAGCAAGTTCCTGTCCAACGAAATTTCAGCTACAGTTACTCAATCAACTTCAGGGACAAAATTAAGACCATGTAGACAGACTCTGTAGCCTCAACAGACCGAAATATCCCTCGTTTGGAGAACATGGTCAGGAATAACCAAATAATCTATCTCTAAAAAAGTATTCTCAACCTGATATCTTGTATATCGAAAATGGGTTCAAAATGGGCGCTAAACCTTCAAACGCGTGGAATTAAGCAAACATTTCATTTCTTAAATGTTATGATGAGACTTTGATTTATTGCTACAATTGATGTAAAATTGATATCGTCAGTTAAGAAACAAAACCCGAGTATTTCCCTTTCCTTGTTTTGAGTTCTACATGATCCCATTTATATGGTCATTCCAGAAATAAATAAATCTCTGTGAACAAGAAACGATATTGTAAATCATTATAAAAACCTAAAAGATAGCAATATCAATAAGAAGACCTGGCTTAAAAGACAACTCAAATCACATATCATCAAAAAATGTAAGATCTCACACCGCCTTTGGTGTGTGTCAAAATGCCAAAATATGTGTTAGATTTGGCACCGTCTGAAAGCCCTAGCGAGCCTAAAATACTCAGCTCGAAAATTCAAGTCAGTCCTGAAAAATCGGCGAAAATTGGCTTTCAGAAGAAAACTTCTAAAGAAAGTCAAGATATTTCTAAACATGCAAATTTGCCTGCTGGCGAGGAGAATGCAAATTCTGCCGCGGCGGATGGAATTGTTGCCAAGCCTTCTGCTAACGGCGCTGAAAAGGCCGCAAAGAACTGGGCTGATAGAATGGAGGAGGAAGAAAAAAACGAGGACGGCTACACCGTGGTGAGGAATAAGAAGAGGCACCGTGACTCGGGGCTCGGCGACACTACAACGACGCAGACCAGCAGAGCCACCAGCACAGCTCCGCGAAGGCGCACAACTGGAACGCGGTTACCGCAAGTGCAGGAAATCAGGGCCACGCGAGCGCACATCGCGGACGCCAGGGTGCGACAGGCCTTCTCCACCCAGGAGCAGTGCGCGTACTTTGAGTACTGCCCGGACTTCTCTCCCTACCAGTACCTCCAGTCGGTTGATAAAGTGGTCGGCGGGCCGAAAAACATCATCCAGCTGACCAGGATGAACGGCCACGTCCTAGTGGGCCTGACCACTAAGGCCTTTGCGGGGCGCCTCATAGATGGAGGCCTTGAAATCGAAAGAACAACCCTCAGGACCTTTCCCTTCCGCAAGAGGGTAGAGAAGATTATAATCGGAAACCTCCCCTTTTTCGTCGAAGACGCCACCATCATCGAGGCGCTGCGGCCATATGGGCGCGTGACATCCATTGCCCCCATGCAGTTAAAGGTGTGTGAGTACACCTACGCAGACGGCCGCCGCGAGTCCTCCTCCACGACGGCATAAAATTGGAGAGACTTCACACCCGCCTGGACGTTAAAACCAAAGGGTACACCCTGCCGGCCTTCCTGACCTTCGGCATTAAATGTTCGAAGTGTAACAAGCAGAGTCACCGCAGGGCCAACTTCCCAATGCTCGCCAGACAGACCACCGGCGCCAGGAAAGCATCAACCTCCTCCCCCACCGATGCCAAGTCACCCACCGCACCTCAGCAGCCAAGGCAGCCAGCACCTGCGCCCGCTGCACCAGGACTCCCTACTCCACGTGGGGTGATGCCTATTGAAGCCCTCGCGGGCCCTTACTCCACGGCGCCTCAGCCTGCTTTACCAGCGCCTCCTGCTCAACCAGCCATCGTTGCCCCACCTCCTTCTCTACCTGCCCCGAGAACCTTCGAGCTCGAGACCGCTCCAATGACCATCGAGATGATGGATGTGGAGAATAGAGGGGAAGAGAACACCGGATCTTCCATAGCATCCCAGAGAAGCGTCATCAGGCCCGAACTCGACAACTTCCTCGAGAAGGCCCCCAGCTCCTTGTATGCTGAGACCGACCAACTTGGCCTCGACAGGGAAGAGATTCTACGTGCTCTCGCCTCAAAAACCGAGATTGATAAATTGATGCCGAAGCTCACAGCCGCCCAGAATGCCGCTATAACCAGGCTGACCGACCTCATATTAGAAAAGCGACCTGGCTCCCCACCTCTATGTACAAGCGCCTCAGGGCGGCCAAGTTGTCACTTGGAGGAAAGGCAAAATGAGCTTTCGCATCGCCACAATCAACGCGCCTTGTACTTTGTCATATCCTCAGGCAACACCAGGTAGACATCGCGTTTGTTCAGGAGACAAACAGCTTCCATCTTGACCAAGGCCAAGACCTCTGCCTCGGCTTCAACGCTGTAGTCACGCCACCCGTAGCCATCTCGGGTTCTGGACTCGCCTGCGTCTACGGGCCAGGCGTCGCCGTTCTACGACAGCGTGTCCTGTGGCCGGACCACATTGCCTTGGCCGTCATCGATGTTTACGGCGAGGAGATGACGTTCATTAATGTTCATCTGGCGCACGATCCCCACGAGCGACTCTCGATGCCTCCTGGTCGAACTCCTCAATTCAGGTCCTGGAAACAAAAATCGCGACAAGGAGCTCCGTCGCACATCGGGAACAACATCTTCTGGCCCTCCTGGAAGCTGCCTGCCGGAAATCAACGCCCTTCACGTGTGGCCTCTCCCTTGTCGGGCGAGCCAGGGCCGCCAATCCCTGGTGCTCTCCACCATCCAGCACCACCTCCACGCGTACCTGCTAGGAGCTACAATCATCTTCAAGCTGCAGGCTGGTGTGGCTAGATTCATCCGGGGGCCCGATCACACGACATGGCTTCCTGCCGGCATCCTGGAGAGACCCGTGGTCACGGGGGCCTCGGATTAATGGATATAGGAACACAGCCCCATCTTGCGTGTCTGAAGGGAGTCCAGGTCGCCCTTCGTAGAAGAAAAAATGACTTCTCCTGGCTGGTCACCAGCGACGCCTGGCTGAGACCTCCTCCTGACGGCACCAGACTCCAGCCCCGGCGTCTCCGGCTGTTGAGAATCTGTGAGGAAATTTCCGGCATCATGACCCTGAACCACCGGGTGGCTCCAACGACCTAGCTGCTGGATCTCCCCATCATCGGGGGCTGCCGGTTCCTCCGCCCACCGAACCTCCTGGCACCCGCGCACTGGGTCGGCGCTCGAGTCCGTAACCTGGGCGACACCTCCATCGTCCGCCCCACGCGCTCCGCCCTCGCTGACGCCGCGGCCCTCGCCGCCTTCTGTCGGAAGATCGTGGCAGAAAACCTCCAGGCGAGCTTCAGGGAGTCCAGTCTGGCCGAGGCCATTGTCCTGCGCGGGACAACCAGGACCTTCACTAAAATAACCACCCGCTCGGCCCGCCGCGCCCTGGAACGCCCGTGCCTTGCGGCCCTGCCGATCACCCGGCTCCTGGTGAGGTGGGAGCCCATCGTCAACGTGCCTGCCAGGGTGAACTGGTCTTTATTGCGAAGCGGCGCCTTATTGGGTTTCATAACGCCGAAATGCCCTGCCTCACCCGGACCATCCAGCATCTGCCGGTCCTTCCTGCCCTGCCTGCGGATCCCCCGATGGCTCCCGGGGCAACCGATGCTGGAGCTGCGCGAGCATCAGGCCCCTCGTCCGGGAGGCCTTCAAAATCGTCGGTAGACCCCCTGATCTCCAGGCTTGGATCTTCGGGACTGGCCTGGAGGACGACGAACTGGCCATCCTCGCATCATCGAAGTCAAGAATCTACAGATACTTCGTCCAGGTTGGGTTGGGTGAGGTCATTGAGGACCCCGTCGTCGCCTGGATGCGGACACTTTCGAGGTGGGGAAGACTACCTGGCTGACTGTAATTAGTTTTATCGTTTTAATTTTCTTCTGTAAATATTGACTAAGAGGTCAATAAAGATGTTTTAATTGTCAATTGTCACACACACACACGCTTTCTATTTTCACACATTATATATATTGATATAAAGACAAGTATACGCCGTCTAAATATGAGCCTTTTATATTTTATTGCAAGGGATTGTCTATATATGTCTGGTCTCTCATTGGAGGATGGATTAGATATGGTAAAGTCTTTTTAAATATTTTTCAAAGCTGCTCGTACACTAGATGGGCCGTGTACGAGAGGTTTAAATGTATACGTCCAACAAATTATATGGCATTGAGATCTTTTTTGGCCGAACAAAGCCCTTCAAGAAACACAATCATCTAAAAGATTCTACATTCACCCAAATAAATACATTTGAAAAGACTTTTTTACTGTAAATTTCCCTCTCTTAAATTTAAGTATTTTCTTTCTTTATTCCTTCTCCAAGGAAATTCAGGATAAATGGAGGAATTAGAATTAATTTATAAAATGAACAAAGAAAAAGTTTCCCATACAATGATTGTAATGGGCCTTTTGTTGTCGAAAAGGTGTTGCTTTCAATGAGGGGTTAACTGGTCAAATTAAAACATTTTGTATTTTTAAATCACAGAGAGAGAGAGAGAGAGATAAAGGAAAGTGAATTCCATTTTTAAGGGTTGTATATTTTAGTAAATAGGTTGGAAGTTTTTTTTTTCTTTTGAGGGGGGAGAGGGAGGCTTTTAAATTCCAAAACTCTTGAGAATTTATTTATATAGGTAAATGAAAGATTTATCTACTCATAGAGAGGATCGGGCAATGACCCCTGAGTATAAGAATTGAAGAAAAAATCCTTGTATTAATATTAAGATGAAAACATCAGGATTTAAGGATAATATTTTTTTTTTCAAATTCGTGTTTCTCCTGTAGAAGGGCTTTTATGCTCGAAAGCTAGAGATTGTTATTAAGAATTTTTATCCCTGAAGGTCTGAAAACCTGATTTGCTAAGCCTATTTTACCGCATAACTGTAAGGAGGAGAGATGTTTCAGAAAACGTGGACCTAAGCCGTAATTTCAATACGTATTTCAATTTGAGCTTCCCTTTCTCTTTATACACCTCCTCCTATGTCCTTTTTATTCAATGATTTATATACATTTATTGCGAAAAAAATGAAAAATAGGGCACTGCCATCTAAAACGCTCATGTAAGCGCGGTCAGGATATGCATTTTTTTGTTTTTAATACCTTGATATGTATATACTTCATATATATTTATATGATCTTGTGAGCGTAATTCCTCACATGGGATGATTTCTATCTATAGAATATCTATATCTATATATGGATTTCTTTCCTCGCAATATTACAACTTATATTGCGATTTCACCAGCTTTAAATCTTTTCGGTATATTCAGTCGATTTGCATAACACTTCTCATAGTCAAATCGACCAATAGATAAGCCAAGCCCCTCTCCATAATTTCTTGTCTTTGCTTAGTGGTTAAAGAAATTTGTCTTAAAAATGACAATAATATAATTTGATGCACTAGCGCGCCATCTGCTACGCGCCATTGTAAACAATTAAAATAAAAACATTAATAATAAAACAGTAAGAGCAGTAGAAATTGTTTAATTTCAAAAAGAATCTTACGCCTTTAAAAAATTTTCGAATTTTAATAATATAATTAACACTGATATTAATTCTACATTCTCAAATTTCAACAAAATAAGTATTTTATCAATCCGAACTTACCTGAAAAGACTTTTACTGAAAACCTAGCAGTTTCTTCTCCCAAGGAATTTGCAATATGGCAACTGTATTGGCCGGAATCTTTAGGGTCCCTGGAGGTTGGGATCAAAAGAAGGGGACTTTGTGAAGAGGTATCTAGGGCTCTTCCATCTTTGGTCCATCTGTAAGACACATCTGGTGTTACATAGGCTACTTCATATGCGCATACAAGACATAGGAGTGTAATCTGATACATTAGCGCGCCATCTGTTAATCGAAATTATTATAGACTCGTATCATTATTTTAAACTAGAGAAATCGTTGCGAGGGTTCACCACTGAAAAACACAGGACCTCCCATTAATTTTTTATTGCAGTAAGAGCAGTAGAAATTGTTAATTTTTTAAAAGAATCATACGCGTCTATAATAGTTTCGAATTCTTATATAGGATTCTATTGTACAACCATTTTTTTTAATTTTTATATAACAGTTGGGAGAGACACGCCATATCCACAATTTGGATAATTGCGTGTATATTTTAAATTATATACAGTTAATACAATTGAACATTGGAAATCATTAAAATTAAACGTTCTATGTCAAATTTTACATATAGCAATTATAAGTAGTAGCTTGAAATATGTACAGTCAACACTTTCGCCTCAAAATATACATCCTGCAGAATCTATTAAACTTGATGTATTGGTCTTTATTGCGCAAGCATCTTGTTTTGTATTAGTCAGGTAAAGTTGGTTTTCTTCCCTTAGATCAGAAGTTAATGGACAGTTTATCAGAAGGTGTTCAGGGGTTTGTTGTTCGTTTCCACAAGTGCATGCAGGTGAACCAATTTTGCCAATTCTAAACAAATATGTATTGAAGTCACCATGTCCAGTAAAAAATTGAACGTTATAGAAGTTGGGTTGAACATAGTTAGGAATTCTTGAAGCTTACAACCATATAATATATTTCTCTTTTAATGAAGATATAATATAATTAGAGAGAGAATAGATACATTATTATAATAATTTTTCTCAGTATATTTTCATGATGTAACAATGACTCTGAGTAAAGTGACAATTTAAATCATTAGGCAACCTTCAAACTATGGTTATCTTACTCATTGATATATTTTGATTGTAAATATTTATTTTGAAAAGCAAGATCAACCTTGATTCTCTATCTAAAAAAAGGCAATAAATATTACAGTGGTTGGCTTTGGCTATGACTATAAAAAGGGTTAAGGCCAAACCTTTGCTTGAGAAGGTTTCTTGCTACAAAAGCCTGTGTTTACGTATGGACAGCTCTATGTGGCTTTTTCACGTGTACAAACTTTGGATAGCATACAGGTAAATTTGCATCCACGTATATATAAAACTGGAAATATAGTTTTTAGTGAGGTTCTTTAAATGACTTACTTTAATAAGTTGTCTCCTCTGCAATATATTTTAAAACTATCTTTTCTGATTTATTTCCTTATCATTTTTTTTTCATTTTGAATATATTTATTTAAACATTTACCCAATGCCTGTAGTTTCTCACCTGAATGGAATTTTTTGTATTTTTTGTTTGCTAATAAACTATATATTATCAATTATTTTTATTTCTATTGATTATTTTTACCACTGCTCTATACATAAATTTTGTTCATTTTCAGTGGCAGCTGCTCGCCTCTTTAATATCTTTTCAGCGGGAAAGTTGTATTTAAACAACAATCAAATCTCGAAATTTGAATTTTGAAAGGGTCAAATTATCGGAAGAGTCGAATTATCAATAGTGTCGAATTACAGTTTGTTATATGATAGGCCGTAGGTAGGGACATAAAAACATCGTCGAATTATAGTGTATCGAATCAACGGGGTTAAACTGTATATATAAAACTAGAAATGTAGTTTTTAATGAGGTCCTTTAAATGAATATATTCCTTTTATATGTACACTTAACTACATTATAGTTGTGTTGTTTGCAATTTTATTTTTTGAAAAGTTAATTTTTTTTTTCACTTTAAAAATATTTATTTTAACCTTTCACCAATTCCTATAGTTTCTCACCTCAAAAGGTTTTTTTAATCAATTATTTAGATTTTTGGTCTTCTCTATATTTACATATTTTATCCCTGCTCTATTTATTAATTTTCTACATTTTTGCACTGTGCTGTCAAATATGTTGTTAATTATAAGGTTTGTTATGGGTGATATGATTCCATTCTCATTTTGATATAGAAATATATAAGATCTGCCCGAATGTATATACTTCACTTAGAAAGTATTTTACTCACCCTTATACTTGAAAATCTGCTTCTAAAAATCAGAATATGCCCATTGAAATTTTTAAGCCACTATTTATACTCCTAATGTCTCTGCGGGCCCTTCGGGTAAACCCGGGGCATTGCCCGGGTCACTCGGCTAGTTTTATAAAATTCTGTAGTTATAACCATTTTTCATATTAACTATTGCCCAAATGGAGGAATAATGTTTTAAAATATATATCTAATAAGAGGACAAATAAATAAATATAGGCCTCTAGGGCATAACTAAGGAAGCAAGGAATACATTTTAAGCTGTAGTTATCATTATTATAAGATGTCTATCTGGTTCTCCCCTTCTGGTTCTCTTCCATAGCTTGGTTGGTTTAGCTGTATAGAGTTTTATTTTTGTAGATAATTGTTGACTAGTTCCATCTATATTGTGGCCATAAAATTAACCTAGCCTTTTTACCAGCTAAACACCTCTTTAGAAAATTCTGAAGATTTCACTTGATCTCTTGTGGATCTCATAAAAAAAGTCCGCCCTAGACTTAGGCTGAAGAGGACCATTAGCCCGAAACCATGGTCTCCACGAGTGTTGACGCTTCTAGAATTGACAAAGTTTGAATTGTAGCTTTGTCACCGACCTGAGTCCGATAGTTTGCGGAGCCGGTAAATAGATGGCGTTTAACTGTTTACCTCTATTTTAACGGGAGAGGCGACTTTTAATTTTTAGATGATTAATATATCCTCTAGGCCAAAAATTACCAGAAGTACGCAAATAGAAGCATTGAAAATTCGAATAAAAAATAATATTTGCTAATTTTTATTACAAAATTTTATACATGAAAAAGGGAATTATCGTTTTTAATGAATATACATTAAATATAATTATGTAAAATTAAAGAGAGTATGTGTTATATCTCTCTCACTCATATTTATATTTATATACGCGTATAACACAGGTCTACAAAAAAAAAACTTTTTTTTTTTTTGCCGAAGTAAACATGATGTTGATTCTAATGTAACTTTTTATGCTGAATTCAAAAATGAAATCAGAAGTTTTCCATCACCCATAGTTCTTGCAGGATAATCATTTTTTATAAATTGGTTTATACAGTAATAATGCAGAAAATTTTACTAAAGCATTTTTTAAGTAAACATCATTACATTAGTTAGCGCTTTATTTTTAAAAGAAGAGTTGATATGTGGAGCCAAAAGATTTATTTTATTTGTTAATAATCAAATTTTGTTCTAAAAGAATTATAATTATTAATTTAAATAACAAAATTTGAATTTTTAATTAAATATGTTCATTTAATAATGCATCTGTTTTGCTTTCAACTCAAAAATAACGACAAGCTCTGGAATGCTATTTGCTGAATAACAGTATAAATACGTATTAAAAACATTTCCAAATTTCAAGTAGGTGTATCTCAAAAATCTTGTGTGCTAGAAAAAACTAATGGCATATTTGGAATCAGCACAAAGAGTTAAATTTAGATAAGATGCTGTTTCCTTTGGGACAAAGAAAAATATTTTTTGATAAACCTGTTGGAGGGCGTGACTGCCCGAAAGCTTGTCACACGTTTATCTGAATAAAAATCTTTTCTCCTTAATTTTCATTACTATTTTAAACCAGTGTAATGTGATAAGGTTTATGCAAAAATGCTTGCGTAATAAATTTTGCATTTTTTGCTGTATTTATCCCAATACAAAAAAGGCTGTCACGCAAAAACCATGGGTGATGGAAATTTTTGATTAAATTTTTGAGTTCAGCATGAAAAGCTACACTAGAAACACCATCAGGTTCTCTTGGGCAAAGATGTTGTTGACCAGTGTAATATATGCATATTCAAATAAAAAGGCATATATTGGATAAAAATATCGTTTATTTTACCAATATTTCAGTTGTCTGACGCCAACCTTTATCAAGGTATTATAACATTTTAAAGTGTGTCAACGACCTGTTGATTCACTTTAAAATTTTATAATACCTTGATAAAGGTTGGCGTTCAGCCAAGTGAAATATTAGTAAAATATATTTTGACCTAATTAATGCTTTTTTATTTAAAGATTAATTTATGGAATGCTCTATTTAAAAAAAATGTGAACATATGTATAGAACTAACGATTTTGTCAAATTAATAATATGAATATTATTTTTGAATTATATGCGAGACACATATGTCCTGTTTCTCTCTCTCGGCCGTGCAGCTATGCGGCGAGCGGCTCCACGTTTTTCGCTGCTTTGAGCCGGAAAGATGGAGCTTTCCAAAACATTCAGCATATTAGCTGAAAGCCCTTTTTCTCCTTAACAAGAGTAAAGAACCTTGTAGAGATGAATCTAGAATCCGCAGAGAAATCAGCTGAAATGGAAATTGCCAGTTGATAATGGCGAAAATAAAACTTATGCAAATTCGCCCATTGTTAATGTTGACGGGTATGCAAATTCGTAAGCGGCTGCTATTCACTGCCTTCCATCTCAGACACCCAAAGGTCTACGCTCAACAAGCTGGCCAGGAACCTGATGGCTACAGCACCCGATTCTACCGTCTCTCAGATCACCGCGCTGTATTCCTCAAGCTAGGCTCTCCTCCTACTGCGGGATCACCCGGTGAAGCTGTTGTGCTTAAGTCAGCGGCTGCCATTGAACAACTATCTTCTTTTAATAATAAGAAATAAGAGATTCTTTCAATTATGTAATTAGCATCTTTATTGAAAATTAGATTCTCTATATGCATTGTTTCATAATGATGTAAATTTATTATTTGCAATTCTCTTTACCATAGTTATGTAAATATCATAGGTGTATATATTCTTGTCTGCCATATGTACCGTGTTTGTATCGTCGCGTTTACTTTATACTGCCTGTTGAAGGGTTTTCACCCGAAAGCTTGCGTTCATTTAAAATTGTTTAAGGAACTTGTCTTCTTTTATTTTATAGATAACTATCTTCTTACATCGAGGACGTCGGATGGGACGCCGAGGACCTCGATGACGGAGAGCTCTGATCGGGATGGAACCGCATAAAGGCTGAAATCTTGGCGGAAATCAGGTCATTCCACACAACTCGCCCTGAGCCGGAGGACGACTGTGTTACCCGAGCCAATCGTTATATCAGGGCTCCATCGCTGCCAGACCTCGGACGTGCGCTCCGCCTCCACCGCCGTGTAGCAACCATCGTCAGGGATGAAGAGGGCGAGAACTTAAGTGACCGCGAGCTACGCTCTAGGGCGCTCTCCTTCTTCAGGCACCGCTTGGCTCAGGACCCAGACGACCCTGCCGAGGTATCCTCTACACCGGGCAGACATTCCAAGGGAGAAAATAGCTGCAGCCATCCGCACCCTTCCCACTGGAAAGGCCGCGTGATGGGACAGCTTGCCTTGCGAGATCCTCTTTGCATATGAATATTTCTTCTTGGTTCTTCTGTGGAGGGTTTTCGGAGCTTCCTTTGTGCGTGGCGCCCTGCCATCATATTCACGCCGCGGCTCCATTTGCCTGGTCCCCAAGGCCCGTAGTGGTCCTGGTCTAGCTGGCTTCCGCCCCATCACGCTGCCCTCTACAGACTACAGGGTCCTCGCTGCCATCCTTATGCGGTGTCTCAGGCCCCACCTCCCTACGCTGGCGATTGACTGCCAGACCTACACTATCACGGGGGGGTCTCCTTCCTGGAACATCGCTCGGGTCACGGTCGAGGTCGAGATAACAACTGCGGGGAGGTTGCCGCTGGCGTTCGTATCTGTGGACCTGGAATCCGCCATTGACTCTATGCATAGTGGATTCCTGATGTCGCTCCTGGTCTCTTTGATCCAGCCGCCAGCCTCAATCAGGTGGATCCACCTCCTTTACGCCGGGGCGATGGCGGCCGTCCAGATTGGAGAGCACCACACTGCCGCCTTCCCTCTTCTAAACGGCGTGCGACAGGGCTGCGCCGAAAGCGCCGCGCTGTTCAGTCTCGCTCCCACTCCGCTCCTGCGTCGCCTCCAGAGTGCCCTTGGCGAGGGCAAATTCCTCGCCTACGCCGACAACATCGTGCTTATGGCCCGCCGGGAGGAACACTTTGTTGAGGTTGCCTCCATCTTACAGGGCTTCCAGCGCGCCTCCGGGATCCGGGAGAACTTCAGGAAGATTGTGGGCCTCTAGTGGTGCGCCTGGCGGGCCCGCGTCGACTCTCCCCTAGATATTTCCTGGACTGACACCAGTTTGAGGATACTGGGCTGTGACATCCGGCCCAGAGCGTGAGCAGCCATGCAGGAAGGAAATCACCTGGATATATTGGACGCAGCCTTCCGAAGATGGGCTCCCTTCAACCGCGGGCTTTCCCTCGTCGGTCGGGCCAGAGCTGCCAACTGCTTGGTGCTTTCCTCCTTCATGCATCACCTCCACGGATACATTCCAACCGACTCCTCCATCTCCAAACTGCGGGCCCGTCTGGTGCGGTTGTCTGTGGTCCCGGCTAGCGTCCTATCTAGACCCATCTCCCTGGGTAGCTTTGGCCTTCTTGACCTCAGCACGCAGATGCGGGTGGCGTGCATAAAGGGGGTGAAGACTGCGTTGCGCGGAGGCCTAAGCGCCTACTCTTGGCTCTCTAAAAGTGGTGCCTGGCTGACTCCTCTTCCACCCGGGACCTGGCTACCAGCTCGACCTCGACGGCTGCTCGGAGTCTGGGAGGCCGCCTCGGAGATCCTGGCTCTGAACCACAGGGTGTTGCCGCCGAATCAGCTCTCAGGCCTCACCATTATCGGAGGCTGCAGGTTTCTCCGTCCCCCGGATCTCCTCGTCGCCTCGCAGTGGGTGGGAGCGCGAGTTGGAGACCTCATCGGCCATGGGTCCCCCCTTCTTCGCGTCACCCACGCTGCCCTCGCGTACGAAGCTACTCTGTGTCTACTCGCTCAACTGTGTCGGCGAGGCTTTCGTGCTTCGCGGAACGGCTACGCCCTTCCAGCGACTGACCACCCGCACCGTCCGCCGCATGTTAGAGCGCCCACGCCTGGCTTGTCTACCCTTCATGGCAGCCCCACCTCGGCCTGCCCGTCACCGTCTTCGCCTCGAAGGTATGCTTTCTCCGAGGACAACGTCGACGTAGCGATACGACTGGTCCTGCATGCCCTTCCCCATCCAGCATATGGGGAGTCCCGGAAGTCCTGCATCGCCTGTGGGTCCGGAGACCTATTACTTGCCAAACCGCTACTGGTCATGTAGGCGGATCAGGCCAGTCATCCAGCAGCCCCCTGACCTGCAGGACTGGATTTCCGGGCGTGGCCTGGAGGACGACGCCCTGGCCATCCTCGCGTCTGCAAAGGCGCGGATATATAGGCACTTCTGGTCCTGGAGTTGCAGGGGTTCAAAAAGACCCCCTCCCGGTCTGAAGGAGGACCCTATCAAGATGGTGGAGCCTTTCTCACTCATAAATCATTGTAAATATTTTCATTATTTACCATTCAATTTTTTTTTAAAGCCTAATTGACAAGATTCAATAAATGTGTTTAAATGTCAAATGTCTCTCTCTATCTGTGATAAATATGATATATTCCATATGGCTACACAGCTTAGCTTCAATTCAAAGTAATATTTAACCTAATTACTGAGTTTGGAGAAATATCTTCTGGATAATTCCACGCAGAAGAATTTATAATATTCGTCTGCTATATATTTGAAATATACAGGTTGGATAGATGAACCAGGTAATATTTCTACCTTTTAAAATAACGTCTAAATAGCATATATATGACATATGTGTATACATCATTGGAGATCAAAGATTCTAAATTGGAATTCCAAATATTTGAAAATATTTTTGAGGAATTTACTCTGATATTTTTTTGAATCTACTAACATATATATAGGTTCTTTTCTATTTAAATTGACGATTTCCAATATGTAAATATGCGTGTTATGGATTTATGATTAGGCCTATGCTCTTTCTATGTTTTGTCTGTTCATTTTCAATATATATATATTTATATATATTTTCAATATATATATTTATATATATACTTTTCCGGGAGGAAATATGATCTATAGAAGCGACCCTATCTTCTGACCGTCGCCGCAACTAGCGGCCTCGGATCGGTGACAAAGCCACAACACCAGCTTTGGTAAACAGAGAGGCGTCTACCTAGAGACCAAGGTTTCGGGCTAATTGCCCTCGTCAGCCTAGGGCAGACTTTATTCCATGAGATCCACATGGGATCTAATGGAATTTTCACAATCTGGTCTCAAGATCTCTAGATGGACGCTTCTCAGTTCGCCAAATCTGGTGTTGTTGGACTTTGTCACCGACCCGAGACCGCTAGTTTGCGACAACAGTGAATAGATGGCATGTAGATTTAATTTGTATTTTGACGGGAGAGGGGCGCACTATGCTTCTATATATATATATGTATATATATATATATGTACCAAAAATGGCATCTCTCTCAATAATTGTGCATAAGAACGATAGCACTGTGCCTCACCTTTGTAAAAGACTTTAATTAGTAATGATAAAGAATGAGTTTGGACAAATTCAGACAAAAGGGTAATCTCTATACAATGGTTTCGGGCGTTGGCCCTCATCAGGACAGGGGAGGATTCAATTTATTAACATCCTACGAGAGGGGTTATGAATGGTATACAGGTTGGCTTTTTGTCTTAATATTCCAGAACTGGTGTTATGGCTCGTTCTTTATCATCACTAGTAAAGTCTTTTACTAGGGTGATGCGGCCATCGTTCTGATGCCCAATTAATTGGAGAGGCCCCTCATTTGGTACATGAATATCATCCTCCCGGAAATTTAGATTTTATGTATATGTGATGATTTAAGACCATGGAATTGTTGTAAATAATCCAGATATCTACTACCACATATTTCACCACGTGACTGTATATAACTTGTTATTTACTGCAAATAGAACGCATCTAATAACATCGATCTGTATCGCTTAAGACTCTAATAAAGTATAGCAACTGTACAGATAGAAGGAATGAAGAATAACAGGAGAAAATTAAGGCTAAAATTAATCAGGCCTAAGTGAAAATAAGAAAGTAGGCCTATCGAGCCCAGTCCAATTTTTACGAGGTCATGGCCCTCCTGGATGATGTAACTCCCCCCCCCCCCCACCTGTTTACGTTAGAAAAAGGCAGTGACCTGCCTGGACCCAGTGTAGCTATAAAAGGAGGCCCCAAGCCTCAGTTAGGCAGTCTTTGTTTCAGTCCTTCAGTCCTCCAGTCCGCGTAGGCCGCTCCTATAGAGGTAATCCTTTCCTGCCAGGAACCTCCTCGTCCCATTCCTTCTTGACATTCAGACGCTTCTTCGTGTAATCTCTGTTTGTTTATTTCACCTTTGGCCCAACTGTGCCACCTTCCACCACGACTGCACGGTAAATCGTGGTTCGTCTAGCATCAGGTAACACTGGTCCCAGAGGTCCCAAGATATTACATATATCTAATATAAAGCCATTTTTACTTTTAATAAGTCCTATATATACTTATGCTGAGCATACATGGTGAAGATGAGAAAAGTCATGATGAGTAGAAATTAACAGCTAGTTATACCAGTAAGTTCACCACACATGTCATCAAATATAGAAGCATTTGTACTTCCACTTAGAAGATGCCATGTTTGGTCACGTGTAAATGCTGATGAAGGTTGAACTTAGTGCGAGAAGTCATTTATTATTCACTAGAACGTCGACTGAAAAAAAAAACGAATATGCCTATTAACCATAATATTAATATTTTTAAATCCTTATAACTCTAATATAAAAATATATTAAATTATTCTCGGAATCAAATTAGTTTATAAATATTTTTCAAATTTACATTTAGAAAATAGTAAACAAATTTCATCAGAAGCTCTTTTTAATAGCGTCCTTCTACCTTTTAGAAGGATATTTACACACACATACAGCTTTATTAAGACCTCCGGTCTTATACAGATTCCCCACAGGAAGCATAGATGGAGCTCCTATACTCCAGGCAGCGCAGAGCTCAACAGCTTCCAGGTCCGACGCATGTTCAGTGGCCACAGAATCCACCGTGCATAGGTTAGCGTATCACCGAAAGGGCGAGTGTGGAATCAGCCGCGTTCTAGTCTTCGTTTTCCTCCTCCAAAAGGACCACGATATTCGGCGATTCTATTGATCTCCGATGACGATGAAAAGCGCCTCCCTTTTAACGTCATTTTAAGTTTTGGAAATAAGAAGAAATCACATGGGGCGATATCAGTAGAGTAAGGAGGTTACGGCAAGACAGATACAGAGTGTTTGGCTAAATAGTCTTGACCAATATTGGCTGTATGAGCAGGGGTATTATCATGTAGCAATTTCCACTGTTTTGATTCGAAGAGTTGGTTTCTTTTTCTTCTTATCGCATCACGAAGGCGTACAAGTATTTCTTTGTATGCCTGTTTATTAATACTCTTCCCCTCTTCAATAAATTCCAAATAGATAAGTCTTTGAAAATCATAAATCACTAAAGCATTTCTTTTCCTTTGGACTTGTCAAGGCGAACTTTCTTCTTCCTAGGAGAACTTGGTGTGTGCCATTCGAGTGATTGTTTTTTGGTTTGTGGATCAAAAAGAAATCACCATGTTTCATCACCAGTTATTACGAGTATTATTATTTTTCAAAATCATAATCATTATTTGCAGTTTCAATTAAATCTTTGCTAATTGATAATCTGGTTTCTCTTTGATGATCTATTGAATTTCCTGGGACAAAATAACCACAAAGTGTTTTCATGTTTGAATGTTCACCAATAATATTTGGAAACTACCATGCGAAATTCCAAGTATTTATGGTATATTTACAATAATAATTGTTTTTTATCGGCAACAATTAAATCACCTACCTGTCCATTATTGCGATCCGTTGTTGGCGTCAATGGCCGACCTGACCTTGAATCATCTGCGATGCTCTTACGGCCATCTTTAAAACGTTTATACCAGAAATACACTAGAGTACATTACAATTTTTCGACTTCATAAGTTTCATTCATAAATGCTAATGTCTCTGTGGAAGAGTTTTTTAATTTTACACAAAATTTAATATTTGCCCTTTGCTCTAACGATGACATTACAGACACCGACGCGAGCTAAATACTTACCACAAAAATAAGCCTAAAATGAAAACTACGCATGCGCATTTACTGGCGTTGCTAAATTAAATTATAGTTTAGGCTTTGTTCTTTACAGTAAAATTGATTTTACATTTTTCAAAAGTTGTTTTATTTTTTGAAATTTCGGTAACCTTTTGATCCCCTAACGTGTATGTTTAAATATATTTACCTAAAGAGAGAGAGAGAGGCAACTCTGCCTTTAGTTCTACCTGAAAATATATGTAAATATATTGAAGTGAATTGTATTTTTGATAAGTAAATGTTTCCATTCACACACACAGGCTTGGGGGCCCGAGACCATATATCCCTGTTTGCTTGAAATATATTTGTGTAAGAAATTGTTTTCCAAGTTAGAAGGGAACGCAGATTTACATTATTGAAAAGTTGGGGAAAAGCTTGGTAAACCTTTTTAAATATTTAGCAGAAGGCCGGGGGCAGGTTAAGCCAGATGCCTTCCACTTCAGTCTTAGTCCACAATTATGAACATCCGTGAATAGAACACGTATATTTTCATAGTAAGCGTTAGTTTTAAAAGTTTTTGAAAGTCATTCAGAAATAGGTGTTATTTAGAATTTAAAAGATATTAAATACAATTTTAACCCTTTTTCCATTTACATTTACTAATAGCACTATTAAAAGATGTGTATGTTGTTTTTCAAAAATAAATATTTACACACTCTATCGATCTGCGTAATTGAAAAAAAAGGCTATTGGGAATTCTTTGTTTATCCATGATGACTCCTTCCACAAGTTTCTCCAGTTTAATCTGTTGGACAGATCTTTATTTGCTGACAGTAAGAGGTTTGGGAATATTTCTATGAAGAGTGTTATTCTTATATATATTGACCACATTGCTTTATATGGTGTTAAATTTCATATATAAGTCGTATTTTATATGTTGTACATATACAACGGCACACACACACACACATATATTGTTACATCATGATTAATGGCGTATTTCTTATATTATTTTTAATATATTTGAAATTTAAATTATATATTTATTTATTTTTTATTCTATGATATTTATTTAAAACAGATTATTTAGATTACCATCATTTGTATTTAGGTACACTGTAACTTCACTGCTCTCTTTGATGTGTGAAAATAAATGGAGGATTCTGGTGGCTACTTAAAGAAGACTTATCTCGTTATTCCCTTTTATAAATTTGTAGGATGGTTGAAACACGCTCTGGTAAGATGCAAGACCCAGCACAGGAGAGAATCCAGGCTGAAGAGTCTGCCAAGCCGCAACCTGGTGCAACAATTGGTAGAGATGCTAGTTCCGACCCAGTTGTCCTGAATCCCAACATCGACATCCCCAAGTATGATGGAACGGAAGACCCTCGCCCATGGATTGAATCTCTTGAAGAAATTGGCTTCTTGTACCATTGGGCAGACTACATTATCTCTCGTTATGCCGCCATGAACATGACGGGAAGCGCTAAAACCTGGTTGAATTTACACAAAGCTAGTTTCACGAGCTGGGAAAATATTAAAATCCGTCTCATTCAGGATTTTTCTTTGGACGCGAATAAAGAAGAACTTAGAATGAAGCTCAACAGAATGCAACACTGGAATGAACCAGCAATCAGGTTCGCGGAAGACATTCTAGTGTTGTGCAACAAGGTTGACCCCGCAATGGAAGAAGAAACAAAAATTGAACATGTTATTGGAGGACTGAAAAAAGAGTACTCATTCGCGCTCTACCTGAACCCTCCTAAAACGACCGATGACCTTCTTGTCGTGTGCAAGAAAATGGATTCTTTTGAAAAGAAGTATCGGGAACGTGTGGAGAAATCCAGAAACCTATATAACGGTCCACGCTATTCTAGACCCCAACAACAATCGAGGTACGTGCCGCCGACTGCCGCACGAAACTACCAGACCACTTCCAGGCCCCAAGCCCCTGTTTCCAATAATTACAAGAACGACTCCCCTCCTACCCCCAGACAGTATCGAAACAACTTTCCCCAGCCCTCTACCCCTAGACGTCCTTATAATCCTAACTTTGTGCCGAAACCAAACCTTCAGAGAAACACTTACAATAAAAGCCAAGAAGTGAGCAAAAATAGGACGGAAGATGGAAGACCAATCTGCTTTAAATGTAACAAGCCAGGGCACGTGGCCCGTTATTGTAGGGTCAAGTTTATAAGAATCCTAGAAGAGGATCCAGCAGATACCCAAGAGAAAGTCGAAGAAAAATGCCAAATGAATGAAATATCAGAGAAATCAGGACCTCGGCTTTATGCTGATGTATGTCATAGCACACAGACAAATATTCCTACCCGGAATAGATATTCCGTGTTGGAAGATTTAAACTAAGCGTCGCGCCTGAATCTGTCAATCAAAGCAAGTCGACCATAAATGGAATCAAGAAGTTGGACCCTAAATACAAATTAAAAATTAATGTGGACAAGATAGGAACTTTTGAAGCTTTGGTTGATACAGGTGCTGACCTCTCAGTGGTCGACCTCAGAACGGCCCTCGATACAGGCCATGGTATAAGTAAACTCGCAAAAATTTGTGCAGGACCCGATGGAAAAAAATTGGACATGGTAGGAAGTATATTTTTAAATATAAAAATTGATGACGAAACATTATCACACAACTTTGTGATATTGAAAACGCATTTACGGACATTAATTCTTGGGAGAGATTTCCTTAAGAAAATGAACGCAAAAATAGATTGTAAGCAAGAAACTATAAAATATGATTTGACGAATAATTATGACGAAATCAATTTTGAAATGTTGAAAATAAAGAGTGCCAAGGATTCCATTGTACCGGAATGTTCTATTAAACTGATCAAGGCATTGGTAGAAACAGAGGATAGGGAATATTTTATCGAGGAGAGCAGCAAAATGTTTCAAACAAATGGACTTCGTCTAGCAAGAAGCTTGATCAATGTTATAAATAGGGAAACACACATCTGGATAACTAATCCGTATCCTCGACCGTTAAAATAATGAAAAACCAAACATTGGCTTTTGGAAGTAGTCCAGCGAAAATAAATGTGAGTCGAGAAAGAGAGGTAGAAAAGAACGAAGAACCTAGATTCCAAATAAACGAAAATCTTTCACCAAAGGAACAGAAGGAGTTAAAACAAGTTTTAGAAAGGTATGGAGATCTTTTTTCATCGAGATTAGGGAGAACCAATTTGGCAAAACATCGGATAGACACAGAAGACGCGAAGCCAATTAAACACAAGCCTTACCGGGTAAGTGCTAAAGAACGAGATATTATAAAAGAGCAAATTGACGAGATGCTTACAGAAGGCATAATTAGGCCATCTTCTAGCCCCTGGTCTTTTCCAGTAATATTGGTCAAGAAGCGAGATGGTAAATACAGATTTTGTGTGGACTACAGAAAACTGAATAATGTGACCGTAAAAGATGTCTATCCGATCCCTAGAATAGACGAAGTTATGGATACTCTCCAAGGATCTACACACTTCTCAGCAATAGACCTCAGATCTGGATATTGGCAAGTTGAAGTCGAAGAAAGAGACAAAGAGAAAACAGCTTTCACTACAGCGCATGGATTATATGAATTCAACGTGATGCCTTTTGGACTTTGTAACGCGTCTGCTACCTTTGAGAGAAATATGGAGAATATGCTTGGAAATCTGAGATGGCAAATTTGTTTGTGTTATCTGGATGATGTTATCATATATAGCCCGGATTTTCCAACGCACCTCAAAAGACTCGAAGCTGTTTTTAGATGTTTTCGTGAATCTAATTTAAGATTAAACGACAAAAAATGTCGATTTGTTTTTGAAGAATTGGAGATTCTCGGCTATATAACGAGCAAACATGGTATAAAACCCGCGGAACATAACATCAAAGCTATCAGAAATTTTCCTCGGCCCACAAAGGTCAAAGAAGTACAATCATTTTTGGGAATGTGCTCATATTATAGAAAATTTATCAAAGATTTCTCAAAAATTGCTGACCCTTTGTCCAACCTTATTAAAAAAAGTGTATCATTTACCTGGACAGAAAGGCAAGAGGAAGCGTTTCAAACCCTAAAAACAGCACTATTAAGTCCACCAATCTTAGGGCACTTCAATCCAAATGCGCCTACTTATATTCATACTGATGCGTCCAACATCGGCATAGGTGCAACACTTGTCCAAGACATCGGTGGGGAAGAGAAGGTGATCTCATATTTGAGTCGTACCCTAAGTAAAGCGGAGCAAAATTACTCAACCACTGAAAAAGAATGTCTAGCCGTTGTCTGGTCAATGTCAAAATTACGACCCTACCTTTATGGAAGACACTTTAAAATAGTAACAGACCATCACGCCTTATGCTGGCTCAAAAACTTGAAGGATCCAACAGGTCGATTGGCAAGATGGGCATTGAAAATTCAAGAATATGACTTCGATATAATACATAAATCAGGAAAGAAGCATCTGGACGCCGATGGCTTATCTAGGGGACCCTTACCAGAAACTGATTGGGATGAGGATTTTGAAAGGCTATTTTTAAATCAAATAACAGACGAAGAGGATAAATTTATCGAAAGTGTTAAGAAAAACCTTAATGGAAGCAGGCGATCAATTGCGCAAAACTTTAAAGAAGAAGATGGATGCCTCTTTAAGAAAAACCCGAACCCTGAAGGCAGGGCGTGGTTGCTTGTGGTTCCAGAGAAGAAAAAGAGAGAAATTATGAAAGAATATCACAATCATATGTCGAATGGCCATCTGGGCGTCGCCAGAACCATGTACCGAATAAAAAGTAAATACTTTTGGCCATCCATGCTAAAGGATGTCTCAGAATTCGTTAAGACGTGTCACCTTTGCCAAAGTAGGAAAGGCTCAAACCAATTACCTTCTGGACTACTACAGCCCATCCCCCCAGCCAACTTTCCTTTTGAAAGAAATGGAATTGACTTTGTTGGTCCACTGCCATCTACGAAAAACAGGAAAAAATGGATAATCGTGCTTACGGACTACTACACTAGATATGCAGAAACAAGAGCAGTCTCGGAAGCAACAGTGAAAGAAGTTTCTAAATTTCTAGTAGAGGATATTTTTCTCCGGCACGGAGCCCCACAATATCTTATTAGTGACAGAGGCTCTCAATTTACCAGTAATTTAATGAAAGAGGTGATGAAAACGTGCAAGATTAAACATTGTTTCACAACGAGCTATCATCCCCAGACTAATGGATTGACAGAGCGGTTAAATAGAACATTGATCAATATGCTTAGTATGTATGTGAACACTGATCAGAAGAATTGGGACGAAATACTCCCATTCATCACTCACGCTTACAATACTACAATTCAGGAAACCACAGGATATTCTCCCTTTTTCCTGATGTTTGGAAGAGAACCCACGTCTCTTTTGGACGACAGGAATATCTCGGTGGACATGGACAAGGATGATTATGATGAATACATAAAACATCACTTAGACAAAATAAACAGAACAAGAAAATTAGTTATTAACAACACAATAAAGACTCAAGAAAGAATGAAAAAGAACTATGACAAGAAACACATGGAAAGAAGCTACGAACCAGGAGAATTAGTAGCAGTTTGGACACCAATTAGGAAAATAGGAAAGTGTGAGAAACTACTGAGAAAATATTTTGGCCCATATAGAATATTAAAGAAGCTGTCCAACGTAAATTACTTAATTGAACCAAAAGATAATCCTGGCCAAGACCCATTGATTGTCCATGCCTCAAGAATCAAACCCTATTTTGAAAGAATTGATGAGGTCAATCACGAGGACGTGACGACCTCTGGAGAGGGGGAAGTGTTACATCATGATTAATGGCGTATTTCTTATATTATTTTTAATATATTTGAAATTTAAATTATATATTTATTTATTTTTTATTCTATGATATTTATTTAAAACAGATTATTTAGATTACCATCATTTGTATTTAGGTACACTGTAACTTCACTGCTCTCTTTGATGTGTGAAAATAAATGGAGGATTCTGGTGGCTACTTAAAGAAGACTTATCTCGTTATTCCCTTTTATAAATTTGTAGGATGGTTGAAACACGCTCTGGTAAGATGCAAGACCCAGCACAGGAGAGAATCCAGGCTGAAGAGTCTGCCAAGCCGCAACCTGGTGCAACAATATATATAAATATATATATATATGTGATATCTTGGGACCTCTGGGACCAGTGTTACCTGATGCTAGACGACCCTCGATGTCAACTCTACCGTGCAGTCGTGGTGGAAGGCGACACAGCTGGGCCAAAGGTGAAATAAACAAACAGAGATTCCACTAAGAAGCGTCTGACGTCAAGAAGGAATGGGACGAGGAGAGAGAGATCTTTAGAGCAAGTGTTACCTCGGTGAGATCCAAGCGAAGACTGCCTATTCTAGGTTCTCGATTTAACACCAAGACCTTTCTTCTTTCTAATTGGTTGACCTATTCAGGTGATTCTTTCCTAATTAGTGGGACTATGTCACGTGGCCGTTGGCTATTGGTTGACCTACTTAGGTCTTGTCTCCTAATTGGTAGGAATATGTCTTTTGTCGGAAGATATTACCGGTCTTGGCCAGGAAGTACTGGGCGTTAAACTTAGCTTTTATGGTTTCCGCGATCGTAAAATTGACTGTAGATTTATTACTAGTGGTGCTGGCTTTAAGCCTCTTTGTTAGGCCTTACTTCTACTATCCTCTAAGCCTGATTAGTTTTAACCTTAATTTTCTCCTGTTAGTCTCCATTCCTTCTATCTGTACAGTTGCTATACTTTATTAGATTCTTACGCGGTACAGATTGATGTTAGTTGAGGCTTTCTATGTGCAGTACATAAGAAGTTATATACAGTCATGGGGTGGAACATGTGGTAGTAGATATCTAGACTATTTACAACAATTCCATGGTCTTAAATCATCACATATATATATACATAGAGGAATATTTCACATAGAAATACCAAGCCTGATGTAAATTAGAAATGGCGTTCAATAGAAATACCACCGATAAAGGTCGAATAACAGATCGTTGAAATTGTCCAAGCAACTCAGGGAGGATATTAACATATTGGCCATCCCATTCCTTGAATAAACAACAATGTTCGCTCTCTCTGATGTCAGCCTTAGCATATAAGCTGGGTTTTTTCTGAACCCAAGATATAATTCTTTACGCTTTTGCGTGTCATCTTTGCACAAGGGCCAAGCCCGAGCTAGAAAGAAGTGGGCATGAGATAGCACAGGTAGATTATCCAAGTGTTAGGCGCAGTTAGGTCGCCATACTGCTCGATTGAACAGCGATCCCAGGACTCTCCCATAAGTCCACTCTCACCTTACCGGGTGTTGCCCCCCCTCTAAACCGAGGTAACTATGTTCCTATGCGTGCGGTCTTCATTTGTCTTCAGGCTAGTGCGCTTCCACTCTGGCCCATTATTTCAAGTTGGACTGCGATGATGTCGGCTTCCCATTTTACAACATATCTATATATATAAAAATGAATGTAAGTGTGTGTGTGTGTGGTCTGTTTGTCCTTTATGCCTGACCAAACCACTCATTGGAACGCCATGAAACTTTGGGAAGTTATTTAGTATAGTACTGGGAAGGTTTCTGGCAAATAAAATTTTTGAAATAACTTATCGCTTTAAAATAATCAAGATAAATATTCTAATTTATCTGTTATAATTCAACAATCTGCTCTAAATATTATCATGATGATACGATGATTTTGTAATGTAGAAAATTAGGAAAGACAAAATTCAGGATGACACGGAAATTTATTTGAGACAAGAATAATGATACAATTCCGAGGCAAGATACTATTCCTTTAACTTCCAATTACCGAGGGAACCAATTAATATTGATTTTATTCAACTTATCGAGTATTTTTCAAGGGACCGGGAAAAAATGTTCACTTTATCGAGAGATTTGTTAGACAAACCTTTACTCGGGTAAAACCCGGGCGAAGCCGGGTACGTCCGCTAGTATATATATATATAAATAAAAAATAAGTTTATTTTTAATATATATCAGCAGTCGTGTTTAACACTATTCGCCAACGCCTAAAGAATGTTCGCAAAAAAATTTGAAAAATGGCAATGAGAGGGAATGGGTAAGACTTTTACATTTCGATCTTTATCAAAGAAAAAGAAAGTGGTCGTTTAACATGCTGATAAGCGGACATCTGTAGATAACGGACTGTCGATACGTCAGAGAGTGCTGAAACTTATATGTACAATTATTCTGAAAATAGAACAATCCATATTTAAATCATTAGATAATAAAAAGGCATATTTTGGATTAAATAAAGGATTTATTTTGCCAATATTTCGGTTGGCTGAACGCCAACCTTTATCAAGGTATCGCATTTTTGTATAAACAAACACAGCGCCGCACTATTATCCCCCCACCTACGAGGTGTGTTCAAAAGGTATCGCGAATTTTGAATTTTCGCGGGTTACGTATATTCTAATTTCGATCTTTTTGTGGCTTTATGTTGGTACTCATGCCTCTTACTTATGCCGACAAGCTCGGCCATTTTGAATGTCCACTTAATTGTTGATAGCTGCTTTGCTTGCAGGTGTTTTGGATCGTCTTCGATTTTTACCTATTAAAAAAAATGGATCAAAGAACCTGTATCAAATTTTGTGTGAAAAACGAAATTAAGTGCGCGGATGCATTCCGAATGTTGACTGTGGCATACGGAGAAGCTACCTTGGACCAAAGCAACGTTTATCGGTGGTACAAAATGTTCTCAGAAGGCCGAGAAGATGTGAACGACGAAGAGCGTGCCGGACGCCCGAGCACTTCAACAACAGACGAAAAAAACAATGAAGTAGAGAAAATGATATTGGCCAATCGTCGAATCACCGTTAGAGAAGTTGCTGACATATAGTTGCTGAAACATATCGATTGGCTCGTGCCATTCGATTTTTATCAATGATTTGGGCATGAGACGGGTCGCCGCGAAATTCGTACCAAAATTGCTCAATTGCGACCAAAAAACAGCATCGCATGAACATTGCTGTCCGCGACGACTTAAATTTGCTCCAGAGGGTCATAACTGGTGACGAAGCGTGGGTTTATGGTTATGACGTGGAAACCAAAGCTCAATCATCTCAATGGAAGCTGCCGCACGAACCAAGACCGAAAAAAGCGCGCCAAGTTTGGTCGAATGTGAAAGTTTTGCCGACAGTTTTCTTCGATTGCAGGGGCGTGGTGCATCATGAGTTCTTGCCACAGGGTAGAACGGCCAATAAGTAATATTACCTGCAAGTTATGCGCAATTTGCGCGAAGCAATCCGCCTGAAACGCTCGGATTTGTGGAAGAACAAAAATTGGCTTTTGCACCACGATAACGTCCCTGCTCACACATCGTTGCTTGTGCGCGACCTTTTGGCCCAAAACAACACACTAATGATGCCGCAGCCACCGTATTCCCCAGATCTGGCCCCCTGTGACTTTTTCTTGTTCCCTAAACTGTAGAGGCCCATGAAAGGACGACGTTACGCTACGCTTGACGAGATAAAGACGGCACCGAAGGAGGAGCTGGAAAAGATTTTTAAAAATGATTCTTTGAAGTGCTTCGAGGATTGGATAAACCGTTGGCACAAGTGTATAATATCTCATGGGAATTACTTTGAAGGGGACAAAATAGGTATTCATGTATAAATAAATAATTTTTGAAAAACACAAAAGTCGCGATACCTTTTGAACACACCTCATATTTTGTATTTTTTATAATGAGTTCAACTGTGATATTATAACACTCTACGGCGCTGAGTTTGTTTATACAAAAATGTAATGCCTTGATAAAGGTTGGCGTTCAGCCAACCGAAATATTGGCAGAATAAATATTTTATTCAATCCAATATATGCCTTTTTATTATCTAATGTACAATTATATAATATACCCCGAGAAAAACTTGGTGGAATTCTTGAAAGGGTAAATGAGGGGAATCTATTCACATAGCGCACACAAACAAGTATAACATACGACAATTCAGGGGCCTTAAAAACATTTTGCAAATTAATAAATATGGTCATTTATATTTTGCAATAGATTTAGATACATAGCATTATTATAATTAAAAAATACAAAATGTGACAAGCGTAAGAAAGGTTTTAACAAAAATTTTAAAAACGTCAAATGGTGATATTAAAAAATAAAAATAGGAATATTCTCACTGCGCTCATATGCGCATTTTAGATAGCAGATCCCTATCTCGACTGCTTATGTTAGCGGTCAGGATATGCCCATTTCGTATTGGAAACGAACACACATACATATTAGGTGATTTTATTATTAAGTGAATGTATGTTTATAATTTCATTCTTTTAGCCTATAGAGTTGTTGTTCGCAGTTTTATTCTTTTATATAGAATTACTTCCTTTTTAAAGAATAACGAATCTTGGTCTTGATAGAAGTTTTTTTCCGAGTTTCTAACATTATTAATTTGAGAAATAGGCTTTTCCTGTCCATGCAGCTTAAATTTTATGGTGGCTTGTGCAACCTACCGGAATAAATATAAACTAATCATTGATTTTAAATTGGCCTAATACTCTCTCTCTCTCCATCAGCTGGCCTTCTCTCCGGCGAGGTGCCTTCTCGGGGCACAATGCCGACGTTGCCGTGCGGCTGGCCCTTCACGCCCTTCCCCATCCAGCGCATCCGGCCTCAGCCCGGGAGTCCTGCATCGCCTGTCCGGGGTGGCTGTCAACTTCAAGAAGAGCTGCGGGCTCTGGTGCGGTTCCTGGAAGCACCGGACGGATTCTCCTCTGGGAATATCCTGGACGTCTGAGTCGCTGACCGTCCTGGGCTGCACCATCACCACCAGAAACACCGTCGCCTCCCAGGCCTCACACCTGATGGGGCTGCTGGAGCGAGCCATCGCGAGGTGGTCGCCCTTCACCCGCGGCCTGTCGCTGGTGGGTCGTGCTCGCGCGGCCAACAGCCTGGTCCTGGGTTCCATCCTGCACCACCTCCATGGCTACCTTCCACCTGAAACCACCATCGGCCGGCTGCAGGCGCGGTTGGCGCGCTTCGTGTGGGGTACGAGCCGAGTCTCGTGGCTCCCCGGGCGCATCCTGGCTCGTCCAGACTCCGATGGTGGCGTCGGCCTGCTTGACATCGCAGGCCAGCTTCGGCTCGCCTGCCTGAAGGGGGTCCAGGCTTCTCTTCGCGGCGCCGCCAACGGCTACTCTTGGCTGGTCCGCAGCCGGGCGTGGCTGACACCGCCGGCTCCTTACGTCTGGCACTCGCCTAGGAGGAGGAGACTACTGAGCCTGTGGGAGGCCGCGTCCAGCGTCCTCGAGCTTGACCACCGGGTTCTTCATCCCGCCAGCCTGAGGTCCCTGCGTCTTCGAGGTGACAACAGGTTCCTGCGGCCGCCAGACCTGCTGGCTTCCGAGCGCTGGCTACAGGCGACTGTCGGGGACTTCTCCGATGGCGCCCCTGCACTTGCGCGCTCAACGCGGGCCGCGCTCCTAGACGCGCAGCATCTGGGGGCCTTCTGCCAACGTCTCCTGCGGGAAAACGCCAGCTCCAGCTATCATGCCGAGTACGAGGCGGAGACCATCGTCCTGCGGGGTTCGGCGACCCCCATCACCCGCCTACCCAGCCAGAGGGCGCGCCGGGCATTGGACTCGGCACGGCTCCAGGCGTTTCCTACTGCAGAGCTGGCTGCTCGGTGGACCCCCACCGTGGATGTGCCCCGCTCCATCCCCTGGGCCGACCTGCGTCGAAACTGCTTCTCGGGGCACGACGCAGATGTCGCCCTACGGCTGGCCCTCCACGCCCTACCACATCCTGCCTCGAGGCGTGCCAACTGTGCTGCCTGTGGGTCCAGCGACGGGTCGCTGGCCCACAGATATTGGAGTTGCCGAGCCGTGCGACCCCTGCTCCGGGAGGTGTTCGCCTCCTGCGAAGTGCCCCTGGATCTGCAGGCCTGGCTCTTCGGCGTCGGCCTCCATCCCGAGGCAGTGAAGCTAACAAGTGTGGCGAAGGCTACCGTCTACAAGTACCATCTTGGTCTTGAGTTGGGTAATGCCAGCCAACACATCGACCTGCCCACTCTGTGGGAAAGAACTCTCGCAGTCCATCGGTGGCGGAGTCTTTCTCGCGGTGGGCGCCACCAATGAAGACCTTGTATATATTTTATATATATGTATATTTATCAATTACTTTATATATTTATATCTATTTATTCATGTATTTTTCATTATATAATCTTATTTATTCATATTTTTATTTATTCTGTATTTAACCTTATATAATCTTATTTGGACGTTAAAATAAATCAGTTTCAATCTCAATCTCTCTCTCTCTCACTCCATCAGCTGGCCTTCTCTCCGGCGAGGTGCCTTCTCGGGGCACAATGCCGACGTTGCCGTGCGGCTGGCCCTTCACGCCCTTCCCCATCCAGCGCATCCGGCCTCAGCCCGGGAGTCCTGCATCGCCTGTGGGTCCGAAGACCTGTCACTGGCCCACCGCTACTGGTCCTGTGGGCGGATCAGGCCTGTCATCCTGGAAGCCTTCACTATCATCCAGCGGCCCCCTGACCTGCAGGGATGGATCTTCGGGCATGACCTGGAGGACGACGCCCTGGCCATCCTGGCGTCTGCCAAGACCCGTATCTACAAGCACTTCCTGGGCCTGGAGATAGGGGCGTCCAAGAAGACCCTCTCATCGTCTGGAGGAGGACTCTGGCAAGATGGTGGAGCCTTCCTCAATCATAATTTCACTGTATTATTCCCATTATTTTTCATCCATAATTGATTAGTAGTCAATAAAGTATGTTCAACCGTCTCTCTCTCTCTTGATTATCATTAAGATAGAGGCTGCCTGGCCGGCATTCATAATTCTTAAAATTAAAGATACTTCGGCCAGTATAAATCTTGTTATTTTTGTCAAATCGTCGAGATAATAAAAATATTTATTCTAGCTGAAGTATCTGATTTTAAGAACCCTTTTGATTAATCAAGAAAATCTCTTTTTTTGTGTGTGTGTGTTTTCGCCAGTTATATCTATCATTAACGGTCTAATATATTGGGCTGTTTTGCCTATATACCTTGTACTTCCGAGCAATTCTTTGTAAATTCATTTGAGCAAACAAATCAAACATATTTATTATTTCAGTGTAGAGGTAATAGAAACTTGTTTTACTTAAAACGGTTGATAGAAACATTCGCGTTAAAATATCAGACATTTCTGTAGCGGTAATATTATTGGGTATAACAATAGAACACACATAGGTAAGAACAAAATATTAAAAGTTTCAGCCAATCAAATGGGAGGGAAAGAAGGTAAGCAATTAGAAGGAAGGAGTTTAATTGAGAGGAGTTGGACGACAGATCGCCTTAGGCGGGATGTCCCTGAGGTGACAGGAAATTACAAGTCGCAAGGAAATGATGACCTTTGTCCAAATTGTTTCCCTCACTCCCATCTCTACATTTTTTTCCTTTTAAACAAACTTCCGTGAAACTTGCTGAAAGAAATAAGATGGACCTTACAAATATTTGGCAAGGCTTATTTGATTTATTTTTTTGTT
>CP092874.1:40718083-40827098 GCA_030710605.1 Cordylochernes scorpioides
ATAAAAACAGCAAAAGAGTGGACAGCTGGGGGACAGCTACGTGGCAAAGCCAAAGGACATGACACGCCTCTGAAGGGCCCCCTCCCGGAGCTTTTTATAGGCGACCGGGTCCAGGGGTAAACAGAACAAGTTTGGCTCAGAGGGTGATACAATTTGTCTATCGACACAGGCCGCTTCTGGCTCTTTCTCCGTGTCTCGGTGTCCAGGTTTGTGTCATGGCCTCCACCTCTGTCCCGTGGGCTATTCCGACTTATTCGGTGCTAACATTTAGCCCTGCCGCTGCTTCTTATTGTCCACGTGTGGGAAGAACATCAACACTCGCCTCATGAACGACTGCCAGTTTATTCATACGTCGGTTTACTCGGGGTTACAACAGTAGACCTGTTCAAATCGACAGGATCATTTGAAATAATATGACATATATGTATAATATTTGTACATGTAAAATATGTACATGTCTAAATTTTTCTTGCATTATTTTGTTTATTAATTTTCTCTCTGTTTTGATATACAAGGTCGATAATGTGTGTTATTAATTCCATATATTTATGTGTAAAATTTATGAAATACATTTCAATTTTTATACGAAATTAGACTTATTATAATTATGTATATTCAATGACGAACACACATTCTTACCTGTTGGATATATTGGTATTCAGATTGTAAAGATATTGTAGCAAAGTATTCATTATTTTAATTTATGATATTAGCACCTTATAGGTCGGAAATAGCACACGGGACAGAGGTGGAGGCCATGACACAAACCTGGACACCGAGACATGGAGAAAGAGCCAGAAGCGGCCTGTGTCGATAGTAAGATGTTGATATTTATTTATTTTATTATTATGTGTAAACTTCCCTCAATGCTTCTCTTGTATATTATCAAATTTAGTTTGTGCTTGTGCTTTTTATAATTGCTGTGTGGAGCATGAACTGATGGAATTTGTGTAATCTTTACACAAGCGGATAAGAAACAACAACAACATAGTTGCTGTGTCATCCTGAGGTTTGGCTTTCTGAATTTCTCCATTGCAATATTATAAAATAGCCATAAAATATAGATTTAATGGAATTGAAGAATGTATTTTCTATCGATACATATTTCAAAGCAATATTGATCAATATAAATGATCAAAAACGACACCCTGTAAAACCGATCGATGAAACCAAACAACTTGAACATTTATCAGCATAAAAATTGATACTAATAGAAGAATATGGCCAGAATATTATGAGTATAATTAAATTTAACAGGAATTCAACTACAGAACGGACATCATTAAAGACTTTATGTTAGTCACATATATAAGGTAATTATTTTTATTTTACAAGGCTCAAAATGTTAAACTATTTCAAAATCTACTTATATAATTGCCTTATTCTGAAGCTCACGGATAGAATGCGCGCCCATTGGCTGCCGCCGGCGAACACGTGTCCTCCCTGCCCCCCTCTAGAAAACCCTGTTATCAGCTGTGTGATACATACACCTGTCTATAGCGGCCACTCTAGACAACCCTGTTATCAGCTGTGTGATACATCCACCTGTCTATACAGACCACCCTGCCTATAGCGGTCACCCTAGGCAACCCTGTTATCATTAGTGTGTTACATTCACCTGTCTATACAGACCACCCTGTCTATAGCGGACACTTTAGGCAACCCTGTAATCAGCAGTGTGTTACATCCACCTGTCTATACAGACCACCCTGTATATAGCGGCCATTCTAGAAAACCCTGTTATCAGCTGTGTGATACATACACCTGTCTATAGCGGCCACTCTAGACAACCCTGTTATCAGCTGTGTGATACATCCACCTGTCTATACAGACCACCCTGTCTATAGCGGTCACCTTAGGCAACCCTGTTATCATTAGTGTGTTACATCCACCTGTCTATACAGACCACCCTGTCTATAGCGGTCACCTTAGGCAACCCTGTTATCAGCAGTGTGATACATACACCTGTCTATACAGACCACCTTGTCTATAGCGGCCACTCTAGACAACCCTGTTATCGGCTGTGTGATACATACACCTGTCTATACAGACCACCCTGTCTACAGCGGCCACTCTAGACAACCCTGTTATCGGCTGTGTGATACATACACCTGTCTAAACAGACCACCCTGTCTATAGCGGCCACTCTAGACAACCCTGTTATCGGCTGTGTGATACATACACCTGTCTATACAGACCACCCTGTCTATAGCGACCACCCAAGACAACGTTTTTAAAATATATTCGCACTCGGGTAAAACCCGGGCGTTGCCCGGGCCATTCCTCTAGTATACATATACTAGCCAAATAAGCTTATATGAAAAGAGTGATATAGTTTTACTAAGCTCTTATTGAGGTTACCTTATTTATTTACTCTATAGAAAACTATAATATCCTTATGTTTTACAAAGAATATCTTCATTTAAAAATTATATGTGCTAAAATAGGATTTAGAATAAAAGCCTTTTTATTAAGCTAGAAAAAACAAATATTTTAAATATTATATATACAAATAATGAGGCGCCAATCTATAATTGTAACAAATAGTAATTGAATCAAAACATTCAATCGGGCAAAACACGGGCGTTGCCCGGGTCATTCGGCTAGTATCTACTTATATATTTGCCTTATTCTGTCTGTTTGTCTGTATGTCTGAAGCTCACGGATAGAATGCGCGCCCATTGGCTGCCAGCGAACACGTGGCCTCCCTGCCCCCCTCTAGACAACCCTTTTATCAGCTGTGCGATACATACACCTGTCTATAGCGGCCACTCTGGACACCCCTGTTATCAGCAGTGTGCTACATCCACCTGTCTATACAGACCACTCTGTCTATAGCGGCCACTCTAGACAACCCTGTTATCAGCTGTGTGTTACATCCACCTGTCTATACAGACCACCCTGTCTATAGCGGTCACCTTAGGCAACCCTGTTATCAGCAGTGTGATACATACACCTGTCTATACAGACCACCCTGACTATAGCGACCACTCTAGACAACCCTGTTATCAGCTGCCTGTCTATACAGACCACCCTGTCTAAAGCGGTCACTTTAGGCAACCAGTTATCATCAGTGTGTTACATTCACCTGTCTATACAGACCACCCTGTCTATAGCGGTCACCTTAGGCAACCCTGTTATCAGCAGTGTGATACATCCACCTGTCTATACAGACCACCCTGTCTATAGCGACCACCCTAGACAACCCTGTTATCAGCAGTGTGATACATCCACCTGTCTATACAGACCACCCTGTCTATAGCGACCACTCTAGACAACCCTGTTATCAGCTGTGTGATACATCCACCTGTCTATACAGACCACCCTGTCAATAGCCACCACCCAAGACAACGTTTTTAAAATATATCGCACTCGGGTAAACCCCGGGCGTTGCCCGGGCCATTCGTCTAGTATATATATACAAGGTATGTCCCATAAGTTCCCGGACTGGGTCCATAAAAAAAAAGGCAAGATTTTTTAAAATTTTTTTTTATTAAAACTTTTCAAAGTAATCCTCCCTTGCTTCAACGCACCAGCGCCATCGTTTCTCCCAATTGTCGAAACAGTTTTTATAGGCCTCTTTTGGAATGCTCTTCAATGCCAGCAGCGATTTTTCTATTATGTCTTCCCTGGTGTCAAAATGTCTTCCTTTTAGAACTGCTTTGAGTTTGGGGAACAGGAAAAAGTCATTTGGTGCGATGTCTGGGGAATAGGGTGGTTGAGGTAGGATTTCTGTCCTGTTTTTCGCCAAAAAACTCGTCACCAAGTGCGCTGTGTGAGGGCGGGCATTGTCATGGTGTAGGATCCAGTCACCATTAGTCCATTTTTCTGGCCTTTTTTTTTCGAATCGCTTCCCTTAGACGGCGAAGAATGCTCAAATACATTTCCTTAATAACTGTTTGGCCTGCAGGAAGATACTCGTGATGAACAATGCCCTTGTTATCCAAAAAAGCGACCAGCAACACCTTGTTTCTGGATTTCAATATCCTGGATTTTTTGGGTCTAGGCTCACCCTGACCTCTCCACTCGGCAGATTGACGCTTGGTTTCAGGGTCATAGCCATAGACCCATGTCTCATCGCCTGTGATTATCTTGTCTTTCCATTCCGGATCCGTTCTTGTCATTTTAAACATGTCTTCACAGGTTGCAAGCCGACACAGATTTTGCCCATTAGTGAGGAATCTTGGGATGCATTTTGCAGGAGTCTTTTTGAGCTTCAAACATTCGGTTACGATCTTTCAAATCGTTGTTTTAGAGATGCCTGTGTCTTGCTCTAGCTCCAGCAAAGTGGTTCGAGGATTTTCTTTTATCAAATCGGTGATTTTTTGCACATTTTATCAGTACTTTGAAATTTTGGGCGTCCTTGACGAGGAGCATCTTCAATGGAAATTCGGCCAGCTTTAAATCTAGAATGCCATTCAAAAACAGTTGTTTTCTTTGGGGCGTCATTGGGGAATGCTTTATTGAGAATTTCAAAAGTTTCGGTTGCTAATATTTGAAGTTTCACACAAAAGTCTATGCAAATCCTCTGCTTCAATTTTTTTCCATCGTAAAATCGCCGCAGCGCTAGATGTGACCTTTAAATAAATTAGAATTACCTTGGCGCGCGCGCACCTACCGACTCGATATTGGTACCACCGTGTTGCCAGATATTTTTTCTATAATAAACAGTCAAATTTATTTACATTTTCCATTTATTATTTTTTTTATGGACCCAGTCCGGGAACTTATGGGACATACCTTGTATATATATATATATAGTGTAAAAACTATATAACAAAATTATAACAGTGATTCCAAATTTAAAACTAAAGGAGCAAACTGATAAGAATGATAACTCATATCAAGTAGATTTGATTAGATTAGCAAGCTAAATCTAAATTAATTATAATAATAAATAGTTGTTTAATTTTATAGTCCAGTTTTGTTTTAAAATTAGCTTCACTATTTTGATCAATTAAATTTAAATTATAAAATTTGTAAATAGTTATTATTTAGTAGAGAAAGAGAAAAAAAAATCCTTTACTTCTAATACATCATCCAGTTAATTATATATTTATAATTAATAACAATAAAAATTAACAATGTAACGTCTTTTGCATCGGTTTTTACACGTCATTTAGACATACTCAATCCTATATATAGAATAATAGAAGTGAGAATATATTTAATATTAGAAATTTTAGTAGTTAGAGAAAAGAGAGAAAGACAGAACCATGTACTTTTAATCAAACTAATAATAAGAGAAAAAAAAAGTTTTGTAAAGAAGGTAGATGAGATTGTTAGTATATATATATATATATTTATAATTTTATATTTTATCCTTTTTTTTTTAAGATTTTTTGAATTTTTTTATTTTAAAATATGATTATAAATAGTTGTATTTAGCAATATATCTATAATATGAATTAACTTTTGTTATAAGTTTGGTTATTATGTTTTGAATCCCTAATGGTAGACCAGACATACACAAAATAATTTAAATTGAAATAATTATTGAAAAAAGAGATCTGCTGGACCGGGGATTTTCAAATAAAAATCCAGCTGACATTCACCCCTTCTTTATTATGTCATAGACCTCTTTTAAACCGGATTTTATGTTTTAATATTAAGTTACTTTAGTGAAACATTTATATGAACAGATATACCAAATACAATTATTAACAAATTCCAACTGTAAACCTACCTCGTCCGCGGCGTCCTCCATTGTGACCATCTATTTCTGGATGACACATGTTGCGGTGGGGGACATTTCAAAATTAGACCATTTATTCTGATTTTTTTTAACAACAAGACAATCAAAGAAGAAAGAAAAAGTAGTTAAGGGAAGAAAGCCAAACTTTATAATCTTTACAGTTAGTTATATCAATATAACTGATTCAACACTCATTCATCTTTTAATATTCCTTTAAAAAGGCAAATTATAAGAGTTTAATAAAGCTATTAATTGTGTAAATTCACCTTTATTCAATTTCCATTTTCCTCCCCAGAAATTGGAGATTAAACAAAATGAATTCTATACAACACCACTTTAAAAATCTTGTGAAAAAATCTTCAAATCAGCTATTAATCCAAGTTTAATTAACTGTTAAAGATTATAAATTTGTATTAGTTATTATTGAGAGAAATTATAGAAAGTTGATTTCGTAAATGGATACTTCCATTTATTTTTTTTTTTATATTTTATAATTGATATACTGTTGAAATATTTTACTTGTCTGATACTAAATTTGTTTTTAATAAATTCCATGTTTAAATTTTTAACATCTTCTATGAAATTATCTAATATATTATTTATTCTATAAAATCTTAGAAACTGACCAAAATATATACCCTTACAGCAATTTAATGATATACAGTAGAACTCCTCAAATTCGGAAATTCTGAAATTCGGAAACTCCCAAATTCGGAAAGTATTGTAATGTTTTTTTTACATACAAAAAATCAATTTTCACAAGCTTTTATTTTGTTGATATTTCAACATTATTTTATTTTATTTTATTTACTTTTACTTTTGCTTTGCTTTTATTTTATTTTATTTAATTTTTATTAGTAATTTATTTTTAATTTAAGTGTTTAATTAATTTACTTTTACCGATTTTTTATAATCGCTAATTAGGGGTTTATCCCCCTTTTTTAAAAGCTTAAATAAATCAACAGTTTCATTTGACCTTTGTGCTTAGTTTAGGATATTGTCCAATAAGTTGGCAGCATTATTACGTCATAAGCCATTCACGCATTTTTTATTGCAAAGTTGATTCACCTAAAGTTCAAATTATCAAACATTTTCAGACATTGTAAGTTTCAAATTCTTTTATTCAACTCTCAATTTTTTGCATTTACAAGCTTGTTCTTCAACAAAATGGCATCCAAAGAGGAGCGGCAAAAAACGAGGCAAGTACCGAATTCTTAAGCTTGGTGAAAAGTTAGATGTTCTTAGTGACATTAAAAAAGGATTAAGCTATACAACGATAATGCAAAAGTATAAAATTTCTAAGACAACTGTTTATGATATAAAAAGTCTGAGCTTAAACTTATAAAGTTTGTTGATTCTACCGAAAAAGAAGATGTCAAAAAGTTTTCTCAAGTAAAAAATCCGTTATACGAAAATGTTGATAAAGCAGTTAACATCTGGTACGAAAGTCAGAGATTATCAGGGGTTCCTATTCGTGGTATTGAACTCCAAACAGCTGCCAGTCATTTTGCATCAAAATTGAATAATCCCACTTTTAAAGCTAGTGGTGGATGGTTGTCGGGGAAGCATTGAGTGCTGACGAAGATTCAGCTAATCGCTTTAAAGATGATTTTCACAAACTAATGACTGACGAAAAGTATGAACAGTTCCAAATTTATAATGCTGACGAAACAGGAGTTTACTGGAAGTCATTACCCGATAATTCTCAAGTCAAAAATGCAAACAGCGCTAGTGGTCATAAGCAATCCAAAGATCGACTTTCTGTTTTACTTTGTGCAAATGCAGACGCTTCACATAAAAATGTTTTGGCTGTTGTTGGAAAATCAAAACGTCCAAGAGCAATCAAAAACATCATTGATCGATTGCCTGTCCATTACTATTCTTCACACAAGGCTTGGTTAAATCAAAGCATTTTTAGTGAATGGTTTTTTAAACGGTTCATAAACGAAGTTCGCAATTTTCAAGAAAATAAGTTAAGAGTTGCTCCAGATCAAGTAAAAGCGTTACTACTAGTTGACAATTCTCCTGCTCATCCAACAGAGCTGATCAGTAATGACGGCAACATTAAATGCAAGTTTTTACCACCTAATACAACATCTGTATTGCAGCCTATGGACCAGGGAGTTATTGTTGCCTTTAAAAGGTTGTATAAACGAAGACAGTTAGAAAGTTGTTTAGTATTTTCAAGTGATGCAGATCAGCCAAATAACTCTGTGGGTGAACAAACTTTTTCTAATTTTAAAAAGTACGACATCAAGAAAGCGATATTCAATTTTGGAAATTCTTGGGATGAATTAAAATCTTCTACAATAAGAAATGGATGGAATATTTTGCTTGAACACAAAAATAATTCAGATTTGGAAACAGCAGGTGATGCATTACAATTATCCGAGGATGAATCTGATGAAGATGAACAAGAAATTAGACGGCTGGAGCAATTATTTCAAAGAGCTAGAATTGAAGTAAATCAAGAAAGCATTAATGAATGGATCGATATAGACCTTGATGATCCAGGTCACAATGTTCTTAGCAATGATGATATAGTTGAAGCTGCTTTGAGTGAAAAAATGGAAATCAGCAGTTCTGATGATAGTTCCTCAACTTCTGAAGACAGTTTGGAGCCGGATGTTCCCAGATGCGAAGCGTTGAAAAGTTTGGATGTTGCATTAAAATATTTGGAAAAGCGCACTGAACCAGAAATGCTTGCAAGCTACAACACCATCAATAGTCTTCGAACTATGCTTATGAGAGAAGAAGAAGCTTTGTTAAACAAGCCAAAGAAACAGACAACAATCAGCAACTTCTTTGCCAAGCCATAACTTACTTGGCCATCAATTGCATTACATACATAATAAAATATTTTACTATTTTTCATCGGTTTCATGCTCAAAACTCATAAAAGTCAAGGAACATTTGATTAAAAATCGTAATTAAAATTATGTAATGTACATATAATATTCAACCTAAAATTGTTCATATGCTTCAAAATTTTTGTCTCAGTCATCTAAATGCCTATTTATGCCACATAAATATTCACAAATCTAACTCTCTCAAATTCGGAATACCTTGCGCCCCAAGCTTTCCGAATTTGAGGAGTTCTACTGTATTAGAATTTATATTACAGTATTTTATAATATTGAAATTATAATTACTCTTTTTATTATAAACTCTAACAGCACTATTTGCAAGGTCTATATTCAGGTCTAAAAAGTTAACTTTTTTGTTTCTATAAATTTTTCCATTGTTCTTAAGTTTCAAGTATTTAGGATATATTTCAGGTATTAATTTTTTAAACTGTGGATTATTGAATATTATGATGTCATCTACATATCGGAACATTTGCCAATTAACACTATTTTGTAGAAAGTATTCTCTTTCGTACCAGAACAATATTAGGTTGGCTAATAATGGACTGGAAGAAGTTCCCATGGGAACGCCTTCTGATTGAATATATATTTTATTTTTAAATTCTATATAGTTAAAATTTAAAAATGTTTCCAGTAGAGTTTTTGCTGTTTTAAGATCTAATTTAATTGTTTTATATCTGTTATGAATAATTTTAATGTAGAAAGTTTTGTCATTAATGAATTCGTTAAATAAATTGGTTATTTTATTATTTAGATCTCTTAAATTTATTTTAGAATATAGGTCCTCAAAGTCAAATGTGTGTACTGTTTTAATGTTTGTCCAATTGTTCATTAAATAGTTAATGATTTTTTTTATTTGAGTCGATAAATTTATAATTATATTTATTAGTTAATATATTTATAATAACTTGTAGTGTTGAAGCTAATTGTATATCAATGTTTTTTATAACTGAATTTATACCAGATGTGATTGTTCTAAAAGAAATTGGTTTTTTGTGTAGTTTAGGAATTATATAGAACTTTGGTATGTTTGGATTTTTGTGGTTATTATAAATTTTTAGTGAATTTTCAACGTTTTTGATGTCTTTTTTGATTTTTGTGGCTGTAGTTCTAGCAAAAGTGTATTTATGATTATTATCAATTTCCTTTTTTAGTATATCGTGGTATAGATTTTTACAAATTATAGATAAGTTATTAGAACATTTATCTATAGAAGTGATAATAAAGTCCTTCTGTAAATTAATTATATTTTCTTTAAGAGAAGGAATATCTGAATTAGGTTTTGTGTATTTAAGTGTATTATTATAATAATTTATAATTTCCTTTTTAATATTATGTTTCCATTCCAGAAATGTAAATTCTGGAATACTGTATTTTATACTAGTTTTATTTATGAAAATATCTATATCTTTTAATATAGATTTAATTGTATTATTTTAATTGTGTTTAATTTGAGGTATATATTTATACCCTTTATTTAAAATATCCTGATATTCTGGATTTAAAAAAGAAAAATTGCTGGTTAATATATGACCTGAGAACTTATATCTATCAATATAGTTGTTGCAATTACATTTAATTTTTTTAAAATTTGCCAAATTATTAATAAATTGGTTATAATTGCAAACTAAATTACCTATATTTTTGTTGTATCTCCAGATTGTTTTGAAATTTAAATTTTTTATAGGGAAAAGATTATTGATGTTTTGGTTATTAAAAATATCATTAAATTTAATATGATTAAATAAATTGTTATTAAATTTAATGATAATATTAATGTTATTAGTAGATTGTTTAATTTTTCTGTATTTAAAGATGTCGTGTGTGATATCTATTAATCTGTTAGTCAGATTATGAATTTTAATATATTCTATAAGTTCGATAAATTTATTATTATTTAGTTTAAATAATGTTTTAATAAATTTATCGACGAAGTTGTTAGTGTACATTTGTTTTGGGTCCAGTAATTCTTCAAATTTAATGTAACCTAATTTATTGGTAGTTTTACCTCTAGTTTTATTAGGTTTAGTTTTAAATTCATTTTTTTTTTGTATTTGTAGCTGATTTCATAAGTTGAAATTTCTTCTGTTTGTGGTTTGTATGTGTAGTTTAATTCGTCATTAAGTCCATAAGGGAATAATGTGTTGTGTTTATAAATGTAGTTGTTTTCTAATAATAGTCGTTATTTTTTGTTTTGACATATGTCTAGTATTTCTATCTTAAAGTTGTTAAAAGTATGTAATTGATTGTGTTCTTTCATATATATATTACCAATTGATTTTTTAGTGTGGTTTCTATGTAGGTTTATTCGTATATTTAATGGATTACACGTTTGTCCTCTCGTTTTCTCTTATTATTAGTTTGATTAAAAGTACATGGTTCTGTCTTTCTCTCTTTTCTCTAACTACTAAAATTTATAATATTAAATATATTCTCACTTCTATTATTCTATATATAGGATAGAGTATGTCTAAATGACGTGTAAAAACCGATGCAAAAGACGTTACGTTGTTAATTTTTATTGTTATTAATTATAAATATATAATTAACTGGATGATGTATTAGAAGTAAAGGATATTTTTTTCTCTCTCTCTACTAAATAATAACTATTTACAAATTTTATAATTTAAATTTAATTGATCAAAATAGTGAAGATAATTTTAAAACAAAACTGGACTATAAAATTAAACAACTATTTATTATTATATATATATATATATATATATATATAAGTTAAAACAAAGCATCTAGGGCTGCGTATCTTTTATTTCATAATTATAAAACAAGCTTTCGGGCTCATACGCCCTTCTACAGGAGTTAATAAACGACTAACCATCTAATCTGAGATTACATTATATATGTGTAGCTATTATTTTGCATATTGGTCTGATTGAATAATTAACATATTTAGATTTACATATAGGTTGCACAATTTGGGAAATATTAATTTTAATCAATATGTGGTATATTAATTATTTTTATAAATATTACGTTGCATGTAAATTTCGTTTTATGTCATATTATTTTGAAATTTTGAAATTTAGAATCATATACGAGTATATGTATATATATATGAATATTGTAACATGCTTTGTATTTATTTATTTATTTATGTAAAATTTAATTATTCTTTGATTTTTCTTCATAATGAGGTAGTCGGCAACATTGTGCTTTCTTTATTTTTGTAATTTTGCATAAGTGTGTTCTGTTTATATATTATGGGTAACCTTGTTGTAATTAAATTAAATATTAAAACACAAAGTATTGTGACTCTCCCTTATCCCTGAATAGGAAACGCTACAAATATATATAAGTTTTATTATTTTGTTGTTTGTATATATAAATTAGAAAATTATCGTTTCAAATTTTGTTATAAATATTTGACATGCTATATAAAATATCATCCCCACGTTATATATATATAAATTGTTCACGAAGAAAGTTTACTTCTACTAAAGTTTTCTTCCAAAAGAATTACTCAACTTCCAACCTTCTTTTGGAAGTTAAAACATACTGCTTGGGGAAAACTTGATCATTTAATTTATTGCGGCAATAAAAGTAAATCCCCTTTAATAATTTAGCATTTAAACGGCTATAACTATATTTATAAAAGTGAAGGCTATTTATAAAACTTAATAACCATTAATTTTAAAATATTATTTTATATATAAAACAGGATATATACAAGTATATATACTAGTAATAAACTATATACTAGTATATTATAATAAATAGTATATATAAGTTTACTTGAATATATATCTATCTAAAAATATTTTACATTTATATATTATAAAATAAATGAAGCTTCCAAGGTTAAGTTTCTTTTGCAAAATTTATATATGTATATAACTAAAATTAATTAAGAAAAAAGATAAATATAATAAGTATGATAAATATATGGTATTATTTTTAAGGTGTTTATTATGAATGTATTAATAAACTTTCAAAATTTTTAACAGCAAGATTTAAAAACGGAATTAAGCATTTGAATCGGCTCTGACACGTCATGAGCTTGTCCAAAAAACTAAAACAACAACTGGGGTAACGAACCAGATATTCTTCAATCAAATAGAATAAAGTAATTTAAAAATTACCCTTATTATTAATATGACAAATTTTCTATATATGTGTGTGTATTTTTTTTATATAAAAAGGCATATATTGGATCAAAATAGCATTTATTTTACCAATATATTCCCTTTAATTAAAGATCTATTTATAGATTTCTCTATTTTCAAATACTATATATATATATATATATATATATATATATATGTGTGAAAAATAAAAGGAAAAAAAAATAATAAAAAGGTCAGGTGTTGATTTCAAAAATAAAAAAGGCATATCCTGATCAAAAGCACATGTGCTTTACAGATGGCAGAGCGCCCTGAAATCTAAAAAAGCACATGTGCTTGTGGTCAGGATATGCTTTCTTTATTTTTAATATATATATTATCAAATATTATTTTACTATATTTATAAAATTAAAACCAATAGGTTGCAAGTTCTCTCGTTGTAGATAAGAAAAAACATACACAATATCGTAAAAAAACATGCATTGAGAAGTATATGTATGTTATATTAAAATATTATTCTATTTAAAAATATATATATTTCATAGATCCAAATACTCTGTTAAATCGACCGCCAAAGGTCATGCTTCCCCTATAAAAAACTCGTTGTTGATCTTTCCCGATGGCCAGCTCAAATATTTTGTACATTATGTAAATAAGTATTTCATTTTTTAATTCTTACGCCTTAAGCCAGGCAGTACTTTTACCAAATTATGTTTTTCATATATATTCCTTAGCTCAAATAAATAAATCTCTGATCAAAACTATTTTATTATTCCCACGACTGCAGAACAATATCGTAAATTACTCATGTATACAAAAATCAAGCAATAGCTAATAATTCTATATAAATAACAATCAAAATACAAGCAGAAAATCTCATTTTTTAAAATTTATGATATGTATTTACCTATAAACACTTTTCTTTTGGGGATAATATTAATTGAGATATCAATGAATTTTAGCTTTCAGAAAAATCCATTATAACAGTAACACTTACTGCACGTTACAAAATATCATTTTCTTTCTTCATCTTCAATTAACATAAGTTTTTATTACTTTCTGCTTAACTACTAAAGAAAAATGTTAAGTTAGTAAAATTAATTAGTTTAATTAAAAAAGAAAGGCTTTAAATAATCAGTGTTTAGGGATGAAAATTAAGAAATTCCTGGAACATGGTGAAGATGAAAAGGTTTAAAAAAAGTTTACCTTTTTATTTGAAATTTCCTTAGGGAATATTCTAAGAGTTCTGTGAATATAAAACCAGGCTCTTTCTTGTGAGTTAATATATATTATATATAAAACAGACAACGAAGGAAAGATTTATATAATAAATTCCACTTTAAAGGACACCTTGTTAATCAAAGAAGTCGCTTTAGAGGAATTAATAATTGAAAATTTGATAATAAAAATGATTCAGCCTATTTGAAAGATCAAGCCTCTTTAATGAATTATTCGTTTTTATATTTTTAAATTCAATCCATAAATTCAGGCTCCCTTACCTTCTATATACAATGGGGGATAATTAATAAATATTATTATTATTATATTTATAAATATTTATAATATATATTTGTAGAAGACTAAAATATACGAATCGAATGTATTCAGACCAAGCTATGAATATGTAAATATTGTGAGAATTTCTCTAAAACCTCATTATATTCGCGTACATAGCCTCTCTCATTTTAAAAACTGAACTCTTGTGATATTTGCGTCTCTGTGTGCCTGGAAGTAAAATTATTATTTTAATAAAATGATAAATATACAAAGTTCGGTCAATAGGTAAGGTTCAATCAGCAGTTTCACACAGAAAAAAAAACACAAAAAGTATATAAGGTAACATATCATTAAATAAATGTTTTCAAATAGGTTAAATATTCCACTTTCCATATGCCGCGCAATGATGTTCATTACATAACTGGGCAGGCCTTAGTCCAGCTTCTTGAAGCCAATGTCTGCAGCGTACTGTCTGAAGCACCTACGGCATATGTTTAGGGCATACTTCCTGATGATACCGTGGTGGTTGGCACAAACACGGCAATAGCGAGATCCAAGTCCGTATTTTCTTGGGTGAGAATACCAGATATTTTGGTGGCCCATTATGAGATATAGTCTTCTTTATTAAGAACTTGCAATGTGAAAAATTAGCTAAATAGCTTCACACTTTACACGTGTTTAACAAAATATGTGGAATCAGAATTAATTTATCTTCTTTATTTCGACAAATAAGGAGCCTGAAGTGAACCCAAGAATTCGACAGCGGTCAGTAAATAAGTTCCTGTCCAAAGAAATTTCAGCTACAGTTATTCAATCAAATTCAGGGACAAAATTAATACCATGTAGCCATACTCTGTAGCCTCAACAGACCGAAATATTCCTCGTTTGGAGAAAATGGTCAGGAATAACCAAATAATCCATCTCTAAAAAAGTATTCTCAACCTGATATCTTGTATATCGAAAATGGGCTCAAAATGGGCGCTAAACCTTCAAACGCGTGAAATTAAGCAAACAATAATTTCTCCAACTCTATATCAGGAGCAATCAATGAGTCGTTCAAATGTTATGATGAGACTTTGATTTATTGCTACAACCTCAAAAACGTCAATTGATTTTATGGATCCATCAAATATCGTCAGTTAAGAAACAAAACTCGAGTATTTCCCTTTCCTTGTTTTGAGTTCTACATGATCCCATTTATACGGTCATTCCGGAAATAAATAATTCTCTGTGAACAAGAAACGATATTGTAAATCATTATAAAAACCGAAAAGAGAGCAATATAAATAAGAAGAGACTTGGCTTAAAAGACAACTCAAATCACATATCATCAAAAAAAAAAAATGTAAGATCTCACACCGCGCACAAGACGCTGGCACAAATTGCCGATGCTATTGTTGAACTTTAATGTCTCACCCAGCTTACAGTCCTGATTGTCTCCATCCGATATCCACCTTTTCCAGGAATGGAGAGCTGCCCGTGTCCCAACTGTCACTTGGCCCTGGCCTATGCGCCAGGGAAAAAAGCTGGCTTGCTCCCAGCCCTATCCCTAGAAATCCTTATATGCTCCTCAGAAATGACAGGTCTCTACGTCGCTTAATATATATTTACATGTGAAATAATAATAGAAATAAATAATAATAATAATACGGTCAGGTGTTGATATTAAAAATAAAGAAGGCATATCCTGACCAGAATATTTTTGATTCATCAAGAAATTATGTTGGCCAAATATCAGGGAACAGGCTAAATCAATATTTTGTTGATTTCTCTTCAAATAGATGGCGCTCTGCCATCTATAAAGCACATGTGCTCCTAGTCAGGTAATGCCTTCTTTAATTTTAATATATATATCTAATTAAATATTTAAAAAACTTAAAAATACACTAACAACTCATATGAGAATTTCAGATGGCAGAGCGCCATCTACTGGAAAAAATATCAAATAAAAGTTGCGCAGATCATTTGTTGTTCGGAAGGTGATTCGGAAATATTGAAGCCACATCAACCAATATACATTTAACTACCGACATACCAGTGACCTGCTGTCACTCTCCTCAGGGGAATGATAATTTAGAATCCAGAATTAGGATTAGAAATAATCATTCCCTTGAGGAGAGTGATAACAGGTCACTGAAACGTTGGGAGTTAAAAAATAAAAAACATTGGTTGATGTGGCTATATTTTTTATGAATAAATGTTGATTTTGGTTTGTTCCAGAATTTTTTGTTGATATTTTGTTAATTCCATTTTCTTGATATATTAAGAAGAACCAACTACGTACGCTTGTTTCAACTTCTTTCGCATTTTTCATACACACACACACACACACACCGAGCGAGCGGCCACGCTAATTATCCGCCGTTTTTCTATTGTCGTGTGTCAAAATGCCAAAAAATTTGTTAGAATTGGCACCGGCTGAAAGCCCTAGTGAGTCTAAAAGGCTCAGCTCGAAAACTCAAGCCAGTCCTGAAAAATCGGCGAAAATTGGCTTTCAGAAGAAAACTTCTAAAGACAGTCAAGAAATTTCTAAACATGCGAATTTGCCTGCTGGCGAGGAGAATGCAAATTCTGCCGCGGCGGACGGAATTGTTGGCAAGCCTTCTTCTAACGGCGCTGAAAAGGCCGCAAAGAACTGGGCTGATAGAATGGAGGAGGAAGAAAAAAACGAGGACGGCTACACCGTGGTGAGGAATAAGAAGAGGCACCGTGACTCGGGGCTCGGCGACACTACAACGACGCAGACCAGCAGAGCCACCAGCACAGCTCCGCGAAGGCGCACAACTGGAACGCGGTTACCGCAAGTGCAGGAAATCAGGGCCACGCGAGCGCACATCGCGGACGCCAGGGTGCGACAGGCCTTCTCCACCCAGGAGCAGTGCGCGTACTTTGAGTACTGCCCGGACTTCTCTCCCTACCAGTACCTCGAGTCGGTTGATAAAGTGGTCGGCGGGCCGAAAAACATCATCCAGCTGACCAGGATGAACGGCCACGTCCTAGTGGGCCTGACCACTAAGGCCTTTGCGGGGCGCCTCATAGATGGAGGCCTTGAAATCGAAAGAACAACCCTCAGGACCTTTCCCTTCCGCAAGAGGGTAGAGAAGATTATAATCGGAAACCTCCCCTTTTTCGTCGAAGACGCCACCATCATCGAGGCGCTGCGGCCATATGGGCGCGTGACATCCATTGCCCCCATGCAGTTCAAGGTGTGTGAGTACACCTACGCAGACGGCCGCCGCGAGTCCTCCTCCACGACGGCATAAAATTGGAGAGACTTCACACCCACCTGGACGTTAAAACCAAAGGGTACACCCTGCCGGCCTTCCTGACCTTCGGCATTAAATGTTCGAAGTGTAACAAGCAGAGTCACCGCAGGGCCAACTTCCCAATGCTCGCCAGACAGACCACCGGCGCCAGGAAAGCATCAACCTCCTCCCCCACCGATGCCAAGTCACCCACCGCACCTCAGCAGCCAAGGCAGCCAGCACCTGCGCCCGCTGCACCAGGACTCCCTACTCCACGTGGGGTGATGCCTATTGAAGCCCTCGCGGGCCCTTACTCCACGGCACCTCAGCCTGCTTTACCAGCGCCTCCTGCTCCACCAGCCATCGTTGCCCCACCTCCTTCTCTACCTGCCCCGAGGACCTTCGAGCTCGAGACCGCTCCAATGACCATCGAGATGATGGATGTGGAGAATAGAGGGGAAGAGAACACCGGATCTTCCATAGCATCCCAGAGAAGCGTCATCAGGCCCGAACTCGACAACTTCCTCGAGAAGGCCCCCAGCTCCTTGTATGCTGAGACCGACCAACTTGGCCTCGACAGGGAAGAGATTCTACGTGCTCTCGCCTCAAAAACCGAGATTGATAAATTGATGCCGAAGCTCACAGCCGCCCAGAATGCCGCTATAACCAGGCTGACCGACCTCATATTAGAAAAGCGACCTGGCTCCCCACCTCTATGTACAAGCGCCTCAGGGCGGCCAAGTTGGCACTTGGAGGAAAGGCAAAATGAGCTTTCGCATCGCCACAATCAACGCGCCTTGTACTTTGTCATATCCTCAGGCAACACCAGGTAGACATCGCGTTTGTTCAGGAGACAAACAGCTTCCATCTTGACCAAGGCCAAGACCTCTGCCTCGGCTTCAACGCTGTAGTCACGCCACCCGTAGCCATCTCGGGTTCTGGACTCGCCTGCGTCTACGGGCCAGGCGTCGCCGTTCTACGACAGCGTGTCCTGTGGCCGGACCACATTGCCTTGGCCGTCATCGATGTTTACGGCGAGGAGATGACGTTCATTAATGTTCATCTGGCGCACGATCCCCACGAGCGACTCTCGATGCCTCCTGGTCGAACTCCTCAATTCAGGTCCTGGAAACAAAAATCGCGACAAGAAGCTCCGTCGCACATCGGGAACAACATCTTCTGGCCCTCCTGGAAGCTGCCTGCCGGAAATCAACGCCCTTCACGTGTGGCCTCTCCCTTGTCGGGCGAGCCAGGGCCGCCAATCCCTAGTGCTCTCCACCATCCAGCACCACCTCCACGCGTACCTGCTAGGAGCTACAATCATCTTCAAGCTGCAGACTGGTGTGGCTAGATTCATCCGGGGGCCCGATCACACGACATGGCTTCCTGCCGGCATCCTGGAGAGACCCGTGGTCACGGGGGCCTCGGATTAATGGATATAGGAACACAGCCCCATCTTGCGTGTCTGAAGGGAGTCCAGGTCGCCCTTCGTAGAAGAAAAAATGACTTCTCCTGGCTGGTCACCAGCGACGCCTGGCTGAGACCTCCTCCTGACGGCACCAGACTCCAGCCCCGGCGTCTCCGGCTGTTGAGAATCTGTGAGGAAATTTCCGGCATCATGACCCTGAACCACCGGGTGGCTCCAACGACCTAGCTGCTGGATCTCCCCATCATCGGGGGCTGCCGGTTCCTCCGCCCACCGAACCTCCTGGCACCCGCGGACTGGGTCGGCGCTCGAGTCCGTAACCTGGGCGACACCTCCATCGTCCGTCCCACGCGCTCCGCCCTCGCTGACGCCGCGGCCCTCGCCGCCTTCTGTCGGAAGATCGTGGCAGAAAACCTCCAGGCGAGCTTCAGGGAGTCCAGTCTGGCCGAGGCCATTGTCCTGCGCGGGACAACTAGGACCTTCACTAAAATAACCACCCGCTCGGCCCGCCGCGCCCTGGAACGCCCGTGCCTTGCGGCCCTGCCGATCACCCGGCTCCTGGTGAGGTGGGAGCCCATCGTCAACGTGCCTGCCAGGGTGAACTGGTCTTTATTGCGAAGCGGCGCCTTATTGGGTTTCATAACGCCGAAATGCCCTGCCTCACCCGGACCATCCAGCATCTGCCGGTCCTTCCTGCCCTGCCTGCGGATCCCCCGATGGCTCCCGGGGCAACCGATGCTGGAGCTGCGCGAGCATCAGGCCCCTCGTCCGGGAGGCCTTCAAAATCGTCGGTAGACCCCCTTATCTCCAGGCTTGGATCTTCGGGACTGGCCTGGAGGACGACGAACTGGCCATCCTCGCATCATCGAAGTCAAGAATCTACAGATACTTCGTCCAGGTTGGGTTGGGTGAGGTCATTGAGGACCCCGTCGTCGCCTGGATGCGGACACTTTCGAGGTGGGGAAGACTACCTGGCTGACTGTAATTAGTTTTATCGTTTTAATTTTCTTCTGTAAATATTGACTAAGAGGTCAATAAAGATGTTTTAATTGTCAATTGTCACACACACACACACACACGCTTTCTATTTTCACACATTATATATATTGATATAAAGACAAGTATACGCCGTCTAAATATGAGCCTTTTATATTTTATTGCAAGGGATTGTCTATATATGTCTGGTCTCTCATTGGAGGATGGATTAGATATGGTAAAGTCTTTTTAAATATTTTTCAAAGCTGCTCGTACACTAGATGGGCCGTGTACGAGAGGTTTAAATGTATACGTCCAACAAATTATATGGCATTGAGATCTTTTTTGGCCGAACAAAGCCCTTCAAGAAACACAATCATCTAAAAGATTCTACATTCACCCAAATAAATACATTTGAAAAGACTTTTTTACTGTAAATTTCCCTCTCTTGAATTTAAGTATTTTCTTTCTTTATTCCTTCTCCAAGGAAATTCAGGATAAATGGAGGAATTAGAATTAATTTATAAAATGAACAAAGAAAAAGTTTCCCATACAATGATTGTAATGGGCCTTTTGTTGTCGAAAAGGTGTTGCTTTCAATGAGGGGTTAACTGGTCAAATTAAAACATTTTGTATTTTTAAATCACAGAGAGAGAGAGAGAGAGATAAAGGAAAGTGAATTCCATTTTTAAGGGTTGTATATTTTAGTAAATAGGTTGGAAGTTTTTTTTTCTTTTGAGGGGGGAGAGGGAGGCTTTTAAATTCCAAAACTCTTGAGAATTTATTTATATAGGTAAATGAAAGATTTATCTACTCATAGAGAGGATCGGGCAATGACCCCTGAGTATAAGAATTGAAGAAAAAATCCTTGTATTAATATTAAGATGAAAACATCAGGATTTAAGGATAATATTTTTTTTTCAAATTCGTGTTTCTCCTGTAGAAGGGCTTTTATGCTCGAAAGCTAGAGATTGTTATTAGGAATTTTTATCCCTGAAGGTCTGAAAACCTGATTTGCTAAGCCTATTTTACCGCATAACTGTAAGGAGGAGAGATGTTTCAGAAAACGTGGACCTAAGCCGTAATTTCAATACGTATTTCAATTTGAGCTTCCCTTTCTCTTTATACACCTCCTACTATGTCCTTTTTATTCAATGATTTATATACATTTATTGCGAAAAAAAATGAAAAATAGGGCACTGCCATCTAAAACGCTCATGTAAGCGCGGTCAGGATATGCATTTTTTTTGTTTTTAATACCTTGATATGTATATACTTCATATATATTTATATGATCTTGTGAGCGTAATTCCTCACATGGGATGATTTCTATCTATAGAATATCTATATCTATATATGGATTTCTTTCCTCGCAATATTACAACTTATATTGCGACTTCACCAGCTTTAAATATTTTCGGTATATTCAGTCGATTTGCATAACACTTCTCATAGTCAAATCGACCAATAGATAAGCCAAGCCCCTCTCCATAATTTCTTGTCTTTGCTTAGTGGTTAAAGAAATTTGTCTTAAAAATGACAATAATATAATTTGATGCACTAGCGCGCCATCTGCTACGCGCCATTGTAAACAATTTAAAATAAAAACATTAATAATAAAACAGTAAGAGCAGTAGAAATTGTTTAATTTCAAAAAGAATCTTACGCCTTTAAAAAAAGTTTCGAATTTTAATAATATAATTAACACTGATATTAATTCTACATTCTCAAATTTCAACAAAATAAGTATTTTATCAATCCGAACTTACCTGAAAAGACTTTTACTGAAAACCTAGCAGTTTCTTCTCCCAAGGAATTTGCAATATGGCAACTGTATTGGCCGGAATCTTTAGGGTCCCTGGAGGTTGGGATCAAAAGAAGGGGACTTTGTGAAGAGGTATCTAGGGCTCTTCCATCTTTGGTCCATCTGTAAGACACATCTGGTGTTACATAGGCTACTTCATATGCGCATACAAGACATAGGAGTGTAATCTGATACATTAGCGCGCCATCTGTTAATCGAAATTATTATAGACTCGTATCATTATTTTAAACTAGAGAAATCGTTGCGAGGGTTCACCACTGAAAAACACAGGACCTCACATTAATTTTTTATTGCAGTAAGAGCAGTAGAAATTGTTCATTTTTTAAAAGAATCATACGCGTCTATAATAGTTTCGAATTCTTATATAGGATTCTATTGTACAGCCATTTTTTTTAATTTTTATATAACAGTTGGGAGAGACACGCCATATCCACAATTTGGATAATTGCGTGTATATTTTAAATTATATACAGTTAATACAATTGAACATTGGAAATCATTAAAATTAAACGTTCTATGTCAAATTTTACATATAGCAATTATAAGTAGTAGCTTGAAATATGTACAGTCAACACTTTCGCCTCAAAATATACATCCTGCAGAATCTATTAAACTTGATGTATTGGTCTTTATTGCGCAAGCATCTTGTTTTGTATTAGTCAGGTAAAGTTGGTTTTCTTCCCTTAGATCAGAAGTTAATGGACAGTTTATCAGAAGGTGTTCAGGGGTTTGTTGTTCGTTTCCACAAGTGCATGCAGGTGAACCAATTTTGCCAATTCTAAACAAATATGTATTGAAGTCACCATGTCCAGTAAAAAATTGAACGTTATAGAAGTTGGGTTGAACATAGTTAGGAATTCTTGAAGCTTACAACCATATAATATATTTCTCTTTTAATGAAGATATAATATAATTAGAGAGAGAATAGATACATTATTATAATAATTTTTCTCAGTATATTTTCATGATGTAACAATGACTCTGAGTAAAGTGACAATTTAAATCATTAGGCAACCTTCAAACTATGGTTATCTTACTCATTGATATATTTTGATTGTAAATATTTATTTTGAAAAGCAAGATCAACCTTGATTCTCTATCTAAAAAAAGGCAATAAATATTACAGTGGTTGGCTTTGGCTATGACTATAAAAAGGGTTAAGGCCAAACCTTTGCTTGAGAAGGTTTCTTGCTACAAAAGCCTGTGTTTACGTATGGACAGCTCTATGTGGCTTTTTCACGTGTGCAAACTTTGGATAGCATACAGGTAAATTTGCATCCACGTATATATAAAACTGGAAATATAGTTTTTAGTGAGGTTCTTTAAATGACTTACTTTAATAAGTTGTCTCCTCTGCAATATATTTTAAAACTATCTTTTCTGATTTATTTCCTTATCATTTTTTTTTTCATTTTGAATATTTTTATTTAAACATTTACCCAATGCCTGTAGTTTCTCACCTGAATGGAATTTTTTGTATTTTTTGTTTGCTAATAAACTATATATTATCAATTATTTTTATTTCTATTGATTATTTTTACCACTGCTCTATACATAAATTTTGTTCATTTTCAGTGGCAGCTGCTCGCCTCTTTAATATCTTTTCAGCGGGAAAGTTGTATTTAAACAACAATCAAATCTCGAAATTTGAATTTTGAAAGGGTCAAATTATCGGAAGAGTCGAATTATCAATAGTGTCGAATTACAGTTTGTTATATGATAGGCCGTAGGTAGGGACATAAAAACATCGTCGAATTATAGTGTATCGAATCAACGGGGTTAAACTGTATATATAAAACTAGAAATGTAGTTTTTAATGAGGTCCTTTAAATGAATATATTCCTTTTATATGTACACTTAACTACATTATAGTTGTGTTGTTTGCAATTTTATTTTTTGAAAAGTTAATTTTTTTTTTTCACTTTAAAAATATTTATTTTAACCTTTCACCAATTCCTATAGTTTCTCACCTCAAAAGGTTTTTTTAATCAATTATTTAGATTTTTGGTCTTCTCTATATTTACATATTTTATCCCTGCTCTATTTATTAATTTTCTACATTTTTGCACTGTGCTGTCAAATATGTTGTTAATTATAAGGTTTGTTATGGGTGATATGATTCCATTCTCATTTTGATATAGAAATATATAAGATCTGCCCGAATGTATATACTTCACTTAGAAAGTATTTTACTCACCCTTATACTTGAAAATCTGCTTCTAAAAATCAGAATATGCCCATTGAAATTTTTAAGCCACTATTTATACTCCTAATGTCTCTGCGGGCCCTTCGGGTAAACCCGGGGCATTGCCCGGGTCACTCGGCTAGTTTTATAAAATTCTGTAGTTATAACCATTTTTCATATTAACTATTGCCCAAATGGAGGAATAATTTTTTAATATATATATCTAATAAGAGGACAAATAAATAAATATAGGCCTCTAGGGCATAACTAAGGAAGCAAGGAATACATTTTAAGTTGTAGTTATCATTATTATAAGATGTCTATCTGGTTCTCTTCCATAGCTTGGTTGGTCTAGCTGTATAGAGTTTTATTTTTGTTGATAATTGTTGACTAGTTCCATCTATATTGTGGCCATAAAATTAACCTAGCCTTTTTACCAGCTAAACACCTCTTTAGAAAATTCTGAAGATTTCACTCGATCTCTTGTGGATCTCATAAAAAAAAAGTCCGCCCTAGGCTTAGGCTGAAGAGGACCATTAGCCCGAAACCATGGTCTCCACGAATGTTGACGCTTCTAGAATTGACAAAGTTTGGATTATAGCTTTGTCACCGACCAGAGTCCGATAGTTTGCGGAGCCGGTAAATAGATGGCGTTTAACTGTTTACCTCTATTTTAACGGAAGAGGCGACTTTTAATTTTTATATGATTAATATATCCTCTAGGCCAAAAATTACCAGAAGTACGCAAATAGAAGCATTGATAATTCGAATGGAAATAATATTTGCTAATTTTTATTACAACATTTTTATATATGAAAAAGGGAATTATCGTTTTTAATGAATATACATTAAATATAATTATGTAAAATTAAAATGAGTACTGTTATATCTCTCTCACTCATATTTATATTTATATACGCGTATAACACAGGTCTACAAAAAAAAACATTTTTTTTTTTTGCCGAAGTAAACATGATGTTGATTCTAATGTAACTTTTTATGCTGAATTCAAAAATAAAACCAGAAGTTTTCCATCACCCATAGTTCTTGCAGGATAATCTTTTTTTATAAATTGGTTTATACAGTAATAATGCAGAAAATTTTACTAAAGCATTTTTTAAGTAAACATCATTACATTAGTTAACGCTTTATTTTTAAAAGAAGAGTTGATATGTGGAGCCAAAAGCTTTATTTTATTTGTTAATAATCAAATTTTGCTCTAAAAGAATCATAATTATTAATTTAAATAGCAATTTTTTGAATTTTTAATTAAATATGTTCATTTAATAATGCATCTGTTTTGCTTTCAACTCAAAAATAACGACAAGCTCTGGAATGCTATTTGCTGAATAACAGTTTAAATACGTATTAAAAACATTTCCAAATTTCAAGTAGGTGTATCTCAAAAATCTTGTGTGCTAGGAAAAACTAATGGCATATTTGGAATCAGCACAAATAGTTAAATTTAAATAAGATGATGTTTCCTTTGGGACAAAGAAAAAATTTTTTTGATAAACCTGTTGAAGGGCGTGACTGCCCGAAAGCTTGCCACACGTTTATCTGAATAAAAATCTTTTCTCCTTAATTTTCATTACTATTTTAAACCAGTGTAATGTGATAAGGTTTATGCAAAAATGCTTACGTAATAAATTTTGCATTTTTTGCTGTATTTATCCCAATACAAAAAAAAAGGCTGTCACGCAAAAACCATGGGTGATGGAAATTTTTGATTAAATTTTTGAGTTCAGCATAAAAAGCTACACTAGAAACACCATCAGGTTCTCTTGGGCAAAAATGTTGTTGAACAGTGTAATATATGCATATTCAAATAAAAAGGCATATATTGGATAAAAATATCATTTATTTTACCAATATTTCAGTTGTCTGACGCCAACCTTTATCAAGGTATTATAACATTTTAAAGTGTGTCAACGACCTGTTGATTCACTTTAAAATTTTATAATACCTTAATAAAGGTTGGCGTTCAGCCAAGTGAAATATTAGTAAAATATATTTTGACCCAATTAATGCCTTTTTATTTAAAGATTAATTTATGGAATGCTCTATTTAAAAAAAATGTGGACATATGTATAGAACTAACGATTTTGTCAAATTAATAATATGAATATTATTTGTGAATTATATGCGAGACACATATGTCCTGATTCTCTCTCTCGGCCGTGCATTTATGCGGCGAGCGAGCTCCGCGTTTTCGCTGCTTTGAGCCGGAAAGATGGAGCATTCCAAAACATTCAGCATATTGGCTGAAAGCCCTGTTTCTCCTCTACAAGAGTAAAGAACCTTATATAGATTCATCTAGAATCCGCAGAGAAATCAGCTGAAATGGGAATTGCCAGTTGATAATGGCGAAAATAAAACTTAGGCAAATTCGCCCATTGTTAATGTTGACGGGTATGCAAATTCGTAAGCGGCTGCTAGCTAATGCCTTCCATCTCAGACACCCAAAGGTCTACGCTCAACAAGCTGGACAGGAACCTGATGGCTACAGCACCCGATTCTACCGTCTCTCAGATCACCGCGCTGTCTTCCTCCAGCTAGGCTCTCCTCCTACTGCGGGATCACCCGGTGAAGCTGTTGTGCTTAAGTCAGCGGCTGCCATTGAACAACTATCTTCTTACATCGAGGACGTCGGATGGGACGCCGAGGACCTCGATGACGGAGAGCTCTGGTCGGGATGGAACCGCATAAAGGCTGAAATCTTGGCGGAAATCAGGTCATTCCACACAACTCGCCCTGAGCCGGAGGACGACTATGTTACCCGAGCCAAACGTTATATCAGGGCTCCATCGCTGCCAGACCTCGGACGTACGCACCGCCTCCGCCGCCGTGTAGCAACCATCGTCAGGGATGAAGAGGGCGAGATCATAAGTGACCGCGAGCTACGCTCTGGGGCGCTCTCCTTCTTCAGGCACCGCTTGGCTCAGGACCCAGCCGACCCTGCCGAGGTAGACAACTTTATCGCGGGAACCACATCCATCATCATCGAAGAAGACGATCCTCTACACCGGTCAGACATTTCCAGGGAGAAAATAGCTGCAGCCATCCGCACCCTTCCCACTGGAAAGGCCCCGGGATGGGACAGCTTGCCTTGCGAGATCCTCTTTGCATATGAATATTTCTTCTTGGTTCTTCTGTGGAGGGTTTTCGGAGCTTCCTTTGTACGTGGCGCCCTGCCATCATATTCACGCCGCGGCTCCATTTGCCTGCTCCCCAAGGCCCGTAGTGGTCCAGGTCTAGCTGGCTTCCGCCCCATCACGCTGCCCTCTACAGACTACAGGGTCCTCGCTGCCATCCTTATGCGGTGTCTCAGGCCCCACCTCCCTACGCTGGCGATTGACTGCCAGACCTACACTATCACGGGCAGGTCTCCTTCCTGGAACATCGCTCGGATCACGGTCGAGGTCGAGATAACAACTGCGGGGAGGTTGCCGCTGGCGTTCGTATCTGTGGACCTGGAATCCGCCATTGACTCTATGGATAGAGGATTCCTGATGTCGCTCCTGGTCTCTTTGGGCCAGCCGCCAGCCTTAATCAGGTGGATCCAGCTCCTTTACGCCGGGGCGATGGCGGCCGTCCGGATTGGAGAGCACCACACTGCCGCCTTCCCTCTTCTAAACGGCGTGCGACAGGGCTGCGCCGAAAGCGCCGCGCTGTTCAGTCTCGCTCCCACTCCGCTCCTGCGTCGCCTCCAGAGTGCCCTTGGCGAGGGCAACGTCCTCGCCTACGCCGACAACATCGTGCTGATGGTCCGCCGGGAGGAACACTTTGTTGAGGTTGCCTCCATCTTCCAGGGCTTCCAGCGCGCCTCCGGGATCCGGGAGAACTTCAGGAAGATTGTGGGCCTCTGGTGGGGCGCCTGGCGTGCCCGCGTCGACTCTCCCCTAGATATTTCCTGGACTGACACCAGTTTGAGGATATTGGGCTGTGACATCCGGCCCAGAGCGTCAGCAGCCATGCAGGAAGGAAATCTCCTGGATATATTGGACGCAGCCTTCCGAAGATGGGCTCCCTTCAACCGCGGGCTTTCCCTCGTCGGTCGGGCCAGAGCCGCCAACTGCTTGGTGCTTTCCTCCTTCATGCATCACCTCCACGGATACATTCCAACCGACTCCTCCATCTCCAAACTGCGGGCCCGTCTGGTGCGGTTGTCTGTGGTCCCGGCTAGCGTCCTATCTAGACCCATCTCCCTGGGTGGCTTTGGCCTTCTTGACCTCAGCACGCAGATGCGGGTGGCGTGCATAAAGGGGGTGAAGACTGCGTTGCGCGGAGGCCTAAGCGCCTACTCTTGGCTCTCTAAAAGTGGTGCCTGGCTGACTCCTCTTCCACCCGGGACCTGGCTACCAGCTCGACCTCGACGGCTGCTCGGAGTCTGGGAGGCGCCTCGGAGATCCTGGCTCTGAACCACAGGGTGTTGCCGCCGAATCAGTTCTCAGGCCTCACCATTATCGGAGGCTGCAGGTTTCTCCCTCCTCCGGATCTCCTCGTCGCCTCGCAGTGGGTGGGAGCGCGAGTTGGAAACCTCATCGGCCATGGGTCCCCCCCCCTTCTTCGCGTCACCCACGCTGCCCTCGCGTACGAAGCTACTCTGTCGCAGTTCACCAGCCGACTCCTGAACGAAAACTGCCGCGGTTCCTACCTGGTCAACTGTGTCGGCGAGGCTTTCGTGCTTCGCGGAACGGCTACGCCCTTCCAGCGACTGACCACCCGCACCGTCCGCCGCATGTTAGAGCGCCCACGCCTGGCTGCTCTACCCTTCATGGCAGCCCCACCTCGGCCTGCCCCTCACCATCGCCTGGTCTTCGCCTCGAAGGTATGCTTTCTCCGGGGACAACGTCGACGTAGCGATACGACTGGTCTTGCATGCCCTTCCCCATCCAGCATATCCGGCTACAGCCCGGGAGTCCTGCATCGCCTGTGGGTCCGGAGACCTATTACTTGCCAAACCGCTACTGGTCATGTAGACGGATCAGGCCAGTCATCCTGGAGACCTTTACCATCATCCAGCAGCCCCCAGACCTGCAGGCCTGGATTTCCGGGCGTGGCCTGGAGGACGACGCCCTGGCCATCCTTCGTCTGCAAAGGCGCGGATATATAGGCACTTCTGGTCCTGGAGTTGCAGGGGTTCAAAAAGATCCCCTCCCGGTCTGGAGGAGGACCCTATCAAGATGGTGGAGCCTTTCTCACTCATAAATCATTGTAAATATTTTCATTATTTACCATTCAATTTTTTTAAAAGACTAATTGACAAGATTCAATAAATGTGTTTAAATGTCAAATGTATCTCTCTATCTGTGATAAATATGATATATTCCATATGGCTACACAGCTTAGCTTCAATTCAAAGTAATATTCAACCTAATTACTGAGTTTGGAGAAATATCTTCTGGATAATTCCACGCAGAAGAATTTATAATATTCGTCTGCTATATATTTGAAATATACAGGTTGGATAGATGAACCAGGTAATATTTCTACCTTTTAAAATAACGTCTAAATAGCATATATATGACATATGTATATACATCATTGGAGATCAAAGATTCTAAATTGGAATTCCAAATATTTGAAAATATTTTGAGGAATTTACTCTGATATTTTTTAGAATCTACTAACATATATATAGGTTCTTTTCTATTTAAATTGACGATTTCAAATATGTAAATATGCGTGTTATGGATTTATGATTAGGCCGATGCTGTTTCTATGTTTTGTCTGTTCATTTTCAATATATATATTTATATATTTTTTCAATATATATGCTTATATATATACTTTTCCGAGAGGAAATTGATCTATAGAAGCGACCCCATCTTCTGACCGTCGCCGCAACTAGCGGCCTCGGATCGGTGACAAAGCCACAACACCAGCTTTGGTAAACAGAGAGGCGTCCACCTAGAGACCAAGGTTTTGGGCTAATTGCCCTCGTCAGCCTAGGGCAGACTTTATTCCATTAGATCCACATGGGATCTAATGGAAATTTCACAATCTGGTCTCATGGTCTCTAGATGGACGCTTCTCAGTTCGCCAAATCTGGTGTTGTTGGACTTTGTCACCGACCCGAGGCCGCTAGTTTGCGGCAACAGTGAATAGATGGCATCTAGATTTAACGTTTATTTTGACGGGAGAGGCGCCCTATGCTTCTATTTATATATATATGTATATATATATGTACCAAAAATGACATCTCTCTCAATAATTGTGCATAAGAACGATAGCACTGTGCCTCACCTTTGTAAAAGACTTTAATTAGTAATGATAAAGAATGAGTTTGGACAAATTCAGACAAAAGGTTAATCTCTATACAATGGTTTCGGGCGTTGGCCCTCATCAGGACAGGGAAGGATTCAATTTATTAACATCCTACGAGAGGGGTTATGAATGGTATACAGGTTGGCTTTTTGTCTGAATATTCCAGAGCTGGTGTTGTGGCTCGTTCTTTATCATCACTAGTAAAGTCCTTTACTAGGGTGATGCGGCCATCGTTCTGATGCTAAATTAATTGGAGAAGCCCCTCATTTGGTACATGAATATCATCCTCCCGGAAATTTAGGTTTTATGTATATGTGATGATTTAAGACCATGGAATTGTTGTGAATAATCCAGATATCTACTACCACATATTTCACCACGTGACTGTATATAACTTGTTATTTACTGCAAATAGAAAGCATCAAATAACATCGATCTGTACCGCTTAAGACTCTAATAAAGTATAGCAACTGTGCAAATAGAAGGAATGAAGAATAACAGGAGAAAATTAAGGCTAACATTAATCAGGCCTAAGTGAAAATAAGAAAGTAGGCCAATCGAGCCCAGTCCAATTTTTACGAGGTCATGGCCCTCCTGGATGATGTAACTCCCCCCCCCCCCTCCCCCTGTTTACGTTAGAAAAAGGCAGTGACCTGCCTTGACCCAGGGAAGCTATAAAAGGAGGCTCCAAGCCTCAGTTAGGCAATCTTTGTTTCAGTGCTTCAGTCCTCCAGTCCGCGTATGCCGCTCCTATAGAGGTAATCCTTTCCTGCAAGAAACCTCCACGTCCCATTCCTTCTTGACATTCAGACGCTTCTTCGTGGAATCTCTGTTTGTTTATTCCACCTTTGCCCCAACTGTGTCGCCTTCCACCACGACTGCACGGTAAATCGAGGTTCGTCTAGCATCAGGTAACACTGGTCCCAGAGGTCCCAAGATATACATATATATCTAATATAAAGCCATTTTTACTTTTGATAAGTCTTATATATACTTATGCTGAGCATACATGGTGAAGATGAGAAAAGTCATGATGAGTAGAAATTAACAGCCAGTTATACCAGTAAGTTCACCACACAGGTCATCAGATATAGAAGCATTTATACTTCCACTTAGAAGATGCCATGTTTGGTCACGTGTAAATGCTGATGAAGGTTGGACTCAGTGCGAGAAGTCATTTATTATTCACTAGAACGTCGACTGAAAAAAAAACGAATATGCCTATTAACCATAATATTAATTTTTTTGATTCCTTATAACTCTAATATAAAAATATATTAAATTATTCTCGGAATCAAATTGATTTATAAATATTTTTCAAATTTACATTCAGAAAATAGTAAACAAATTTCATCAGAAGCTATTTTTAATAGCGTCCTTCTACTTTTTAGAGGATATTTACACACACATACAGCTTTATTAAGACCACCGGTCTTATATAGATTCCCCACAGGAAGCATAGATGGAGCTCCTATACTCCAGGCAGCGCAGAGCTCAACAGCTTCCAGGTCCGACGCATGTTCAGTGGCCACAGAATCCACCGTGCATAGGTTAGCGTATCACCGAAAGGGCGAGTGTGGAATCAGCCGCGTTCTAGTCTTCGTTTTCCTCCTCCAAACGGACCACGATATTCGGCGATTCTATTAATCTCCTCCGAACGGTGACTGCGGTCTTGTAGAATTTCTAGAAGGATATTTACAGCTGCATTGTCGCAATCTCGCGCATGCGTACGGCCGACGAATATTCAACAGAAACCTTGCTGCACACTGTCGATCCCACGTATCCATTGAACTATGTTAGAAAAGAACAACGCATTCGCCATAGATGTATATTACAGCGATTAAACCCATCACACAAGCAGCGGTGAACATTTCTAAAGAGTATTTCAAAATCAAAACTATATTTATAAATTCGTGTATATATTTTTAAAAGATATAAACACCTAATTATTATACAATACGTAAATATACACAACAGTGATTATATTGTACGTAAACTTTTAACAGTAACTTGTACGTTATTTATTACATTTGTGGCTTCAAGTTAGATGAAATATTTGGTGTTCAACTTATATAAATATTACCTTGAAGCATGGAGTCAATTCTGATTATAAACATTTTTGCGAGTTTGCTCTACACTTGGCCAGTGAGCTCGAGCATGTGTATTGTCTAGTCGTCAGTAGAAATTGTAACACCGGCTCACGTCTATATCAGCCAATGGTCGTTCCGCTTCATAGATGGCAGCTGAAGATACGAGAGTGAGTAGAAAAGTAAGGTCTCCTATTTTTTTTTTTCATAGAAAAAAAAAAACACATTTAATCACAACTTTTTATACATCATTGGAAAGGTTGGACACTTTGCTATTTTTCTACATAGTCGCCTTGATGCTCAATCACTTTTTTCATCCTGGCAACCAACTTTGTAATTCCGGTGTTGTACCACTCTCCCGCCGCCTCTTTGAGCCACTTGTCGACCTCTTCTTTCACCTCGTCGTCTGACGCAAACTTCTGTCCCCCAAGGTGTTTTTTGAGAAGTGGCTGCAATCTTCATTCAGGCCATCCTCGATCTCTTCAAGGGTTATCCGCCGGTTTGCGCGCACCATTTCGTCGATTCGAGCCACGGTTGATTCCGGCAAACTCGGCCGCCCAGACTGCTGTTCATCGTGGACGTTTATCCGCCCCTCGTTAAACTCCCGGCACCATTTCCGCACATTTTTGATGTCCATGAACTTCTCACCATACACTTCCATTAACTGACGGTGAATTTCGACCGGAGAATTATACGACGAGGTGAAAGAAGAGGTCGACAAGTGGCTCAAAGAGGCGGCGGGAGAGTGGTACAACACCGGAATTACAAAGTTGGTTGACAGTATGAAATAAGGGATTGAGCATCAAGGCGACTATGTAGAAAAATAGCAAAGTGTCCAACCTTTCCAATGATGTATAAAAAGTTGTGATTAAATGTGTTTTTCTGTGAAAAAAAAAAATAGGAGACCTTACTTTTCTGCTTACCCTCGTAAATGATCGGATAATGTGTCAACTAGAGGACGCTAGGAATAAGAGAAAAGGGCCAATCAGCTGGAGAATAACCTGAATCTCATACAAGGTAGGATCAAAAAGTTCCCAAACTTTTAAAATTAATTATTTATTCATAGTATAGTAATATAAACATCAAACTTTTCAAAATAGGAATCTTGGTTAACTACACATTTTTTTCCAGCGTGAAAAATCTGTTGAAATGCTAGTTCAAAGTCAAATTTTCTAAACTTGTTTAGCTCCATCGTCGCATTTTCAATTACTTCTGATGACGATGAAAAGCGCCTCCCTTTTAACGTCATTTTGTGTTTTGAAAAGAAGAAGAAATCACACGGGGCGATATCAGGAGAGTAAGGAGGATGCGGCAAGACAGATACAGAGTGTTTGGCTAAATAGTCTTGAACAATATTGGCTCTGTGAACAGGGGTATTATCATGTAGCAATTTCCACTGTTTTGATTTAAAGAGTTGGTTTCTATTTCTTCTTATCGCATCACGAAGGCGCACAAGTATTTATTTGTATGCCTGTTTATTAATAGTAACCCCCTCTTTAATAAATTTATAATATACCATTCCCCTTGATAATCGAAAATACTACAAGCATTACTTTTCCTTTGGACTTGTCAAGACAAACTTTCTTCTTCCTAGGAGAAATTGGTGTGTGCCATTCGAGTATTTTTATTTTATTTTTTTGGTTTGTGGATCAAAAGAAAGCACCATGTTTCATCACCAGTTATTATAATCATTTTTAAAAATCAGATTCATTATTTGCAGTTTCAATTAAATCTTTGCTAATTGATAATCAGGTTTCTCTTTGTTGATCTGTTTAATTTCGTGGGACAAAATAACCACAAAGTTTTTTCATGTTTAAATGTTCAACAATAATTTTTGGCAATTACCATACGAAATTCCAAGTATTTCTGATATATTATCAATAGTAATTTTTCTATCAGCAACAATTAAATCACCTACCTGTCCATTATTGCGATCCGTTGTTGGCGTCAATAGCCGACCTGACCTTGAATCATCTGCGATGCTTTTACGGCCATTTTAAAACGTTTATACCAGAAATAAACTAGCGTTCGTTACAATTTTTCGACTTCATAAGCTTCATTCATAAATGCTAATGTCTCTGTGAAAGAGTGTTTTTAATTTTACACAAAATTTAATATTTGCCCTCTGTTCAAATGATGAAATTGCAGACACCGACGCGAGCTAAATACTTACCACAAAAATATGCCTAAAGTGAAAACTACGCATGCGCATTTACTGGCGTTGCTAAATTAAATTATAGTTTAGGCTTTGTTCTTTACAGTAAAATTGATTTTACATTTTACAAAGTTGTTTTATTTTTTATTTTATAAAGGTTCGGTAACTTTTTGATCCTAACGTTTATGTTTAAATATATATACCTAAAGAGAGAGAGAGAGAGAGGGGCAACTCTTCCTTTAGTTCTACCTGAAATTATATGTAAATGTCATAATTTGTATATAATTGTATGCACCCCCGACCCACTATGCATGTACAATGTATGATTTTCAAAGATTTAATAAAGAATAAGGTAACTGGAGGAAAGAAAGTAACAAAAAGACATAGGAAGTAGATCTAGAAGAGAACATAATTATTAATAACGTCACAGTTAACCTTCTGACCCCGGAAACCCTGCGAGCTAAGTTTAAACCAATATTTCCGGACAAGACAGGACGTATCTGGTGACCAGAAGTTATAAAAGTTTGAGAGACGCCCAATTTCCGGAACAAGACCGGACGTAATTGATAACCGCGGAAGTAAATAGAGTCGAACTAACACCCGATACTTCCTATCAGGCCGGGCATATCTTTCACCAAAGAAAGCCGCCGGTCCAATTAGGAAGGAATAACTAAATAGGTCAACCAATAGAAAAACGGGCACGTTCCATCCTTCGACCAATGGGAAGGAAGACAACTCGTGATGTTAAATCGAAAAGCAAGAATTGTCAGTAGTGACTTGGCTCCCACCGAGTTCGGACCAGTTGTGCTTTGGCTGCCATCGGAACAACACCTGGAGTTGCTCCTTCGCTCCCAACAAGGTAACATCTGCTCTGGACCTCTCTCCCTCTGCTCATCCCGTAGCTAAGTACAATCACCACCATGTGATCAGATAATTAACAATCAAAATCGCTCCGCTCTTCTCAAGCTTTCTTTCCTCCAACCCAGTTGCCTTTTATTTTCAAACCCCATCACGTGTCCTGATTATTCCTAACTGTATGCTTCACTTGCCACTCAACGACTGCGTTTCAACCAATCCTCACCATTCAAATCAAACAACAAGAAATTCCGCAACGATATTGTCACAGAACGGTTAAGTCGATAGGATTCTACAACAGTGTAATACATCAAATATTGCAGTGTAATAACTTCGGATATATTACATAGAGTCGACAGGATAAAGATATTATGGAGCTTAATCAGGATCCCATAGGCGTAAAAACGGACAACCCTACGAAAGAAAGAGGGAAGAAACTGGCAACGAGCGAAGCGACAAAACACACCCTGGCGACAATAATTTTGCAGCTGACCGCCGCACTTCAAGGAGCAAGGTCCACTTAACTACAAACGACGTTCCGTAGCGCCACCCCCGGAGCAGCCCACACCCCCCGCCGACCGAAAGGCGAGATGAGCGCGGCAGCCGACGCACGTGCCACCACCCCAGGCAAGTGTCACCGAGACCGGACACCGACCACCGAGGAGTCATCCACCGCCATGCCGTACCCGTATCACAGCACACCCCGACGCCCAGGTGCATGGAATGCACCTCTTCCGCCGTCCAACTGCAAGTTCTGCGGCGCGAGGCACTGGCACAGCGAATGCCGACATTGACCAGTCCCGACGGCCCACGAAAAAGTGCGGACAGTGCAAACAGTCCCACAACAACCAAGTCAAGCCAGAGGCCCCCCAGCCGAGCAGACTTTTCGAGACTAAGGTAGGCACCCCCCCTATGGCGTCAAGAATTGACTTTGAACTCTTATCTAACCCTACCTACCCCTTTAACCATGTATCTAAACATGTACCAAATGAATGCAAGCACGGGCTAGACTAAAACCTGTCCCAAAGGACTCGTACAGCACACAAAGCTTTCACACATGGAAAACCCTTGCCTGCATTCATTGCCCAAACCTCAAATATTTACATGCCACCATTCTAATCTCACACCACGCAACTTTTCATGCCCACAACATATAAAGCCACCACGACTTCAACCTACAATTCCAATAATGCCCAAAAAAGTGTCCGTACACCGACACAGCTCACCCACTTACCACGCAAATGTACCTCACAACATACACGCACCCATACGTCACCACGCAACAAACACGCACAACCCGCACAACAAACGCAACACGCGCGCCAAAAGACAACAACAACAAACAAGCGCATGCACAACCGTTAAGAATAATACAATCATCCCGTCTACACAAAACATAGAAAAAATTCACGCCACCAAACCACCACACAATCGAAAAACATTGCGATCTTTCCTAAAAGCTGTGAACGCCTATAAAGAGTTCATTCCGGACCACGCCCGCTTGCGGACGCCACTTGTCAACCTTCTAAAAAAGGATGTCGTGTGGGTCTGGAGTGACGAATGCCAGAAAGCGTTCACTAACCTGAAAGAAAGCCTTACCACACACCCCACATTATACCTTTACCAAGAAGGTCTGCCATGCCAGGTGTACTGTAACACCTCAACATTCGGCATTGCAGGCATTCTTAAACAAGTCTACCCTGATGGGAAGACATACCCAGTTCAACATTTCAGCCGCTCTCTGCGTGGTCACGAGCGAAATTATTCAGACTTGGAACTACAATGCCTAGCCATTGTGGAAAGTGTGGATAACTTCCGCGCCTGTCTAATGGGCAGAAAGTTTACAATACTTTCTGACCATCCTGCATTGCAGTGGTTGAAAGAGATCAAAGCCCCGTCAGGCAGATTGTTTCGATGGAGGTTAAGACTGTCAAGATACGAATATGAGGTCCGTAGCATAAATGGAGTACAACAATATGAAACGGGCGTTGTAACTCGTATCCCATTTTGTGGCTTTCTAGATGCGCCACTCATAAAGAGCCAACAGTCTTCTCCACCGGGAAAATCTCGCGTGACTATGGATCACAATAAACTGCGCACCGTCTCCCGAAAAGGAGTACTTAAAACTATAGTCCCAAGTTCACTTACAACCAGACTTCTTAAGTCCGTACACACACAACACCACCACCCAAACATCTCCAAGATGACGAGACTCATCTCGTCACAATATTATTGGCAGAACATGACACAAGACATCGCAAAACAGGTAAAAACCTGCCCCACCTGCCGATTCGCTAGAAGAATCGATGAATACAACCAACCTTCACGTAAAAATACCGACACAGGCCCCAAAGCAAAACAGAATTCGTACATAAAGCACAGCGTACACACAACACAAACAATGCCAAAATTACACCACCCACGTCAGAGAAACAATCACACAGCTCAACCTAAATCAATTACCACCGACATATCGCTAATAAAACCATTAACGATCAAACAGGAGAACTGCGAACCTACCAATCATTTAAATTCTACAATTAATAAGGTTCAAACAAATATTTCAGAGTCCCCATTTACAAAAATATGGGAGAACATGAGGCAATACCCTATCTTTCATCTGATTTTCATCCTTTGTATGTTAGTTCTACCATACAAATGTATCCCAATTTTATTCATTAATTACTTGTTTATCTATACCATGCCCGCTCATACAATTTTCGAACTACAAGAGGCAGTTTTTAATTTTGGACAAGCATTTATAAAACTTCTCATAATTTTAGGAAACATTTTTGCAGAAAATCTAAATAGATTCCGAGGAGATAGAAGAAACTGAAAGATGACCAACCAATGTCGGAGAAGTCATACTCCAAAAACAAGACCCGAGCCGCACCCCAAAATAAATAAGCGGAAGGAAGTGAGAATTTTGAGACGCCGCGACAGGAAGCGTAATTCCGCGGCGATAAATTCGGCCTATGCAAACAGAAAGGAGCGCCTCGTTTCCGATCTCCAATTACTTCGGACCCCTCTTCTGGCCAACACGTAAAATTAGGTCACCGCTTTTCCCCGCACAGATTTCTTTCTCTATGCCACCGATTTTGGATTCCAATTCAAGCCTGCGCATCGACTTTTACAATGTCAATCAAATCAACTGTCATTCGGAAATCAAACAAGGTACACGCACACACATTTCTTACACAACAGACTTCTAACATTTTCCACAACACACACAAAGACAAAAAATTTATAGGGCATAATTGAGCAATTAAAACATTTATAGGGCATGTAGATATACAAAAGGGTTCAAAACAATACACCTTATTGTTCATATTAATCATTTTCATTATTTTCTCTCAATTAAAATTTAAATATATAATCAATTTATCAATTTATTCAACTTATTATCACTTTTAATCATTAATTATCATTTTTTTTTCCAATTAGTTTATATTATCATAATTTCAAATCAACGAAAACTCATTGGTTTTCTTTTAAAATTGGATATTATATTTTATTTTGATTTACAAAAACATTCTTTTTTTTTATTTCTTTTTTCCACCATGCAACAAAACATTTTTCCTTTTTCTCACCATGCAACCAACATTTTACTTTGATGTCTTCCAACTTTTATATTATTTTTTGATTTCTTCCAACTTTTTATTTTACTTTGATTTCTTCAAAAGACCTAATAAAAATCCCTCGAATTCCATTCCCAATTTCGAGCAAGAATATGGTTAGGCATTTTTCCTTTTTTTTTTCACCATGCATCAAAGCATTTTTTTTCCAACATGCAACCAAGCATTCACTTTGATTTCTTCCAACCTTTTATTTTTATTTTTATTTTTGATTTCTCAAAAGACCTAATAAAAATCCCTCGATTTCCATTCCCAATTTCGAGCAGAAATATAATTAGGCATTTCTTTTTACCATGCAACAAGCACTTTTCTTTTTCACCATGCAACAAAACATTTTTTTTTTCCTCACCATGCAACCAAACCTTTACTTTGATTTCGTCCAACTTTATATTATTTTGATTTCTCAAAAGCCCTAATAAAATTCCCTCGTTTTCCATTCCCAATTTCGAGTAAAATATAATTAGGCATTTCTTTTTACCATGCAACAAGCACTTTTCTTTTTTCACCATGCATCAAGCATTCACTTTGATTTCTTCCAACTTTTATTTTTATTTTTATTTTTTGATTTCTCAAAAGACCTAATAAAATTCCCTCGATTTCCATTTCCAATTTCGAGCAAGAATATGGTTAGGCATTTTCCTTTTTTTTTTTTCACCATGCATCAAAGCATTTTTTTTCCAACATGCAACCAAGCATTTACTTGATTTCTTCCAACTTTTCATTTTTATTTTTTGATTTCTCAAAAGCCCTAATAGAACTCCCTCGTTGTTATCTCCAATTTCGAGTAGAAATTAGTTAGGCGCATTTTCTTTTCTTTTTAATCCACTATGTACCATAGCATTCATTTTGATTTCTTACAATTAAAAAAAAATTTTTTTTTGATTTCTATTAATTATACTCAACCTATATCATCAACACCATTCTATTTTACTTCTTATATCGCCACCAATGCTTGTATATAAACTCTCAATACCCACAACTAATTTTCCCACAAAATTATTTTTCACTTTACAGAATTCTCTCAGGCTAACCCCTTCTTGAATTCTTCACATGTAGGGGGCGCATCTGTCATAATTTGTATATAATTGTATGCACCCCCGACCCACTATGCATGTACAATGTATGATTTTCAAAGATTTAATAAAGAATAAGGTAACTGGAGGAAAGAAAGTAACAAAAAGACATAGGAAGTAGATCTAGAAGAGAACATAATTATTAATAACGTCACAGTTAACCTTCTGACCCCGGAAACCCTGCGAGCTAAGTTTAAACCAATATTTCCGGACAAGACAGGACGTATCTGGTGACCAGAAGTTATAAAAGTTTGAGAGACGCCCAATTTCCGGAACAAGACCGGACGTAATTGATAACCGCGGAAGTAAATAGAGTCGAACTAACACCCGATACTTCCTATCAGGCCGGGCATATCTTTCACCAAAGAAAGCCGCCGGTCCAATTAGGAAGGAATAACTAAATAGGTCAACCAATAGAAAAACGGGCACGTTCCATCCTTCGACCAATGGGAAGGAAGACAACTCGTGATGTTAAATCGAAAAGCAAGAATTGTCAGTAGTGACTTGGCTCCCACCGAGTTCGGACCAGTTGTGCTTTGGCTGCCATCGGAACAACACCTGGAGTTGCTCCTTCGCTCCCAACAAGGTAACATCTGCTCTGGACCTCTCTCCCTCTGCTCATCCCGTAGCTAAGTACAATCACCACCATGTGATCAGATAATTAACAATCAAAATCGCTCCGCTCTTCTCAAGCTTTCTTTCCTCCAACCCAGTTGCCTTTTATTTTCAAACCCCATCACGTGTCCTGATTATTCCTAACTGTATGCTTCACTTGCCACTCAACGACTGCGTTTCAACCAATCCTCACCATTCAAATCAAACAACAAGAAATTCCGCAACGATATTGTCACAGAACGGTTAAGTCGATAGGATTCTACAACAGTGTAATACATCAAATATTGCAGTGTAATAACTTCGGATATATTACATAAATATATTGAAGCGAATTGTATTTTAGATAAATAAATGTTTCCATTCACACACACAGGCTTGGGGGGCCCCAGACCATATATCCCTGTTTGCTTGAAATATATTTGTGTAAGAAATTGTTTTCCAAGTTAGAAGGGAACGCAGATTTACATTATTGAAAAGTTGGGGAAAAGCTTGGTAAACCTTTTTAAATATTTAGCAGAAGGCCGGGGGCAGGTTAAGCCAGATGCCTTCCGCTTCAGTCTTAGCCCACAATTATGAACATCCGTGAATAGAACACGTATATTTTCATAGTAAGCGTTAGTTTTAAAGGTTTTTGAATGTCATTCAGAAATAGGTGTTATTTAGATTTTAAAAGATATTAAATACAATTTTAACCATTCTTCCATTTACATTTACTAATAATACTATTAAAAGATGTGTATGTTGTTTTTCAAAAATAAATATTTACACACTCTATCGATCTGCGTAATTGAAAAAAAAAAGGCTTTTGGGAATTCTTTGTTTATCAATAATGACTCCTTCAACAAGTTTCTCCCGTTTAATCTGTTGGACAGATTTCTATTTGCTGAAAGTAAGAGGTTTGGGAATATTTCTATGAAGAGTGTTATTCTTATATATATATATATTGACCATTGCTTTATATGGTGTTAAATTTCATATATATGTCGTATTTTATATGTTGTACATATACAATGGCAGGAATATTTTACATAGAAATACCAAGCCTGATGTAAATTAGAAATGGCGTTCAATAGAAATACCACCGATAAAGGTCGAATAACAGATCGTTGGAATTGTCCAAGCAACTCAGGGAGGATATTAACATATCGGTCATCCCATTCCTTGATTAGACAACAATGTTCGCTCTCTCTGATGTCAGCCTTAGCATATAAGCTGTTTTTTTTCTGAACCCAAGATATAATTCTTTACGCTTTTGGGTGTCATTTTTGCACAAGGGCCAAGCCCGAGCTAGAAAGAAGTGCGCATGAGATAGCACAGGTAGATTATCCAGGTGTTAGGCGCAGTTAGATCGCCATACTGCTCGATTGAACAGCGATCCCAGGACTCTCCCATAGTCCACTCTCACCTTACCGGGTGTTGCCCCCCTCTAAACCGAGGTAACTATGTTCCTATGCGTGGGGTCTTCATTTGTCTTCAGGCTAGTGCGCTTCCACTCTGGCCCATGACTTCAAGTTGGACTGCGATGATGTCGGCTTCCCATTTTACAACATATATATACAGGGTGATCCAAAAGTCCCGCACAACTTTAAAAATTAATAACTCCGCGAATATTTGCGCTAGAGCAATGCGGTAAACACCATTGTGTTCAGGATGCAATGGGATTTTTTTATGGCAAATAATGAAATATTCGAAATTGATTTTAGTTACAACTTTATTCACTATATGGCGCCCTACTAGAATCAGCGATTCAGCGGCCAAATTGTTTGATAAATTGAAAAATATAACTGAACGACACGTATTTTTACTTTTTGAATACCAGGAAAGAACCCTAATAATATCAAATGATAAATTAATAAAACACCATTTCGCCAAAAGTTAGAAGAAATGGTTAACGATTTTTTAAATACAATCTGAGATATGTAAAATAGGTATATGCAAATTAAAACATGTAGCAAAAAAAAAAACCTTATATTTTAGATGCGGTTTGCTGGAATCCTCTCAGCTATTTATATTTCGAAAATAATAATTTTCTATTTTTTTAAATTCAACTCTCTCTCAGTATCGATTATATTTATTTTAATTCATTTGAAAAATATTTATCTATCTCTGATGATTTATTTTACTCTGGAATGCCGTTGTTGTTTTTGTCGTGTCCAATAAAGAGCCTCAGATTCTTTTCGTTTGGCCAACAAAAAATGTCCAATTTATATGCACATATATTCTTACATAATGAGACTTTAAAGAATGCAAATAATCTTCATCTATTTACATACACAACACATCTCCCCCCTTAATAATACTCCAGTCGGTCTAGGGGTTTCCTGGCTCTCTGAGGTCTAGGACTGCGGACGGGCACTTGCACAGCGGCAGCCTCCGGTTTAGGAGTGCAAGAGGGCACGTGCACAGCAGCAGGCCCTGGTATAGGAGTGCAAGAGGGTACGTGCACAGAAGCAGTCTCCTCCTTGTTTCCTGATGTAACCTCTGGAACCTCCTCTTCACTTTATTTCTGACTTCCACCTACAGGCTTCTCTCCTGATGTTCGGGGAAGTATCAAATTTCTTGTCTCCACTTGTTTCTTTCTCACAGGTCGCAATTGATTGATATGCCTCTTATACACGACGCCCTCGCAACTTATAAGGTAGTGACGGTAGCTCAATAATTCCAAAATGGTACCTTTTTACCGTTTAGGTCCAGTTGCATAGTTGCGGAAATAAACCTCGCAACCTGTAGTAAACTGCTCCTGCCTTCTTACGGCCTCATGAAATACCTCTCGCGGATTTCTCATCTTGGTATTAAATTCGAGAATCCTGATCTTAAACTTCTCTTCATTAGCAGTTCCGCCGGGGAATTCCTTTATTACATTTTGGGGGAATGCTCTATGAGCAAATAGGAAACTTTGTAGATTCGTCTCTAAATCATCCTTCCCATTATTCTTTCTCAAAGGGTTTTTAAACTCTCTCACATATATCTCAGGTAAACCATTTGTACTAGGATTATACGGACTGGTCTTAGTGTGCCGTATACCATTCATTTTGGTAAATTGCTCGAATTCACCGGAGACAAACTGTCTTCCGTTATCTGTAACAAAATATTAGGGCAATCCAATTCTGGCGAGAATTTCTCTAAAATGACTTATAATCGTTTTTCTGGTAATATCTTTGATGATAAAAATTTCTATCCACTTTGAGTATGCGTCCACGAGAACCAAAAACATTCTTCCCATGAACGGACCCGCTAGATCAAGATGAAGTCGATGCCACGGTTTTTTCGGGCCAAGTCCATTCCGAGATGGTAGCCGGGGGCATGCTTGCCTATTCCTGGCATACTCTACATTCTCTAGTTAACTCTTTGATGTTACTGTCTATGCCTGGCCACCAGAAAATACCGTCTGGCAATCATCTTCATTTTAACAATCCCCATGTGTATTTCATGCAAGTCATTTAAAATTAAAGATATTAATTTTTGGGGAATTACCACTCTTTCACGCCATTGAAAACAATCAAACTCCAAACTTAATTCCTCATTGATCTTATAATAAGGAGCTAGTGGGTTTTCCCTCAGTACACCCTTGTGAATTTCCACACAGTTGCCTTCTCTAACATTCCTTAATACTATAAACAGTATTTTATCTCGGGACGTCTCATATGCCACCTCCCTAAAAGAATACGGTACCTCATTCAACTTCCTGAGAAGAAGTACCTGGTCTTCATCAAGAAACTCCCTGACACTCGATTCTAAAGGAAGACGTGACAATGCGTCAACATTGGAATTATCACTACTTTTTCGAAACTCCTCAGTATAATTAAATGCAGCTAATTTTAAGGACCATCTTTTAATTCTGGATGCTGCACATATGGGAATTGGTTTCTGAGGTGAAAATATATGAATTAAGGGTCGGTTGTCGGTGACTAATACGAATTTTCGTCCCTGTAAGTATTGTCTTGATTTCTCATCGCCATAAGTTATGCTCAACGCTTCCTTTTCTAGTTGAGAGTACCGTTTTTCCGCTTCAGTTAATGTTCTAGAAGCAAAAGCTATAGGGCATTCTTCCTTTCTATCATTTCTATGACTCAGAATTACGCCTAGTCCATAGTCCATTAATAATGATTTACATTTTTTAAATAACATTCGATATTTTTCGTTCAATTCCATCTACAATTTTTATTCAAAAGTTGATAGAATAGCGCTAAAATGTTTGCTATATTATTTATGAATCTATAATAATAAATTAAGAGTCCTATGAAAGATCTCAATTGCGAAACATTCTTTAGGTTCAGGCGCCTCTATCACTGCTTTAATTTTATTTTCTAAGGGATGCAGTCCATATTTATCCATTTTAAACCCTAAAAATTCCACCGATTTCTTTTTAAATTTACATTTATATCTGTTTAACTTTAAACCTTTTTCTAGCAATCATCTAAACACTAGATCCAACTTTTGTTCATGATCTTTAAAGTCTTTTCCTGAAACCAAAATATCATCTATGTAGCAGGCCACACCTGTCAAATCAGAAAATAGGCCTTCCATAATCCTCTAAAATTTATTTGGTGCTACCGCTACGTCATATGGTAGTCTTTTATAAGAAAACAACCTCTTTGTTGTGTTTATATCAACAACAGCTTTGGCTTCTTCCGCTAATATTACTTGTAAGTAAGCCTGTGATAGGTCTAGAGTCGAAAGTACGGTGCTTGTAGATAATTTTGAAAAGATCTCATCGATCGATGGAATGGGATACCTATCTAATTCTATTGCTTTATTAGCTGTACATCTAAAATCATCACATATCCTTACACTACCATCCTTTTTTGATGCCGGTACTATTGGAGCGGTCCAATATGCATGAACTATAGGTTATAAAATGCAAGAATTCACTAAACGATCAATTTCATTCTCTACTTTGTTTTTTGGAGAGAAAGGTAAACTTCTGGCCTTACAAAACACAGGAGTCACATCCTTTTTTAAATTAAAATTTATTCTAACGTCCTTTAGACAGCCCAAATCTTTGTTAAACAAATCTGCATACCTATCCATCAAATTTGTATATATTTAAATATATTTCTATTATATTCATTATTTAAAATTTTAATGCTAAACAATATAGAATAATCAAGTTTCAACTGTTTAAGCCATTCTCTTCCTAATAAAATTACCTGGATTTTTTCATTTACAACTATTAATCGTAAATATTGGTTGGCTTCTTTTACAAAAACATTTCTTTGATCTATAATCTCTATTGATTTACCACAAAAGGATTTTAATCTTAAATTTGTGGAAATATTCTTTTACCTTGCCAATAATTCTTATAAATATCTTTAGGTATTAACGTAACTGGACTTCCTGTATCTATGGTAAAGCACAAAGAATAATCATCTACTGTTAAATTTATTGTGGTATCAGTTTCGCCCTGTACAGAATATGTAGAGTCCTCTTGTACAAATTTACATCCCCACATTCTTTTACTAGCTTTGCAGACCCTACTTAAATGACCCAGTTTATTACATTTTAAAACAAGTCTTTGTTCTATGAGATAAAACAGATGCCACGTGTGAATGTCTTTCACCACATCTATAACACACTATTTTGCCTTTGCCACTTTGCCTGAAAGGCCTATACTGCGCCGTACTATTATTGTAGTCGCCCTTTTTATCCTTTCAATTCACAGGGGATATCTTGACCAATTATTTATCTTGTAATTCTCTTGTATTTATCTCCGCCAATTCGAAAGAGATCGCCACTGCAAAAACTTTATCCAGGGTGACATCGTCGTCCTCTTGTAGTAGCTTCTTTTGCAGGATTTCCGACTTGATTCCAGCCACAAAACGGTCTCGCATCATGGTTCCCAACATATCGACGAAATTACAATTTATTGCCAAATGTTTCAATTCTCTAAGATATTCCGAAATTGATTCTCCTTCCTGTTGAATTCTCTTTAAAAATCTGCATAGCTGTGGTATCACTTTCTTCTTTGGATCCAAATGCAGCTTAATTCTTTGAATGATAGTATCATAGGGTTGATCTTTCATTAGACCAGGAAGAAAATGTTGTTTCCCTGCTTCAAAGTTTCAGAATCTGGTAGCGAGGTAAAAATCAGCACTTTAATCTCCTTCTTCAGATGCCAAAAAGAAAGCCTCAAATTTTTGTACAAAAAGATCGAAGTGTCCTCCACTGGGCTATAGCATCTAAAAGGTATTATTAACTTTGAACTTGTCATGCTGATCTTTTCTACTCCTTTGTTTTCTTGATTCAGATAGTTTAAAAGATGTAATCTTAACCCATTTTCTTATTTTTCCTCTCCATAATCCGAGAGTCAGATTTGTTTAAAAGTTGTAGTTGTTATACTTGCATAGACGCCGTTTTCCTCAGCTTTTTACTGGCTCTGTAGATCGCGCATCCTCGTCGCCACTTTTGTTGTGTCGTAATTAGACGTACAAGAGCTCAAACTTGACCATGGCCAACAACAAATGTCCAATTTATATATACATATATTTTTACATAATGAGGCTTTAAATAATACAAATAATATTCATCTATTTACATAAACAACAGTTAATATATAGCGAGAAGAGTAGAGGACTGAGCACAGATCCCTGAGGTACACCAGCCATGTTCTTCGGTCCTTGGAAAATGTTCCATTGACCCGAACCTTTATCCTTCTTCCCCTTAAGAAGTCTGCAATTCAGATTGAGTTTTTCCTCTTACTCCGATGTTGTGCAGCCTTTCTAATAATTTCTACACTCGAACAAAAGCTGAGGTCATGTCCAGGAATACGGCCGTTGTCTTCTTTGGCGGTTTTTCCTAGAAATCTATTATTGATTGACAGAAGTAGAGCAGTTTATCAGTTGTACAGTGTCTGGATCTTTAGGCAGTTTGGTAGAAGTTTATTTTATTATTGTTAGTGAGCCAGACTATGAGCCTAGAGTGGATAATTCATTCTGTTATTTTACAAAGTATGCTTGTAAGAGCAATTGGCCGATAGTTCTTGCATTCCTTAGTATCTTTGTTTGGTTTCAGTATTGGCACTATAATTGATATCTTCCAATTCTTTGGTAGTTTACCAGTTTGCCATGAAATGTTCAGTATTCGTAGGCGTTGATTTTTAGCTTCGTCTCCAAAGTGTTTAATCATTTAACCAAAGATTAGAGCATCTCCAGGTGACATCTTGGATTTAACTTTCCTATTGATGAATTTAGCTCATTCAGTGTGAAGTCTCTCGAGTAAATATCTTGTTGATGGTAATTTCTTGCTTGTGTTTAACTAATTTGTTTATATTATTTTTTAGAGTCCTGCCTTCATTCGTATAGCTGAGTCTGGAAGTGCTTGAAAGATATTCAGAAATTATGTCAGCCATCTGTTTGTTCGTTCTCGCTGTTCATATCGGTTAGAGTATTAGATGATTAGTGTTGGTTTTGAGTTTTATAACACTAATTATATTCCAGTGATGGCTTTCCTTTTTTTGGATCCATTTTCTTTGCAGAATTCTGCCCATTTTTCTTGTTTGAATATCCAAATTTCTTGTTCTTATTTTGTGACTAATTTCAATGAGTTCCTTTATGATTTCTTCTGTTTTATTTGTTTTAAGAAGTTCATTTTTATTGTCTCTCTCTGCAATCATTGCCTCGATATTGTGGTCCTTCCAGTAAAGTATTCACAGGTCTTTACGTCTACCTATAGGTATCGATACTTTTGCAGCTTTGGATATGTTCAAAGAGAATTTTACCAAGTTTTTGTCAATCGTTCTGTGATTTAATTCTTCGTTGCACAGTTCTTCAAGCTTTTCTGTAAATTTTTTTCAAGTGTTCTTTTATTCTGTTGAAACTTCTCAATTTTGAATTTTAGGGTTGTTAAAATTGGTCTGTGGTCACTGATTGCACTTTTTCAGAATTTTCCATTGTGTTGTGGATGCGATGTTGTAATTTATCGCTGTGATGTCTGAGATAAGAGGCAGCCAGCGGGCGACGCTGGCATCCTGGGACGCTGGCTGGCCAGCCGGCCTGCGCGCGCACCGGGGGCTGCGCGCGCACTTTTCGAACACCGCCTGTTATCGCCGGCTTGTTTACCGCCCGTCGCTACAACCTACGGCGGTTCCTTCTATTATATAATACTCTAGGCGCTGGTGGAGTAAAAACTGTACTCCATCTGCCTCTTATAATTGTATGTAATTTTTGGACCCTTATTAAAATATAAATTATTAATTTATAGTTCTCACTGCAGCTCGAACCTTTACCCTAACTCGGTAGAACAATGTCTATTGCGGATTCTGTGTCTGTGGACTTGGATATATAGGTGTTCTTTTCGTTATTTAACGGTGTAAGGTCGAGGTCGGTTAGCATGTCCTCAACCTGCTGACCTTTGTTATCCTGGACAGGTGATCCCCAAGTTGGTCTTTCGGCGTTAAAATCACCAAGTATGATTGCGATATCCGAAGACGCTTCACTTAATGTCTCTATCAGGCCTGTATTGATGCTAGTATTATCGTGGTGATAAACATTTATGATTGGAATTGTTTTATCTGTGAGATAGATTTCTATTGCCTGAGCTTCTGTCGTGCTTTCTCTAGGCTTACTCTGATTATAGGCGCTTTCCTTAAATTTGATTTCTAGAGTTTTAATCAAAACGGCAAGTCCTCCTCCGAATTTTTCCGGTCTGTCCATTCGTAGTGTTGTATAATCTTTGATATTGAATCTCAGATTCTGAATCAATTTTGTCTCCTGAGGACAATTAATATGTACATTGTTGTCACAGAGAAGACAAGTCAGCTCTTTATTTTCCTCTTGGTACCATTTATATTGAGTTGTAGTAGATTGAATTGTGTCCTCGTAGTAGATTTCTCATCATGAGCTCGAGCTGCAGCTTTTGACGCGGCGGTTACCCCGGACGCGGTAGCATTACTGGAGATATCAGTTTTGCTTTTCATTTGAAAATGGGTGCCGTTGCAACGTTAGTCATCTTGGAAACGAACCAGAATTTGGTCAAATATTCCAAGGGTCCAGGGGGACCGCAAGGCGGTGTGGTCGAACTTCTCCCCTTCCCCCTGGAATGCCGTCACTACAGGATAAAGCACTCTTGATGAATTGTTTTAATTGTGATTCAAAATCTGCCACTGAAGCTTTACGAGCGTTTCGTTCCTTTAAAGATATTCGAAGCGGTAAAGGACCAATGAGTTGCTACTCTCTAAAGCGATTGATTAAAAGTTTTGAGGAAACTGGATCTCTGGAAGCAAAACCTCGGAGTGGAAGACCATCGACATGCAAGTCAGTGGCTGTTACGGTTTTGCAGAATGCTGAAGCTATTGAAACGTTATCCACGTATGGAGAAGTAAGTGCTAGACAAGTTTCTCGACAAACGGGAATTTCGTATGGAACAGTTTGGAGAGAACACACATTTAGAATTTTTCTATAAAAATATCCTAACACAATTTAAAGTTTCCACGAGTTGAAAGTCAGCGATTTTGAGAAGCGTCAAGAATTCGCTGCATGGGTTTTCCGGCAAATTGATATTGATGAAAACTGGCTGTCAAATGTTCTAAGAACAGATGATGCTCACTTTTATCTCTAAAGGGAGAATTTAACATTCAAAACTGCCTCATTTTGGCAACAGAAAACCCTAGGATTTTTACAGAAATACCACTTCATCAGCACAGAGTTACAGTTTTGTGTGGGTTACTTCTTCTTTTATTATTGGGCCATTTTTCTTTGAAAAAATCATGGAAGAACTTTTAAAACCGTTTTTGTAACTGGGAACGTTATGTTCAACTTTTGAGAGAAAAGGTTATTCCCATATTGCAGGACAGACAAGTACTAAGCGAAATAACATTCTTGCAAGATGGAGGACCTCCTCATATCTCCCGCGGTGCCAAACAATTGCTGAAGGATACGTTCGGTGGAATTCGTTGATAAGTCGCCACTTTATATACCAGTGGCCCCCAATATCACCAGACTTGACGCCTTACAATTTCGGTTATGGGGGTACATTAAGTCGCGTTTTTATCGATGCCGGCCTACCACATTGGCCATGTTGAATGCTTCTATCAGATGGCACGTTTTATAAATTTCAACTATTTAATTGTGACCATTCTGTCATCTATCGTCTGCAGGCGGTGTTTGAGAATGAAGGGCGCCACATTGAGCAAGGATTGTGACCTAATACAAGAGAGAAGGCAGTTACCTCATGTGTTATATTTTGCAGCTCTTTGTTTTGGGTTATGGGAATAATAAATGCTGTCCTCACATCTTGACTCTTTTTTTTCTGTAAACAGTATTTTTTTTTGTTTGTCATTTGCCCACATTTTATATTATGTCGTGCAGGCCAAAGTGTTATAACTTCTCGAATAACACTGGTATACACAATTTTACCCCTTATGTTTAGTTTATCGCGTTTCGCTCATTAGAAGAAATAGCATAAGGAATAATCTCTGTACCCCCCCCCCCCCCCCCAACTTTAGATGTTTTGCGCAAAAAATAATACAAAATGATTTTACTACCACGTTTTTCAACGTAAAAGGTCGATTTAAAAATGATTTTTTTGAGGGGATACATTTTCAAAATTATGTACAGTATAACAAACAATGATAACATTTGACAAACCCATAGGATATTTGGAATAAAGTACGACAAATATATTTTGCCACTCCCCTCTATATTTCATTTTTGGATCATGACAAATATCCAGTTAAATAGTCAAGTGTCGACAATTAGTCAAGAAACTATACATTCCTTATAGCACGAAATCCTATTTGTAGTGCCATCATAATTTTTGGTACTATATTAACATTTCAAAAATCGTGTATTGATATCAATAGTTATTTTCAAACATTCAATTTATTTCACAAAACTCCATCTAAAATATAAATATTTTTTGGCTACATGTTTTAATTTGCATATACCTATTTTACATATCTCAGATTGTATTTAAAAATCGTCAACCAATTCTTCTAACTTTTGGCGAAATGGTGTTTTATTAAATTATCATTTGATATTATTGGGGTTCTTTCCTGGTATTCAAAAAGGAAAAATACGTGTCGTTCAGTTATATTTTTCAATTTATCAAACAATTTGGCCGCTGAATCTCTGATTCTGGTAGAGCGCCATCTCTAGTGAATAAAGTTGTAACTAAAATCAATTTCGAAATTTTCATTATTTGCCATAAAAAATCCCATTGCATCCTGAACACAATGGTGTTTACCGCATTTCTCTAGCGCAAATATTCGCGGAGTTATTAATTTTTAAAGTTGTGCGGGACTTTTGGATTACCCTGTATATATATTTAAATAAGTTTATTTTTAATATATATCAGCAGTATTGTTTAACACTCTTCGCCAACGCCTAAAGAATGTTCGCAAAAATATTTTAAAATATGGCAATGAGAAGTAGTGGGTAAGATTTTCACATTTCGATCTTTATCAAAGAAAAAGAAAGTGGCCGTTTAACATGCTGATAAGCGGACATCAGTAGATAACGGACTGTCGATACGTCAGAGAGTGCTGAAGCTTATATGTACAATTATTCTTAAAATAGAGCAATCCATATTCAAATCATAAGATAATAAAAAGGCATATATTGGATTAAATATAATATTTATTCTGCCAATATTTCGGTTGGCTGAACGCCAACCTTTATCAAGGTATTACATTTTTGTATAATTAAACACAGCGCCGCACTATTATCCCCCCACCTATTTTGTATTTTTATAATTAGTTCAACTGTGATATTATAACACTCTACGGCGCTTAGTTTGTTTATACAAAAATGTAATGCCTTGATAAAGGTTGGCGTTCAGCCAACAGAAATATTGGCAAAATAAATCTTTTATTCAATCCAATATATGCCTTTTTATTATCTAATGTACAATTATATAATATACCCCGAGAAAAACTTGGTGGAATTCCCTGAAAGGGTAAATGAGGGGAATCTATTCACATAGCACACACAAACAAGCATAACATAAGATATTTCAGGTGCCTTAAAACATTTTGCAAATTTATAAATATGTTTATTTATATTTTGCAATAAATTTAGATACATAGCATTATTATAATAAAAAAATACAAAATGTGACATGCGTAAGAAAGGTGTCAACAAAAATATTAAAAACGTCAAATGGTAATATCTATATATATAAAAATGAATGTTTGTATGTCCGGTATACAAATTCGCAGAATTTACTAATTCGAACCAAAATTTCCATACATAGGTAAAAAATACGGGGAAGACGATAGGCTGTTTTAAAAAATATATAAATCAATTATTAAAACTATATATTCAAATTATTCTACTTAACTCACGAACAGCGCCCTCTATCAAAGATTAGATTAAATGATGCTGATACAAACAAATAGATAATGCTAATAACAAACAATTATTCAAAAAAATCTTATCTAAATATATATCACTCGGGTAGATATGCACACGGGTCAATCCCGGGGCGAAGCCCGGGTCACCCGTCTAGTTAAAAAATAAAAATAGGAATATTCTTACTGCTCATATGAGCATTTTAGATAGCAGATCCCTATCTCGACTGCTTATGTTAGCGGTCAGGATATGCAAATTTCGTATTGAAACGTACACACATACATATTAGGTGAGTTTATAATTAAGTGAATGTATGTTTATAATTTCATTCTTTTAGCCTGTAGAGTTGTTGTTTACAGTTTTCTTCTTTTATATAGAATTACTTCCTTTTTAAATAAAAATGAATCTTGGTCTTGATAGAAGTTTTTTTTCCGAGTTTCTAACATTATTAATTTGAGAAATAGGCTTTTCCTGTCCATGTAGCTTAAATTTTCTGATGGCTTGTGCAACCTACCGGAATAAATATGAACTAATCATTGATTTTAAATTGGCCTAATTCTCTCTCTTAATTATAATGAAGATAGAGGCTGCCTGGCCGGCATTCATAATTCTTAAAATTAAAGATACTTCGGCCAGTATAAATCTTATTATTTTTGTCGAATCGTCGAGATAACAAAAAGATTTATACTGGCTGAAGTATCTTCAATTTTGAGAACTCTTTTGATTAATCAAGAAAATATCTTTTTCTGTGTGTGTGTGTTATATCTATCATTAACGGTCTAATATATTGGGCTGTTTTGCCTATATACCTTGTACTTCCGAGCAATTCTTTGTAAATTCATTTGAGCAAACAAATCAAACATATTTATTATTTCAGTGTAGAGGTAATAGAAAATTGTTTTACTTAAAACGGTTGACAGAAACATTCGCGTTAAAATATCAGGCATTTCTGTAGCGGTAATATTATTGGGTATAACAATAGAACACACATAGGTGAAAACAAAATATTAAAAGTTTCAGCCAATCAAATGGGAGGGAAAGAAGGCAAGCAATTAGAAGGAAGGAGTTTAATTGAGAGGAGTTGGACGACAGATCGCCTTAGGCGGGATGTCCCTGAGGTGACAGGAAATTACAAGTCGCAAGGAAATGATGACCTTTGTCCAAATTGTTTCCCTCACTCCCATCTCTACATTTTTTTCCTTTTAAACAAACTTCCGTGAAACTTGCTGAAAGAAATAAGATGGACCTTACAAATATTTGGCAAGGCTTATTTGATTTATTTATTTTTTGTTTGTTTTCTATAGTTCATGTTAGCTTCCTGAAGGACATTAAGGGAATTTTATTATGTAATCGAAAAACTAATAAAACTTTGCTTCAGTTCTTCGTTTTTAAAGCAACAAGTTTCATTGTTATATAAAATATATTTTACATCGCTGAAATTGGGGAGTTGATAGTTTTCTAATTTATAAAAGAAAATTTACGCTATAAATAGTTTAAAATTTCAAATATAGATGGCGCGCTATTTCGTTATATAAAATTTAGAAAAATGTCGCTTTTAAATAAAGCATTGTATTTAAGTGTTAATTGATTTTTAATATTTAATGAAACTTGTATATATATATATATGAAAAAAACAATAGAAAAAAATTTAAAAAAAGGGTCAGGTGTTGATATTAAAATAAAGAAGGTATTATCCTGACCAGGAGCACATGTGCTTTTTAGATGGCAGAGCACCATCTAGTGGAACAGAAATGAATTAAACATTGATTTAACCTGTTCCCTGATATTTAGCCAAACCGATTTCTTGATAAATCAGGAAAAGTCATCCACGAACGCGTTTCGCGCTGTTGGCGCCCGTCAGCGTGGAGCAGGCTGTACCACTGCGACCAAAAAGATTTTGGTCCCAGAGGCTTCTTGAGAAACCAAAAAATGGATATTTAGGGCCAAATTTGCGTAAATACGCTTAACAGATGAAAACAAAATAGAAAAAATAATTTTAATATATTTTTTTTTCTCCGAATATAAAGCAATCCATAATGATTATATTTTAAAAATAAGGCTTATTTTGGATTTAATAAAAAATTTTATTCACCCAATATATCGATGGACCATAGTCCATCATTCACGAGGTTTTTGTTTTGAAGCACACAGCAGGTCGCGTGCTTCAGGTGAGCCACGGACGTCTTACAAGCTTGTTGGGTGATAAAACCATCTATGATATACACCATAAACAAAAGTAAATATTGTTGCGCGGGATCCCAACCAATCTCTGGGCACGACTGCTTCCTCCGCCGCGGAGTAGCTCCTCCTTGCTGGCACACCGATTTGCTCTCCTGAGTTCCACTGCTCGAGTGGAAACTCCCTTCTCCTGGCAGTATCTCTCGGCCTTACCACTGGTGGGGGGACACGAGAGACTTACCAGAAGAGCAGCAGCAGCAGCAGCAGTAGCCTGGCGATGAAGGCAGTGGCAGAGTAACGACAGGAGGCAGCACGCAGACTTGAAGCACTTATTTATTGTCGTCTATTACTAAACATTACATATAACTTGAATAATAAACAACGGGTATTTACATTACGCCACCCCCTGGGGCCAATATGAAAAGGTATTTACAGCCAGGAGAGGTGGCCTCCGTAGGAAATGGGATCACAGCAGTCGGCGACTCCCGCATCAGTTGCGGATGCAAAACAGGCGAACGCGCCATCTACTGGCGGAGGTTGCAAGTGCTCTTCTTGTAACACTACCTCCCCCTTAAACCAGATCGTCCCGATCAGGTCCAATTAGTCCTACCTCCTTGGTAACAAGCCAGTCGTCCCAAATGCACCACCTTGGCCTTTGATTTAGAACTTCGCTGGATACGGTAGACCAAATCATTGATCCTTTTGATGATCTTGTAGGGCCCTTCCCAAACTGGCATTAATTTTGGCGAAAGTCTTTTTTTCTTTTTGGATCAAGCAGTAAGAAAATATATCTTTCCAACATTTATATACATCCGAATTTAATGAAAAGTGAGCACGAGGAATTTATGAAGAAGTTAATTAATACAAATTTACATATACCGGTGATAATTTGCGGCGATTTCAATGCCAGAGCTCCGTTATGGTATGATATCAGGAAAAATTATAATGGACACAGACTGATCCCTATCATAGATGAAATAAACTTAATTATCCATAATAATAAAACTTTCACGTGTCGTGATGCAAGTGTGATTGATCTCACACTAACAAATAAACAGGCAATTGCGGCGATCAGAAATTGGAAGACGCAGCAGATATCGCAAATTTCAGATCATGTAGCTATATCTTTTGAAATATATACAAAGGAACAATTTAGTTCAGAAAAATATTATTCCACTTGGAAATCTAATGAGAAAAATGCGAACTGGTTAAGTTTTAGTCAGAGAATTAACATTACTGAACGAGAAAAAATTGAAAACTCACTAGACATAGTGGATACACCAGAAATGATTGATCAAACGGTAAAAGAACTTACGAACATACTGATTGAGGCAGCACATAATTCACTTAAAGTAAATAATAATATGACAACCAAAAATAATATTAGTAATAAGTGGTGGAATACGAATTTACAGCTTCTAAAGGATCACTGTCATTATCTTAGAAACTGTTACTATAGAAACAAAAATTGCCCTAATCATATTAAACAATACTATAAAAGCATACGAAATAAGTATTTACGGGAAATAGAAAAAGCTAGGAAAGCATCATGGAGAATTTTTCTGGAGGAAAACAAGTCGAACAACCCTTATGGAAACTTATATAAGGTGTACAAAAACATCAAAAGTGAATCTAAGCGGAAGAGAAATATGCAAATTTTGGAGGGTAATACTGATATGGAATGTTTGCAGAAGGGTGAGGAATTATTGAATAACTTATTTCCAGATGATAAATGTGAAGAAGATACAAACATCCATAAAAGTATAAGAAATTATAATTTAAAACTACTCAATAAAGAAAAACAGATGGTTATGATTACTGAAGTTAACGACTTAATTGACAAATTAAATCCAAAGAAATCTCCCGGAATAGACAACATCTCTAACAACATGATAAGGCACACTAAACAATTTATAGCTCCTATATTGGTGAAACTATTTCAAAAATGTTTAGACCTACAATACTATCCTGCTGAATGGAAAAGAGCAGAGGCAATAATTCTTCCGAAACCTGGAAAAAATGATTTTAATAACTTTAAAAATTATAGACCTTTATGTCTTAATTCCAACATTTCTAAAATATTTGAAAAAATAATTAATAACAGAATAATAAAATATTATGAAGATTTTAATTTACTAAGTGATCGACAACATGGCTTTAGAAGATCGAAGTCTACTATTACTGCACTAACTGAAATAATAAAAATTGCGTTAGAACATAAAACAAGAGAATATGCAGCAATAATTGCAGTGGATATTAGTGCAGCGTTTGATAATGCATGGTGGCCGGCCTTGATGAAAAGACTAGATGAAGATGGTGTGCAGGCTTCAATGATAAAACTTCTACAATCATACTTTGATAATAGAATAATAAGATTTAGATATTCCTCAACTGAAATTAATAAGAAATTAAGTAAAGGATGTCCACAGGGAGGACCACTGTCTCCCACATTATGGAATATTCTTGTTAATGAGATACTGAATAATAATCTGGATGATAATTGTGAAACAATAGGATATGCAGATGATATTACGTTAATATGTTGGAATAAAACTCCTGAACAACTAAGAAAGACAATAGATAATGTATTAAGAAAAATCAATAAGTGGTGTGAAAGTCGTAAATTAAAATTGTCAGATGAAAAAACAAAAATATTATATTTATATAAATGCAATAACGATATAATAGTCTCAGGTAGCAAGTTAATTAAACCGGTTGAAGAACTTAAGATCCTAGGAGTGACTATTAAAAATCACCGAGTCAGAAGCAAACTGGACTTTACGCCTCACGTTAATGAAATGATCATAAAAGTAACTAGAGCTAGTGGATACCTATTTGGCCTGACAAAGAAAGCATGGGGTCTAGATTTTAGACGAAGACTGATATTGTATAAGACATTATATCGAAGTACAATTACTTATGGTTATCCAATATGGTATCCATTCATAAACAAAAAGTCTAAGGACAAACTAAATTCTCTTCAATATAATATATTAAAACATTGTATACAGGCCTACAGTACAACATCATCGGATTGTACACATATACTTGCACAAGTCCCCAAACTTACTGATTATATTGAATCTAACATGTTGAAAACCGAAATAAATTACAACCGATTTGACTCTTCAAGTAGGAATATAATTTCTAATTATATAAGGGGAAAATTGCAGAAATACTATGAGAAGACTAATACCATTTTCAAGTCCTTCTTCACTGATTCCCAAATACCCAAATATGTCAAGCCAAATTTTTACAATGTCCAATTTTTTACTGGACACGGTAACTTTAGATCATATTTGTACAAAGTCAGAAAGACGGATTCGCCTAAATGCTCATGTGGTGCAGAAGAAGAAAATCCTGTACATATTCTAACGGACTGTCGACTTGTAGAGGACTTGAGAGTCAAAAATCAAATAAATATAAACTGTCTAAATCAAATAGTTAATAATAGATATATGTATATAAATTTTAATAGATTTTGTAGAATGTTTTTTAGTAATAGATAGCCTGGGCTGTAATAAATGATATATAGATATATGCTGTAAATAGCTCTAAATTTCTGTTCTTATCTGTGATGTTCACTAATATTAATTATAGGGTAATTAAATCGTTAACTAACTGACAAATATGTTAATAATTTCTATTATAATAACTAAAATCATATTAATAATTACTGTAAATAAGCTCCCAAACTTGTGTATGCATGCAAATATCCAAGACGGATATCGCGTGCTTTGTAAATGATAATAAATAAATAAATACTAAATCATTTTGTCTAAATCCATCGTGGTTCGCCCTTTGGTCATAGCGAGTCTTCATCCGGTGGCTTGCCGTGCAATTCTTGGTCCCAACCAATTCGTGAGTCTCCAACAGAAGACCCCTCAAATTGTTCACATAACCAGCTACCTCCGCCGGCGGCTCCTCAGGACTGCCGAACTCCAAATCACACGGAAGTCGTAATTCTCTTCCAAACATTATCTTGGCCGGTGTCTGCCCAGTTATCTCGTGAATGGCGGCTCGGTACGCCATAAGAAATGGCGGCAGTCTTACGTCCCAATCCGTTTTGTGCTGCTCCACAACTTTAGACAAATGTTCCTTCATCGCTTTATTGAACCTTTCATCCATTCCATCAGATTGGGGGTGAAGGGGTGCAGTTCTTGTCTTCCGTATTCCCAACAGCCTACATAATTCTTGGAACACCCCTGCCTCGAAGTTTCGTCCTTGATCCGAATGCAGCTCCAGTGGCACTCCAAACCGACAAATCAGGTTGTCCATTAGAACTTTCGCAACCGTCGTAGCCTCCTGATTCGGGATTGCGTAGGCTTCAGGCCACTTAGTAAAATAATCCATGGCGACCAAAATATATCTGTTGCCGCCTTCTGTAACTTGGAATGGGCCGATCACATCGATCGCGATTCTCTCAAATGGTGCGCCCATATTGTATTCCCTCATCACTCCTCTGGACCTAGTTTTTGGTCCTTTGCTTGCGGCACACCTGTCGCATTCCTTGCACCACCTTTCCACATCCTCGTGATAGTAGACCCAATAGAATCTCTCCCTAACTTTCTTTAGCATTTTATTAATGCCAAAATGAGCCCCCGAGACTCCACCGTGTATTTCCCGAAGGACATTGGGAACCTGGATCTTAGGGACTACTAGCTGCATGGTTTTACTCTTTCCATCGGCACTTTCCCAAATTCTTTTCAGCAGTCCGTTTTCTATACTGAGGGAGTCCCACTGTGACCACAAGGTCTTCAATTCGGGGCTCTTGTCGGATATCATTTCCCAGCTTGGTCTTTCATTCCCCCTTTCTTTCTATTCCAAGATTGGGCCGACGTTGGGATCCCGTTGCTGGATAGTCCTACAACTTTCAGAGGTCCAATCGTCACTCAGCACCATAGTTGTCCTTCTTGAGGTTACTTCATGTTCATAAATTTTCTCACAATGCTTGCAGTCGCCACAAGGTCCTCTGGAGAGAGCATCTGCATTGCTATGTTTTCTTCCAGGCCGGTCCATAACGTTGGAAGAATTTAGTTTCCCTGGCTGTCTCTGGTCGGGCAGCCTGACGGTGCACTGCCTCTTCAGATGACCATGTCGCCAACAGCGGAAACAGGGCCCAGCCGATCGTCTGCCAGGCCTGCCGGTCTCTTCTAGCCGTTCTAGTCTCTTCAGTATCTCCTTAATGGCGTTCGATTTCCCACCGCCTCCAGTGGTGCTTTGTTCCACAACTAATTCTGCACCAGGGACCCGTGGATGCCCCGATTCCCTTTTTATTTCACGGATAGACACAATATTGTGGGGCGGGTTCACCACAGCCAACGGTTGCCCCATAACGTTGGCAGAATTTAGTTTTCCGGCTGTCTCTGGTCGGGCAGTCTGACGGTGCACTGCCTCTTTAGATGACCATATCGTCCACAGCGGAAACAGGGCCCAGCCGATCGTCTGCCAGTCTCTTCTAGCCGTTCTAGTCTCTTCAGTATCTCCTTAATGGCGTCCGATTCCCCACCGCTTCCAGTGGTGCTTTGCTCCGCAATTAATTCTGCACCACGGACCCGTGGGTGCCCCGATTCGCTCACTCGGTAGGCCGCCTCCACCTCCAGGGCGGGAACCAGCGCCTCTCTTGATTTATCGAAAGAAGCAAGTCGTAGCACTCTCTGGACTTCCACGTCTCGAATACCATCGATAAACGTCTGGGCGGCCAATTGGTCAAGGAAATCAATGGGAGCACCAGGGTAGGCCAGATGACAGAGTCTCTTGACATCAGCTTCAAACCCCTGCAAATTTTCCCCGACCTTTTGTCTTCTTAGCTTAAGTTGAGCTTGGTATACTTGCCTTAGATGTTGTTCTCCATATCTCAACTTAAGTTCTCCCATCAACATCGCATAACTCTGTTGATCTGCACGCGGAACCGCCTGAAGCAGATCTAAGGCCGGTCCCCGAAGAGCCACAATCAAATTTGTCACTTTTTCGGTCTCTCCCCAGCCATTGTTGAGAGTCACTGCTTCGAATTGTCGCCTAAAACCCTCGAGGGAAGTTTGTCCGTCAAAGGTAGGCGGAGGTATGTTGCGGCCTGTAGGGGAGATCACAGCACCCTCTAGACTCTTCATGCGCGCCAGCTCGATCTCCAGCCTCTTGCACTCTGTCCGGACTTCGCCAATATTATTCTCTAAGGCTGCCTGGTCCCCCCCGATCTCGCTTTCGAACCTAATCTCCAAATTTGTAACTTTCCGGTGGAATTCCTCCCTCTCCTGCTGTCGAAGAAGTCTTTCTTCCTCTTTCTCTTTTTCTTTAAGAACTCTTCTTTTTTCTTTAAGAAGCCTTTCTTTCTCATTCTCTTCTTCTTTAAGAACTCTTCTTTTTTCTTTAAGAAGCTTTTCTTTCTCTTTCTCTTCTTCTTTAAGAACTCTTCTTTTCTCTTTCTCTTCTTCTTTAAGAACTCTTCTTTTTTCTTTAAGAAGCTTTTCTTTCTCTTTCTCTTCTTCTTTAAGAACTCTTCTTTCTTCTTTAAGAAGCTTTTCTTTCTCTTTCTCTTCCCGAAGCCCTTGAATCATCTGGGTGATTGTGGCCAGCACGTTCTGCTCCGAGGCCATTTTTTGACCTCTAGTCTCGATGGGCACTCGTCAGCAACCGAAGAAATCCCACTGGGAGCCTCCTGGTGACCTCCACGAGGAAGAATCCCACTTCTGACACCAGTGTTGCGCGGGATCCCAACCAATCTCTGGGCACGACTGCTTCCTCCGCCGCGGAGTAGCTCCTCCTTGCTGGCACCCCGATTTGCTCTCCTGAGTTTCCACTGCTCGAGTGGAAACTCCCTTCTCCTGGCAGTATCTCTCGGCCTTACCACTGGTGGGGGGACACGAGAGACTTACCAGAAGAGCAGCAGCAGTAGACTGGCGACGAAGGCAGTGGCAGAGTAACGACAGGAGGCAGCACGCAGACTTGAAGCACTTATTTATTGTCGTCTATTACTAAACATTACATATAACTTGAATATTAAACAACGGGTATTTACATTACGCCACTCCCTGGGGCCAATATGAAAAGGTATTTACAGCCAGGAGAGGTGGCCTCCGCAGGAAACGGGATCACAGCAGTCGGCGACTCCCGCATCCGTTGCGGATGCAAAACAGGCGAACGCGCCATCTACTGGCGGAGGTTGCAAGTGCTCTTCTCGTAACAATATATTCCAAAGAAAAACAGTATAATATACACAAATACCTCGCTTTGCGTCGTTTCGTTTTGCGTTTTTTTCCAAGTTGCGTCGCTGCTCAATTTTTACTGGTTTTCACTGTGCGTCGTTAGATTTTCGAAGTTGCGTTGTTTTGGATTCGAGTCTTCAATTTTTTTCCCTAAAATATGGCAACACCTTTGTTTTTGATTGCGCCTTCACATATTTTCACTTTGCGTCGTTTCAATTTGCGTCGTGTTTTTTTGGAACGTAACCCCGACGCAAAGCGAGGTATGGGTGTATACAAATAAATATCAATAATTAAGAGAATTCGAATTAATTAAAGAAATAATAAACAAATAAAACCATCAATAATAACAATTAAAATAACTCTCGGGGAAAATATATACTCTCTCAGGGGTATATACCCAGTTTAGAACCTCATAGATGTACTTTTATGTTATTTATATATTTATTTCATTTTATTTTTTAATTTTGGACATTGTTTTTTATTTATATATTTATTTTTCCAGAGTTATTTTAATTGTTATTGTTTTTATTGTGGCTAATCATCTGTATTTTCTCCTTTTTCTTTTCTTCAGGACCATTAAAACAGTCATGTAGCAATAGTAGTTTATATATTTTAAGTTCTTTAGAACTACATTCTAAACTTTAGGACGATGTACCTTTTAGTATATATATCGGGATTCAAACAATAACTCTGAAAGATATTCGATACACAGTGACCTTTATTGAAAACACACGAGATAACCAAGTAAAACAAAATTTTCTCTGTCCCCTTAAAAAACGGCCTGAGACATCAAACACTTTCCACTACCTTAAGTTTTGTCTATAAATGCCGATGGCCATCTTTATAGGTGAACATTATGTGAATAAAAAAAACTTCCAATCTTAATTCATAGATGACACTCTTATTAGTATATTTTACTATTTTAACATTTTATCCTAACAATATTACAGAAATAACAGGGATATCGAGATTAATTAATTGTGAATAAGTGTAGACTTATATTATCTCGAAATAATGTTCATTTTTAGATTATTTCTATAACTAAGAAATCATCAAATATTATCTGCAATTTGCAGCACAGTTAAATAGTATATTTAGAGGCTTGGGGTTTGATTAAATTCGCCAAACCAATAGAGTAATTGACCACTGATGAGACAGGTTTTTCTTAAGTTTCTCGTTCTCTATTATAAGAAGAATAAATGAAGATGAATTTGGCGATACCCTTGAGAGGGTTCACCACTGATGAGCCAAGTTCTTTCCTTCAATAAATGTATCATTGCAGTAAGGTCTGTGTAAACATAAAAATTTGATTATATACAAGTATGTGAAAATATAAACAAATAATAATTATTACACATTTCAACGATAGATGGCAATCAAATATTTATAAATTTAAAAATTAAGAATAATTTTATATATAAAATAGCATCACAGAAAAAATAAATAGACAGCTTCATGCAGCTTGAGGAACTACACTACTATGCGATTTAATTTAGATGAATGTAAATAATTAATAAGTTACTTTAGAATATAACTCATTGTAAATAGCTCAAATTTATCAACCTTCTCTCTCCACGATGCTAATTATTACAAATAACTTCATTAAATCAACTTCCATCATTGCTCAACATATTGTAAATAACTACTTTTTGGTTTCGTCTCTCTATCTGCTTATGTTGTTGATTATTTGTTTAATGTATATGTTTATTTAATGATCTTTTTTTTTATTTGTGTATTTTCCTTTTGATAATTCTGTTACCTATTCTACTATAGTATGAATTATTGTAAATAGTTTCACGCGATTTAGCGTGTCTTATTTGCAAATGGTGATAAATAATCAAAGAAAAAAAGTTTAATTATTTTTCTGAATAAATGAGAAAATCTTAGTAAAATTTCGAGAATTTTCGATTTATCGTGATAGATTACATTTTAATATTCTCCAAATGACAGAGTTAAAAGTACATAGGTCAACTTCAACACCCCTAGTGTAAGAAAAGTGAATTACTTGCCCAATGTTCAGTGGGGCCAAGTCAAATATTTGTTCTGGAAATTCTCAAGGGCCAAACTACAAAATTAACCCTACGGAGAAAGTCAATATTTTCCTAAATTTTAAACTAATTTCCACCTTTTTTTTCTCTATAACAAAACTTATATAATTATGTTATTTTAGTTAATATAGTTAAATCCAATTCATGTTATTTTCTTTTTAAATATTTCCTTTTTTTTTCTTGTGATTTTTTTAATCAAAAGATTAATTTCACAGAGTTTTATGAACATAGATTAATAGAGAAGTGTTACCAGATTATTTCAATTTGAATTTTAAATTAGGTATTTTACAACTCAAAAACCGTATTATAATTAATAAGAAATTATTCTATGAATTAATTAGAAATTATTCTATGACTTAATTAGAAATTTAGTTCTCTTTAGAGTGTTTTTCGAATCGTTCATAGAGATGGGTTGAAAAATTCACGAGCAATCATATTTAGTATGTTTGATATTCTAATTATTCAAAAGGTAATTATCCTGTGTGTTAATTGATTTACTATCATTAATTCTTTAACTATTCGTTTACCTTTTAATATATTCTTACTGTAAGCTATATATACATATTCAATAGACTGTATAACTCTATACCTAAATACAGTAAATGATTAAATGCCTATTTGCACTCTATTCTAATTAATTGTAGATAAGGGATTTTAAAATATGGTTTATTGTTTGACCGGCTGATTTGCATAAATTAGTGTTAGATTTCTTCGATTTCGGGTATTTTGATCAATAATGGAATAATAAATTTGTATTTAAAATTTAATTGATAAATGTTCAATAAAATTTGAGATAAATGAAAAATATATGTTGTTTCTTTAATTTTGCGGGCAAGTGTATGAATAAAATGTGGGATTGTGTTATTTTTTACGCATACATGTTATATTATTATTGTTTTGCCTTTAATTTATCAATATGCTTTGTAATATTTGTATACTTTGTAATTATATATATTAATTTTTCAAAGTATTTTAAATATCAAATTAAAAAGAGTTCGTCTATATTATTGAAGAAATATAGAATCTTTGTGCAAGTTGTTTTCGTAATTTATAGAAAAACAAAATGGCAACGAGCGCTGGTAAATTTTAAATAATAGTAAAAATATTAATAATTCGAATTTCAGACTAGCATACATTTTTAACATCATTTGTCTTATCTAGAGGTATCGCGACCGTTTATTTTGAAAATAAAACTGAAATAAAATAATTTACTACTGTCCGCTTACTACAATGGTTGTGAATAATTAGGAGATATAACTAGAAATATAGTTAGTATTTTCAACTACAGATGGCGTTCTAATACATCATATTTAATAGAAATATACTAAGCAAGATTCAGATCTAAAATTATTAATATTTTTTAACGATAGGTTTTTAAACATAATTAAAATGTATTTCTATAGCAATCACACTCTGCAATGATCATAAATTGAAAGTAAAAAGGGTATATGGTTCATCAGTGGTGAATCCTCCCAGCGATTTTGCCATTTTTGGGAGGGTTCATTACTGATGAGCCATACCCTCTATCTTTCAATTTTCAATTATTGCAGGATAAGAGAGGGCTGTAGAAATACATTTTAATTATATAAACAAATATCGTTAAACATGTTTATAATATCAATGCTAAAGAAAGATAATTGACCTAGCCACTTTGCCAGCTAAACATTTTTTTGGCAGATTGTGAAGATTCTATTGGATCCCTTGTGAATCTCATGGAATAAAGTCCGCCCTAGGCTGACTTTATTCCATGAGATTCACAAGGGATCCAATAGAATCTTCACAATCTTTCACAAGTCCGCCCTAGGCTGACGAGGGCCATTAGCCCGAAACAATGGTCTCTAGGTGGACGCTTCTCAGTTTGTCAAAGCGGGTGTTGTGGCTTTGTCACCGACTCGAGGCCCCTAGTTTGCGGCGACGGTCAATAGATGGCGTCTAGTTTTGACGGGAGAGGCGACCATTATTCTTATAAAGGGAGATAAGTTATTGATGATAATTTAGATCTGAAAGAAATCACCGTCCATGTTTCGAAACAAATAAGAATATGCAAATTATCCAGATATATGATTACTGCTAGTATTACTATAAAAATAATACATATTTGTGTTAAAACAATATAGGGAGTATGTAATTATTCTTTCGGGAAAAACTCGACCAAATACATTCTTAAAATAAAATAAGAAATTGATGGTCAATGTGTAAATGTATTTTTATTCAATATTTTGTACAGAAATATTTCGCAAATAGTTGGCTAACATTGCAGAGTGGAATCTACCATGAAATACTACCAAACAAGGACACTACTGGTCCCTCTTAGAGGTGGTCGTTCATTAGAGGTTGGATTCCTACATATCGACTATTTTAAAATATATTCCCATAAAGATGTTTCCATCATCAGAGGTTCTATCTGGATTATAAAACGAATCAAATTCAAGTCAGCAAACATCCTGTCTTATGGGTTAGTTCGAATGAAGAATAGGCTGTATTGGTAGATATCAATTAATTTAAATGTCCTGGATATTAATCAAACAATGCCACAGGGTTGTGGAGATAAATTTATTTTATCTTTAAACGTGTTTTCTAGTTTTCGGGTATCTCTGCCGTAGTGTCCTTATTTGGTAGTATTTCATGGTAGATTCCACTCTGCAATGTTAGCCAACTATTTGCGAAATATTCTGTGCAAAAAATTGAATAAAAATACATTTACACATTGACCATCAATTTCTTATTCTATTTTAAGAATGTATTTGGTCGAGTTTTTCCCGAGTGAATAATTACATACTGCCTATATTGTTTTAACACAAATATGTATTATTTTTATAGTAATACTAGTAGTAATCATATATCTGGATAATTTTCATATTCTTAGTTGTTTCGATACATGTACGGTGATTTCTTTCAGATCTAAATTATCATCAATAACTTATCTCCCTTTATAAGGATAATGGTCGCCTCTCCCGTCAAAAAAGGTACTCCTGAAGGACAAGAGATGCCCGAAAGCTCGAGATTACGTTAATAAAGATAAAAGAAATTCATCTCCAGAAACCTGTGGCATTGTTAGATTAATGTATTGGTAAATGCCTAGTTATATCATATTTTTACTTTGGCATATAGTGCGCTAGTGATGTCAGGTTTAGTTTCACTCTGTAAAACAGTCCTGAAAGTAATAAGGCACAATTTAGAGATTTTAGATTATAAACATAAGGTAATAAGACCTTATCCAAGTAAATAAATAGTGTATGACGTTTCGGTAACAACGCTTTTACCGAAATGTTCCACACTATTTATTTATTTGGATATGGTCTTATTAGATTGAGCTATGAAAGTATTAAAAAAACGACCCGTGCAAATAGAAGTTGCTGATGACTTGTGCCATCTGTCGGGTTAACTATTAAATAATCGTTAATTTTTAATTTATTACAGAATATTGACGTCAAATATCATTGATAAACTAGAAGATGCCTTTTTTATTAATTTATTCTCTGATCCCAGTAGATTTCAACTTTCATACTATTTTCAATTATGAAAGTATTCAATTAAATATGTTAAATCCGTATTTGAAAATAAAATTAGCTTGAATTTTAGAAAAAGAAAACATGATAATCTTAAAAAGAAAAACGGCATATCCTGACCACGAGCACATGTGCTTTTAGGATGGCAGAGCGCCATATAGTATAACTGAAATCAACTGAACATTAATTTAGTCTGTTCCCTGATATTTGGCCAACCTATTTTCTTGATAAATCAATAAAAACCATCCACGAACGCGTTTCGCGCTGTTGGCCCTCGTCAGCCTGCTCAGGAAGCCTCTGGGACCAAAACATTTTTGGCCGCAGTGGTACAGCCTGCTCCACGCTGACGAAGGCCAACAGTTCAAGACGCGTTCGTGGATGGCTTTTCTTGATTTATCATGAAAATGGGTTGGCCAAATATCAGGGAACAGGCTAAATCAACGTTTAGTTGATTTCTGTTCCACTAGATGGCGCTCTGCTTTCTAAAAAGTACATGTGCTCGTGGTCAGGATATTATTTTTTGTTTATAATATGACTTTATTTTTATTTGTTTATAATATAACCTGACTTTTTATTTTTTCTATTATTTGTTTTTATGATAATATATATATCGAAACAATAAGGAAATGTCTTTATTAAATGTGTAATCAAAATAGCATTCTAAAGCAAAAAAAAAGTTTAAAACTATATAAATAGCGGATAAAATATAAAGTATTATTATTGATAATCTCTTTTTATTAAAAATGTTTTAAAATGTGACTTAAATATTATAATATTAACTCGAGAAATATTTCATCTCCATATATACTAGAGAGAGAGAGAGAGAGAGCTGATAAAATTCAATTAATTTTATTTTTACTCACAGAGAGCTACAGTGTTACCGAATCAAATTCAACGATGTGATACATCACATTAAAACGACGGAACTCTCCTCCGAATTTATGGGCAATTAAAAGGAAAGAAATTCTCTGGAAATAAGAAAAGATCTCGGAAACTTTAAATCTAAGAAAGTTAGATAAAAAAAGGAGGGGGGGGGGGGGGGAATCAAGAAAGACAGAGTTTGAAAATCTGATAAAAATAGTTTCAATTGATATAATACAGAGTTAACTTGTATTGTGAGAAATTCTTGAAATTGTTTTGATTTGTCATAGAGGAGAATTCTTGGTGTAGAAATACATTTAAAATTTGACATCGTTGTATACTTTAGCTATATAAAACAAAGAAAACTGTCCTTATTAGTTATTTAGGATAGTGGGGCTCGAACGGGGCTCTGGCACATTTGTAAGTGAAAAGTCGAACATGCAATGTCGAAATTTCAGACATGTGGTGCACTTACAGTAAAAGCAGTCGCCAACTTCTACCCACGATTATTATCCACGTGTATCACGTTACTAGGGATGATAAAAAAATGGAAGTGTACCAACATGGTTGATAACATAGATTTCGCAAAGGACAAAATATCCGTTTAGGACAGATTTTAATCTAGTTTTAAAGCTTGAAAAATAGCAATAGAGATAAATAATCTATAAAAATTATGGACACTTCTCACGTCAATATAGACGCAAAAAATTTGCACCATTTATTGATTGTTCCTGCAAAGATTTCACAAAATGTAAGTACACCCTGGACTGACGAGGACGATTAGCCCGAAACTACGGTCTTCAGATGAGCGTTCTGAATTTACCAAAGCTGGTGTAATCACCAACACAAGTCTATTAGAGTGTAGAGACGATAAATAGATTGCGTATAATTTTACACTAATTTTTACAGTAGAGGTGTTTTTTAATTGATATATGTCTTCTATATATATATTAAATAACACAAGAGGTTGTTGAAGTCCATCTCCATAAACCTGTTATATTATTTGAAGAGACACATTATATCATCCCGAATTTCATTAAGAAAAATGGTATTTGATGTAACGATCTAAAGGAAATATTAGACATATCTTGTGGTGTGTGGGTGTATATATGTATATATTTTTAAATTTAATGATGTAACTGTAAATAAAATTCAAAGAATATCTCTATATGTAAATAATATTTATGAATCTTTCTAAGTCACTTTCTGTGTATCTTACCATGTTGAATATTTTCGTTGTTATATTTGTATGTACATTTAGCGCAAGTGTCCCTAGGGGGACATAGCGTTTTGAATTGAAATAAATAAATAAAAATCCCGAGATAAAATTTATATCTATAGATCTAAATGATGGTAATATTATTTTTATTTATTGAAGATCAAACAATTAAAAATGTTTCCAGAGATAGGTTTCTTTATTTTAAAACCGTCCCAAGCTTTCGGGCATCTTCGCCCTTCCTCAAGAGAACATATACAATGAATAAAACGCCGCCTGATGCCAAACTGGCATCTTGGTCAACTTGGCCAACTGTTATATGTTCTCCTGTGGAAGGGCAGAGATGCCCAAAAGCTTGATACGGTTTTAAATTAAAGAAACACATCTCCGTAAACGTTTTTAATTGTTTGATTGAGATCCAGGATATTTAAATCAATTAATATATTAAAGATAAAAAATAGTTTAAAATCTTTCTATAATGATGTAAATTCCCTTATTTCTTGGATATAAAATGTTTATTAGTCTCTTAGTTTCAATATTTGTCAATTTGAGAGAGCAGAGAAAGAATATAAATTTGAATCTTGGAATATAATTTATGTAGCAACATGCGGCGCTGATAAACTGAGGTTGGAACTGTCATTATGGAAATAAACGGAACTAAACCTATATAATTACTGTAAAAAATCAGACTGATTCAAATGTAGGCGGGAATGAAAGCAATTCAATGATATCGACTGCTACGAATTATTCACTTAGCGTTAACGGGAATACTATCTTATAATAATTGAAGAAAGGAGGAGAAATAATATATGTTGGGTTACGATATTTGTTTTATTATATTTTTGACCAACAACATTGAACACATACACCAATTATTCAAATATGTTGTGGGCATTCCATATCCATTGCTCTTCCTGATCTTTTGATAATTCGATTTTATAGGGTATTTGATTTCCATGATGTAATCTTGTGAGAGTTCAGTAATGTGTGAAAAATATGAGATAAGATTATCAATATATGAATAATATTTAGCTAATTTTTTACATGGCAAAAGTTTATATTGTGGCGAGGAAATAATTTATATTTTATTATTTAATTTATTTATTCAATGAAAATACTCAACAGATTATATATTATAATGCATTAGCGCGCCATCTGTTGTCAAAATTCGAAACTATTATAAAGGCGTTTGATTATTTTTAAAAATAAACAATATCTATTCCCTTACGGCAATGCAAAAATTAATGGGAGGGCCTGGCTCATCAGTGGTGAACCCTCCCAGCGGTTTCGCCAGTTTAATCTACCATACCGCTGTTATATTGCATTTTTCGATCTTCCTTTTATAGTGACACTGATGCTAGACTCTTGGAATGCGTATTTTAGATGAACTGTAGACATAAGCTCTGAGGAAAGCAGAATTACATACATTTATAAATATATAAAATGCTTCGAGCAATCGCTCTTCCGCAAATATAAATTTATATTATGATGCATTAATAACAGATGGCGCGCTAATGCATCATAATATAATAGGTATAATAAAAGACACAAATTGATATTTGCGGAAGAGCGATTGCTCGAAGCATTTTATATATTTATAAATGTACGTAATTCTGCTATCCTCAAAGCTTATGTCCATGGTTCATCTAAAATACCCATTCCAAGAGTCTAGCAACAGTATCACTATAAAAGGAAGTTCCAAAAATGCAATATAACAGCGGTATGGTAGATCAAACTGGCGAAACCGCTGGGAGGGTTCACCACTGATGAGCCAGGCCCTCCCATTAATTTTTCCATTGCAGTAAGGACAGTAGATATTGTTTATTTTACAAAAGAATCAATCGCGTCTATAATAGTTTCGAATTTAGATTATATATTAATCTGTATTTGTAAAATAATCAAATATGTTGCCTAGCTTGCATGCTCAATATTCTCTAGCTGTAGATAGTTTGGTTAAGATTTGGTTGATAGTAGAAGACTAGTCGAACTGACGTCATCAAAGACTGATTTCTAAGCTACAATATTACATGCTTGGTTCTATTTTTTTTTTGTCAAAAAACCTTATTTGATGAAAATGCAAATGCTGTTGAAAATGTCTAATAAATATATACTGGATGGAACTTTCATATCCTCTTCGTTTAACTTGTTTTCTGTTAACACGTCATGATCAATTTGTTTTGCCATAGATCTTATTAATGAAGGAATACTTTGTATTTAATCTTATATCAATAAAGTAATTGTAATTTACATTATGAGTAGATGTTTTGAAATCAGTTATGGCAACTTAGCTATTATTTAGTCTTGGTAGACATTTGTAAGATGTATAGTTAGTTGGATTCTAAAAAAATAAAATTATTTCAGAACTATAATTATAAATATTGATACAATTGATATTTGGGTTGTTAATCTTGTGGTATGATAGGAAGATCTGACACTTGAACTCCGTATTCTGTAATGGTAGATGAACAAATAATTTTTTATTCGTAACTATGTTTAGACTAGAATAAAAAGCCATTATGGGGAATTATAATTTGAATATTTTGTGTCTTCCTTTCTTGCGCAAATAAATATAGATATTCTCTAATAACACTTTGTGTCAAGGGGTGCCTTAATCCTATATGTGTTGGGTCCAAAGGACTATACCAATCTTGCCAAGGACTCAAATGACATAGGGTCAGCGCTCTCCTTGACAAAATTGGAATTGTCTTTGGAACCAACACATGGGTTCAAAGACCATTCCATCCTTGTCAAGTTAGCACTGACACTATGTGTATTTGGTCCAAAGACCATTTCTTTATTGTCAAGTGGAGCGCTGACCCTATATGTATTTGGTCCAAAGACCATTCCATCCTTGTCAAGTGGAGCGCTGTCCCTATATGTGTTTGGCTCAGAGACCATTCCATTCTGGTCAAAGGGAGCGCTACCATATATTTCATGGGTCTACAGATCATTCCATTCATGTCGAGAACATTCCTGGCTGTCATTTCATTCTAATGATTCCCACTCGAAATAAATGTGACGAGTTATAAATTGATCAGCCTACAAGAGCAATGGCCTGGATCCATGCAGAAGTTCGTGCCAGGATCTCGTCAATCCCAATACCCATAGATTTCAAGATCATCCAGGCCATAGCAGCCTCAGAAGAATGGATTGCGATTGTTGGATCGCCTTGATAATATCCCGAGAAAATATTCTTCCTTCAACCGGAGCCAAGGTGATTGGTGATATATAATTATTAAAATTACAACTTTGAAATTACCTAGAAGGTCTAAAATGTGCGATATATTTTTTATAATAACAAGAATATATATATCACATCAAAAAGAAACTTCTAAAATGAATGTTCATTATTATATGTTTCAAAATAATTTTCATAAGCAGAGAGTCGTTTTGTATTCAAAAGCTTCTTCATGAACAAGTGATCTTCATCTGAATATTAATCCTTTATATATCATAAAATCTTCACATGAACAAGAAGCTACAATACATATGAATACACCTCTATATAACACAAAAAGTTCTGTTTTAGCATGCAGTTTCTATATGAACAAGATAAACGTGTTAAGAAATCTCTCCATTACAAGAAACGCTAAATGAACAACTAACTTCATTATGAACAAGAATATCATTATTGTGCAAGAAAGCTCTTCGAACAAGAAGCTATATATGAACCGTATATTTCTAAAGAAATAAGAAGCTGTTACCTGTTCACGACACCTCTATATGAATTATAAAATATTACATGTTCAAGACACCTCTATAAAGGAATAAGAAGATCCTATATGTTCAAGACACTCCAATAGGAATAAGATGCCCATATACATATACAGATACAGGTAAATAGTCTATTATGATGGATGAAAACTTCACACAAGTTATCATTTTGGTCTAGATATTTCTTCATCGTACATGTGTGAAGCTAACGTTATAGCTAAAAAAATAACGCTAAATTGAATGTATTTATAAGTGTCGAATTGAATTTACATAAATATTTTGATATATTGAAAAGTATTTTCTTAAAGAACTGAATATATCGTCAATACTTAAAATTATTTTAAAGTTTCCTAGTGGCCCATGATCAAATGGAAGCTGTTATATTTGATCAAAATATTTCAGAATCCTTATGAGAGTTCCTATTCATAAATAAATAGCGAAGTATTCTAGGGAAATGTTAACCTATGTGATATTTACTTTGAACCTATAAAATCCTATATTAAAAACACAATTATGTAAACGGTGAATGGTTAGGCTGTTTAGTATATTGTAGTCGGAACATAGGGAAACTTAAACGCTCTATTAAACAGTGATGCCCCAAGAATATAATAGAAAAGCTGAGACAATGGAACCTAATGGAGATCGTTTAAACGACTTGAGGAATAAGCAACAACAACAACAACTATCAAACATTGATCAACTGGAATTGACGGTTTGCACCACACGTTTGCCATCCCCGTGTTTTATCTCAAATAAAGCTAATCACTGTTCAATATGGCGTTAAATTTTCCTATATTCCTATTACAAGATGATCACCAGATTATGATCTATTAATTTTCATTAATGATTTTTAAATAGGTTTTATAGTGTTCATGTAACTATCATATAATTTATATTTCCTCTATATACTTATATATTCATTCAGAAATAAAAACTAATATTACCCTTAGAAAAATAAAAAATATATCCACATTTTTAAAAGGTATTATATATTAACTATAACATTAACTCTCGTCATACACAGGCGATGGAGAAATATCTAAAAAACAACAAAAAACAAAAACTACAAAAAAATAACCTGTATGGTAATTTTATTAATTTAAAAAATCTATTTAAAACAATGTTTACGATTTAGAAATACATTTTAATGATTCATATATCTTAAAGATATGAGATATAGAATAATGTGACAAAAATTAAATGTATCTAAATATTTATATAATAAAGAATGATGATAATATTCTTTGTTGTTTTACAAAATGAAATCAACAAAGCCTAGTAGTGAAACAACCGGAGTTTAAGTTGGGAAGCGGTTTGTAGCTGGAATATAGAGCATTTTCAAGTAATATTAAACAGGGGTTGAATTTACTTGAGAAAATATCAAAATATTTATTTCTAATGCTTTATAAAATCGAATATAAAATTGATTTAGGACCACTTTTTCAATTAAATTGAAAGTATTTATTTTAATAGTAAATATATACATATATAATAAAAATCTTGAAAAATAAGTTTTTAATATAAAATATCAATTAGAATGTGAAATTTTGCGTTATTATTAAAGTGTAAAAGGTTGTTATTAAAGTGCTGAATGTTATTAAAATGAAAAATGTTTTCCGTAAAGTATGACCTTCTGATTAGAGTGTCAACTTTATTTTCCATTAATGCGTGAAAAGTTGCCTTTAAAGTGCAAAACATCTATATTCATATTTATGAATATATCGAAAATTAAAAAATAAATTAAAAGTTTTGAAAAAAAAGCAGAATTTTTCAACTCGCTGATTGAGTCAGAAATACATTTTGCAATTAAAATAATGCATTCATAGAGCCTAAATATCGCTGCTTAGATTTAAAAAAAAAAGATATTTTCTGATTTTAAAATTTGTAAAAAGAATTTGTTTAAAAACGCCGATTCTTTAAAAAAAATCAATAGATAAAGGTTTCAATTTTATTAAAAATACGCCCCCCAAAAACTTTCTTTTTATTTTTGTTTTGTTAGCGAGATTTGAAAAAAAAAAAAAACTTTGGGAAATAATTGTTTAACTTAATTCTGTAGATTAACTTTTAAAAATTCGAAAAAACCAGATAAATGTTAGACCTAAAAAAAAGTTCAGACGAATTTTTTTTCTGTTATCAAATTACTAGGGAAAGATCTATACTATTGTTTTTTTTTTTTTTATTGTAGCGGTTATCTTGGGCGAGCAATATCGTTCAATAAAAATTGTAAATTTCTCTTCCAATAAAATGAAATGGCTCAGAAAGAAAGGCGAGTTTAAATCGCCATAAAATGGATCCCTTCTGGAAATTTCCATAGCAAGTTAACGACGCATTTAGCAATTGGTAGTATCGTTTGATATTTATAGGTAACCTTTAGGTTTTAATAATATTCTGATAGATTACTCTTTTAAATAATAATTTCTTATAATATAAACTTGTATATATATATATATTTTTTAAAAGAGTGAATATTATTTTGTAATTTCCATTAATGGTGTGTTTTTAAAATCTTTAATATTGTACGTTGAGAATCAAGAAAGGATAAATTCAGGATGACACGGAAATTTATATTAAGGCATAAACAAATTAAAATTCATAAAAATACTAGAGAGGCAATGTTAAAGAGAGGCAAGTATATAGAGTGAGAAAATATAAATAAAACTATTACTAATCTGAAAAGCAACGCTGATGAGTGCCAACAGCCCGAAACGCGTACGCGGTTAGCTTTTCTTGATTAATCAAGAATGGCTGTTCGGCCAATTCTGGAATAATTAAAGATCAACGAGAATAGTTGATATTTATTCCGATAGATGGCGCAAGCCATCAGCAACTTTCAGTTGCACGATAAAAAGATGTCTTTTTTCTTTTTCATAATTAACGATCTGTTCATAAAATGATAAATATTTCACTACAATATTATATAATGTATAGTTTCAGAAAAATATAGCCACATCAACCAATGATTTATTTAACTCCTGACGTTTCAGTGATCTGTTGACACTCTCCTCAGGGGAATGCTTATTTTGAATCCTAGTCATACTTATTACTTATAGGATTTAAAATAACCATTCCAACCAAAAATAACCAAAACCTTATTTTGAATCCTAGTTATACTTATTACTTATAGGATTCAAAATAACCAATCCAACCAAAATTAACCAAAACCTTATTTTGAATCCTAGTTATACTTATTACTTATAGGATTCAAAATAACCATTCCAACCAAAATTAACCAAAAACCTTATTTTGAATTCTGTTCATACTTATTACTTATAGGATTCAAAATAACCATTCCAACCAAAAATAACCAAAAACCTTATTTTGAATCTTAGTTATACTTATTACTTATAGGATTCAAAATAACCATTCCAACCAAAATTAACCAAAAACCTTATTTTTAATTCTAGTCATACTTATTACTTATAGGATTCAAAATAACCATTCCAACCAAAAATAACCAAAAACCTTATTTTGAATCCTAGTTATACTTATTACTTATAGGATTCAAAATAACCATTCCAACCAAAAATAACCAAAAACCTTATTTTGAATCCTAGTTATACTTTTTACTTATAGGATTCAAAATAACCATTCCAACCAAAATTAACCAAAAACCTTATTTTGAATCCTAGTTATACTTATTACTTATAGGATTCAAAATAACCATTTCAACCAAAAACCTTTTTTTGAATCCTAGTTATACTTATTACTTATAGGATTCAAAATAACCATTTCAACCACCAAATTAACCAAAAACCTTATTTTGAATCCTAGTTATACTTATTACTTATAGGATTCAAAATAACCATTTCAACCAAAATTAACCAAAAACCTTATTTGAATCCTAGTCATACTTATTGTTTATAGGATTCAAAATAACCATTCCCTGAAAAGAGTGACAGCAGGTCACTGAAATATCGAGAGTTAAATAAATCATTGGTTGATGTGGCTATACATTTTTTTCTGAATCATCTTCCAACCAACAAATGATCTTCGAAAATATAAAGTATAAAAGATTTATGGCCTTTTGTGTAATGTCCCTCACTTATTTCTTCTCATTATAGAATTGAAAATGCAATAAGTATATGTGCAAAATTGAAATTTACATATGTAAAAATAAATATAATCAAAAAAGAAGGGTATACAACGTAATCTATATTAGAAACACTTATGAAAAAAAAAGATGAATAATTCGTCAGTTAACGATCCATAAAATTTATTTTAAAAAGTAAAGGGAGAAACTTTTAATTTAAAATATAAGGTTGTCCCAAAAGTCCGTGTTTTTCTTAAAACGTTGTTTTTTCTTAACTCTCTTAGAGAATAATATTATCACGGCGAATACATAATACAATTACTTTATATATAATACAAAGACACCTCTGGGAAAGCCCAGGACTATAATATAAAAGCTGAGACAATGAAAACCTAATGGAGATCGTTTAAACGACTTGAGGAATAAGCAACAACAACATAAGACAAAGACATTATACATAGCGGCGAATAATATTGGTATTTCAAATATTTGAAATTGCTCACGAACTTTTGGGATAACCTTCTAAAAAAATACATATTTTTAATATTTAAAGGAAAGAATTCCTATCCGTTCCGGGTATTTAACAATTTAAAACTATATATTGCTGTTGGGGAGTTTGTTGATAAACACATACTGCCAAAAGCGATGGGGAGGACTTCTTACGAAATACTTCAAATTACTTCTCTATTTATTTAGCCTAGACGAATTTCCGTATGACCATCTAGAACGACAGCCATGTCGAAGCCTTAAAAAAAGATTTACCACGATATTAATAATTTTATCATTTTATTAGTCACATCATGAGATATTACTGAAGTAAGTAATTTTGTTAATCATTTTATCAATCCGAAGAGTATTACCTTAGAATCAACCTATATATTTATTTATTTCAGTGGTAAACCAGTCCTAAGACCTCAATAAGGCTCCTGATCTATCCATAGCCATAAGAGAGCTAAGATATTGGCATGGTCCTGTAAGCCTAAATCATTAAGATAAACCTCAAAACAAATATTTACTAAGCTGGACCACATCTGTATAGTCCAAGTAGATCTTTAAACCTCTGGCAAGATTCAACACTGATGAGTCAAGCCCTCCCTGTCATGGCTCGAAGCACTTTGTGAAGCCTAAAATGCCATTTCTAAAGTAAATATTTGTAATCGTCTCTTGAATGGCTATTCAAGAAATATCCCACACTATTCAAAATTACGTTTAACTATGATAAAAGGATAAAAAGGGCTAGTAAAGCCTTTTAATAATTTGCGATGCAGTCGTGGTAGTGGCAGGTGGTTAGGACGCATACAGGAGTCAGGATTCAGAAGCAAAAACTCGAAAGGAGTAGATCGGAGAGAATAGAGAAGGTCTGAGGACCACCCTGGGATCAACCGGCGTGGAGATGACCTCGGAGAGATAGCCTCCAGATCATCAAATCCATGGAACTTATACTCTTCTGAGTAGGACCAATACAGTGACCCCCCGTGGAGGGACGGGGCAGGGATCCTCAGTTCACCAAAACGTCCATTTATAGAAGACAGGGCCATCTGATCGAGTCGTTCTGATCTTGCTAGCTAACTTACTCTTTCCTCTCTCCTCATACTTCTACACAGTTATCTTCATTTGAATATCTCTACGAGTTACATATTCTACCTATGTGCAATTATTATATGATATTTTTATTATGAGAGATAAATAGGAAACGAAATCTCGAACGAATAATCGGCACCTCGACTGGACAAGCTCCCTGTTGTGAAACTGATATTAGTCATCAGAGTCAGTCGAGGTCGTCGTGTTCGTTCGTTATTCATCTCAATAAAAAGTTATACAATGCTAGTTCCTTTTTATAATATTAGTTAATTATCCTGTAGCAAACCTTTCTATCATTTCGAAACAAAATTCAAATACACAAATAGTGTGTGGCGTTTCGGTAATAGCGTTGTTACCCTCATTAAACAAAGGTACTGAATGTATGTTGATGATAATACTCTCATTATAAAAAAAAGAGAAGAATATTATCGTGTCGAAGGTGATACACAACTATCTTTCATTTTTAAACTTCAATGTAAATTAGTAGACTCTTTAATTGAGAATTTGTAATTATGCTAGCCGTTTCAAATTCGGACGGCATACTTGAAAACTATGGTTTCAGGCGAATGATCTTAGGATTCAGAATTGGCTCTATTACAATCGATCAAACAATGAGAGACAGAGACAAAAGACATTGTTAAAGTAAAAAATCCGCACTAATCAATAAATGATAACGAGTAATTTACCACATAGTAATGATATTCAAATAATTAGATATGTGCTATGTACAGTCAATATGTATATGGCGCCTCTGCAACCACTGCAGAGATTGATGTAAGATCGCCAGCGGTTCTCCAGCGTCACCATGCATTCTGCGATATAAAATTAAAAAGTTGATATCATGCTTTGTCGCTGAAATGATGGTAATGACGTGGTCTTCGAGGGTCCATTGCGAAGATCCAGGTCTTCATGTCCGGCGGCCGCTCGATGATGGAGTACGTCTCTTGGATGAGAGAGAGAAAGAACTGGTGAAATCAAATATCCCTAGACTTTGACTATCGAAATGGCATGAGCCAAAGTTTGGTTAATTGTTTAGAAAGAAAATTTTAAAAATATTATCCCTAGTACACGTGGTAAAGGTCATGCTAATTATGGTGGGTATAAGTTGGCGAATGCTTTTACTGAAAATGCATCACATGTCTACACATGTGAAAAGCAGTTCTAATTTTGCATTTACAAATGTGCCAGAACTTCGTTTGGTTCTTTCACGCGTTAATGGGGTTGTAATTTTGCAAGAATCGGGTGCCTTTAGAACATTATTTTTAATCAGAAAAGAATGCCCAATGCGGGGTACGATCCCGGGTCGTAGCGGTCGAAAACCTACGGTTCATACCACCAGAAAGAAAGATATTTTGTATATAAAAGGTGGCCAAAAGCCCCGAAATAGATCTAAAATTTATAATGGTAAACTCGTAAAGAATGAATATTTTCTTCTGCCAAAGTATAAAAATTCCTCGCATATTTATACCCCGAAGGTGATAAGAAAGAATGTAAAAATAACGGCAATTTTATTAACAGGTAAACATCTCTGAACAGCGCCATACCCAAACCTGTTTGGCATAAAACGAAACCGAAACTTACCTGTAATGAGGAGGTGGATGCGCCTGCGCAGTACAAGCCAATGAGAGCTCTTCCCCTTCTTTCACAGTTACCCGGATGTGGGGTTCTGATAACCGTGGCCGGAAACTGCCTTGGGGATCTGAAACATGACGTCATTTCCGTTTTGAGGAGCGAATCCCAAACAGATAAAAACCTTTATTATTTTATTTATTTACTTTTGCTCTCTATACAGACTAATTGCCTATTTACTGGAAAATAAAACGAAGCAAAAATGACAAATTGAACCATTTTTATCAGTCGATAATAATTGGTGTAGACATATAAATTATCAAAATTGATTTTTCAATCATATTTTAGTTTTACCATTTAAAATTTATTTATTTATTTTTCGATTTCCTAAATATTTCTAATAAAGATAAATCTAACAACATAGAGTTTCGGGAGGATGATATTCATGTATTAAAAAGGCACCTCTTCCATTAGTTGTGCATCAGAATGATGGAACTGTACATCGCTCAAGTTGAAAACTTTACTATTGATGATAAGGAATGAGCCATAACACAAGTTTTGACAAATTCAGACAAAAAGCCAACAATGATTTCGGACTTTGGCCCTCATTAATACAGGGGCAGCTTCGGTTTCATAACATCATACAAGAGGGGTTATGAAATCGGTCGAATTTATTAAACAGGTTTAAACATAAAGTTGCGGGAGAATGATATTCATGTACCAAAGGAGACACCTCTCCCTTTAGTTATGCTTCAGAACGATGGGGGCCGAAGCCCGAAACCATGGTATACCGGTTGCCTTTTGTTTGAAATTCTAATACTGGTGTTGTGTGGCATATTCTTTATCGTCGCTGGTGAAGTTATTTTACTGTGGTGAATGCATAGTGCCATCGTTTTGATGCACAACTAAAGGGAGAGGTGCCTCTTTAGGTACGTAGATAAATACTAAATGGAAGCATCAAAGCACGAATGTTTCTTTCAAACAAAAATAAACTTCTACTGCCTTTACTGGGATGAAAAAATATTGGGAGGGCTTGGCTGATCAGTGAACCCTCCCAGCAGTTTCACCAATTTAATATACCAGACCGCTTCTTTAGAGCTCTAATACTGTATTGGATCATTATGCTTTTATATCCTACACTGAAAAGTGGAATCTTAGAAAAATCGTATTTAAGCAAACTTTTAACATAAGCCCCTTTAGGACATTAGAATTACATATAAGTATATAACCTATACTATATTCTCCTTATTACAAATAATTTAACTACCATTGTGAATTAATAAAATCAGTTATTCATATATTTTAATAAACAAAAGTCAACTTTTAAATTGATATTATTCTATGATTTGTTCAGCAGGGTTCATTAATGGGGAATAAATGAAATTTCGCACGATGTTGAATATGTGTTTTTGCAAATATAGAAGAATATATATTGTTTTGAAAATAGAGAAATCCATTAATAAATCTTTAAATAAAAGGCATATATTGGATCAAAATATAATTTATATTATATGCCTTTTATTTAAAGGAAGGATATATGTCAAAATCTATTTTTAGAATGTATCCATATGAAAATTTGATCAAAAGTATTCAAAATAATATAATGTACAAAGAGTCATGTATGCCCGGGTATGTTGAACAAATATTATCGGGCTAATTTGCATATTTGGCTTTCTGAATAAATCAGAGACTCTACAGACCTGAATCTATATCGTAACAAAGTTTGATCCAGACAGGTCGAATAATGTTGAAACATTTGAAGAATAAAAGGACTATGAAAAATTCATCCAGTTACTACATTTGTATATCGAAAGATTGACACTCTATATATGGCAATGACACCATGTGATTTAACTCGTTATTGTATTCACGTTTTTTCTGCTAATCTAAACTGAGTTGTTTACAGCTATGCAAGAGACCCGTTCGGTTGATTACTCATCGGTGGACTTCTTCAAGAATTAAGAAAATTTTAAGAAATTTTTGTCAATGAAGTTTAATATGGATAAGTCAAATATTATGAGAAATTATGTAAAACAAACATGTACTATTTTTTTAATGTTGATTTGATATATTTTATACTTTAAAATACACTGATTGACAAAACTTAAGAAGTTGTACCTTTTAACATTTATAGCGTGACTAGGCGAATGACCCGGGCAACGCCCGGGTTTTACCCGATTAAATGTTTTTATTCAAATACGATGCGTTACAATTATAAATTGGAGCCGTGGATGTCGCTCTTGTGAAACGTCCCGCTCCAAATTTTGTGTCTGAAAAGCGATATTTTTATAGAGAGATGATCTGGCTTTGTGTCTTCTGCTCGAATGAATGTTTTTCTGTTAGAAATTTTTTCCTGCATACTAAAAATAAATTGGCTTCACCCGTTGTCTCTGCTTTTTGGATTTTTTCCCGATATAATTTTGTATCTGATAATCAAACATGATACAGCAATATTGTCATTATCATTTTCTGACTAAAAAACAACTATTTTTGCCCAGAACCTGTCAATATCAATTTTTTTTCTTGGTTAAAATTCGACAAATAACTTTTTCAGATTTTTCTCTATGTCCTGTTCAAACACGTTTTACATGTACATTAGGTCAGCTAATATTACCTTCCATCTTCACCCCTATAGGCGCTGCTTGCGAGCGAAAGAAAAAAATTGCATCGCAATTTGCAAATAACTCGACGAATATTGGGGATAGAGACCTGGAATTTTCACTATAAGTTTTTCCAGATTCTACTCGATACACTGTTAAAATTCAGTCAGATTAGTTACGTATTGTGGACGTGTATAACCGACATAGGAACAAACACACATACATACATACACTGACTTTTATATATATAGGGATTCAGAAAATAGCTTTGGAATAAATTTGATACACAGTGACTTTTATTAAAGACACACAAGTTAACCAAGTGCGAACAAATTTAATTCTGTCTCGATAAAAAAAGCAGTTGATCGGCACCATAGAAGACTTTCCATTTCCTTAAGTTTTGTCTATTAGTGTATACAGCGAAGCCCACCGTTTAGAGACCCTAGTGTAAAACAAGAATTATATTATAAAGTTTGATAATTTTGTAACATATAAATTGTTTCAATAGCTGTTCCTTTGGAGTTAACTTGCTAATAAACCTAATCTGTGAATGAGAACCCGGTATTGATTGATTTCTACAGTAACGTGGACACCCCTGGACAAAAATCCGCTCAACCCTCTACATCCCTAGCTGGTACAACAATATCATGTTCTTATTAAAGAAAAATATAAATAGCATTTGATTCTGAGAATTGATATAAAAACCATTTTAGCCATCACAATTTGTGTGATTATTTTGATGTGGGATCGTATAATACTGAGGCTTAATTTGTACTGAGAAATAAACCCAAAAGAAATGGCTTTCAGGTTTATCCTATTGGTAAGCTAGAATGGTATATTAGAGAGTGTGAACACAAATTATGTTCTATGGGGGTCGTGGAACTGTGGTCTAAACAGTTGGTTTTTGACCGCTACGACCTGGGATTGAATTCCGCATTGAGGAGTTTTCTAGTAAAGAAATTATCCAATGGCCCCCCGATTTATTGCAAATGTCCAATCCACCAGCGAGTGCAATCAACCAAAGGTGGCTCTGGCAAATTTGTAAGTTCTAAATTTTATTATGAATAGACATTTGTAAGTGCAAAGTCGAACTGCTTTTCACATTTGTAGACATGTGGTGCACTTACAGTAAAAACAGTCGCCAAATTCTACCAACCATGATTATCATGGGCTGCAACACGTGTACTTGGAATAATTATTTCAAAAATGTTCTATTAATTTACAAGCTAAAAGCTTTAAATAACTTCATTCTGAGATGGAATTTTTTAAATTTATCAAACACCCCAATTTCGATTCGGATATTTGATATTTCGGATAATCTACTATAATTCCTGTACTTCAGAGAAGGAATGAGTGATAACTTATATATGGCAGACTGTAGTGTATATACATCATCGAATTAGCTGCTTCAATGCACCGCCCTGTGTTAAAAAGAAGAGAGACAGCCTATTCCCTAGCGAATTCGAGACGCTAATCAAATTTGCAGCCAATGAAATCTTCACGGGTTAATTAATGGCGATCATTACCAGACCTAATCCCCAACAGAATTAAAAATGGCTCTATTAATTATGTCTCTCTCTCTCTCTCTGGGAAATAATTAATTATCAGATTGGGCGAGAATCGACTGGCCACGCTGGCGACAATCTACACCAGCAGTTTGGTTAGGCTACTGGATATATCTTTGTAAAACGATAAAACCTTTCTCTTTCAGTCAGGAAAAATATTCCATTTTATTCATAATCTCTGCATGACTCACTATAGATCAGTGATCCAAGGTGTTAAAAGAGAAAATGAAAATATAGCGTGGTGAGTTTCTTTTTATTAAAATTACAAGCTTTCAAGCAAAATGCTTTTCATCAGGTAATCCAAAAAAAAAAATATGTTTTTTTTTTTTTTTGGATTACCTGATGAAAAGCATTTTGCTTGAAAGCTTGTAATTTTAATAAAAAGAAACTCACCACGCTATATTTTCATTTTCTCTTTTAACTTTTAAAACGTGGCTAAAGTATGCCTGATCCAAGGTGTGTGTACACTGTTGTGCTAGGCTAGAAGCATCATATAAAGGAGTGTATAAAATTGATGCTAAAACCAATAACAAGAACAAGTGCAAATTCCCCATTAATCATAAGTATATATAACCTTATTATATTTGGGCTAGAAAGTATCGAATGGATTTATTTTAATATATAAATATATATGTCATAATTTGCCTAATGCTCCAGATGTATAATTTATTTTTGCCATAATTACAATGTTAAAATGTAAATACAAATTCATCCATCTATAAATCTGTGCAAAATAAACTAGGGAGCCAGCGCGGCGCGGGCGAAGGCTACGGCACGCCGCCTCGTGCGTGCGCGCTCACGAGTGTGGAACAAGTTCTTTTTCGAAGCGTACATGCACAACGGTCGCGCCCTTCCATTCGACCACGACAGATACGACATATATTAATTCTATTTTCCTCTATTTCGGTTATTATATCTAAGTGCAGTTTAGTGAGATTGATGTAAATGTACGGCAGGTAGGTAAAATTTGCGGAGCACTGAACTAGACAATCATCCATTTGCGTCTAAATGGCTTCACTTCAGGTATTGGCGTTCATATAGGGCTTCACTCGAGGTGATAGTCTATTTGTGTCTATAAGGAGTCACTTCAGATATTGGCGTTCATATAAGGCTTCAGTGGAGGTGATGGTCTATTTGTGTCTATAGGGATTCACTTCGGATATTGGATTCACTTCAGATATTGGCGTTCATATAGGGCTTCACTCGAATTGATGGTCTATTTGTGTCTATATGGATTCACTTCAGATATTGGCGTTCATATAGGGCTTCACTCGAGGTGATGGTGTATTTGTGTCTATATGGATTCACTTCGGATATTGGATTCATTTCAGATATTGGCGTTCATATAGGGCTTCACTCGAGGTGATGGTGTATTTGTGTCTATATGGATTCACTTCGGATATTGGATTCATTTCAGATATTGGCGTTCGTATAGGGCTTCACTCGAGGTGATGTTTTATTTGTATCTATATGGATTCACTTCAGATATTGGCGTTCATATAGGGCTTCCTTCGAGGTGATGGTTTATTTGTGTCTATATGGCTTCCCTTCATATATTGGCGTTAATAAATGGCTTCTTTCGAGGTGGTGGTCTATCTGTGTCTATATGGCTTCACTTCATATATTGGCGTTCATGGCGCTCGAGGTGATGATTTATTTGTATCTGAATGATGTTCATTTTTTTTGTGGTCTTCGTATATGTCTTTACCAGAGGAAATAATCTATTTGTGTCTATATGGCTTCATTACAAATGATGGTCTTCTTTTATGGTTTTACTCGAGGTGATGGTCTATTTTATGTGTCTTCATTCCAAAAGATGGTCTATTTGTTTGTATATGGTTTCACTTCAGGTGTTGGGTTTCATATATTTATATCCTCTCCCGCTTATGGTCTATTTGTTTCCATAGGTTTATGTGATATAATTTGTTTTCGTATCCATTGTTATAATGTGGGAAGGGCTAATGTACTAAAAACTATTTGTTTCATATATTCGAGCCTACTACAGTACCTCAATCAATCTTAACAAGCATGCCTAAAAACCTCATGAACGAATTCATCTGTTTGTATTGGGCAACACGAAAAGCCTGCAAATTAGATGTGTATTGACTAGCAACTCTGCTTGATTGAGAAAATAACTCTCCTCACTGAATAGCCTGCAATTAGGAATGGCAGCAGTGTCAGATTAGATTTTTATTTTCACAGATTTTCTCTCGTTTTCTTTTTATTCACCCGGGTATTCAATGTCATTGGAACGTTTCTTTTCTAAAAAGTAATAAATTAAAATAATATTGAATTGAATAGTTAAACTTCTCTATGTCGACTACACAAAATTTGACCAATATTAGATTCTCTATGCGAGGAGTTAGGTTTCACATTGAATTGAATATATACACTCATGAAAAAAAATCTATGAAAATATATATTGATATATCGAAAAAAAGAGGTTATTATATAGAATAGGGTATGGCTGACACCTCGCCTAAGGGAGGTCGTGTCGTTTTGAAAGAAAACCATTTTAAAGGCGGTCTCTTTAGAAAAAAATCGCCTTAGGGAAAGATTACATTTTGTACACACACAAGCGATCTTTTGACATTTAATATAAAAATCTATATGGTAAGAAATTAACCAAAATATACAATTAAAAGGCATAAAATAATCATAAAATATATAAATTATAAAGAAAACATTTTGCTAACTCTATTATTTATATAATTTACATGTGAGGTAGATAGAAACAAAATGGTGGAATTTCGGATATTGAGATTTGTGAAGAAGGGAAAATATTCTGCTACTATAGACAGGAAAGTATGCGTTGAGGCAAGGTACAAAATCAACAGACCATTTGGACTAAAGTAGGGAATTAGAAAGAGTTGTTTCATACAGCAGACGGTAGTAACTACCCGAGCAAATTTAGAATCGTTTAAATTAAAGACTGATATTATATATATATTGTAGCGTAGAAAATTAGTCTTGGAATATCTTAAGATGTAAAGGTATTTATTAGACCGCGACGAGTCGACAATTATCAACCAACCAAACTATCTACAGCTAGAGAATATCGAACAAGCAAGCTAGGCAACACATATATGATTATTTTACAAATATAAAGTAATATTTTTTTTTTTAATATTTTCATTGAATAATTAAATTAAATTAAATATAAATTATTTCTTCGCCACAATATATATGTTGTAATATATTTCAATATATACTTATGTCCCCATATGTAATATAGTTATAATGTAACAACCAAAACTGTAGACACAATCCAACTCGCCAGTTTGTCCATCATGTAATACAAAACGAAATAATAAAATTAGATTGAGTGACAGCCGGCGCCCAGACAGGAGAAAGGTCTCCGATTACACCGTCGGTCCGAAAAACATAGTCGAATTACCAGTCTCTGATCCTAGAATTGATCAGACCCCTTGATCGGTGCCCGGCCTCTCTCTCTCTCTCTTGGGTGACATAAACATGCCTCTTCCTATCGTGCAATTCATTTACGCCTGAAACCACTCTGACCAATGTTATCACCACGACTGCATCCACCCAAACATATCCCACCACAATTATCCGATAGGATAAACACATCACTATATATAAGGTCAGGGTTTGATATTGAGAGCAAAAGAGCATATCCTGACCGCTAACATGATCAATTTAGATGGCAGAACGCCATCTAGTGGAACAAAATAAACTAAACGTTCATTTAGGTTTGTTCTATAATATTTGACCAACCCATCTATTTTATAAATCAAGAAAAGCTAACCATGTACGTGTTTCTGGATTATCTTGATTTTTCAAGAAAATGGGTTGGTCAACTATTATGCAACAAACCTAAATAAACATTTATTCTTTTGTTTCACTATATGGCGTTCTTCCATCTGAAATGCTCATGTGAGCAGTCAGAATATGTCCCTTTTGTTTTAAATATGTAGGTATATGTATATACTGTAGGTAATGGTTCTAAACTTGCTAGGACAGCTAGTACTGTTTTCTTTTGTGACTTACATCTACTTTCCTATTTTCATTAAAATCAAATCTATGTTGTATATATATGTTTGTGACAATAACTATAAAATATCCGTTTGATATAAACTCAAAAGAAAATATATATTTCCAGTTATTTTACATTTATAAAATATACAAAGAAAGGTGGTTTATTTTAGAAAATACAATGGCATAAAATTCTATTAGAATTGAATGTTTGGATCTAAAAATGATTTTATAAATTTACTATTATATCCCTCTCTCTTTATTAACATAAGAGGTTATTTATACTTTCTATTCCCATAATCATATATATGTTTTATTTCTGATGCTATTAAAATATCAATAGAGGGAATAATAAATAAAATAAGATTTGAAAAATACACTGGAAAAATTTTAGGACATATAATAAAATATATTAAAACTGAAAAGGTAAAAGGTAAAATGCCATTGCATTTTGTGGACGCATATCAAACGCATTGTGCAATGTCTAAAAGGCGAGGAAAACAAATTTCAAAAATATGATTTATTTTTAAAATTTCACACTTGTGTTAAATTGATCAATTATATAATTTATTTTGGAAGGAAATCTGGAATGAGTCATTGTCATATTTCTGGCAGCAGAATATGTAAAATAATCTGATATTGATTAAATTTGCATATCACGGTTGTTCCGCACATACGTTTCCACAATATTTGACGAATAAAACATTTCTACTCAATATGTAGTTAGTGTTGTATATATATTTTAAGTGCAATTAATTGCTCTTAGAGAATAGGTGCGAACCTTAAGAATAAGATAAGGTTTTCTTTGTTTACTATTATTATAAGAGTTTCTTTTATATGTTATTAGTCTTTTAAATCCAAGATACAGAACATTGCAACTGCTAAAAATAATGTTTGATCAATCTTCTTGAAATCAGTGTCTTTAAAAGTTTGATCAAAGTTAACAGTTAGGTTTGGAGTTTATAGTTTCAACCCAGGAATGTAAAAGTCATTTAATATTTACTAAATATTGATTTGGCAAACATTCTCAAGGGCAGAACACGATAAAATCCGTAGCATTTGTCCAATTTTTTAATATTTTGAAAAATAGGTGTTTGCTAAAAGTGTAAGTTAAATTGGAACAATTAAGTTCTGTATTATACAGTCAATTAATTTAATTTATTACTACTTTTTCTCTGAATCTTTTTAATAGCTATTTTATATGATCTCTATATTTTTAACTTAAGCTTATTAATACTTCGACATATTGTAATTTATGTAAATTGATTTGTTGGACTTCTGAAAGATTTTTTAACAAGATCATTGTTTGAATTTATTCAATTAATGATTAATTTATTCGTTTCTAATAAAACTCAAATTTAAGAATATTGGTTCTACAATCTTCAGTATTTATTTATTTACTTCAATTTATTAAGCACTATGTGTCATAGGGACATTTACGCTGTCATACATGTATGCCTTTACTTTTGTCTATATATATATATTTACAATGATTTTAGGCCGTGAAGAATATTCATATGATATTGACAAGAAAATAGAGAAAAAAACGAGAACTGAGAGCTGTGTATAAAAGAAAGAAATGTCTGGCAATATCTACAATCAACATAATATGAAATACCAGTATTTTAAAATACATTTGTTGCTATATAATTCAAAATAATCAATACAACAGCACAACAATGGAAATAGACGACTGCTCATTGTGATGATATTTTATCTAAATTTTCCTATCGCCTATTATAATTATTCTATAGATAACACACACGAGCTATAATTAATTACACTTGGTTAATATTTACTGAATATCTGATTAAACGGAGCTCTAGAGTCTTAAATTAAACAACAAATATATCATCTAATTAAGGCGTTGTTTGATCATCTTTCCTCTTTTTTAGATTTCACTCCTGTTTAACTGCGCTAACATTGTTGTAGGTTTGAACAAACAATCACATGTATGGTGGTTCAACACAATATTGTTTATTGGTTGTATTCTGCTTGGAAATACCCACATTTCTTCTTATCGTGTGTCTTCTAATTGTTTATTGCGATATTGAGATTAAAATAAACATTTTATCACACACCTTAATCAATAAATATCATTTGATGGTCGATTATTCATTCCAAAATATTTCAGAACGATTTTTGATATATATATCGTATAGATATACACTAATGGAGACAAACTTAGGGAAGTAGAAGGTCTTTAAAGTGGCCGGTCATCTGTTTTTTTTTTTTTTAAGTAGACAAAGGCAATTATTTTCGAACTTGGTTATCTCGTGTGTCTTCAATGAATGGCCTTTATGGTAAATTAATAGTGACTAATCAAATGAATGGTTCAGGTAAATAGTCACTCATTAAATGAACCATTCAGGTGAATAGTGACTCATCAATTGAACCGTCAAGGAAATAGTCATTCATCAAATGAACCGTTCAGGGAAATAGTCACTCATCAAATAAACTGTGCAGTTAAATAGTCACTCATCAAATGAACCATTCAGGGAAATACTCACTCGTCAAATAAGCCGTTCAGGGAAATAGTCACTCGTCAAATTGGCCGTTCGGGGAAATAATCACTGATCAAATAAACCGTTCAGGGAAATACTCACTCATCAAATGAACCGTTCAGAGAAATACTCACCCATCAAATAAACCATTCAGGAAAATAGTTCCTCATTGAATGAACCGTTCAGGAAAATAGGTACTCATCAAATGAATCGTTCAGGGAAATAGTCACTCATCAAATAAATCGTTCAGGGATATATTCATTCTTTAAATAAGCCGTTCAAGAAAATAGTCATTCATCCCATAAACCCTTAAGGGAAATAGTGAATCATCGAATGGGCCCTTCATGCAAAAGATCTCATATTAAAATGATCGGTTCATTGAAACGATTGTTCATCAAATGGAAATCCCTGGCCAAATAAGCAGTCGAAATTCTTGGTTCTATCCTGTACTGATGAGCTAAACCTTTCATAGGAAATTATTATTTCCAAATAATCGATTGTAGAAATTGAATTTTATTGGTGGAAAATAATACTAATATGTTTTAAAATTTGACCTATAAGACGATCTAATATGTTAAGCTAATATAATTACAATTAACCTAATATAATATAATTACAAAACAATTCGAAAATATTTATTTATTATATTTTTCAAAATGTAATTTTGTGCAAGAGTTTTATAGGCTTTTAAAGCTGTCTTCTGTATGTGTTGATAAAGCCGTCCAATCATCATCAAGAACTTCTGGTTAATCTTCTGCTCCTTCCCATTTCTCATCAGACGACTTAATGATCAGAGTTGTTAGATAATTGTGGCGTTTGGTTGGTTTAACTTTTATATCTTCAGTTATTTTGTCAGCACTTGGTTTAGGTTATCTTAACCCTCGTTTTCTTGTGTTCATTTGAAAATCTTTCAAACTGTGAACAGATTTTGACAGCTTCTACCTTATAATTAGGTATGCCCCCATGTATTATATATATATATATATATATATATATATATATATATATATATATATATATATATATATATATATATATATATTTTGAAGATTGAGCAATCCATAATTAAAATTATATTTTTAAAAAAGATGCATATATTGGATTTATAATGAATTTATTGTTCCAATATTTCGAGGGGCAACTCGCCTCTCTTTATCGAGGATGTTTGTGTTTTCACTAAAGCATGCGCGCACGTGTACACCACTCTCGTGGTCGATTATTCATTCCAAAATATTTCAGAACGATTTTTGATATATATATCGTATAGATATACACTAATGGAGACAAACTTAGGGAAGTAGAAGGTCTTTAAAGTGGCCGGTCATCTGTTTTTTTTTTAAGTAGACAAAGGCAATTATTTTCGAACTTGGTAATTTAATATGTATGCACACAATTATTTACGGTTACACTGTTATATATTAATCTCTATTTCAAGCATAATGTGTAGACAAAATAATAATAATGGTATTTATCTGTAATAATGTATATAATTATTAGCTGTATATATATACTGAATGTAATGTTTAAATCAAAGATACAATTCTTTCATTGGCCTTGTAGAACGAGAGTGGTGTACACGTGCGCGCATGCTTTAGTGAAAACACAAACATCCTCGATAAAGAGAGGCGAGTTGCCCCTCGAAATATTGGAACAATAAATTCATTATAAATCCAATATATGCATCTTTTTTAAAAATATATATATATATATATAATTTTTAATTATATTATAAATAAATATATAAATATATGAAAAAATAATAGAAAAAAAAATAATGTTTTGATATAAAAAATAAAAATGGCATATCCTGACCAGGAGCACATGTGCTTTTCAGAAGGCAGAGCGCCATCTGGTAAAAGAGAAATCAACTAAACATTGAGCCTGTTCCCTAATATTTGGCCAACCCAATTTCTTCATAAATCTAGAAAAACCATCAACGAACGCGTTTCGCGCTGTTGGCGCTCGTCAGCGTGGAGCAGGCTGTACCACTGCGACCAAAAATAATTTTGGTCCCAGAGGCTTCTTGAGAAACCAAGAAATGGGTATTTAAGGCCGAATTTGCGTAAATACGCTTAACACATGAAAAAACAATAGAAAAATACAAAATAAGTGGGTCAGGTGTTGATATTCAAAATAAAGGGAGCATATCCTGACCATGAGCACATGTGCTTTTTATAGCTTCTGAAGCCTCTGGGACCAAAAATATTTTTGGTCGCAGTGGTACAGCCTGCTCCACGCTGACGAGCGCCAACAGCGCGAAACGCGTTCGTGGATGGCTTTTCTTCATTCATCAAGAAATTGGGGCCACTAGATGGCGCTCTGCCATCTAAAAAGCACATGTACTCGTGGTCAGGATATGCTTCCTTTATTTTTAATACCAACATCTGACTCACTTATTATTATTTTTTCTATTGTTTTATATATATACTAGACGAATGACCCGGGCAACGCCCGGGTTTACAGGATTAAATGTATATTATATATGGAAGATGGACGTAGTTCCCGGAGGTCACCCGCGAGGCTTTTTTTCTTGTCACCAACCCTGCCCCCGCGCGCCAGGACCTCTTGATCCCTCTGATTGGTCAGTGGGAACTTGGACTGTCCAACCGCAGCCGGACGATCATATTATCTCGCCGGCAGCCAACGGGCGCGCGCCGCCAGCACTTCGCCCGCGTTCTAGAGGGCGCTGCTCGTGAGCTAAGTAGAATAATTTGAATAAATAGTTTTAATAATTGATTTATATATTTTTTAAAATAGCCTATCGTTATCCCCGTTATTTTTTACCTATGTATGGAAATTTTGGTTTGAATTAGTGAACTACTGCGAATTTGTATACCGTGCATACAGACCAACAAACAGACAAACATACAAACATTCATTTATATATATATAGATAAGCGAATATTTCCCTTTTATTTTTCTCTTTTTTTTCTTTTCTTATAATTGACTTAGAACAAAATAATAACTAATCTTTTAAAAACATGTCTGCCTAAACCAATAGAAACTAATAAACACGGGGTAGTGGAGCCGGGTCCGAATGGATGGGTGGCGTGTGGCGTCTGGATGGCAGTGTTGTTGCCGTCTCCAGACAAGAGTGCTGAATTCTGTACTTTTCTCTGAGGAGGGCGTTGTTGCCGGGACGCCCTGCGCTATTTGTTTATTTGGATTTGGTCTTGTTACCCTGTGTTTATAATATATACTCTTTCAGTACTTTAGTCTGTAGACGGTAGCAGCGCTGTTTCCGAGGCCTCACACACTATTTATTTGTTTGGATTTGGTCCTATTACTTTGTGTTTATATTCTAAAAGATTCAGTACTATTGTCTGAAGATGTTAACAACGCTGTTACCGAAATGTCACATACTATTTAGATTTGGTCTTATTACCTTGTGGTTATGATCTATAATCCAAACTGTGCCTTATAGAAACTAATAAATTAAATATTCTGAGACAGCAATACCATACCTTTATTTCCGTAGTTTCCCCCAATTTTTCATTATTTAATCCTTTAAAATGATACGATAATATTAGTTTATTCCTTTTTTTCTCTCTTTATAGCATATATGGCGCTGTAGCCGAGAAAAGATCTTGAACGTAGTCCAGGGACTCTTTATTCATTTCCTGTATGAAGGCGATGTGCACATGGTGTTGGGCCAGAAATGGCAGAGCTCTATACTCCTGTCACGAGCGGCGAGCCCTCGAGCGTTGAGAGTCATGACGCGGAGGTTCATTGTGGGCTCGCAGTCTGCCTTCTAACGTCGGAGAAACGCTTGTAGCGGGGCGTGTTAGATCCAGTAATTCGCACCATCAGGTTCCTAGCCAGCTTGTTGAGCGCAGACCTTTATAGAGGGGAGGAGGATCTTAAGTCCGGGGACGGATTGGAGGGCTTCGATGACTGGTTCCCCCTCGAGCCCCAGCTTTTCTGTCTCTGAGAAAATAGAACCCGGGACCTGCTTGAGGAGTTATTTCATCTCCCTTCTTGTATTGGACTTTCCAAAGGGTATGAGGTTGAGACTGATCTTGAGACTGGTCAGGGCTGCTTTTCTCGACAGACATCGCTGCCGTCGGGAGAGGAGAGGCTGGGGAAATGTGGCAAGGGCCATCTGCCTACTCGGGCGATGTTGCCGGAATGGGAGCAGCAGGTGCATCCGCGGTGGGTGTAGTGGAGGTAGGGCCGGGCTTGACTGCGCCGGTGTTTAAGGACGCATGCTCAGGCGCATCTGCAGTCCTTTTGGGAGTCAGGGGCAGTTGCCCCTACGGTGCCCCTGCCTCTGGCACCGTGAGCACTTTACCATGTACACCAGGAAGGCCGGCAGGATCTCGCCTTTGTGATTGATGTTGAGGCGCGTTGGGAGCATCTCTAGCTTCAAGCCCTCGTTCAGAAAGATGAAGACCTCCCGGCGTCCATACTTCATTGTGAAGCCCGCAACGTTGACGAGCAGTGGGGCGATAGATGTGACTCGCCCGTAAGGCGATTACCTCCGAATCCTCCACGAAGAAGGGCAGGTAGGTGACAATGACTCCGCCTGTTTGCGGAAAGGGTAGGTCTTGAGCAGGGTGCCCTCGATTTCGAGGCCTTCTCCGATGAGGCGGTCCGCATGGGCCTTGGTAGCGAGACCGACCAGGACGTGGCCGTTCATCTTGTCGAACTGGATGATGTTGATCCCTCCCAACAACTTGTCCAGCGCTAGAATATACTGTTGCTGACTGAATTCAGGGTCATGCTCGACATAGATGCAGTGGTCCATGGTGCCCGTGGCTTGCTGTGCCCTTGCTTCGGTGATGTTCTTCCAGGTCGCCCCTGATCTCCTGGGTAAGAGGGCAACGCCTGGCTGAGAATCCGCCCCGGGTGGCGTTGGTACTTCTCTGAGCTGGTGCGACGGTGCCTGACTGCGCCGTCGGAGCATGCTGCGAAACATATGTCCTTGCCTTTTATGCTCGACCCTGATAAAGGGAGCAGGCTCGTTGTTGGGATCCTGGCGTTCTATGGCCTCAGCCCAGTTCAAAACCCGAAAACAATTAGCGCTGGAAGCCGTAGTTGGAAGGCAGTGGCTATCAGCCGCTGCCGAATTTGCATACACGTCAAAATTAACAATGATCGAATTAGCATAAGTTTTATTTTCGTCATTATCGGTGGTAATTTCCATTTCAGCTGATTTCTCTGCGGATTCTTGATGAATCTCTACATGGTTCCCTTCCTCTTGAAGAGAAGAATCGGGGCTTTAAGCCAATATTCTGAATGCATTAGAAAGCTGCATCCTTTCGGCTCAAAGCAACGAAAAACGCGGAGTTCGCGCGCCGCGTGGCCGCACGGCCGAGAGAGAGAGGCGTGCAAAATATAATTTAAAAAAAAACTTGAAATAACCTCTTGATTTAAGTTGAAAAAATAATAATTTGAAGATAAAATATCCGAATAAAGGAGCGGAAAGAAGAAAATAAAAAGTATAAATAAGTATTTACATATTTACAAAGCGTTTTTTTTTTTGCCTTCCATAAGAAAACAACAACAACAAATTTATATAATGCAAAGCGGCGCTATCTGGCAGCCGACTTCAAAGTTGTTCTGAAACAATATATTTGAAAATTAATTTTAAATTATATACATGCTGTATTCCACAATTAATGCGTGAAAAATAACAAATAAGCAATCGCTTTGGCCGATTAAACTTCAATAAATATATATTTTGTATAAAAAGTTTATATATTCTTCATATACACAATTTGATTCTCTTTATAATTTAATCTAAGAATGATCTAATAATGATACAGTCTTTAAGAAGAACAAAACTTATATTGAGACATGGATCATTCCAGGCGCGCGCTAGAATGTTCTTTCCCGCGTGGGGTAACACTCATTACGCTTTACCTGCTTAGTACAGAACTTTCTAAAGCGGCGCAGAATATATATAAAAGGTACATAATATATGATTTAAAAGTTTCATTAGAGAGTATTATCACAATTTTAAAGAAAAACAGTTTACATTTCGGATCGACACAAGAAAATTAATAAAAAGGGGGTTATATATTCGATTTAATACTACAAAATTATATATTGCAAAGTTATTCAATCATACAAAATGTATCATATATATATATAATTATAAAAGAGATATCATAACCGCTCATATAAGAATTTTAGATGGCAGAGCGCTATCTATTGAAACAAATATCAACTAAACGTTGTTTATTTTTGTTCCATAATATTTGCCCAACCTATTTTCTTCACAAATCAAGAAAGTGGTGCAGGTTGTACCTCAAAGGTCAAAAGTTTGGTCCAAGAAGTTTACTGAGAAATCAAGAAATGATGTTAAAGGCCAAATTTAAGTAAGTACGCTGAACATATAAAAAAAAAGAGAAAAAGGTCAGGGGCTGATATCTCTATATATATAAAAGTCAATTCCTGTCTGTCTGTCTGTTTCGCGATAAACTCAAAAACTACTGAACCAATTGGTTTCAAATTTTGCATGTCGCTTTTTATAAACCTGAGGAAATTTTTGGCTACATTTTGCTTATTATTTTTGGCTATTTCTTTTTTTAATTTGAAGAACTATTTTTTTACGCGGACTAATCCGGAATGGAATGAATACCTAAATATGGCCATTTTTTTTTAAAGCATCGGTGGCTCAGTGGTAGAATGCTCGCCTGCCACGCGGGCGGCCCGGGTTCGATTCCCGGCCGATGCATTTTTTTTTTACAATTTTTAAAACTAATTTATAAAAAATTTAATATAGATATATACTATTATATCAACTATATGAATTAAATCAAATACCTAAACACTAATCTCTATATATATAAAAGTCAATTTCTGTCTGTCTGTCTGTCTGTTTCGCGATAAACTCAAAAACTACTGAACCAATTGGTAACATATTTTGCATGTCGCTTTTTATAAACCTGAGGAAAATTTTTGGATACAATTTGCTTAGTATTTTTGGCTATTTCTTTTTTTCATTTGAAGAACTTTTTTTTTACGCAGAGTAATCCGGAATGGAATGAATACCCAAATATGGCCATTTTGTATATGCATCGGTGGCTCAGTGGTAGAATGCTCGCCTGCCACGCGGGCGGGCCCGGGTTCGATTCCCGGCCGATGCATTTTTTTTTAAACAATTTTTAAAACTCATTTATATTATATCTTCTATATATATAAAAATGAATGTTTGTATGTTTGTTTGTTTGTTTGTTGGTTTGTATGTCCGGTATACAAATTCGCAGTAGTTCACTAATTCAAACCAAAATTTCCATACATAGGTAAAAAAATACGAGGAAAACGATAGGCTATTTTAAATTATATATAAATTAAATATTAAAACTATATATTCAAATTATTCTACTTAGCTCACGAACAGCGCCCTCTATCAAGGTTATAAATACGTTTAAAAATCGAAATCTTCTCAAAATTTTATTAATAATAGTTCGCTTAATAATTAGAATACTTGATCTAAATCGAAATATTTATAGACGCTCGCTCGATTTGAAGATTTATATCGTAACTAATCTGACTGTAAAGTTTGGAGCGGGACGTTTCACAAGAGTGACATCCACGGCGCCAATTTATAATTGTAACGAATAGTGTTTGAATAAAACATTTAATCGGGTAAACCCGGGCGTTGCCCGGGTCATTCGTCTAGTTAAAAATAAAAATGGTTGATCCTGACCTTTTAATGTGCATTCAGACAATTGACAATTTAAATAATTTTATTGATTCTTCTAATCAATTGTTACATAAACAAAAATATAAAGGAGTAAATGAAGAGTAGATAAATTCAGGAAGAAATATGCAGTTGTATATATACAAATGTATGAGCATTTTAGATGACAGAGCGCTAACTAGTTTTTTTAATTCGTTTTGTCGTTGAGGTACATCTAGCGCCATGCTGATAAGCGGCAACAGCTCGAAACGCGTGGCGGTTGTTTTTTATTTTTGATTAATCAAGAAAAGGGATTTGATAAATCTAAATCTATAGTTGAATTTTGTTCAACTAGATGGCGCTCTGCCATCTAAAAATGTTTATATGAGCGGTCAGGAAATACCTTTCTTTTTTTAATATCAACACCTGACCTTTTCCTATTTTTTAATATTTTCACATACAGACACACACGCATACATATATATTTTTCATAATATAAATATATAATTAGAAAAAGAATCCGTATAAATTAAAATATAAAACCTATGTATTACAAGCTAAAAAAATCATTAAAAAATCCTGATCGGTAAAATTTTTGGGTGGAGCTATTTGTAATTATATAGGGAAAAAATAAAATTAAAAAATGATTCACCTACACGGTTATTAAATATAATTAAAAATATTTCCAAGTTCAATGAATATTTCAGAAGTTCTGAGAATTAATTTGGACTTAATCTTATTAAAAAACGACAAGACAATATGGCTACCATTTTTTATTTCCGACATTTTATATTAAATCAAACGATTATTTAAAAATAATTATTAACTGTTTTCATCGCGTAATTTTTATTTTTCTTTGAAAAATAGTTTACTATAATTGTTTTAATAGAAAGTGATATATCTGTTGAAGAGAGCAAACAAATATTTATAAACGAAAAATAAAATTGATAAATCAATAATTCATTAATATTTTATTTATTGTTACAGAAAAAATAAGTATTAGCGTCCTCAGTATATGCATATTATATTTGTGTAATAATTGTGTTTTAAAATATTCATAAGTTATATTTAAGTTATTAGAAATTTCAGTTATATATATATTTCAACTTCTAAATTAGAAAAATTAATCTGCTGATTAAATTTTACTAAGAAAATAATTTGATTTATAAAATTAATTTTTCAATAAATATATCATTCTCAAAAAGATTCGTTATAACTAATTCTTTCATCATAAGAACAATAAACTGATTTTCTATTTTCAAAATAAGTTTCTAAAAATATTGATTTTTTTTAATAATACTCTTTGTAGTTTTAATCCGCACAGAAAGAGATCTAGTAAAAATATATAACAAATTCGAACCTTTTCTTTTGAAATAAAAAAAGCGTATTCTTCATTGTATATATATTAAATTTGGTAATACACACATAACTGGGGGAGAAAAGATAATATTCAAAAATATATTTACTCAGCAACACACTGTAATTTAGACATTTAGAAATTTCAATAAAAAGAACAAAGATCTTCACTTTCAATACCGAACAACTCGAAGTGGATCAAGCCAAGCCTATTTAATTGCAAATCTTTCTAAATTGAAACCAAAGGAGCATTTCTGTGAATTTGAAATTCAAAGATAAATTGTTACCCTGGAGATTGTGTGGGGATATTAAATTTATATTTGATTCTTAACACTTCAAAAGAGGAGGTTTAATTTTGAAAATTTACAATGTGTGTTTAGAAATATATATATTAAAAACAAAAAAGTCATATCCTGACCACACACATAACGAATAATTGATTTAGGCATGTTGATATTTGACCAACCCATTTTCTCGATAAATCAAGACAATCTTTATAAATCAAGAAAATCCATTTACAAACGCGTTTCTGGATGTTAGCTCTCTTCAAATATCATGGAACAAGCCTAAATCAACGTTTATATTTATAAATAGCCAATCATTATATCACAAATTTGGGCAATGGGTCTCATCCATATAGGGAGGATGGAGATACGAATCCATAGAATTCAAATGGGGTAGTCATGAAATAGTCTTCCATCCATAAGATGTTCTACCTGGTGAAGTATTAAGTCTATTTATGAAGGCCAAAAAAATTGCAATTTTACAGAAAGATCAATTCATGTATAAAAATGTAAAATCTGCCTTTTAAAGATTGCATTAAAAATATTTTTAAAAATAATGCACGCCTCTCTTAGAAGTATAAAAGTTCCTATTTCTACCTATGCTTTCGCTTTTAAATAAGGACGCAAGCTGTATTTTTGTACATTCGCGTGATTTGCATGAAAAAATGGATTTTCTAATTGTAACACTGAACGTTACAATGAGGTTTATTACTATTTATCTATTAAAACCATATTTATTTCTTGAGATAATATGTTAACATACACCAAGATACTAGAAATGCTTTGATATAGGGTCAGATCTCCTGGTAAAATCCCTACTTGACGATTCCACCTTGCCGGGTCTGGAAATTATTTTGACAAGATATTTATGAGGACCTCCACACGGCTGTATAGCAGGTTCTAATTTATAACTATATCCGTTTAAATAATCAATTTGTATATTTGGATATTCGTGTGATTTGCATTAAAAAATAAATTTCAAAAGATGACACTGAACTAAGGTTTAATGCTTTTTAACGATTGGAATAATCTCGATTTCTTTATACCTTGGTAAATATGTGCCAAAGATAATGGAAATGCCTTGCTTATAAGGTCAGAACCTTTGGTAAAATCCCTATTTGGCGACTCCATGTGGTGGAGGGTGGACATTTTATTTGATATGATATTTGTGAGGCCTTTCACACAGCTGGATATATGAAAGGTTCTCTCGTATTTTTCTATGTATAAATACTCAAGCCGTATATATGTATATTCGTGTGATTTGGATAAAAAGGGGATTTTATAATTATGACACAGAATTAAGGTGTATTGCTTTTTATTGATTAACATCATCTTGATTTAAAGATACCTATGTAAATATGTCAACATCAAGATACTGGAAATGCCTTGCTATAGGGTCAAATCTCCTGGTAAAATCCGTTCAAATACTCAAGCCGTACATATGTAAATTCGTGTGATTTGCATAAATGTTTTTTCTAATTTTTAAGATACTGAAAATCCTTTGCTCATCGGTTCAGATATCCTGCTAAAATTCCTACATGGAACATCCATGGGTGGACAACGCTCCCTATAACGTCTAAACTCTGAGGAGGCTGATCACAGACCGGGATAAATATCCATGATCCTATGGAGAGGAGAAATCAACCCCCCTTGAAGTTGAAGATGGATTTTAAAGAGGATGGACCTACTCTTATGTCAATGACATATGGAAGGACAACAGAATTAATCTTTTCCATATAAATCTTAAATAAATGAACCAGCTAAACCAAGAGGTCACCAGATTTGACTTTAAACTGATATTGATGGGATAATGTTTACCACTTATAAGAGCCCACAAAAGCATTAATTGTATTTTAATTTAATCATTCTTATCTGTCAATGTCCACAAATAAAACTAAGTTTTACTTAAAAGGATTTCTCTATATAACGCTAAATAGTAAAAGAATAATTGAATATATGCTTTAAAAAATTAATTAAAGGAACCCGTTTTTGATTTTTAAAACATAACATTTCTTCGCTAAACAAAAATCACTTTCTTGATTAGTAAAATTCAATTATTCTCTTATATTACTAATAAGGAATTATGAAATAAAATACACAGCATACACAAAAGAGTTATTAATACAAAAATATGAGTCTCAATTGAACGCTTTTAGTTCATATTTGACAGGCATGTCTTATACCTATCCAGAAATCTATTGACATTTTTTTTTTGCTTATCCCTAGTACACGTGGTACAGGCCATGATGATCATTGTGGGTAGAAGTAGGCGACTGCCTTTTACTGTAAGTGCACCACATGTCTACACATGTGAAAAGAGTTCGACTTTGCACTTACAAATGTACCAGAGACCCGTTTGGTTACTTGCACTCGCTGGTGAGGTTGGGCTCTTTGCAAGAATCGAGAAAAATCAGAAAAAAAAACGTGCCCAATGCGGGAATCGAACCCGGGTCGAAGCGGTCGAAAACCAACGGTTTAGACCATCCTTCCACCAAACCCCTTTTGTATTTGTTGTATATAAATAGATAAAGCGTTAGATGAACTGGTTTATAATAATTCATCATAATTAGCATCTAGACGGAATCTTGAAGTCAATATGACGAGTAGTCATCCAAGAGACGGATTCCCTAAGAAGGACTTACCTGTGACAATAAGGCGACCAGGTCCACTACGGACCTCCCGACCGGTGACGGAGTGTCGCACCGAGCAAACGTAGCCCGGGACCGCGTCAGTCCCCGTGGTGTTCAGAACTACCAAGTCCCCGCCGGACACCACCCGTAGCCGGCCGTCTGAACCTGGTGATCCAACACTGGGTTAGATAACTTCTCCAACACCACACTCTATACCTTCTTTTCATCAAACAAAATAAGGTTTTTCCACTATGTACTAAGTACAATTCTCAACCTGCAACCCCAAACACATTATTGACTGTATTGGCCCATCCATTGATGATCTCTTCTCACATCAAGCAGACTTTGAAATGCCCATCGTAAAAAAACAGGATTCATATGGAATATAAGATATATAACTTTGAGATTGTTGAGAATGAGTTGAAATAAAGGTCGCTTGAGAAAGAATGTTTTGATAGAGAGTGTGATGTCCAAACGTTGGCCACTCTGAGCAGGTGGGCGCTTAGAAATTGACTGTTGTTGACAAATTTTATTGTAATATATATTAATTCTTAAAATTCCAAAGTCCATATATTTTTTAATTTATATATTGGTTTGTAAATAAAGTTCGTTTTTTTTTTTCGAAAATTTTATTTAGATAAAAACATTAATTATATTTATATATTTTTATATATGTATTTTAAAATTTTATATATCGATATAATTTGAATCAGGAGAAGCGCAATCTGGTATTTAAAATTATGAGGTTTTGTTATTTACTTACAAAACAAAGGAAGAGATAACACATATTTACTTTGCTTCTGCCCAAAATTTGACGGGCAAGCCTCCACCAGATAAGAGGGTTCCGGCCTCTTTCGAGTAATGTTCTGTTCACCCTTTCTGCGATGCCATTACTTCTTGGTGAGTATTACAAGTTTTCTCATGTTTTATTTCTTTAGTTTTAAAATATTATTCTAATGATCTGTTGATAAATTCTAATCCATTATTTGTTCTATTTCTTTTGACCTTTTTATCTAACTCATTTTCCATGCTATTGATCAGATCTTTCAATTTGTTAGATGCTTCATCCTTGGAACTCAAAGAGTTCACAAAATATTTTCTAGAATATTGATCAATAGCAACCATCATATATTTGTTCACACTTAAGGGTCCTTCTTTCATGAGGTCACATAGGTCAATATGTAGGCATTCTAAGGTACTCTTTGCAGTTTCATCATAAGTTGCCTGAAAAGGTGTGCGAGGCATTTTCCCTGTTATGCATGCTTGGCATATTCCACCCTCGCCTCTCAAGTCATGGAGTCCTCGGACCATGCCATCCCTTTTCATTCTTGACACGTAATCGTCATTAATATGTCCCAATCTTTTATGCCATAAATTCCTAGAGTCCTTATCAATTTAAAAATTGTATTTGTGTCAACCTGTCTAAGTTCATGGAATCATAGATTTATCTTCAGCTTCTCCTTCATATCTGAGTTTTATAGTATTCCATAATTCTTGTGCATTTTTGATACCTTTGTAGGCGATAGCCTGATCAGATGACAAACTAAGAATAATTATTCCAAGAGCTTGTTTATTTTTCTTAGTCCATTCATTAAAAGCGTCGTCATTTTTATCATCTTTTGTAGTATTTGGATTATTAATAACATTATCAAAAAGATCCCTTGAATCTAACAAGGCTTCTATTTTCATACTCCAAATCGCATAATTACTATTTGTGAGCAATTCCAGTTTTGGTGAAGCTAAAATATCCATTTCCATTTCTTTAGTTTTATATATTTCTAAATATTTTAAAATTTTATTTACGTTTTATTTAATAATCACGCTCTGCTACCATATTGTTGTCGAATCTATATTAGGCGTGGATTATTATTAAATAAGAGGATAGCTTAAATGTACAAAATCTTATTTTTATTAAAGATTATTTACTTACAAAACAAAGGAAGAGATATTTAACACATATTTTCATAATACAATATAATATAATGCGGATTGTGATTGTAAAACGACATTTTGAAACTATTCCGCATGTCTTTCTTTTCAACAAAAGATCAATTTTTTTTAAAGGAGAAATAACAATTATTTATAGCCTTTGGGATTAGGTATGAAAGGGTGAAATGTGAAGAGTAATGATAAACGGAAAAATAAAACTGTCAAGGGATGGGAATCGAACCCACACTGTTCCGCTTACCGGGCAGATGCCATGTCCACTAGGCTACCCTGGACATATTTTTCCGTTCGCAAATAATACATAAAGTAATTTATAATACAATATAATATAATGCGGATTGTGATTGTAAAACGACATTTTAAAACTATTCCGCATGTCTTTCTTTTCAACAAAATATCTTTTTTTTTAAAAGGAGAAATAACGATTATTTCTAGCCTTTGGGATTAGGTATGAAAGGGTGAAATGTGAAGAGTAATGATAAACGGAAAAATAAAACTGTCCAGAGATGGGAATCGAACCCACACTGTTCCGCTTACCGGGCAGATGCCATGTCCACTAGGCTACCCTGGACATATTTTTCCGTTCGCAAATAATACATAAAGTAATTTATAATACAATATAATACAATGCGGATTGTGATTGTAAAACGACATTTTAAAACTATTCCGCATGTGTTTCTTTTCAACAAAAGATCAATTTTTTTTAAAGGAGAAATAACGATTATTTCTAGCCTTTAAGATGAGGTATGAAAGGGTGAATTGTGGGTTCGGGGTCGAAACAGTGTGGGTTCGATTCCCATCCCTGGACAGTTTTATTTTCCGTTTACCATTACTCTTCACAATTCACCTTTTCATACCTCATCCAAAGGATAGAAATAATCATTATTTTCCTTGAAAAAAAAAGATCTTTTGTTGAAAAGAAACACATGCGGAATAGTTTTAAAATGTCGTTTTACAATCACAATCCGCATTATATTATATTGTATTATAAATTACTTTATGTATTATTTGCGAACGGAAAAATAGGTCCAGGGTAGCCTAGTGGACATGGCATCTGCCCGGTAAGCGGAACAGTGTGGGTTCGATTCCCATCCCTGGACAGTTTTATTTTTCCGTTTATCATTACTCTTCACATTTCACCCTTTCATACCTAATCCCAAAGGCTAGAAATAAACGTTATTTCTCCTTTAAAAAAAAATGATCTTTTGTTGAAAAGAAAGACATGCGGAATAGTTTTAAAAGTCGTTTTACATATTTTCTTTTATATATGCTTAAAGTTAAATAAATATAATAAAGAAAACGAACAGTTATATATAAAAAGGCTTCAAGACAATTCTAGACAAAAATAAATTCTAATGATAAAAAACAACAACTAATCAACTTCTGGTCAAAAAACAAATTATATAAATATTTCTAATTTATATAATCTAAATATACATATATATATATTTAATTATCGTCTATCAGGTTTCTCTCTCTCTCTATGTATATTTATCAATATGTTTATATTTTAACATCTATTTACTTATATATTTATCATTATATAATCATTTTTATATATTCTTATATTTATATATTTAGTTGTATTTAACCTTATATACAACCTTATATGAACGCGCTGTAATAAAGAAGTTTCAATCTCAATCTCTCTCATAGATAATGGAATATCTCTCTGTCTCCTAAAATAAATCTAATATCTAAAAAGAGTAGAAAATTTCTGAAAACCTCTCACATTTACAAATGTAATTTATTAAAATATATTATTATATTTAACTAAATATATGTAATAGATCGGGGACTTTGGGTGATTGTTTGATTGATTGGTTTTGGATGGTTGGTTGTCGTAAGTAGTAGTAAGACCCTGTTGACTTACTTGGTGGTTGATGTGGGCGCAGTCGTTTTGGCTGAAATGGTAAAGTTTTCTCACAGGGGAAAATAACGAGAAAGGACACAGGATTGGATTGAGAAATAGGCCAGCGATCAAGGGAGAGAAGGTTTAGACTATTGGCGTATTTGACTAATGGCTAGGCTGTTCACATATTGAACCTTGGACTTATCTGGGTGATTAGAAGGGCTTGAAGCGTACTGCTTGCTGTGGTGTCCAGCTCCTAACTACTTGCGATGGTGTCGAGCTCCTCTCCCTAACTTGAGTCCGAGATTTAACTCGTTAACTCCTCAGTGCTCTCATTGGATGATTCTCGTCTCGTGGCGGTCTCTGATTGGATCTTAGCTAGTCCTGCTGGACTCTTATTGGATCTTAGCTAGTCCTTTGTCTTTATCATGTTTTAACATGCTCCCGGAAGAAGAAGGTTCTTGAACTCAGTTTTATTAGTTCCTGGGTAATAACTTTTGCTTCCTGGATAATGAAAACCTGTTAATGATTGTTTCTTCTCTGATGGCCTTTCTCCCAGATTCGCTATGCCTAACTTTTATTAAAATCTTTAGATCATACATTGCATATATATTGTGGTGGGGTTACATCTAGTTATATACAAATTATGACATATATATAATTGAAAATTATTTTAATGCACATAAAATATAACTATATAAATTCCTTAAAACCATCCATCAATCTACTCCTAATTTAATATTTTATATCATTTATATCATGGGCATTTATAAATTCTTATTGAAATCACACAAAAACACAATTTCAAATATTTCTTTTATATAAAAGAGATATCTACAAATAGAGAATTATATAAAAAATATAAATTAAAACAGGCGATCTTTCATACAAAAGAATTATACAAGTCGAAATAAAAATAACATATATTTTTGTTATATTTAAAAAAAAATGTTCTGTGTATATATAGTTATTGAAAAAGAAGAATACCTTAAGTATCCAGAATTTTATAATAAATACAGTTTGTGCATTTTTTATTATTGCCGCTCTTTTTTATCAAACCATTTGAAAAGAAAAATGCTTAAGGCATCGTCTGCGAACAATTCAAAATGCACCTTTTTTATATATCGACGCTCTTTTGAAAAATATTAGGAGTCAATTTGGGTGTGTCAAAGCGGCTATTTTGTTGCCAAACACATTTGAAACTCATAAATAAGAGACACCAAAGAAAATTCATTGAAAGAAAATATTTAAAATTTATTCTTTTTGAAGGGCAAATATTCAGAAAATATTTTATTAGATTTTCATTGTTATTTCTTAAGCGTTTTAAATGCGTTAAAATAAAACCTGTCTGAAAAATATGATAACAACAATGGAAGAAACGAAATTTATTAACTTTAGGATGAAGAAAAGAAAAATATAGAGTTAAAAAACAAATATATATAGATTGCATCATAATATAATTTTTACCAGTTATTTTTAAATTTTATAATAAATAAGCAAATATTGATCAAACTTGAAACATATCGCTTTATATATTTTACAAGGTTTGAATTAAATGTTTGAAAAGTGGTAGAAAATAATTTTTATAATCTGAAAACAATTATAATTATCGCATGATGCATTTTGAGTAAAATATGAACAAGGTTATTCAAATTTTTAAACGAATCGTTGACATTTTATATATTATTTGATAAGATAGATATTGTTTCTTTTATTTCTTTTATATTAGAACAATATATTCATTGATAGAATTTATTTTAATAAAGAGAGCTGCTTCAAAATGGAATCGATACATAATAATACTTTAAATTGCTTTTTTACTGTAGTTTATTCTTTTAAGATTTTTGTGTTTTATCTTTTTATCGGTAGATAGTAACATCTATAGACCCTAAGAACACGAGTTAGTCATCTTTTGAATTGAATATTAATAGTTTAAACACAACATAAAATATCTATTAAAAAAATGTTAATT
>CP092874.1:40827198-40918268 GCA_030710605.1 Cordylochernes scorpioides
TGTTTTCTATAGTTCATGTTAGCTTTCTGAAGGGCATTAAGGGAATTTTATTATGTAATCGAAAAACTAATAAAAACTTTGCTTCAGTTCGTCGTTTTTAAAGCAACAAGTTTCATTGTTATAAAAATATATTTTACATCGCTGAAAGTGGGGAGTTGATAGTTTTCTAATTAAAAAAAAAATTACGCTATAAATAGTTTAAAATTTCAAATATAGATGGCGCGCTATTTCGTTATATAAAATTTAGAAAAATGTCGGTTTTAAATAAAGCATTGTATTTAAGTGTTAATTGATTTTTAATATTTAATGAAACTAGTATATATATGAAAAAACAATAGAAAAAATGAAAAAAGGATAAGGTGTTGATATTAAAATAAAGAAGGTATTATCCTGACCAGGAGCACATGTGCTTTTTAGATGGCAGAGCACCATCTAGTGGAACAGAAATGAACTAAACATTGATTTAACCTGTTCCCTGATTTTTGGCCAAACCAATTTCTTGATAAATCAGGAAAAGCCATCCACGAACGCGTTTCGCGCTGTTGGCGCCCGTCAGTGTGGAGCAGGCTGTACCACTGCGAGCAAAAAGATTTTGGTCCCAGAGGCTTCTTGAGAAACCAAAAAATGTATATTTAGGGCCAAATTTGCGTAAATACGCTTAACAGATGAAAACAAAATAGAAAAAATAATTTTAATATATATATTTTTTTTTTCTCCGAATATAAAGCAATCCATAATATTTATATTTTAAAAATAAGGCTTATTTTGGATTTAATAAAAAAATTTATATTCACCCAATATATCGATGGACCAATCGTCCATCATTCACGAGGTTTTTGTTTGAAGCACACAGCAGGTCGCGTGCGTCATGTGAGCCACGGAGGTCTTACAAGCTTGTTGGGTGATAAAACCATCTATGATATACACCATAAACAAAAGTAAATATATTCCAAAGAAAAACAGTATAATATACACAAATACCTCGCTTTGCGTCGTTTCGTTTTGCGTTTTTTTCGAAGTTGCGTCGCTGCTTAAATTTTACTGGTTTTCACTGTGCGTCGTTAGAATTTCGAAGTTGCGTTGTTTTGGATTCGAGTCTTCAATTTTTAATTTTAATTTTTTTCCTAAAATATGGCAACACGTTTGTTTTTGATTGCGCCTTCACATATTTTCACTTTGCGTCGTTTCAATTTGCGTCGTGTTTTTTTTTGGAACGTAACCCCATCGCAAAGCGAGGTATGGGTGTATACAAATAAATATCAATAATTAAGAGAATTCGAATTAATTAAAGAAATAATAAACAAATAAAACCATCAATAATAACAATTAAATAACTCTCGGGGAAAATATATACTCTCTCAGGGGTATATACGCAGTTTAGAACCTCATAGATGTACTTTTATGTTATTTATATATTTATTTCATTTTATTTTTTAATTTTGGACATTGTTTTTTATTTATATATTTATTTTCCCAGAGTTATTTCAATTGTTATTGTTTTATTGTGGCTAATTATCTGTATTTTCTCCTCTTTCTTTTCTTCAGGACCATTAAAATAGTCATGTAGCAATAGTAGTTTATAAATTTTAAAGTCCTTTAGAACTACATTCTTGGACAAAAATTTAGGACGTTGTACCTTTTAGTATGCATTTCGGGATTCAGACAATAACTCTGAAAGATATTCGATACGCAGTGACCTTTATTGAAAACACACGAGATAACCAAGTATGAACAAAATTTTCCTCTATTCCCTTAAAAAAAACGGCCTGAGACATCAAAGACTTTCCACTACCTTAAGTTTTGTCTATGAATGCCGATGGTCATCTTTATAGGTGAACATTATGTGGATAAAAAAAAAAAAAACTTCCAATCTTAATTCATTGATGACACTCTTATTAGTATATTTTACTAGTTTAACATTTTATCCTAACAATATTACAGAAATAACAGGGATATCGAGATTAATTTATTGTGAATAGGTGTAGACTTATATAATCTCGAAATAATGTTCATTTTTAGATTATTTCTATAACTAAGAAATAATCAAATATTAGCTGCGATTTGCAGCTCAGTTAAATAGTATATTTAGAGCCTTGGGTTTTGATTAAAATCTCCAAACCAATAGAGGAATTGACCACTGATGAGACAGGCCTTTCTTAAATTTCTCGCTCTCTCTATTATATGAAGAATAAATGGAGATTAATTTGGCGATCCCTTGAGAGGGTTCACCACTGATGAGCCAAGTTCTTTCCTTCAATAAATTTATCATTGTAGTGAGGTCTGTAAATATAAAATTTGATTATATACAAGTATGTGAAAATATAAACATTGCCAATAATAATTATTACACATTTCAACGATAGATGGCAATCAAATATTTATAAATATAAAAATGAAGAATCATTTTATATATAAAATAGCATTGCAGAAAAAATAAATAGACAGCTTCATGCAGCTTGAGGAACTACACTACTATGCGATTTGATTTAGATGAATGTAAATAATTAATAAGTTACTTTAGAATATAACTCATTGTAAATAGCTCAAATTTATCAACCTTCTCTCTCCACGATGCTAATTATTACAAATAACTTCATTAAATCAACTTCCATCATTGCTCAACATATTGTAAATAACTACTTTTTGGTTTCGTCTATCTGCTTATGTTGTTGATTATTTGTTTAATGTATATGTTTATTTAATGATCTTTTTATTAATTGTGTATTTTCCTTTTGATAATTCTGTTACCTATTCTACTATAGTATGAATTATTGTAAATAGTTTCACGCGATTTAGCATGTTTTATTTGCAAATGGTGATAAATATTCACGGAAAAAAAGTTTAATTATTTTTCTGAATAAATGAGAAAATCTTAGTAATAATTCGAGAATTTTCGATTTATCGTGATAGATTACATTTTAATATTCTCCAAATGACAGAGTTAAAAGTACATAGGTCAACTTCAACACCACTAGTGTAAGAAAAGTGAATTACTTGCCCAATGTTCAGTGGGGCCAAGTCAAATATTTGTTCTGGAAATTCTCAAGGGCCAAACTACAAAATTAACCCTACGGAGAAAGTCAATATTTTCCTAAATTTTAAACTAATTTCCACCTTTTTTTCTCTATAACAAAACTTATATAATTATGTTATTTTAGTTAATATAGTTAAATCCAATTCATGTTATTTTCTTTTTAAATATTTCCTTTTTTTTCTTGTGATTTTGTTTTAATAAAAAAAAAAGATTAATTTCACAGAGAGTTTTATGAACATAGATTAATAGAGAAGTGTTACCAGATTATTTCAATTTGAATTTCAAATTAGGTATTTTACAACTCAAAAACCGTATTATAATTAATAAGAAATTATTCTATGAATTAATTAGAAATTATTCTATGACTTAATTAGAAATTTATTTCTCTTTAGAGTGTTTTTCGAATCGTTCATAGAGATGGGTTGAAAAATTCACGAGCAATCATATTTAGTATGTTTGATATTCTAATTATTCAAAAGGTAATTATCCTGTGTTAATTGATTTACTATCATTAATTCTTTAACTATTCGTTTACCTTTTAATATATTCTTACTGTAAGCTATATATACATATTAAATAGACTGTATAACTCTATACTTAAATACAGTAAATGATTAAATGTCTATTTGCACTCTATTCTAAGCAATTGTAGATAAGGGATTTTAAAATATGGTTTATTGTTTGACCGGCTGATTTGCATAAATTAGTGTTAGATTTCTTCGATTTCGGGTATTTTGATCAATAATGCAATAATAAATTTGTATTTAAAATTTCATTGATAAATGTTTAATAAAATTTGAGATAAATGAAAAATATATGTTGTTTCTTTAATTTTGCGGGCAAGTGTATGAATAAAATGTGGGATTGTGTTATTTTTTACGCATACATGTTATATTATTATTGTTTTGCCTTTAATTTATCAATATGCTTTGTAATGTTTGTATACTTTGTAATTATATATAATAATTTTTCAAAGTATTTAAAATATCAAATTAAAAAGACTTCGTCTATATTATTGAAGAAATATAGAATCTTTGTGCAAGTTTTTTTTTTTTTTTTGTTTTCGTAATTTATAGAAAAACAAAATGGCAACGAGCGCTGGTAAATTTTAAATAATAGTAAAAATATTAATAATTCGAATTTCAGACTAGCATACATTTTTAACAGCATTTGGCCTATCTAGAGGTATCGCGACCGTTTATTTTGAAAATAAAACTGAAATAAAATAATTTACTACTATCCGCTTACTGCAATGGTTGTGAATAATTAGGAGATATAACTAGAAATATGGTTAGTATTTTCAACTACAGATGGCGTGCTAATACATCATATTTAATAGAAATATACTAAGCAAGATTCATATCTAAAATTATTAATATTTTTTAACGATAGGTTTTTAAACAAAATTAAAATGTATTATTCTGCATTGATCATAAATTGAAAGTAAAAAGGGTATGGTTCATAAGTGGTGAATCCTCCCAGCGATTTTACCATTTTTGGGAGGGTTCATTACTGATGAGCCATACCCTCTATCTTTCAATTTTCAATTATTGCAGGATAAGAGAGGGCTGTAGAAATACATTTTAATTATATAAACAAATATCGTTAAACATGTTTATAATATCAATGCTAAAGAAAGATAATTGACCTAGCCACTTTGCCAGCTAAACATTTTTCAGGCAGATTGTGAAGATTCTATTGGATCCCTTGTGAATCTCATGGGTTAAAGTCCGTCCTAGGCTGACGAGGGCCATCAGCCCGAAACAATGGTCTCTAGGTGGACACTTCTCAGTTTGTCAAAGCTGGTGTTGTGGCTTTGTCACCGACTCGAGGCCCCTAGTTTGCGGCGACGGTCAATAGATGGCGTCTAGTTTTGACGAGAGACGCGACCTTTATCCTTATAAAGGGAGATAAGTTATTGATGATAATATAGATCTGAAAGAAATCACCATCCATGTTTCGAAACAACTAAGAATATGCAAATTATCCAGATATATGATTACTACTAGTATTAATATTAAAATAATACATATTTGTGTTAAAACAATATAGGCAGTATATAATTATTCACTCGGGAAAAACTCGACTAAAGACCTTCTTAAAATAAAATAAGAAATTGATGGTCAATGTGTAAATGTATTTTTATTCAAAATATTGCACAGAAATATTTCGCAAATAGTTGGCTAACATTGCAGAGTGGAATCTACCATGAAATACTACCAAACAAGGACAATACTGGTCCCTCTTAGAGGTGGTCTTTCATTAGAGGTTGGATTCCTACAGATCGACTATTTTAAAATGTATTCCTATAAAGATGGTCCCTCATCAGGGGTTCTATCTGGATTATAAAACGAATCAAATTCAAGTCAGAAAACATCCTGTCTTATTGGATAGTTCGTATGAAGAATTAATTTAAATCTCCTGGATATTAATCAAACAATGCCACAGGGTTGTGGAGATAAATTTATTTTATCTTTAAACGTTTTCTCAAGTTTTCGGGTATCTCTATCCTTCCACAGGTACTCCTGAAGGGCAAGAGATGCCCGAAAGCTCGAGATTACGTTAATAAAGATAAAAGAAATTCACCTCCAGAAACCTGTGGCATTGTTTGATTAATGTATTGGTATATGCCTAATTATATCATATTTTACTTTGAAATATAGTGCGTTAGTGATGTCAGGTTTAGTTGCACTCTGTAAAACAGTCATGAAAGTAATTAAGTACAATTTGGGGATTTTATATTGTAAACACAAGGTAATAAGACCATATTCAAGTAAATAAATAGTGTAAGACGTTTCGGTAACAACGCTTTTACCGAAATGCTCCACACTATTTATTTATTTGGATATGGTCTTATTAGATTGAGCTATGAAAGTATTAAAAAAATGACCCGTGAAAATAGAAGTTGCTGAAGACTTGTGCCATCTGTCGGGTTAACTATTAAATAATCTTTAATTTTTAATTTATTAAAGAATATTGAGGTCAAATTTCATTGATAATCTAGAAGATGCCTTTTTTTATTAATTTATTCTCTGATCCCAGTAGATTCCAACTTTCATACTATTTTCAATTATAAAAGTATTCAATTAAATATGTTAAATCCCTAGTTGAAAATAATTAGCTCGAATTTTAGAAAAAGAAAACGTGATAATCTTAAAAACAAAAACGGCATATCCTGACCACGAGCACATGTGCTTTTCAGATGGCAGAGCGCCATATAGTAGAACTGAAATCAACTAAACATTAATTTAGTCTGTTCCCTGATATTTGACCAACCTATTTTCTTGATAAATCAATAAAAGCCATCCACGAACGCGTTTCGCGCTGTTGGCCCTCGTCAGCGTGCTCAGGAAGCCTCTGGGACCAAAACATTTTTGGCCGCAGTGGTACAGCCTGCTCCACGCTGACGAAGGTCAACAGTCCAAGACGCGTTCGTGGATGGCTTTTCTTGATTTATCATGAAAATGGGTTGGCCAAATATCAGGGAACAGGCTAAATCAACGTCTATTTGATTTCTGTTCCACTAGATGGCGCTCTGCTTTCTAAAAAGTACATGTGCTCGTGGTCAGGATATTATTTTTTGTTTATAATATCAACACCTGACTTTTTATTTTTATTTTTTTTCCATTATTTGTTTTATGATAATTTTTATATCGAAACAATAAGGAAATGTCTTTATTAAATGTGTATTCAAAATAGCATTCTAAAGAAAAAAAAATAGTTTAAAACTATATAAATAGAGGAAAAATAATATAAAGTATTATTATTGATAATCTCTTTTTATTAAAAATGTTTTAAAATGTGAATAAAATATTAGAATATTAACTCGAGAAATATTTCATCTCCATATATACTAGAGAGAGAGAGAGCTGATAAAATTCAATTAATTTTATTTTTAATCACAGAGAGCTACAGTGTTACCGAATCAAATTCAACGATGTGATACATCACATTAAAACGACGAAACTCTCCTCCGAATTTATGGGCAATTAAAAGGAAAGAAATTCTCTGGAAATAAGAAAAGATCTCGGAAACTTTAAATCTAAGAAAGTTAGATAAAAAAGGAGGTGGGGGGGGGGTCAAGAAAGACAGAGTTTGAAAATCTGATAAAAATAGTTTCAATTGATATAATACAGAGTTAACTTGTATTGTGAGAAATTCTTGAAATTGTTTTGATTTGTCATAGAGGAGAATTCTTGGTGTAGAAATACATTTGAAAATTTGACATCGTTGTATACTTCAGCTATATAAAACAAAGAAAACTGTCCTAATTCGTTATTTAGGATAGCGGGGCTCGAACGGGACTCTGGCACATTTGTAAGTGAAAAGTCGAACATGAAATGTCGAAATGTCAGACATGTGGTGCACTTACAGTAAAAGCAGTCGCCAACTTTACCCACCATTATTATCCACGTGTACCACGTGTACTAAGGATAATAAAAAAGGGAAAGAAAAAAGGGTTGATAACATAGATTCCGCTAAGGACAAAATATCCGTTTAGGACAGATTTTAATCTAGTTTTAAAGCTTGAAAAATAGCAATAGAGATAAATAATCTATAAAAATTATGGACACTTCTCACGTCAAAATAGACGCAAAAACTTTGCACCATCTATTTATTGTCTCTGCAAAGATTTCACAAAATCAAAGTCCACCCTGGACTGACGAGGACGATTAGCCCGAAACTACGGTCTTCAGGTGAGCGTTCTGAATTTACCAAAGCTGGTGTAATCACCGACACAAGTCTACTAGAGTGTAGAGGCGATAAATTGATTGCGTATAATTTCACACTAATTTTACAGTAGAGGTGCTTTTCAATTGATATATAACTTCTATATATCTTCTATATATATATTAAATAACACAAGAGGTTTCTGAAGTCCATCTCCATAAACCTGTTGTATTATTTGAAGAGACGCATTATATCATTCCGAATTTCATTAAGAAAAATGGTATTTGATGTAACGATCTCAAGGAAATATTGGACATATCTTGTGGTTGTAAACAATATATAGGTGTATGCGTGTATATGTGTGTATATATATTTAAATTTAATGATGTAACTGTAAATAAAATTCAAAGAACATCTCTATATGTAAATAATATTTATGAATCTTTCTAAGTCGCTTTCTGTGTATCTTTCCATGTTGAATATTTTCTTTGTTATATTTGTATGTACATTTAGCGCAAGTGTCCCTAGGGGGACATAGCGTTTTGAATTGAAATAAATAAATGAAAATCCCGAGATAAAATTTATATCTATAGATCTAAATGATGGTAATATTATTTTTATTTATCAAAGATCAAACAATTAAAAACGTTTCCGGAGATATTTTCTTTAATTTAAAACCGTCCCAAGCTTTCGGGTATCTCCGCCCTTCTTCAAGAGAACATATACAATGAATAAAACGCCGCCTGATGCCAAACTGGTATCTTGGCCAACTTGTACATGTTCTCCTGTGGAAGGGCAGAGCTGCCCAAAAGCTTGAGACGGTTTTAAATTAAAGAAACTCATCTCCGAAAACGTTTTTAATTGTTTGATTGAGATCCAGGATATTTAAATCAATTGATTTATTAAAGATAAAAAATAGTTTAAAATCTTTCTATTATGATGTAAATTCGCTTAACTTTTAAATATAAAATGTTTATTAGTCTCTTAGTTTCAATATTCGTCAATTTGAGAGAGCAGAGAAAGAATATAAATTTGAATCTTGGAATATAATTTATGTAGCAACATGCGGCGCCGATAAACTGAGGTTGGAACTGTCATTATGGAATAAACGGAACCAAACCTATATAATTACTGTAAACAATCAGACTGATTCAAGTGTAGGCGGGAATGAAAGCAATTCAATGATATCGACTGCTATGAATTCTTCACTTAGCGTTAACGAGAATACTATCTTATATTAATTGAAGAAAGGAGGAGAAATAATATATCTTGGGTTAAGATATTTGTTTTATTATATTTGACCAACAACATTAAACACATACACCAATCATTCAAATATGTTGTGGGAATTCCATATCTATTGCTCTTCCTGATCTTTTGATAATTCGATTTTATAGGGTATTTGATTTCCATGATGTAATCTTGTGAGAGTTCAGTAATGTGTAAAAAATATAAGATAAGGTTATCAAATAATGAATAATATTTAGCTAATTTTTTACAAGGCAAAAGTTTATATTGTGGCGAAGAGAGAAATAATTTATATTTTATTATTTTATTTATTTATTCAATGAAAATACTCAACAGATTATATATTATGATGCATCAGCGCGCCATCTGATGTCAAAATTCGAAACTATTATAGACGAGTTTGATTCTTTTTAAAAATAAAAAATATCTACTCTCCTTACTGCAATGCAAAAATTAATCGGAGGACCTGGCTCATCAGTGATGAACCCTCCCAGCGGTTTGGCCATTTTAATCTACCATACCGCTGTTATATTGCATTTTTCGATCTTTCTTTTATAGTGATACTGATTCTGGACTATTGGAATGCGTATTTTAGATGAACTATAGACATAAGCCTTGAGGACAGCAGAATTACATACATTTATAAATATATAAAATGCTTCGAGCAATCGCTTTTCCGCAAATATAAATTTATATTATGATCCATTAATAACAGATGGCGCGCTAATGCATCATAATATAATAGGTATAATAAAAGACACAAATTGATATTTTCGGAAGAGCGATTGCTCGAAGAATTTTATATATTTATAAATATATGTAATTCTGCTATCCTCAAAGCTTATGTCCATGGTTCATCTAAAATACCCATTCCAAGAGTCTAGCAACAGTATCACTATAAAAGGAAGTTCCAAAAATGCAATATAACAGCTGTATGGTAGATCAAACTGGCGAAACCTCTGGGAGGGTTCACCACTGATGAGCCAGGCCCTCCCATTAATTTTTCCATTGCAGTAAGGACAGTAGAAATTGTTTATTTTTAAAAAAGAATCAAACGCGCCTATAATAGTTTCGAATTTAGATTATATATTACTCTGTATTTGTAAAATAATCAAATATGTTGCCTAGCTTGCATGATCAATATTCTCTAGCTGTAGGTAGTTTGGTTGAGATTTGGTTGATAGTAGAAGACTAGTCGTACTGACGTCATTCAATAAATACTTTCACATCCTAAGATATTCCAAGACTGATTTCTACGCTACAATATTACATGCTTGGTTCTATTTTTTTTGTCAAAAAACCTTATTTGATGACAAATGCAAATTCTGTTGAAAATGTCTAATAAATATATACTGGATGGAACTTTCCTATCCTCTTCGTTTAACTTGTTTTCTGTTAACACGTCATGATCAATTTGTTTTGCCATAGATCTTATTATTGAAGGAACACTTTGTATTTAATCTTATATCAATAAAGTAATTGTATTTTACATTATGAGTAGATGTTTTGAAATCAGTTATGGAAACTTAGCTATTATTTAGTCATTGTAGACATTTATAAGATGTATAGTTAGTTGGATTCTAAAAATAAATTTATTTCAGAACTATATTTATAAATATTGATACAATTGATATTTGGGTTGTTAATCTTGGTATGATAGGAAGATCTGACACTTGAGCTCCGTATTCTGTAATGGTAGATGAACAAATATTTTTTATTCGTAACTAAGTTTAGAATAAAAAGCCACTTTGGGGAAATATAATTTGAATAATTTGTGTCTTCCTTTCTTGCGCAAATAAATATAGATATTCTCTAATAACACTTTGTGTCAAGGGGTGCGTTAATCCTATATGTGTTGGGTCCAAAGACTATATAAATCTTGCCAAGGACTCAAACGACATAGGTTCAGCGCTCTCCTTGACAAAATTGGAATTGTCTTTGGAACCAACACATGGGTTCAAAGACCATTCCATCCTTTGCCAAGTTAGCACTGACACTATGTGTATTTGGTCCAAAGACCATTTCTTTATTGTCAAGTGGAACGCTGACCCTTTATATGTTGGGTCCAAAGACCATTACATCATTGTCAAGTGGAACGCTGACCCTATATGTGTTGGATCCTAAGACCATTCCATCTTTGTCAAGTGGAGCGCTGACCCTATGTTTTTGGGTCCAAAGACCATTCCATCCTTGTCAAGTGGAGCGCTGACCCTATATGTGTTGGGTCCAAAGACCATTACATCATTGTCAAGTGGAGCGCTGACCCTATATGTGTTGGATCCTAAGACCATTCCATCTTTGTCAAGTGGAGCGCTGACCCTATGTTTTTGGGTCCAAAGACCATTCCATCCTTGTCAAGTGGAGCGCTGACCCTATATGTGTTGGGTCCAAAGACCATTCCATCCTTGTCAAGTGGAGCGCTGACCCTATATGTGTTTGGTTCAGAGACCATTCCATTCTGGTCAAAGGGAGCGCTACCATATATTTCATGGGTCTACAGATCATTCCATTCATGTCGAGAACATTACTGGCTGTCATTTCTTTCTAATGATTCCCATTACAAATAAATGTGACGAGTTATAAATTGATCAGCCTACAAGAGCAATGGCCTGGATCCATGCAGAAGTTCGTGCCAGGATCTCGTTAATCCCAACACCCATAGATTTCAAGATCATCCAGGCCATAGCAGCCCCAGAAAAATGGAGTGCGATTGTTGGATTGCCTTTATAATATCCCGAGAAAATATTCTTCCTTCAACCGGAGCCAAGGTGATTGGTGATATATAATTATTAATATTCCAACTTTGAAATTACCTAGAAGCTCTAAAATGTGCGATAGATATTTATAATAACAAGAATATATATATCACATCAAAAAGAAACTTCTAAAATGAATGTTCATTATTATATTTTTCAAAATAATTTTCATAAGCAGAGAGTTGTTTTGTATTCAAAAGCTTCTTCATGAACAAGTGATCTTCATCTGAATATTGATCCTTTATATATTCATAAATTCGTCACATGAACAAGAAGCTCCTATACATATGAATAAACCTCTATATAACACAAGGAGTTCTGTTTTAGCAAGCAGCTTCTATATGAACAACATAAACGTGTTAAAAAATCTCTCCATAACAAGAAACGCTAAATGAACAACGAACTTCATTATGAACAACGAACTTCATTATGAACAAGAATATCATTATTGTGCAAGAAACCTCTTCGAACAAGAAGCTATATATGAACCGTATATTTCTAAAGAAATATGAAGCTGTTACCTGTTGACGACACCTCTATATGAATTAGAAAATATTACATGTTCAAGACACCTCTATAAAGGAATAAGAAGATCCTATATGTTCAAGACACTCCAATAGGAATAAGATGCCCATATACATATACAGATACAGGTAAATAGTCTATTTATGATGGATGAAAACTTCACACAAGTTATCATTTTGGTTTAGATATTTCTTCATCGTACATGTGTGCAGCTAACGTTCTAGTTAAAAAAATAACGCTAAAATTGAATGTATTTATAAGTGTCGAATTGATTTTACAAAATTTACATAAATATTTTGATATATTGAAAAGTATTTTCTTAAAGAATTGAATATATTGTCAATACTTAAAATGGTTTTAAAGTCTCCTAGTGGATCATGATCAAATGGAAGCTGATATATTTGATCAAAATATTTCAGAAATTTGGAATTCCTTATGAGAGTTCCTATTCATGAATAAATAGCGAAATATTCTAAGGAAATGTTAACTTATGTGATATTTACTTTGAACCTATAAAATCCTATATTAAAAACACAATTATGTAAATGGTGAATGGTTAGGCTATTTTGTATATTGTAGTCAGAACATAGGGAAATTTATAAACCCTCTATTAAACAGTGATACCCCAGAACTATAATAGAAAAGCTGAGACAATGGAACCAAATGGAGATCGTTTAAACTACTTGAGGAATAAGCAACAACAACAACAACTATCAAACATTGATCACCTGGAATCGATGGTTTGTACCACACGTTTACCATCCCCGTGTTTTATCTCAAATAAAGCTAATCACTGTTCAATATGGCGTTAAATTTTCCTATATTCCTATTACAAGATGATCACCAGATTTTATGGTCTATTCATTTTCATAAATGGTTTTTAAATAGGTTTTATAGTGTTAATGTAACTATCATATAATTTATCTTTCCTCTATATACTTATAAAAAATATATCCAAAATTTTAAAAGCTATTATATATTAACTATAACATTAACTCTCGACATACACAGGCGATGGAGAAGTATCTAAAAAACAACAAAAAACAAAAACAACAAAATAACCTGTATGATAATTTTATTAACTTAAAAAATCTATTTAAAAACAATGTTAAGATTTAGAAATACATTTTAATGATTCATATATCTTAAAGATATGAGATATAGAATAATGTGACAAAAATTAAATGTATATAAATATTTATATAATAAAGAATGATGATAATATTATTTTTTTGTTTTACAAAATGAAATCAACAAAGCCTAGTAATGAAACAACCGGAGTTTAAGCTGGAAAGCGGTGTTGGAATATAGAGCACTTTCAAGTAATATTAAACAGGGGTTGAATTTATTTGAGAGAATATCAAAATATTTATTGCTAATGCTTGTGATTAAAACGAATATATAATTGAATTCGACTACTTTTTCAATTTAATTGAAAGTATTTATTTTAATATTAAATATATCCATAAAATAAAAATCTCGAAAAAAAAGTTTTTAATATAAAATATCAATTATAATGTGAAAATTTGCGTTATTGTTAAAGTGTAAAAAGGTTTTTATTAAAGTGCTGAATGTTATTAAAATGAAAAATGTTTTCAGTAAAGTGTAAAATATACTTATGTAAAAAGTGTGATTTTTTTCATTAAAGTATGACCTTCTGATTAGAGTGTCAACTTTATTTTCCATTAATGCGTGAAAAGTTGCCTTAAAAGTGCAAAACATCTATATTCATATTTATGAATTTATCGAAAATTAAAAAATAAATTTAAAAGTTTTGAAAAAAAAGCAGAATTTTTCAACTCACTGATTGAGAGTCAGAAATACATTTTGCAATTAAAATAATGCATTCAAAGAGCCTAAATATCGCTGCTTAGATTTAAAAAAATATATTTTCTGATTTTAAAATTTGTAAAAAGAATTTGTTTAAAAACGCCCCGATTCTTTAAAAAAAAATCAATAGATAAAGGTTTCAATTTTATTAAAAATACGCCCCCCAAAAACTTTCTTTTTATTTTTGTTTTGTTAGCGAGATTTGAAAAAAAAAACTTTGGGAAATAATTGTTTAACTTAATTCTGTAGATTAACTTTTAAAAATTCGAAAAACCAGATAAATGTTAGACCTAAAAGAAAGTTCAGACGAATTTTTTTTTTCTGTTATCAAATTACTAGGGAAAGATCTATACTATTGTTTTTTTTTTTTTATTGTAGCGGTTATCTTGGGCGAGCAATATCGTTCAATAAAAATTGTAAATTTCTCTTCCAATAAAATGAAATGGCTCAGAAAGAAAGGCGAGTTTAAATCGCCATAAAATGGATCCCTTCTGGAAATTTCCATAGCAATTTAACGACGCATTTAGCAATTGGTAGTATCGTTTGATATTTATAGGTAACCTTTAGGTTTTAATAATATTCTGATAGATTACTCTTTTAAATAATAATTTCTTAAAATATAAACTTGTATATATTTTATTTTAAAAGAGTGAATTTTTTTGTAATTTCTATTAATGGTGTGTATTTAAAATTTTTAATATTGTACGTTGAGAATCAAGAAAGGCTAAATTCAGGATGACACGGAAATTTATATTTAAGGCATAAACAAATTAAAATTCATAAAATACTAGAGAGGCAATGTTGGAGAGAGGCAAGTATATAGAGTTAGAAAATATAAATAAAACTATTACTAATCTGAAAAACAACGCTGATGAGTGCCAACAGCCCGAAACGCGTACGCGGTTAGCTTTTCTTGATTAATCAAGAATGGCCGTTCGGCCAATTCTGGAATAATTAAAGATCAACGAGAATAGTTGATATTCATTCCGATAGATGGCGCAAACCATCAGCAAATTTCAGTTGCACGATAAGAAGATGTCTTTTTCTTTTTCATAATTAACGATCTGTTCATAAAATGATTAATATTTCACTACAATATTATATAATGTATAGTTCAGAAAATATAGCCACTTCAACCATTGATTTATTTAACTCCTGACGTTTCAGTAATCCGTTGACACTCTCCTCAGGGGAATGCTTATTTTGAATCCTAGACATACTTATTACTTATTGGATTCAAAATAACCATTCCAACCAAAATTAACCAAAAACCTTATTTTGAATCCTAGTCATACTTATTACTTATAGGATTCAAAATAACCATTCCAACCAAAATTAACCAAAAACCTTATTTTGAATCCTAGTCATACTTATTACTTATAGGATTCAAAATAACCATTCCAACCAAAATTAACCAAAAACCTTATTTTGAATCCTAGTTATACTTATTACTTATAGGATTCAAAATAACCATTCCAACCAAAAATAACCAAAAACCTTATTTTGAATCCTAGTCATACTTATTACTTATAGGATTCAAAATAACCATTCCAACCAAAAATAACCAAAAACCTCATTTTGAATCCTAGTTATACTTATTACTTATAGGATTCAAAATAACCATTCCAACCAAAAATAACCAAAAACCTCATTTTGAATCCTAGTTATACTTATTACTTATAGGAATGAAAATAACCATTTCCCTGAGAAGAGTGACAGCAGGTCACTGAAACGTCGAGAGTTAAATAAATCATTAGTTGATGTGACTATAATTTTTCTGAATCAACTTCCAACCAGCAAATGATCTTCGAAAATATAAAGTATAAAAGATTTATGGCCTTTTGTAATGTCTCTCACTTATTTCTTCTTATTATAGAATTGAAAATGCAATATGTGTGCAAAATTGAAATTTACATATGTAAAAATAAATATATTCAAAAGAAGGGTATACAACGTAATCTATATTAGAAACACCTATGAAAAAAAAAAGAGTAAAATAATTCGTCAGTTAACGATCCATAAAATTTATTTAAAAAAGTAAAGGGAGAAACTTTTCCTTTAAAATATAAGGTTGTCCCAAAAGTCCGTGTTTTTCTTAAAACCTTGTTTTTCTTAACTCTTAGAGAATAATATTATCACGGCGAATACATAATACAATTACTTTATATATAATACAAAGACACCTCTGAGAAAGCCCAGGACTATAATAGAAAAGCTGAGCAAATGGAAACCTAATGGAGATCGTTTAAACGACTTGAGGAATAAGCAACAACAACATTATACATAGCGGCGAATAATATTGGTATTTCAAATATTTGAAATTGCTCACGAACTTTTGGGATAACCTTCTAAAAAATACATATTTTTAATATTTAAAGGAAAGAATTCCTATCCGTTCCGGATATTTAACAATTTAAACTATATATTGCTGTTAGGGAGTTTGTTGATAAACACATACTGCCAAAGAGATGGGGAGGACTTCTTACGAAATACTTCAAAATTACTTATCTATTTATATTAGCCTAGACGAATTTTCGTATGACCAACTAGAACGACAGCCATGTCGAAGCCTTAAAAAAATAATAAAGATTTACCACAACAACACACGATATTAATAATTTTATCATTTTATTAGTCACATCATGAGATATTACTGAAGTAAGTAATTTTGTTAATTATTTTATCAATCCGAAGTGTTTTACCTTAGAATCTAACCTATATATTTATTTATTTCAGTGGTGAACCAGTCCTAAGACCTCAATAAGGCTCCTGATCTATCCATAGCCCTAAGAACTATGATATTGGCATGGTCCTGTAAGCCTAATCATTAAGCTAAACCATCAAAAACAAATATTTACTAAGCTGGACCACATCTGTATAGTCCAAGTAGATCTTTAAACCGCTGGCAAGATTCAACACTGATGAGTCAAGCTCTCCCTGTCATGGCTCGAAGCACTTTATGAAGCCTAAAATGCCATTTCTTAAGTAAATATTTGTAATCATCTCTTGAATGGCTATTCAAGAAACATTCCACACTATTCAAAATTACGTTTAACTATGATAAAAGGATAAAAAGGGCTAGTAAAGCCTTTTAATAATTTGCGATGCAGTCGTGGTAGTGGCAGGTGGTTAGGACGCATACAGGAGTCAGGATTCAGAAGCAAAAACTCGAAAGGAGTTGATCGAAAAAAGTAGAGAAGGTATGAGGACGACCCTGGAAACAACCGGCGTGGAGATGACCTCGGAAAGATAGCGTCCAGATCATCAAATCCAGAGAACTTTATACTCTTCTGAGTGGGACCAATACAGTGACCCCTGTGGAGGGACGGGGCAAGTATCCTCAGTTCCCCAAAACGTCCATTTATAGAAGACAGGGCCATCTGATCGAGTCGTTCTGATCTTGCTAGCTAACTTACTCTTTCCTCTCTCCTCTTATACTTCTACACAGTTATCTTTGTATGAATAACTCTATGAGTTACATATTCTTTCTATGTGCAATTATTATATGATATTTTTATTATGAGATAAATAGGAAACGAATAATCGGCACCTCTACTGGACAAGCTCCCTGTTGTGAAACTGATGTTAGTCATCAGAGTCAGTCGAGGTCGTCGTGTGTGTTCGTTCGTTATTCATCTCAATAATAAGTTATGCAATGCTAGTTCTTTTTATACTATCAGTTAATATCCTGTAGCAAACCTTTCTATCATTTCAAAACAAAATTCAAACAGACAAATAGTGTGTGGCGTTTCGGTAATAGCGTTGTTACCCTCATTAAACAAAGGTACTGAATGTATGTTGATGATAATACTCTCATTATGAAAAAAAGAGCATAATATTATCGTGTCGAAAGTGAAACACAACTATCTTTCATTTTTAAACTTCAATGTAAATTAGTAGACTCTTTAATTGAGAATTTGTAATTATGCCAGCCGTTTTAAATTCGGACGGCATACTTGAAAACTATGGTTTCAGGCGAATGATCTTAGGATTCAGAATGGCCTCTATTACAATCGATCAAACATAGGCGCGAGACAGAGACAAATGACATTGTTAAAGTAAAAAACCCGCACTAATCAATAAATGATAACGAGTAATTTACCACATAGTAATGATATTCAAATAATTAGATATGTGCTATATACAGTCAATATGTATATGGTGCCTCTGCAACCACTGCAGAGTTTGATGTAAGATCGCCAGCGGTTCTCCAGCGTCACCATGCATTCTGCGATATTAAATTAAAAGGTTGATATCATGCTTTGTCGCTGAAATGATGGTAATGACGTGGTCTTCGAGGTCCATGGCGAAGATCCAGGTCTTCATGTCCGGCGGCTGCTCGATAATGGAATACGTCTCTTGGATGAGAGAGAGAAAGAACTGGTGAAATCAAATATCCCTAGAGAGACTTTGACTACCGAAATGGCATGAGCCAAAGTTTGGTTAATTGTTTAGAAAGACAATTTTAAAAATATTATCCCTAGTACACGTGGTAAAGGTAATGCTAATTATGGTGGGTATAAGTTGGCGAATGCTTTTACTGAAAGTACATCACATGTGAAAAGCAGTTCGACTTTTGCATTTACAAATTTGCAAAATTCGGGTGCCATTAGAACATTATTTTTAATCAGAAAAGAGTGCCCAATGCGGGGTACGATTCCGGGTCGTAGCGGTCGAAAACCGACGGTTTATACGACCAGAAAGAAAGATATTTTGTATATAAAAGGTGGCCAAAAGCCCCGAAATAGATCTAAAATTTATAATGGTAAACTCGTAAAGAATGAATATTTTCTTCGGCAAAAGTATAAAAATTCCTCGCATATATTTATACCCCGAAGGTGATAAGAAAGAATGTAAAAATACCGGCAATTTTATTAACAGGTAAACATCTCTGAACAGCGCCATACCCAAACCTGTTTGGCATAAAACGAAACCGAAACTTACCTGTAATGAGGAGGTGGATGCGCCTGCGCAGTACAAGCCAATGAGAGCTCTTCCCCTTCTTTCACAGTTACCCGGATGTGGGGTTCTGATAACCGTGGCCGGAAACTGCCTTGGGGATCTGAAACATGACGTCATTTCCGTTTTGAGGAGCGAATCCCAAACAGATAAAAACCTTTATTATTTTATTTATTTACTTTTACTCTCTATACACACTAATTGCCTATTTAGTGGAAAATAAAACGAAGCAAAAATGACAAATTGAACCATTTTTATCAGTCGATAATAATTGGTGTAGACATATAAATTGTCTAAAGTGATTTTTCAATCATATTTTACTTTTAACATTTGAAATTTATTTATTTATTTTTTCGATTTCCTAAATATTTCTAATAAAGATAAATATAACAATATAAAGTTTCGGGATGATGATATTCATGTTTCAAAAAGGCACCTCTTCCATTAGTTGTGCATCAGAATGATGGAACTGTGCACCGCTCAAGTTGAAAACTTTACTATTGGTGATAAGGAATGAGCCATTACACAAGTTTTGACAAATTCAGACAAAAAGCCAACAATGGTTTCGGACTTTGGCCCTCATTAATACAGGGGCAGCTTCGGCGTCATAACATCATATAAGAGGGGTTATGAAATAGGTCGAATTTATTAAACAGGTTTAAGCAAAAAGCTGCGGGAGAATGATATTCATGTAACAAAGGAGACACCTCTCCCTTTAGTTATGCTTCAGAACGATAGGGGCCGTAGCCCGAAACCATGGTATACCGGTTGGCCTTTTGTCTGAAATTCCCAATACTGGTGTTGTGTGGCATATTCGTTATCATCGCTAGTGAAGTTATTTTACTAGGGTGAATGCATAGTGCCATCGTTTTGATGCACAACTAAAGGGAGAGGTGCCTCTTTAGGTACATAGATAAATAAGAAATGGAGGCATCAAAGCACGAATGTTTCTTTCAAACAAAAATAAACTTCTACTGTCTTTACTGGGAAGAAAAAATATTGAGAGGGCTTGGCTGATCAGTGAACCCTCCCAGCAGTTTCACCAATTTAATCTACCAGACCGCTTCTTTAGAGCTCTAATACTGTATTGAATCATTATATGCTTTTATATCCTACACTGAAGAGTGGAAGCTTAGAAAAATTGTATTTAAGCAAACTTTTAACATAAGCCTTTAGGACATTATAATTACATATAAGTGTATAACCTATACTATATTCTCCTTATTATAAATAATTTAACTACCATTGTGAATTAATACAATCAGTACTCATATATTTTAATGAACAAAAGTCAACTTTTAAATTGATATTATTCCATGATTTGTTCAGCAGGGTTCATTAATGGGGAATAAATGAAATTTCACACGATGTTGAATATGCGTGTGTGCAAATATGGAAGAATATTTTTTTTTTTGAAAATAGAGAAATCCATTAATAAATCTTTAAATAAAAGGCATATATCGGATCAAAATATAATTTATTTTACATTTGATCCAATATATGCCTTTTATTTAAAGGAAGGATATATGTAAAAATATATTTTTAGAATGTATCCATATGAAAATTTGATCAAAAGTATTCAAAATAATATAATGTACAAAGAGTCATGTATGCCCGGGTATGTTGAACAAATATTATCGGGCTAATTAGCATATTTGGCTTTCTGAACAAATCAGAGACTCTACAGACCTGAATCTATATCGTAACAAAGTTTGATCCAGACAGGTCGAATAATGTTGAAACATTTGAAGAATAAAAGGACTATGAAAAATTCATCCAGTTACTACATTTGTATATCCAAAGATTGACACTCTATATATGACAATGACACCATGTGATTTAACTCGTTATTGTATTCACGTTTTTTCTACTAATCTCTAAACTGAGTTACTGACAGCTATGCAAGAGACCCGTTCGGTTGATTACTCATCGGTGGACTTCTTCAAGAATTAAGAAAATTTTGAAAAATATTTGTCAATGAAGTTTAATATGGATGAGTCAAATATTACGAAAATTTATGTAAAACAAACATGTACTATTTTTTTTAATGTTGATTTGATATATTTTATACTTTAAAATACACTGATAGACAAAACTTAAGAAGTTGTACCTTTTAACATTTATAGCGTGACTAGCCGAATGACCCGGGCAACGCCCGGGTTTTACCCCATTAAATGTTTTTATTCAAATACGATGCGTTACAATTATAAATTGGAGCCGTGGATGTCGCTCTTGTGAAACGTCCCGCTCCAAACTTTGTGTCTGAAAAGCGATATTTTTATAGAGAGATGATCTGGCTTTGTGTCTTCTGCTCGAATGAATGTTTTTCTGTTAGAATTTTGTTCCTGCATACTAAAAATAAACTGGCTTCATCCATTGTCTCTGCTTTTTGGATTTTTTCCCGATATAATTTTGTATCTGATAATCAAACATGATACAGCAATATTGTCATTATCATTTTCTGACTAAAAAACAACTATTTTTGCCCAGAACCTGTCAATATCAATTTTTTTCTTGGTTAAAATTCGACAAATAACTTTTTCAGATTTTTCTCTATGTCCTGTTCAAACACGTTTTACATGTACATTAGGTCAGCTAATATTACCTTCCATCTTCACCCCTATAGGCGCTGCTTGCGAGCGAAAGAAAAAAATTGCAACGCAATTTGCAAATAACTCGACGAATATTGGGGATAGAGACCTGGAATTTTCACTATAAGTTTTTCCAGATTCTACTCGATACACTGTTAAAATTCAGTCAGATTAGTTACGTATTGTGGACGTTTATAACCGACATAGGAACAAACACACATACATACATACACTGACTTTTATATATATAGGGATTCAGAAAATAGGTTTGGAATAAATTTGATACACAGTGACTTTTATTAAAGACACACAAGTTAACCAAGTGCGAACAAAATTGATTCTGTCTCGATTAAAAAAGCAGTTGATCGGCACCATAGAAGACTTTCCACTTCCTTAAGTTTTGTCCATTAGTGTATACAGCGAAGCCCACCGTTTAGAGACTCTAGTGTAAAAAAAGAATTATATTATAAATTTTGATAGTTTTGTAACATATAAATTGTTTCAATAGCTGTTCCTTTGGAGTTAACTTGCTAATAAACATAATCTGTGAATGAGAACCCGGTCTTGAGTGATTTTTACAGTAACATGGACACCACTGGACAAAATTCCGGTCAACCCTCTACATCCCTGGCTGGTAGAACAATAGCATGTTCTTATTAAAGAAAAATATAAATAGCATTTAATTCTGAGAATTGATATAAAAACTATTTTAGCCATCACAATTTGTGTGATTATTTTTATGTGGGATCGTATAATACTGAGGCAATATTTGTACTGAGAAATAAACCCGAAGAAATGGCTTTCAGGTTTATCCTACTGGTAAGCTAGAATGGAATATTAGAGAGTGTGAACACAAATTATGTTCTATGGGGGTCGGTGGAAATGTGGTCTAAACTGTTGGTTTTTGACCGCTACGACCCGGGATTGAATTCCGCATTAAGGAGTTTTTCTAGTAAAAAAATTATCCAATGGCCCCCGATTTATTGCAAATGTCCAACCCACCAGCGAGTGCAAGTAACCAAAGGTGGCTCTGGCAAATTTGTAAGTTCTAAATTTTATTATGAATAGACATTTGTAAGTGCAAAGTCGAACTGCTTTTCACATTTGTAGACATGTGGTGCACTTACAGTAAAAACAGTCGCCATAATCTACCAACCATGATTATCATGGGCAGTAACACGTGTACTTGGAATAATTATTTAAAAAATGTTCTATTAATTTTCAAGCTAAAAGCTTTAAATAACTTCATTCTGAGATGGAAATTTTAAATTTTATCAAACACCCCAATTTCGATTCGGATATTTGATATTTCGGATAATCTACTATAATTCCTGTACTTCAGAGAAGGAATGAGTGATATCTTATATATGGCAGACTGTAGTGTATATACATCATCGAATTAGCTGCTTCAATGCACCGCCCTGTGTTAAAAAGAAGAGAGACAGCCTATTCCCTAGAGAATTCGAGACGCTAATCAAATTTGCAGCCAATGAAATCTTCACGGGTTAATTAATGGCGATCATTACCAGACCTAATCCCCAACAGAATTAAAAATGGCTCTATTAATTATGTCTCTCTCTCTGGGAAATAATTAATTATCAGATTGGGCGAGAATCGACTGGCCACGCTGGTGACAATCTACACCAGCAGTTTGGTTAGGCTACTGGATATATATTTGTAAGACGATAAAACCTTTCTCTTTCAGTCAGGAAAAATTATTCCATTTTATTCATAATCTCTGCATGACTCACTATAAATCAGTGATCCAAGGTGTGTGTACACTGTTGTGCTAGGCTAGAAGCACCATATACAGTAGTGTGTAAACCCGATGCTAAAAACAATAACAAGAACAAGTACAAATTCCCCATTAATCATAAATATATATAACCTTATTATATTTGGGCTAGAAAGTATCGAATGGATTTATTTTAATATATATATGTCATAATTTGCCTAATGCTCCAGATGTATAATTTATTTTTGCCATAATTACAATGTTAAAATGTAAATACAAATTCATCCATCTATAAATCTGTACAAAATAAACTAGGGAGCCAGCGCGGCGCGGGCGAAGGCTACGGCACGCCGCCGCGTGCGTGCGTGCTCACGAGTGTGGAACAAGTTCTTTTTCGAAGCGTACATGCACAACGGTCGCGCCCTTCCATTCGACCACGACAGATACGACATTTATTAATTCTATTTTCCTCTATTTCGGTTATTATATCTAAGTGTAGTTTAGTGAGATTGATGTAAATGTACGGCAGGTAGGTAAAATTTGCGGAGCACTGAACTAGACAATTATCCATTTGGGTCTATATGGCTTCACTTCAGGTATTGGCGTTCATGGCGCTCGAGGTGATCTATTTGTATCTGAATGATGTTCATATTTTTTGTGGTCTTCGTATATGTCTTTACTAGAGGAAATAATCTATTTGTGTCTATATGGCTTCAACACAAATGATGGTCTTCTTTTATGGTTTTACTCGAGGTGATGGTCTATTTTATGTGTCTTCATTCCAAAAGATGGTCTATTTGTTTGTATATGGTTTCACTTCAGATGTTGGGTTTCATATATTTATATCCTCTCCCGCTTATGGTCTATTTGTTTCCATAGGTTTATGTGATATAATTTGTTTTCGTATCCATTGTTATAATGTGGGAAGGGTTAATGTACTAAAAACTATTTGTTTCATATATTCGAGCCTACTACAGTACCTCAATCAATCTTAACAAGCATGCCTAAAAACCTCATGAACGAATTCATCTGTTTGTATTGGGCAACACGAAAAGCCTGCAAATTAGATGTGTATTGACTAGCAACTCTGCTTGATTGAGAAAATAACTCTCCTCACTGAATAGCCTGCAATTAGGAATGGCAGCGGTGTCAGATTAGATTTTTATTTTCACAGATCTTTCTCGTTTTTATTTTTATTCACCCGGGTATTCAATGTCATTGGAACGTTTCTTTTCTAAAAAGTAATAAATTAAAATAATATTGAATTGAATAGTTAAACTTCTCTATGTCGACTACACAAAATTCGACCAATATTAGATTCTCTATGCGAGGAGTTAGGTTTCACATTGAATTGAATATATACACTCATGAAAAAAAATCTATGAAAATATATATTGATATATCGAAAAAAGAGGTTACTATATAGAATCGGGTAAGGCTGACACCTCCCCTAAGGGAGGTCATGTCGTTTTGAAAGAAAACCATTTTAAAGGCGGTCTCTTTAGAAAAATATCGCCTTAGGGAGAGATTACATTTTGTACACACACAAGCGATCTTTTGACATTTGATATAAAAATCTATCTGGTAAGAAATTAACCAAAATATACAATTAAAAGGCATAAAATAATCATAAAATATATAAATGATAAAAAAAAACATTTTGCTTAACTCTATTATATATATAATTTACATGTGTGGTAGATAGAAATAAAATGGTGGAATTTCGAATATTGAGATTTGTGAAGAAGGGAAAATATTCTGCTACTATAGACAGGGAACTATGCGTTGAGGCAAGATACAAAATCAACAGATCATTTGGATTAAAGTAGGGAATTAGAAAGAGTTGTCTCATACAGCAGACGGTAGTAAATACCCGAGCAAATTTAGAATCGTTTAAATCAAAGATTGATATAATATATATATTGTAGCGTAGAAAATTAGTCTTGGAATATCTTAAGATGTAAAGGTATTTATTAGACCGCGACGAGTCGACAATTATCAACCAACCAAACTATCTACAGCTAGAGAATATCGAACAAGTAGGCAACACATATATGATGATTTTACAAATATAAAGTAATAAATCTGTTTTTAAAATATTTTCATTGATTAATTAAATTAAATTAAATATAAATTATTTCTTCGCCACAATATATATGTTATAATATATTTCAATATATACTTAAGTCCCCATATGTAATATAGTTATAGTTTAACAACCAAAATTGTAGACACAATCCAACTCGCCAGTTTGGCCAACATGTAATACAAAACGAAATAATAAAATTAGATTGAGTGACAGCTGGCGCCAGACAGGAGAAAGGTCTCCGATTACACCGTCGGTCCGAAAAACATAGTCGAATTACCAGTCTCTGACCTTAGAATTGTTCAGACCCCTTGATCGATGCCCGGCCTCTCTCTCTCTCTCTCTTGGGTGACATCAACATGCCTCGTCCTATCGTGCAATTCATTTACGCCTGAAACCACTCTGACCAATGTTATCACCACGACTGCATCTACCCAAACATATCCCACCACAAATATCCGATAGGATAAACACATCACCATATATATAAGGTCAGGGTTTGATATTGAGAGCAAAAGAGCTTATTCTGACCGCTAACATGAACAATTTAGATGGCAGAACGCCATCTAGTGGAACAAAATAAACTAAACGTTCATTTAGGGGTGTTCTATAATATTTGACCAACCGATCTACTTTATAAATCAAGAAAAGCTAACCATGTACGTGTTTCTGGATTATCTTGATTTTTCAAGAAAATGGGTTGGTCAACTATTATGCAACAAACCTAAATAAACATTTATTCTTTTTGTTTCACTAGATGGCTTTCTCGCAATCTAAAATGCTAATGTGAGCAGTCAGAATATGTCCCTTTTGTGTTAAAGATGTAGGTATATGTACATATATACTGTAGGTAATGGTTCTGAACCTGCTAGGACAGCTAGTACTGTTTTCTTTTGTGACTTACATCTACTTCCCTATTTTCATTAAAATCAAATCTATGTTGTATATATATGTTTGTGACAATAAATATAAAATATCCGTTTCAGATATAAACTCAAAAGAAAATATATATTTCCAGTTATTTTACATTTATAAAATATACAAAGAAAGGTGGTTTATTTTAGAAAATACAATGGCATAAAATTCTGTTAGAATTGAATGTTTGGATTAAAAATGATTTTATAAATTTACTATTATATCCCTCTCTCTTTATTAACATAAGAGGTTATTTATACTTTCTATTCCCATAATCATATATATGTTTTATTTCTGATGCTATTAAAATATCAATAGAGGGAATAATAAATAAAATAAGATTTGAAAAATACACTGGAAAAATTTTAGGACATATAATAAAATATATTAAAACTGAAAAGGTAAAAGGTAAAATGCCATTGCATTTTGTGGACGCATATCAAACGCATTGTGCAATGTCTAAAAGGCGAGGAAAACAAATTTCAAAAATATGATTTATTTTTAAAATTTCACACTTGTGTTAAATTGATCAATTATATAATTTATTTTGGAAGGAAATCTGGAATGAGTCATTGTCATATTTCTGGCAGCAGAATATGTAAAATAATCTGATATTGATTAAATTTGCATATCACGGTTGTTCCGCACATACGTTTCCACAATATTTGACGAATAAAACATTTCTACTCAATATGTAGTTAGTGTTGTATATATATTTTAAGTGCAATTAATTGCTCTTAGAGAATAGGTGCGAACCTTAAGAATAAGATAAGGTTTTCTTTGTTTACTATTATTATAAGAGTTTCTTTTATATGTTATTAGTCTTTTAAATCCAAGATATAGAACATTGCAACTGCTAAAAATAATGTTTGATCAATCTTCTTGAAATCAGTGTCTTTAAAAGTTTGATCAAAGTTAACAGTTAGGTTTGGAGTTTATAGTTTCAACCCAGGAATGTAAAAGTCATTTAATATTTACTAAATATTGATTTGGCAAACATTCTCAAGGGCAGAACACGATAAAATCCGTAGCATTTGTCCAATTTTTCAATATTTTGAAAAATAGGTGTTTGCTAAAAGTGTAAGTTAAATTGGAACAATTAAGTTCAGTATTATACAGTCAATTAATTTAATTTATTACTACTTTTTCTCTGAATCTTTTTAATAACTATTTTATATGATCTCTATATTTTTAACTTAAGCTTATTAATACTTCGACATATTGTAATTTATGTAAATTGATTTGTTGGACTTCTGAAAGATTTTTTAACAAGATCATTGTTTGAATTTATTCAATTAATGATTAATTTATTCGTTTCTAATAAAACTCAAATTTAAGAATATTGGTTCTACAATCTTCAGTATTTATTTATTTACTTCAATTTATTAAGCACTATGTGTCATAAGGACACTTACGCTGTCATACATGTATGCCTTTACTTTTGTCTATATATATATATTTACAATGATTTTAGGCCGTGAAGAATATTCATATGATATTGACAAGAAAATAGAGAAAAAAACGAGAACTGAGAGCTGTGTATAAAAGAAAGAAATGTCTGGCAATATCTACAATCAACATAATATGAAATACCAGTATTTTAAAATACATTTGTTGCTATATAATTCAAAATAATCAATACAACAGCACAACAATGGAAATAGACGACTGCTCATTGTGATGATATTTTATCTAAATTTTCCTATATCGCCTATTATAATTATTCTATAGATAACACACACGAGCTATAATTAATTACACTTGGTTAATATTTACTGAATATCTGATTAAACGGAGCTCTAGAGTCTTAAATTAAACAACAAATATATAATCTAATTAAGGCGTTGTTTGATCATCTTTCCTCTTTTTTAGATTTCACTCCTGTTTAACTGCGCTAACATTGTTGTAGGTTTGAACAAACAATCACATGTATGGTGGTTCAACACAATATTGTTTATTGGTTGTATTCTGCTTGGAAATACCCACATTTCTTCTTATCGTGTGTCTTCTAATTGTTTATTGCGATATTGAGATTAAAATAAACATTTTATCACACACCTTAATCAATAAATATCATTTGATGGTCGATTATTCATTCCAAAATATTTCAGAACGATTTTTGATATATATATCGTATAGATATACACTAATGGAGACAAACTTAGGGAAGTAGAAGGTCTTTAAAGTGGCCGGTCATCTGTTTTTTTTTTTTTTTTTTAAGTAGACAAAGGCAATTATTTTCGAACTTGGTTATCTCGTGTGTCTTCAATGAATGGCCTTTATGGTAAATTAATAGTGACTAATCAAATGAATGGTTCAGGTAAATAGTCACTCATTAAATGAACCATTCAGGTGAATAGTGACTCATCAATTGAACCGTCAAGGAAATAGTCATCCATCAAATGAACCGTGCAGGGAAATAGTCACTCATCAAATAAACTGTGCAGTTAAATAGTCACTCATCAAATGAACCATTCAGGGAAATACTCACTCGTCAAATAAGCCGTTCAGGGAAATAGTCACTCGTCAAATTGGCCGTTCGGGGAAATAATCACTGATCAAATAAACCGTTCAGGGAAATACTCACTCATCAAATGAACCGTTCAGAGAAATACTCACCCATCAAATAAACCATTCAGGAAAATAGTTCCTCATTGAATGAACCGTTCAGGAAAATAGGTACTCATCAAATGAATCGTTCAGGGAAATAGTCACTCATCAAATAAATCGTTCAGGGATATTTTCATTCTTTAAATAAGCCGTTCAAGAAAATAGTCATTCATCCCATAAACCCTTCAGGGAAATAGTGAATCATCGAATGGGCCCTTCATGCAAAAGGTCTCATATTAAAATGATCGGTTCATTGAAACGATTGTTCATCAAATGGAAATCCCTGGCCAAATAAGCAGTCGAAACTCTTGGTTCTATCCTGTACTGATGAGCTAAACCTTTCATAAGAAATTATTATTTCCAAATAATCGATTGTAGAAATTGCATTTTATTGGTGGAAAATAATACTAATATGTTTTAAAATTTGACCTATAAGACGATCTAATATGTTAAGCTAATATAATTACAATTAACCTAATATAATATAATTACAAAACAATTCGAAAATATTTATTCTATTATATTTTTCAAAATGTAATTTTGTGCAAGAGTTTTATAGGCTTTTAAAGCTGTCTTCTGTATGTGTTGATAAAGCCGTCCAATCATCATCAAGAACTTCTGGTTAATCTTCTGCTCCTTCCCATTTCTCATCAGACGACTTAATGATCAGAGTTGTTAGATAATTGTGGCGTTTGGTTGGTTTAACTTTTATATCTTCAGTTATTTTGTCAGCACTTGGTTTAGGTTATCTTAACCCTCGTTTTCTTGTGTTCATTTGAAAATCTTTCAAACTGTGAACAGATTTTGACAGCTTCTACCTTATAATTAGGTATGCCCCATGTATTATATATATATATAATTTTTAATTATATTATAAATAAATATATAAATATATGAAAAATAATAGAAAAAAAATAATGTTTTGATATCAAAAATAAAAATAGCATATCCTGACCAGGAGCACATGTGCTTTTCAGAAGGCAGAGCGCTATCTGGTAAAAGAGAAATCAACTAAACATTGAGCCTGTTCCCTAATATTTGGCCAACCCAATTTCTTCATAAATCTAGAAAAACCATCAACGAACGCGTTTCGCGCTGTTGGCGCTCGTCAGCGTGGAGCAGGCTGTACCACTGCGACCAAAAATATTTTTGGTCCCAGAGGCTTCTTGAGAAACCAAGAAATGGGTATTTAAGGCCGAATTTGCGTAAATACGCTTAACACATGAAAACACAATATAAAAATAAAAAATAAGTGGGTCAGGTGTTGATATTCAAAATAAAGGGAGCATATCCTGACCATGAGCACATGTCCTTTTTATAGCTTCTGAAGCCTCTGGGACCAAAAATATTTTTGGTCGCAGTGGTACAGCCTGCTCCACGCTGACGAGCGCCAACAGCGCGAAACGCGTTCGTGGATGGCTTTTCTTCATTCATCAAGAAATTGGGTTGGCCAAATATCACGAGCAGGTTAAATAAACGTTAGTTTATTTTAGCTCCACTAGATGGCGCTCTGCCATCTAAAAAGCACATGTACTCGTGGTCAGGATATGCTTCCTTTATTTTTAATACCAACATCTGACTCACTTATTATTATTTTTTCTATTGTTTTATATATATACTAGACAAATGACCCGGGCAACGCCCGGGTTTACAGGATTAAATGTATATTATATATGGAAGATGAACGTAGTTCCCGGAGGTCACCCGCGAGGCTTTTTTTCTTGTCACCAACCCTGCCCCCGCGCGCCAGGACCTCTTGATCCCTCTGATTGGTCAGTGGGAACTTGGACTGTCCAACCGCAGCCGGACGATCATATTATCTCGCCGGCAGCCAACGGGCGCGCGCCGCCAGCACTTCGCCCGCGTTCTAGAGGGCGCTGCTCGTGAGCTAAGTAGAATAATTTGAATATATAGTTTTAATAATTGATTTATATATTTTTTAAAATAGCCTATCGTTATCCCCGTTATTTTTTACCTATATATGGAAATTTTGGTTTGAATTAGTGAACTACTGCGAATTTGTATACCGTGCATACAGACCAACAAACAGACAAACATACAAACATTCATTTATATATATATATAGATAAGCGAATATTTCCCTTTTCTTTTTCTCTTTTTTTTCTTTTCTTATAATTGACTTAGAACAAAATAATAACTAATCTTTTAAAAACATGTCTGCCTAAACTAATAGAAACTAATAAACACGGGGTAGTGGAGCCGGGTCCGAATGGATGGGTGGCGTGTGGCGTCTGGATGGCAGTGTTGTTGCCGTCTCCAGACAAGAGTGCTGAATTCTGTACTTTTCTCTGAGGAGGGCGTTGTTGCCGGGACGCCCTGCGCTATTTGTTTATTTGGATTTGGTCTTGTTACCCTGTGTTTATAATATATACTCTTTCAGTACTTTAGTCTGTAGACGGTAGCAGCGCTGTTTCCGAGGCCTCACACACTATTTATTTGTTTGGATTTGGTCCTATTACTTTGTGTTTATATTCTAAAAGATTCAGTACTATTGTCTGAAGATGTTAACAACGCTGTTACCGAAATGTCACATACTATTTAGATTTGGTCTTATTACCTTGTGGTTATGATCTATAATCCAAACTGTGCCTTATAGAAACTAATAAATTAAATATTCTGAGACACCAATACCATACCTTTATTTCCGTAGTTTCCCCAATTTTTCATTATTTAATCCTTTAAAATGATACGATAATATTAGTTTATTCCTTTTTTTTCTCTCTTTATAGCATATATATCAATTATCTGTGTTTGATAAATCTTTATAAAGGGGGGCAAAGAAAAAAACAATCAATCTAATTGATATAATGCACCAAAACCTAATTTCTATACTACCTTAATTATCAGAAATAACAGGTATTGGTTCATATATATAATACTTATATTGAAAAAGTATAAATTGGATTATACATAGAAACTACGGGACCGTTAGGACTGATCCATGTGATTGGTAGTGTGAGTTACTACAGTGCAGCATTGTTACCATCCTCAGACAAGGAATGTAGTTATTTGGCTGATGAGGATGACTTTTCTGTTTCCGTGTTGACGCACAGTGTAAACTTAGTTAGAATCAATCGTATCCTTGTCGTCCTAATAATTTACTATTATCTTTTACTTCTAATATCTTATTATTTTCCTGAAGTCCTAATATGTAGAATGAATAAACACAATTTGGATTATAGTCTGAACCTACCAACATCAGACAAAGGATCTATTTCTTTGTTCTTTCACGTTAGCTTTCCTGTTCCCATGTTGACGCACATTGTCAATTGGTTTGGATAGGGTTGTATTTTATTGTAGTTGTAATAATTTATTAACTGTACTTCTAATACTTTATTATTTTCCTACAGTCCTAATATTTAGAAAGACTAAACACAATTTGAATTATATTTTAATACTACAGGACCGCTAGGACTGATCCATGTAGATTGGTGGTGTGAGTTATTACGGTACAGTATTGTTGCTATCTTCAGAAAAATGATTTAATTCTTTGACTGATGAGACTGACTTTTCTGTTTCTGTGATGACGCACGCTGTTTACTTATTCAGATTGAGTCGTATATTATTATAGTTCTAATAATTTACTATTCTCTTGCACTTCTAATTTTTATTAGTTCCCTGCAGTCCTAATATTTAGATTGAATAAACACAATTTGGATAATAGTCTGAACCTACCAACATCAGACAAAGTTTCTATTTTTCTGTCCATTGTCGTTAGCTTTCCTGTTCCCATGTAAACGCACATTGTTAATAGGATAGGGTTATATTTTCTCGTAGTTGTAATAATCTATTTATTGTATTTCTAATATTTTATTATCTTCTTGCGGTCCTAATATCTAGAAATAATAAAAACATTTTGAATTATAGTTTGGCACTAAGGGTAAGGTATGTTTTAATCTGACTAAATTTGGGGATCCGAATACATTGCAGTTACCATTATCAGACAACGGATCCAGTCCTAGGCCTATTGAGGAATACCTTTCTGTTTCTTTTTATCAAACACTGTTGATCAGTTTGGAATGAGTCTAATAGCTCTAGTATTTTATTACCCTCTTGTATTTATAAAAAAAATTTCCACCTGTCCTCATATGTAGAGCAAATGAATACATGTTAGATTATAAATGGTAATTACGGTAAAAGTAGACCTGATCCGAATTATCGGTGACCTCAGCACAACAGCTACACTACATTGTCCCGGACATAAGCGTGAGACAGATAACAGTTGATGAAGGCCATCTTCTGTCCGTGGACATCGAGGTGGACTAGGTCGATGCATATAAGACAACAGGACGCGATGTCGCAATAGGGCGACGCCCGGCACGAAGAGGCAGGCGAGGCCGGAGGCCCAGGAAGAGGCAGGCGGGGCAGCGATGGCGCTGTAGCCGAGAAATGATCTTGAACGTAGTCCAGGGACTCTTTATTCGTTTCCTGTATGAAGGCGATATCCACATGGTGTTGGGCCAGAAAATGGCAGAGCTCTATACTCCTGTCACGAGCGGCGAGCCCTCAAGCGTTTAGAGTCATGACGCGGAGGTTCATTGTGGGCTCGCAGTCTGCCTTCTAACGTCGGAGAAACGCTTGTAGCGGGGCGTGTTAGATCCAGTAATTTGCACCATCAGGTTCCTAGCCAGCTTGTTGAGCGCAGACCTTTATAGAGGGGGGGAGGATCTTAAGTCCGGGGACGGATTGGAGGGCTTCGATGACTGGTTCCCCCTCGAGCCCCAGCTTTTCTGTCTCTGAGAAAATAGAACCCGGGACCTGCTTGAGGAGTTATTTCATCTCACTTCTTGTATTGGACTTTCCAAAGGGTATGAGGTTGAGACTGATCTTGAGACTGGTCAGGGCTGCTTTTCTCGACAGACATCGCTGCCGTCGGGAGAGGAGAGGCTGGGGAAACGTGGCAAGGGCCATCTGCCTACTCGGGCGATGTTGCCGGAATGGGAGCAGCAGGTGCATCCGCGGTGGGTGTAGTGGACGTAGGGCCGGGCTTGACTGCGCCGGTGTTTGAGGACGCATGCTCAGGCGCATCTGCAGTCCTTTTGGGAGTCAGGGGCAGTTGCCCCTACGGTGCCCCTGCCTCTGGCACCGTGAGCACTTTACCATGTACACCAGGAAAGCCGGCAGGATCTCGCCTTTGTGATTGATGTTGAGGCGCGTTGGGAGCATCTCTAGCTTCAAGCCCTCGTTCAGAAAGATGAAGACCTCCCGGCGTCCATACTTCATTGTGAAGCCCGCAACGTTGACGAGCAGTGGGGCGATAGATGTGACTCGCCCGTAAGGCGATGACCTCCGAATCCTCAACGAAGAAGGGCAGGTTGGTGACAATGACTCCGCCTGTTTGCGGAAAGGGTAGGTCTTGAGCAGGGTGCCCTCGATTTCGAGGCCTTCCTCGATGAGGCGGTCCGCATGGGCCTTGGTAGCGAGACCGACCAGGACGTGGCCGTTCATCTTGTTGAGCTGGATGATGTTGATCCCTCCCAACAACTTGTCCAGCGCTAGAATATACTGTTGCTGACTGAATTCAGGGTCATGCTCGACATAGATGCAGTGGTCCATGGTGCCCGTGGCTTGCTGTGCCCTTGCTTCGGTGATGTTCTTCCAGGTCGCCCCTGATCTCCTGGGTGAGAGGGCGACGCCTGGCTGAGAATCAGCCCCGGGTGGCGTTGGTACTTCTCTGAGCTGGTGCGACGGTGCCTGACTGCGCCGTCGGAGCATGCTGCGAAACATATGTCCTTGCCTTTAATGCTCAACCCTGATAAAGGGAGCAGGCTCGTTGTTGGGATCCTGGCGTTCTATGGCCTCAGCCCAGTTCAAAACCCGACCACAATTAGCGCTGGAAGCCATAGTTGGAAGGCAGTGGCTATCAGCCGCTGCCGAATTTGCATACCCGTCAAAATTAACAATGATCGAATTAGCATAAGTTTTATTTTGGTCATTATCGGTGGTAATTTCCATTTCAGCTGGTTTCTCTGCGGATTCTTGATTAATCTCTACATGGTTTCCTTCCTCTTGAAGAGAAGAATCGGGGCTTTAAGCCAATATTCTGAATACATTAGAAAGCTGCATCCTTTCGGCTCAAAGCAACGAAAAACGCGGAGTTCGCGCGCCGCGTGGCCGCACGGCCGAGAGAGAGAGAGAGAGGCGTGGAAAATATAATTTAAAAAAACTTTGAATAAACTCTTGATTTAAGTTAATAAAATAATATTTGAGGATAAAATATCCGACTAAAGGAGCGTAAAGAAGAAAATAAAAAGGATAAATAAGTATTTACATATTTACAAAGCGTTTTTTTTTTGCCTTCCATAAGAAAACAACAACAACAAATTTATATAATGCAAAGCGGCGCTATCTGGCAGCCGACTTCAGAGTTGTTCTGAAACAATATATTTGAAAATTGAAAATTTTAAATTATATAAATGCTGTATTCCACAATTAATGCGTGAAAAACAACAAATAAGCAATCGCTTTGGCCGATTAAACTTCAATAAATATCTATTTTATATAAAAAGTTTATAAATTCTTCATATACACAATTTGATTATCTTTATAATTTAATCTAAGAATGATCTAATATTGATACAGTCTTTAAGAAGAACAAAACTTATATTGAGACATGGATCATTCCAGGCGCGCGCTAGAATGTTCTTTCCCGCGTGGTGTAACACTCATTACGCTTTACCGGCTTAGTACAGAACTTTCTAAAGCGGCGCAGAATATATATAAAATGCACATAATATATGATTTAAAAGTTTCATTAGAGAGTATTTTCACAATTTTAAAGAAAAACAGTTTAGATTTCGGATCGACACAAGAAAATTAATAAAAAGGGGGAGTTATATATTCGATTTTATACTACAAAATTATATATTGCAAAGTTATTCAATATATATATATCATAAAAAATGTATCATATATATCATTATAAAAGAGATATCATAACCGCTTATATAAGAATTTTAGATGGCAGAGCGCCATCTATTGAAACAAATATCAACTAAACGTTGATAATTTTTGTTCCATAATATTTGCCCAACCTATTTTCTTCACAAATCAAGAAAGTGGTGCAGGCTGTACCTCAAAGGTCAAAGGCTTGGTCCAAGAAGTTTTCTGAGAAATCAAGAAATGACGATAAAGGCCAAATTTAAGTAAGTACGCTGAACATATAAAAAAAAAGAGAGAAAAAGGTCAGGGGCTGATATTAAAAATAAAAATGGTTGATCCTGACCTTTTAATGTGCATTTAGACAATTGGCAATTTAAATAATTTTATTGATTCTTCTAATCAATTGTTACATAAACAAAATATAGAGGAGTAAATAGAGTTGATAAATTCAGGAAGAAATATGCAGTTGTATATATACAAATGTATGAGCATTTTAGATGACAGAGCGCTAACTAGTTTTTTAAAATTCGTTTTGTCATTGAGGTACATCTAGCGCTATGTTGATAAGCGGCACAGCTCGAAACGCGTGGCGGTTGATTTTTCTTGATTAATCAAGAAAAGGGATTTGATAAATCTAAATCTATAGTTGAATATTGTTCAACTAGATGGCGCTCTGTCATCTAAAATGTTTATATGAGCGGTCAGGAAATGCCTTTTTTTTAAAATATCAACACCTGACCTTTTCCTATTTTTCTCATATTTTCACATACAGACACATACGCACACATATATATATATATATATATATATATATTTTTATATATATATATATATATATATATATATATAAAAATAAATAGTTGTATAGTTTTATAGTTAAGTATTCTATTAAAATTATCTTCATTAGTTTGATTATTTAAATTCAAATTATAAATTTGTTAATTGTTATTATTTAGTATAGATAGAGAAAAAAAAAAATTCTTTACTTCTAAAACATCCTCTAGTTAATTATATAATTATAATTAATAACAATAAAAAATTAACAAAGTAACGTCTATTACATCGGCTTTTACACGTCATTCAGACATACTCTAATCCTATATATAGAATAATCGAAGAGATAATATATATAATAGTTAGAAAAAAGATAGAAAGACAGAACCATGTACTTTTAATCAAACTAATAGAAAGAAAACAAAAAGTTTTGTAAATAAGGTAGATAAGATTGTTAGTATATATATATATTTTTTTATAATTTTATATTTTATTCGTTTTTTTTTTTTTAAAGATTTTTTAAATTTTTTTATTTTAAAATATGAATATAAAAAGTTGTATTTAGTAAAATATCTATAATATGAATTAACTTTTATTATAAGTTTGGTTATTATGTTTTGAAACCCTAATGGTAGACCAGACATATACAAAAAACTTAAATTGGAGTAATTATTGAAAAAAGAGGTCTGCTGAACCGGGACTTCTCAAATAGAAATTCAGCTTTTCAACATTTCATCCCTTCTCTATTATGTCTAGACCTCCTTTCAACCGTATTTTATGTGTTAATATAAAGTTACTACAGTGAAACATTTATATGAACAGATATAATGTGTACCTACCTTGTCCGCGAACGCCTTCAACTGTAAACAACTATTTCTGGATAACACATGTTGTGGGGGGGTGGGGACAAATTTAGACCGAATTGTGGGAGAACAAGACATTCAAAGAATAAAGATAAGATAGTTAAGGGAAGAAATCCAAATTTTATAATCTTTACAGTCAGTTAAAAATTAAAATAATTGATTCAAAACTTATTCATCTTTCAATATTCCTTTAAAAAGGCAAATTATTAGAGTTTAATAAAGCTATTAATTGTGAAAATTCACTTTTATTTAATTTCCATTTTCTTCCCCAGAAATTGGAGATTAAACAAAATGAATTATATACAATATTACTTTAAAAATCTTGTGAAAAAATCTTCAAATCAGCTATTTAATTTAAGTTTAACTAATTGTTGAAGATTATAAATTTGTAGTATTGATTATTGAAAGAAATTATAGAAAGTTGATTTAATAAATGGATACTTCCATTTATTTTTTTTTAAGTATTTTATAATTGATATACTGTTGAAATATTTTACTTGTCTGATACTAAATTTGTTTTTAATAAATTCCATGTTTAAATTATTAACATCTTCTATGAAATTTTCTAATATATTATTTATTCTATAAAATCTTAGAAACTGACCAAAATATATACCTTTACAGCAATTTAATGAAATATTAGAATTCATATTACAGTATTTTATAATATTGAAATTATAATTACTTTTTTTATTATAAATTTTAATAGCATTATTTGTAAGGTCTATATTTAGGTCTAAAAAGTTAACTTTTTTGTTTCTATAAATTTTTTCATTGTTTTTAAGTTTCAAGTATTTAGGATAAATTTTAGGTATTAAATTTTTGAACTGTGGATTATTAAATATTATAATGTTATCTACATAACGGAACATTTGCCAGTTAACATTATTTTGTAGAAAGTATTCTCTTTCGTACCAGAATAATATTAAGTTTGCTAATAACGGACTAGAAGACGTTCCCATGGGAACTCCTTCTGATTGAATATATATTTTATTTTTAAATTCTATATAGTTAAAATTTAAAAATGTTTCCAGTAGAGTTTTTGCTGTTTTAAGATCTAATTTAATTGTTTTATATCTGTTATGAATAATTTTAATGTGGAAAGTTTTGTCATTAATGATTTCGTTAAATAAATTGGTTATTTTATTATTTAGATCTCTTAAATTTATTTTAGAATATAGGTCCTCAAAGTCAAATGTGTGTACTGTTTCCATGTTTGTCCAATTGTTCATTAAATAGTTAATGATTTTTTTATTTGAGTCGATAAATTTATAATTATATTTATTAGTTAATTTATTTATAATAAATTGTAGTGTTGAAGCTAATTGTATATCAATGTTTTTTATAACTGAATTTATACCAGATGTGATTGTTCTGAAAGAAATAGGTTTTTTGTGTAGTTTAGGAATTATATAGAACTTTGGTATGTTTGGATTTTTGTAGTGATTATAAATTTTTAGTGAATTTTCAACATTTTTGATGTCTTTTTTGATTTTTGTGGCTGTAGTTCTAGCAAAAGTGTATTTATGATTATTATCAATTTCCTTTTTTAGTATATCGTGGTATAGATTTTTACAAATTATAGATAAGTTATTGGAACATTTATCTATAGGAGTGATAATAAAGTCCTTCTGTAAATTAATTATATTTTCTTTAAAAGAAGGAATATCTGAATTAGGTTTTGTGTATTTAAGTGTATTATTATAATAATTTATAACCTCCTTTTTAATATTATGTTTCCATTCCAGAAAAGTAAATTCTGGAATACTGTATTTTATACTAGTTTTATTTATGAAAATATCTATATCTTTTAATATAGATTTAATTGTATTATTATAATTGTGTTTAATTTGAGGTATATATTTATACCCTTTATTTAAAATATCCTGATATTCTGGATTTAAAAAAGAAAAATTGCTAGTTAATATATGACCTGAAAACTTATATTTATCAATATAGTTGTTGCAATTACATTTAATTTTTTTATAATTTGCCAAATTATTAATAAATTGGTTATAATTGCAAACTAAATTACCTATATTTTTGTTGTATCTCCAGATTGTTTTGAAATTTAAATTTTTTATAGGGAAAAGATTATTAATGTTTTGGTTATTAAAAATATCATTAAACTTAATATGATTAAATAAATTGTTATTAAATTTAATGATAATATTAATGTTATTAGTAGATTGTTTAATTTTTCTGTATTTAAAGATGTCGTGTGTGATATCTATTAATCTATTAGTTAGATTATGAATTTTAATATATTCTATAAGTTTGATAAATTTATTATTATTTAGTTTAAATAATGTTTTAATAAATTTATCGACGAAGTTGTTAGTGTACATTTGTTTTGGGTCCAGTAATTCTTCAAATTCAATGTAACCTAATTTATTGGTAGTTTTACCTCTAGTTTTATTAGGTTTAGTTTTGAATTCATTTTTTTTGTATTTGCAGCTGATTTCATAAGTTGAAATTTCTTCTGTTTGTGGTTTGTATGTGTAGTTTAATTCGTCATTAAGTCCATAAGGGAATAATGTGTTGTGTTTATAAATGTAGTTGTTTTCTAATAATAGTCGTTGTTTTTTGTTTTGACATATGTCTAGTATTTCTATCTTAAAGTTGTTAAAAGTATGTAATTTATTGTGTTCTTTCATATATATATTACCAATTGATTTTTTAGCGTGGTTTCTATGTAGGTTTATTCGTATATTTAATGGATTACATGTTTGTCCTATATATGATAATTGACAAATTTGGCATGTTAATTTATAAATAGTATTTACTAATTTACAACTAGTCGTTTGAAATGTATCATGGTTCTTAAGAGAGGGACAAGTTTGACAATTCTTTCTTAGGCAATTATCTTATTATTATTATTATAATTATATTATTATAATTATCTTTTATTGTTTGATTATGAAAAAGTAAATTATAAAAATAATTTTAAAAAATAACTTCAGAACTTTTGTTTTTTTCATTGTTTAGATAGTTTAAAGATGTTTTTTATTAGTTATTCTTAAAAAATATAACAGATAACAAACAGTAATATCTATATTTTTATAGATTAATTATTCATTTTATTACAAATTTAATTACCACAAAAACAATTAAGATAAATATATTAATAAAAAAAAAAAAAATTTTTCTCAATAGAATAACAAACTAAAAAACTAAAAAAAACTACCAGCATATTAGGGTTAGCACCTCTTTTATGTTAATTCAAACTCGCTAAGAATTGCCTAAGAAAGAATTGTCAAACTTGTCCCTCTCTTAAGAACCATGATACATTTCAAACGACTAGTTGTAAATTAGTAAATACTATTTATAAATTAACATGCCAAATTTGTCAATTATCATATATAGGACAAACATGTAATCCATTAAATATACGAATAAACCTACATAGAAACCACGCTAAAAAATCAATTGGTAATATATATATGAAAGAACACAATAAATTACATACTTTTAACAACTTTAAGATAGAAATACTAGACATATGTCAAAACAAAAAACAACGACTATTATTAGAAAACAACTACATTTATAAACACAACACATTATTCCCTTATGGACTTAATGACGAATTAAACTACACATACAAACCACAAACAGAAGAAATTTCAACTTATGAAATCAGCTGCAAATACAAAAAAAATGAATTCAAAACTAAACCTAATAAAACTAGAGGTAAAACTACCAATAAATTAGGTTACATTGAATTTGAAGAATTACTGGACCCAAAACAAATGTACACTAACAACTTCGTCGATAAATTTATTAAAACATTATTTAAACTAAATAATAATAAATTTATCAAACTTATAGAATATATTAAAATTCATAATCTAACTAATAGATTAATAGATATCACACACGACATCTTTAAATACAGAAAAATTAAACAATCTACTAATAACATTAATATTATCATTAAATTTAATAACAATTTATTTAATCATATTAAGTTTAATGATATTTTTAATAACCAAAACATTAATAATCTTTTCCCTATAAAAAATTTAAATTTCAAAACAATCTGGAGATACAACAAAAATATAGGTAATTTAGTTTGCAATTATAACCAATTTATTAATAATTTGGCAAATTATAAAAAAATTAAATGTAATTGCAACAACTATATTGATAAATATAAGTTTTCAGGTCATATATTAACTAGCAATTTTTCTTTTTTAAATCCAGAATATCAGGATATTTTAAATAAAGGGTATAAATATATACCTCAAATTAAACACAATTATAATAATACAATTAAATCTATATTAAAAGATATAGATATTTTCATAAATAAAACTAGTATAAAATACAGTATTCCAGAATTTACTTTTCTGGAATGGAAACATAATATTAAAAAGGAGGTTATAAATTATTATAATAATACACTTAAATACACAAAACCTAATTCAGATATTCCTTCTTTTAAAGAAAATATAATTAATTTACAGAAGGACTTTATTATCACTCCTATAGATAAATGTTCCAATAACTTATCTATAATTTGTAAAAATCTATACCACGATATACTAAAAAAGGAAATTGATAATAATCATAAATACACTTTTGCTAGAACTACAGCCACAAAAATCAAAAAAGACATCAAAAATGTTGAAAATTCACTAAAAATTTATAATCACTACAAAAATCCAAACATACCAAAGTTCTATATAATTCCTAAACTACACAAAAAACCTATTTCTTTCAGAACAATCACATCTGGTATAAATTCAGTTATAAAAAACATTGATATACAATTAGCTTCAACACTACAATTTATTATAAATAAATTAACTAATAAATATAATTATAAATTTATCGACTCAAATAAAAAAATCATTAACTATTTAATGAACAATTGGACAAACATGGAAACAGTACACACATTTGACTTTGAGGACCTATATTCTAAAATAAATTTAAGAGATCTAAATAATAAAATAACCAATTTATTTAACGAAATCATTAATGACAAAACTTTCCACATTAAAATTATTCATAACAGATATAAAACAATTAAATTAGATCTTAAAACAGCAAAAACTCTACTGGAAACATTTTTAAATTTTAACTATATAGAATTTAAAAATAAAATATATATTCAATCAGAAGGAGTTCCCATGGGAACGTCTTCTAGTCCGTTATTAGCAAACTTAATATTATTCTGGTACGAAAGAGAATACTTTCTACAAAATAATGTTAACTGGCAAATGTTCCGTTATGTAGATGACATTATAATATTTAATAATCCACAGTTCAAAAATTTAATACCTAAAATTTATCCTAAATACTTGAAACTTAAAAACAATGAAAAAATTTATAGAAACAAAAAAGTTAACTTTTTAGACCTAAATATAGACCTTACAAATAATGCTATTAAAATTTATAATAAAAAAAGTAATTATAATTTCAATATTATAAAATACTGTAATATGAATTCTAATATTTCATTAAATTGCTGTAAAGGTATATATTTTGGTCAGTTTCTAAGATTTTATAGAATAAATAATATATTAGAAAATTTCATAGAAGATGTTAATAATTTAAACATGGAATTTATTAAAAACAAATTTAGTATCAGACAAGTAAAATATTTCAACAGTATATCAATTATAAAATACTTAAAAAAAAATAAATGGAAGTATCCATTTATTAAATCAACTTTCTATAATTTCTTTCAATAATCAATACTACAAATTTATAATCTTCAACAATTAGTTAAACTTAAATTAAATAGCTGATTTGAAGATTTTTTCACAAGATTTTTAAAGTAATATTGTATATAATTCATTTTGTTTAATCTCCAATTTCTGGGGAGGAAAATGGAAATTAAATAAAAGTGAATTTTCACAATTAATAGCTTTATTAAACTCTAATAATTTGCCTTTTTAAAGGAATATTGAAAGATGAATAAGTTTTGAATCAATTATTTTAATTTTTAACTGACTGTAAAGATTATAAAATTTGGATTTCTTCCCTTAACTATCTTATCTTTATTCTTTGAATGTCTTGTTCTCCCACAATTCGGTCTAAATTTGTCCCCACCCCCCCACAACATGTGTTATCCAGAAATAGTTGTTTACAGTTGAAGGCGTTCGCGGACAAGGTAGGTACACATTATATCTGTTCATATAAATGTTTCACTGTAGTAACTTTATATTAACACATAAAATACGGTTGAAAGGAGGTCTAGACATAATAGAGAAGGGATGAAATGTTGAAAAGCTGAATTTCTATTTGAGAAGTCCCGGTTCAGCAGACCTCTTTTTTCAATAATTACTCCAATTTAAGTTTTTTGTATATGTCTGGTCTACCATTAGGGTTTCAAAACATAATAACCAAACTTATAATAAAAGTTAATTCATATTATAGATATTTTACTAAATACAACTTTTTATATTCATATTTTAAAATAAAAAAATTTAAAAAATCTTTAAAAAAAAAAAAACGAATAAAATATAAAATTATAAAAAAATATATATATATACTAACAATCTTATCTACCTTATTTACAAAACTTTTTGTTTTCTTTCTATTAGTTTGATTAAAAGTACATGGTTCTGTCTTTCTATCTTTTTTCTAACTATTATATATATTATCTCTTCGATTATTCTATATATAGGATTAGAGTATGTCTGAATGACGTGTAAAAGCCGATGTAATAGACGTTACTTTGTTAATTTTTTATTGTTATTAATTATAATTATATAATTAACTAGAGGATGTTTTAGAAGTAAAGAATTTTTTTTTTTCTCTATCTATACTAAATAATAACAATTAACAAATTTATAATTTGAATTTAAATAATCAAACTAATGAAGATAATTTTAATAGAATACTTAACTATAAAACTATACAACTATTTATTTTTATAATTAATTTAGATTTAGCTTGCTAATCTAACCAAATCTACTTGATATGATTTATCATTCTGATCAGATTGCTCCTTAAGTTTTAAATGTAGTATCACTGTTATATTTTTATTATATAGTTTTTACACTATATTAATTCATATGAGCTTGCTCTATGATATATTTTTATATATAATATAATATACAAATTTAAATATATATTAGATATTCTAATATAAATAAAACTCCATACAGATTATAATTATCTTTTATTGTTTGATTATGAAAAAGTAAATTATAAAAATAATTTTAAAAAATAACTTCAGAACTTTTGTTTTTTTCATTGTTTAGATAGTTTAAAGATGTTTTTTATTAGTTATTCTTAAAAAATATAACAGATAACAAACAGTAATATCTATATTTTTATAGATTAATTATTCATTTTATTACAAATTTAATTACCACAAAAACAATTAAGATAAATATATTAATAAAAAAAAAAAAAAATTTTCTCAATAGAATAACAAACTAAAAAACTAAAAAAAACTACCAGCATATTAGGGTTAGCACCTCTTTTATGTTAATTCAAACTCGCTAAGAATTGCCTAAGAAAGAATTGTCAAACTTGTCCCTCTCTTAAGAACCATGATACATTTCAAACGACTAGTTGTAAATTAGTAAATACTATTTATAAATTAACATGCCAAATTTGTCAATTATCATATATAGGACAAACATGTAATCCATTAAATATACGAATAAACCTACATAGAAACCACGCTAAAAAATCAATTGGTAATATATATATGAAAGAACACAATAAATTACATACTTTTAACAACTTTAAGATAGAAATACTAGACATATGTCAAAACAAAAAACAACGACTATTATTAGAAAACAACTACATTTATAAACACAACACATTATTCCCTTATGGACTTAATGACGAATTAAACTACACATACAAACCATAAACAGAAGAAATTTCAACTTATGAAATCAGCTGCAAATACAAAAAAAATGAATTCAAAACTAAACCTAATAAAACTAGAGGTAAAACTACCAATAAATTAGGTTACATTGAATTTGAAGAATTACTGGACCCAAAACAAATGTACACTAACAACTTCGTCGATAAATTTATTAAAACATTATTTAAACTAAATAATAATAAATTTATCAAACTTATAGAATATATTAAAATTCATAATCTAACTAATAGATTAATAGATATCACACACGACATCTTTAAATACAGAAAAATTAAACAATCTACTAATAACATTAATATTATCATTAAATTTAATAACAATTTATTTAATCATATTAAGTTTAATGATATTTTTAATAACCAAAACATTAATAATCTTTTCCCTATAAAAAATTTAAATTTCAAAACAATCTGGAGATACAACAAAAATATAGGTAATTTAGTTTGCAATTATAACCAATTTATTAATAATTTGGCAAATTATAAAAAAATTAAATGTAATTGCAACAACTATATTGATAAATATAAGTTTTCAGGTCATATATTAACTAGCAATTTTTCTTTTTTAAATCCAGAATATCAGGATATTTTAAATAAAGGGTATAAATATATACCTCAAATTAAACACAATTATAATAATACAATTAAATCTATATTAAAAGATATAGATATTTTCATAAATAAAACTAGTATAAAATACAGTATTCCAGAATTTACTTTTCTGGAATGGAAACATAATATTAAAAAGGAGGTTATAAATTATTATAATAATACACTTAAATACACAAAACCTAATTCAGATATTCCTTCTTTTAAAGAAAATATAATTAATTTACAGAAGGACTTTATTATCACTCCTATAGATAAATGTTCCAATAACTTATCTATAATTTGTAAAAATCTATACCACGATATACTAAAAAAGGAAATTGATAATAATCATAAATACACTTTTGCTAGAACTACAGCCACAAAAATCAAAAAAGACATCAAAAATGTTGAAAATTCACTAAAAATTTATAATCACTACAAAAATCCAAACATACCAAAGTTCTATATAATTCCTAAACTACACAAAAAACCTATTTCTTTCAGAACAATCACATCTGGTATAAATTCAGTTATAAAAAACATTGATATACAATTAGCTTCAACACTACAATTTATTATAAATAAATTAACTAATAAATATAATTATAAATTTATCGACTCAAATAAAAAAATCATTAACTATTTAATGAACAATTGGACAAACATGGAAACAGTACACACATTTGACTTTGAGGACCTATATTCTAAAATAAATTTAAGAGATCTAAATAATAAAATAACCAATTTATTTAACGAAATCATTAATGACAAAACTTTCCACATTAAAATTATTCATAACAGATATAAAACAATTAAATTAGATCTTAAAACAGCAAAAACTCTACTGGAAACATTTTTAAATTTTAACTATATAGAATTTAAAAATAAAATATATATTCAATCAGAAGGAGTTCCCATGGGAACGTCTTCTAGTCCGTTATTAGCAAACTTAATATTATTCTGGTACGAAAGAGAATACTTTCTACAAAATAATGTTAACTGGCAAATGTTCCGTTATGTAGATGACATTATAATATTTAATAATCCACAGTTCAAAAATTTAATACCTAAAATTTATCCTAAATACTTGAAACTTAAAAACAATGAAAAAATTTATAGAAACAAAAAAGTTAACTTTTTAGACCTAAATATAGACCTTACAAATAATGCTATTAAAATTTATAATAAAAAAAGTAATTATAATTTCAATATTATAAAATACTGTAATATGAATTCTAATATTTCATTAAATTGCTGTAAAGGTATATATTTTGGTCAGTTTCTAAGATTTTATAGAATAAATAATATATTAGAAAATTTCATAGAAGATGTTAATAATTTAAACATGGAATTTATTAAAAACAAATTTAGTATCAGACAAGTAAAATATTTCAACAGTATATCAATTATAAAATACTTAAAAAAAAATAAATGGAAGTATCCATTTATTAAATCAACTTTCTATAATTTCTTTCAATAATCAATACTACAAATTTATAATCTTCAACAATTAGTTAAACTTAAATTAAATAGCTGATTTGAAGATTTTTTCACAAGATTTTTAAAGTAATATTGTATATAATTCATTTTGTTTAATCTCCAATTTCTGGGGAGGAAAATGGAAATTAAATAAAAGTGAATTTTCACAATTAATAGCTTTATTAAACTCTAATAATTTGCCTTTTTAAAGGAATATTGAAAGATGAATAAGTTTTGAATCAATTATTTTAATTTTTAACTGACTGTAAAGATTATAAAATTTGGATTTCTTCCCTTAACTATCTTATCTTTATTCTTTGAATGTCTTGTTCTCCCACAATTCGGTCTAAATTTGTCCCCACCCCCCCCACAACATGTGTTATCCAGAAATAGTTGTTTACAGTTGAAGGCGTTCGCGGACAAGGTAGGTACACATTATATCTGTTCATATAAATGTTTCACTGTAGTAACTTTATATTAACACATAAAATACGGTTGAAAGGAGGTCTAGACATAATAGAGAAGGGATGAAATGTTGAAAAGCTGAATTTCTATTTGAGAAGTCCCGGTTCAGCAGACCTCTTTTTTCAATAATTACTCCAATTTAAGTTTTTTGTATATGTCTGGTCTACCATTAGGGTTTCAAAACATAATAACCAAACTTATAATAAAAGTTAATTCATATTATAGATATTTTACTAAATACAACTTTTTATATTCATATTTTAAAATAAAAAAATTTAAAAAATCTTTAAAAAAAAAAAAACGAATAAAATATAAAATTATAAAAAAATATATATATATACTAACAATCTTATCTACCTTATTTACAAAACTTTTTGTTTTCTTTCTATTAGTTTGATTAAAAGTACATGGTTCTGTCTTTCTATCTTTTTTCTAACTATTATATATATTATCTCTTCGATTATTCTATATATAGGATTAGAGTATTGTCTGAATGACGTGTAAAAGCCGATGTAATAGACGTTACTTTGTTAATTTTTTATTGTTATTAATTATAATTATATAATTAACTAGAGGATGTTTTAGAAGTAAAGAATTTTTTTTTTTCTCTATCTATACTAAATAATAACAATTAACAAATTTATAATTTGAATTTAAATAATCAAACTAATGAAGATAATTTTAATAGAATACTTAACTATAAAACTATACAACTATTTATTTTTATAATTAATTTAGATTTAGCTTGCTAATCTAACCAAATCTACTTGATATGATTTATCATTCTGATCAGATTGCTCCTTAAGTTTTAAATGTAGTATCACTGTTATATTTTTATTATATAGTTTTTACACTATATTAATTCATATGAGCTTGCTCTATGATATATTTTTATATATAATATAATATACAAATTTAAATATATATTAGATATTCTAATATAAATAAAACTCCATACAGATTATAATTATCTTTTATTGTTTGATTATGAAAAAGTAAATTATAAAAATAATTTTAAAAAATAACTTCAGAACTTTTGTTTTTTTCATTGTTTAGATAGTTTAAAGATGTTTTTTATTAGTTATTCTTAAAAAATATAACAGATAACAAACAGTAATATCTATATTTTTATAGATTAATTATTCATTTTATTACAAATTTAATTACCACAAAAACAATTAAGATAAATATATTAATAAAAAAAAAAAATTTTTTTCTCAATAGAATAACAAACTAAAAAACTAAAAAAAACTACCAGCATATTAGGGTTAGCACCTCTTTTATGTTAATTCAAACTCGCTAAGAATTGCCTAAGAAAGAATTGTCAAACTTGTCCCTCTCTTAAGAACCATGATACATTTCAAACGACTAGTTGTAAATTAGTAAATACTATTTATAAATTAACATGCCAAATTTGTCAATTATCATATATAGGACAAACATGTAATCCATTAAATATACGAATAAACCTACATAGAAACCACGCTAAAAAATCAATTGGTAATATATATATGAAAGAACACAATAAATTACATACTTTTAACAACTTTAAGATAGAAATACTAGACATATGTCAAAACAAAAAACAACGACTATTATTAGAAAACAACTACATTTATAAACACAACACATTATTCCCTTATGGACTTAATGACGAATTAAACTACACATACAAACCACAAACAGAAGAAATTTCAACTTATGAAATCAGCTGCAAATACAAAAAAAATGAATTCAAAACTAAACCTAATAAAACTAGAGGTAAAACTACCAATAAATTAGGTTACATTGAATTTGAAGAATTACTGGACCCAAAACAAATGTACACTAACAACTTCGTCGATAAATTTATTAAAACATTATTTAAACTAAATAATAATAAATTTATCAAACTTATAGAATATATTAAAATTCATAATCTAACTAATAGATTAATAGATATCACACACGACATCTTTAAATACAGAAAAATTAAACAATCTACTAATAACATTAATATTATCATTAAATTTAATAACAATTTATTTAATCATATTAAGTTTAATGATATTTTTAATAACCAAAACATTAATAATCTTTTCCCTATAAAAAATTTAAATTTCAAAACAATCTGGAGATACAACAAAAATATAGGTAATTTAGTTTGCAATTATAACCAATTTATTAATAATTTGGCAAATTATAAAAAAATTAAATGTAATTGCAACAACTATATTGATAAATATAAGTTTTCAGGTCATATATTAACTAGCAATTTTTCTTTTTTAAATCCAGAATATCAGGATATTTTAAATAAAGGGTATAAATATATACCTCAAATTAAACACAATTATAATAATACAATTAAATCTATATTAAAAGATATAGATATTTTCATAAATAAAACTAGTATAAAATACAGTATTCCAGAATTTACTTTTCTGGAATGGAAACATAATATTAAAAAGGAGGTTATAAATTATTATAATAATACACTTAAATACACAAAACCTAATTCAGATATTCCTTCTTTTAAAGAAAATATAATTAATTTACAGAAGGACTTTATTATCACTCCTATAGATAAATGTTCCAATAACTTATCTATAATTTGTAAAAATCTATACCACGATATACTAAAAAAGGAAATTGATAATAATCATAAATACACTTTTGCTAGAACTACAGCCACAAAAATCAAAAAAGACATCAAAAATGTTGAAAATTCACTAAAAATTTATAATCACTACAAAAATCCAAACATACCAAAGTTCTATATAATTCCTAAACTACACAAAAAACCTATTTCTTTCAGAACAATCACATCTGGTATAAATTCAGTTATAAAAAACATTGATATACAATTAGCTTCAACACTACAATTTATTATAAATAAATTAACTAATAAATATAATTATAAATTTATCGACTCAAATAAAAAAATCATTAACTATTTAATGAACAATTGGACAAACATGGAAACAGTACACACATTTGACTTTGAGGACCTATATTCTAAAATAAATTTAAGAGATCTAAATAATAAAATAACCAATTTATTTAACGAAATCATTAATGACAAAACTTTCCACATTAAAATTATTCATAACAGATATAAAACAATTAAATTAGATCTTAAAACAGCAAAAACTCTACTGGAAACATTTTTAAATTTTAACTATATAGAATTTAAAAATAAAATATATATTCAATCAGAAGGAGTTCCCATGGGAACGTCTTCTAGTCCGTTATTAGCAAACTTAATATTATTCTGGTACGAAAGAGAATACTTTCTACAAAATAATGTTAACTGGCAAATGTTCCGTTATGTAGATGACATTATAATATTTAATAATCCACAGTTCAAAAATTTAATACCTAAAATTTATCCTAAATACTTGAAACTTAAAAACAATGAAAAAATTTATAGAAACAAAAAAGTTAACTTTTTAGACCTAAATATAGACCTTACAAATAATGCTATTAAAATTTATAATAAAAAAAGTAATTATAATTTCAATATTATAAAATACTGTAATATGAATTCTAATATTTCATTAAATTGCTGTAAAGGTATATATTTTGGTCAGTTTCTAAGATTTTATAGAATAAATAATATATTAGAAAATTTCATAGAAGATGTTAATAATTTAAACATGGAATTTATTAAAAACAAATTTAGTATCAGACAAGTAAAATATTTCAACAGTATATCAATTATAAAATACTTAAAAAAAAATAAATGGAAGTATCCATTTATTAAATCAACTTTCTATAATTTCTTTCAATAATCAATACTACAAATTTATAATCTTCAACAATTAGTTAAACTTAAATTAAATAGCTGATTTGAAGATTTTTTCACAAGATTTTTAAAGTAATATTGTATATAATTCATTTTGTTTAATCTCCAATTTCTGGGGAGGAAAATGGAAATTAAATAAAAGTGAATTTTCACAATTAATAGCTTTATTAAACTCTAATAATTTGCCTTTTTAAAGGAATATTGAAAGATGAATAAGTTTTGAATCAATTATTTTAATTTTTAACTGACTGTAAAGATTATAAAATTTGGATTTCTTCCCTTAACTATCTTATCTTTATTCTTTGAATGTCTTGTTCTCCCACAATTCGGTCTAAATTTGTCCCCACCCCCCCACAACATGTGTTATCCAGAAATAGTTGTTTACAGTTGAAGGCGTTCGCGGACAAGGTAGGTACACATTATATCTGTTCATATAAATGTTTCACTGTAGTAACTTTATATTAACACATAAAATACGGTTGAAAGGAGGTCTAGACATAATAGAGAAGGGATGAAATGTTGAAAAGCTGAATTTCTATTTGAGAAGTCCCGGTTCAGCAGACCTCTTTTTTCAATAATTACTCCAATTTAAGTTTTTTGTATATGTCTGGTCTACCATTAGGGTTTCAAAACATAATAACCAAACTTATAATAAAAGTTAATTCATATTATAGATATTTTACTAAATACAACTTTTTATATTCATATTTTAAAATAAAAAAATTTAAAAAATCTTTAAAAAAAAAAAAAACGAATAAAATATAAAATTATAAAAAAATATATATATATACTAACAATCTTATCTACCTTATTTACAAAACTTTTTGTTTTCTTTCTATTAGTTTGATTAAAAGTACATGGTTCTGTCTTTCTATCTTTTTTCTAACTATTATATATATTATCTCTTCGATTATTCTATATATAGGATTAGAGTATGTCTGAATGACGTGTAAAAGCCGATGTAATAGACGTTACTTTGTTAATTTTTTATTGTTATTAATTATAATTATATAATTAACTAGAGGATGTTTTAGAAGTAAAGAATTTTTTTTTTCTCTATCTATACTAAATAATAACAATTAACAAATTTATAATTTGAATTTAAATAATCAAACTAATGAAGATAATTTTAATAGAATACTTAACTATAAAACTATACAACTATTTATTTTTATAATTAATTTAGATTTAGCTTGCTAATCTAACCAAATCTACTTGATATGATTTATCATTCTGATCAGATTGCTCCTTAAGTTTTAAATGTAGTATCACTGTTATATTTTTATTATATAGTTTTTACACTATATTAATTCATATGAGCTTGCTCTATGATATATTTTTATATATAATATAATATACAAATTTAAATATATATTAGATATTCTAATATAAATAAAACTCCATACAGATTATAATTATCTTTTATTGTTTGATTATGAAAAAGTAAATTATAAAAATAATTTTAAAAAATAACTTCAGAACTTTTGTTTTTTTCATTGTTTAGATAGTTTAAAGATGTTTTTTATTAGTTATTCTTAAAAAATATAACAGATAACAAACAGTAATATCTATATTTTTATAGATTAATTATTCATTTTATTACAAATTTAATTACCACAAAAACAATTAAGATAAATATATTAATAAAAAAAAAAAAATTTTTTCTCAATAGAATAACAAACTAAAAAACTAAAAAAAACTACCAGCATATTAGGGTTAGCACCTCTTTTATGTTAATTCAAACTCGCTAAGAATTGCCTAAGAAAGAATTGTCAAACTTGTCCCTCTCTTAAGAACCATGATACATTTCAAACGACTAGTTGTAAATTAGTAAATACTATTTATAAATTAACATGCCAAATTTGTCAATTATCATATATAGGACAAACATGTAATCCATTAAATATACGAATAAACCTACATAGAAACCACGCTAAAAAATCAATTGGTAATATATATATGAAAGAACACAATAAATTACATACTTTTAACAACTTTAAGATAGAAATACTAGACATATGTCAAAACAAAAAACAACGACTATTATTAGAAAACAACTACATTTATAAACACAACACATTATTCCCTTATGGACTTAATGACGAATTAAACTACACATACAAACCACAAACAGAAGAAATTTCAACTTATGAAATCAGCTGCAAATACAAAAAAAATGAATTCAAAACTAAACCTAATAAAACTAGAGGTAAAACTACCAATAAATTAGGTTACATTGAATTTGAAGAATTACTGGACCCAAAACAAATGTACACTAACAACTTCGTCGATAAATTTATTAAAACATTATTTAAACTAAATAATAATAAATTTATCAAACTTATAGAATATATTAAAATTCATAATCTAACTAATAGATTAATAGATATCACACACGACATCTTTAAATACAGAAAAATTAAACAATCTACTAATAACATTAATATTATCATTAAATTTAATAACAATTTATTTAATCATATTAAGTTTAATGATATTTTTAATAACCAAAACATTAATAATCTTTTCCCTATAAAAAATTTAAATTTCAAAACAATCTGGAGATACAACAAAAATATAGGTAATTTAGTTTGCAATTATAACCAATTTATTAATAATTTGGCAAATTATAAAAAAATTAAATGTAATTGCAACAACTATATTGATAAATATAAGTTTTCAGGTCATATATTAACTAGCAATTTTTCTTTTTTAAATCCAGAATATCAGGATATTTTAAATAAAGGGTATAAATATATACCTCAAATTAAACACAATTATAATAATACAATTAAATCTATATTAAAAGATATAGATATTTTCATAAATAAAACTAGTATAAAATACAGTATTCCAGAATTTACTTTTCTGGAATGGAAACATAATATTAAAAAGGAGGTTATAAATTATTATAATAATACACTTAAATACACAAAACCTAATTCAGATATTCCTTCTTTTAAAGAAAATATAATTAATTTACAGAAGGACTTTATTATCACTCCTATAGATAAATGTTCCAATAACTTATCTATAATTTGTAAAAATCTATACCACGATATACTAAAAAAGGAAATTGATAATAATCATAAATACACTTTTGCTAGAACTACAGCCACAAAAATCAAAAAAGACATCAAAAATGTTGAAAATTCACTAAAAATTTATAATCACTACAAAAATCCAAACATACCAAAGTTCTATATAATTCCTAAACTACACAAAAAACCTATTTCTTTCAGAACAATCACATCTGGTATAAATTCAGTTATAAAAAACATTGATATACAATTAGCTTCAACACTACAATTTATTATAAATAAATTAACTAATAAATATAATTATAAATTTATCGACTCAAATAAAAAAATCATTAACTATTTAATGAACAATTGGACAAACATGGAAACAGTACACACATTTGACTTTGAGGACCTATATTCTAAAATAAATTTAAGAGATCTAAATAATAAAATAACCAATTTATTTAACGAAATCATTAATGACAAAACTTTCCACATTAAAATTATTCATAACAGATATAAAACAATTAAATTAGATCTTAAAACAGCAAAAACTCTACTGGAAACATTTTTAAATTTTAACTATATAGAATTTAAAAATAAAATATATATTCAATCAGAAGGAGTTCCCATGGGAACGTCTTCTAGTCCGTTATTAGCAAACTTAATATTATTCTGGTACGAAAGAGAATACTTTCTACAAAATAATGTTAACTGGCAAATGTTCCGTTATGTAGATGACATTATAATATTTAATAATCCACAGTTCAAAAATTTAATACCTAAAATTTATCCTAAATACTTGAAACTTAAAAACAATGAAAAAATTTATAGAAACAAAAAAGTTAACTTTTTAGACCTAAATATAGACCTTACAAATAATGCTATTAAAATTTATAATAAAAAAAGTAATTATAATTTCAATATTATAAAATACTGTAATATGAATTCTAATATTTCATTAAATTGCTGTAAAGGTATATATTTTGGTCAGTTTCTAAGATTTTATAGAATAAATAATATATTAGAAAATTTCATAGAAGATGTTAATAATTTAAACATGGAATTTATTAAAAACAAATTTAGTATCAGACAAGTAAAATATTTCAACAGTATATCAATTATAAAATACTTAAAAAAAAATAAATGGAAGTATCCATTTATTAAATCAACTTTCTATAATTTCTTTCAATAATCAATACTACAAATTTATAATCTTCAACAATTAGTTAAACTTAAATTAAATAGCTGATTTGAAGATTTTTTCACAAGATTTTTAAAGTAATATTGTATATAATTCATTTTGTTTAATCTCCAATTTCTGGGGAGGAAAATGGAAATTAAATAAAAGTGAATTTTCACAATTAATAGCTTTATTAAACTCTAATAATTTGCCTTTTTAAAGGAATATTGAAAGATGAATAAGTTTTGAATCAATTATTTTAATTTTTAACTGACTGTAAAGATTATAAAATTTGGATTTCTTCCCTTAACTATCTTATCTTTATTCTTTGAATGTCTTGTTCTCCCACAATTCGGTCTAAATTTGTCCCCACCCCCCCACAACATGTGTTATCCAGAAATAGTTGTTTACAGTTGAAGGCGTTCGCGGACAAGGTAGGTACACATTATATCTGTTCATATAAATGTTTCACTGTAGTAACTTTATATTAACACATAAAATACGGTTGAAAGGAGGTCTAGACATAATAGAGAAGGGATGAAATGTTGAAAAGCTGAATTTCTATTTGAGAAGTCCCGGTTCAGCAGACCTCTTTTTTCAATAATTACTCCAATTTAAGTTTTTTGTATATGTCTGGTCTACCATTAGGGTTTCAAAACATAATAACCAAACTTATAATAAAAGTTAATTCATATTATAGATATTTTACTAAATACAACTTTTTATATTCATATTTTAAAATAAAAAAATTTAAAAAATCTTAAAAAAAAAAAAAAACGAATAAAATATAAAATTATAAAAAAATATATATATATACTAACAATCTTATCTACCTTATTTACAAAACTTTTTGTTTTCTTTCTATTAGTTTGATTAAAAGTACATGGTTCTGTCTTTCTATCTTTTTTCTAACTATTATATATATTATCTCTTCGATTATTCTATATATAGGATTAGAGTATGTCTGAATGACGTGTAAAAGCCGATGTAATAGACGTTACTTTGTTAATTTTTTATTGTTATTAATTATAATTATATAATTAACTAGAGGATGTTTTAGAAGTAAAGAATTTTTTTTTTCTCTATCTATACTAAATAATAACAATTAACAAATTTATAATTTGAATTTAAATAATCAAACTAATGAAGATAATTTTAATAGAATACTTAACTATAAAACTATACAACTATTTATTTTTATAATTAATTTAGATTTAGCTTGCTAATCTAACCAAATCTACTTGATATGATTTATCATTCTGATCAGATTGCTCCTTAAGTTTTAAATGTAGTATCACTGTTATATTTTTATTATATAGTTTTTACACTATATTAATTCATATGAGCTTGCTCTATGATATATTTTTATATATAATATAATATACAAATTTAAATATATATTAGATATTCTAATATAAATAAAACTCCATACAGATTATAATTATCTTTTATTGTTTGATTATGAAAAAGTAAATTATAAAAATAATTTTAAAAAATAACTTCAGAACTTTTGTTTTTTTCATTGTTTAGATAGTTTAAAGATGTTTTTTATTAGTTATTCTTAAAAAATATAACAGATAACAAACAGTAATATCTATATTTTTATAGATTAATTATTCATTTTATTACAAATTTAATTACCACAAAAACAATTAAGATAAATATATTAATAAAAAAAAAAAAAATTTTTCTCAATAGAATAACAAACTAAAAAACTAAAAAAAACTACCAGCATATTAGGGTTAGCACCTCTTTTATGTTAATTCAAACTCGCTAAGAATTGCCTAAGAAAGAATTGTCAAACTTGTCCCTCTCTTAAGAACCATGATACATTTCAAACGACTAGTTGTAAATTAGTAAATACTATTTATAAATTAACATGCCAAATTTGTCAATTATCATATATAGGACAAACATGTAATCCATTAAATATACGAATAAACCTACATAGAAACCACGCTAAAAAATCAATTGGTAATATATATATGAAAGAACACAATAAATTACATACTTTTAACAACTTTAAGATAGAAATACTAGACATATGTCAAAACAAAAAACAACGACTATTATTAGAAAACAACTACATTTATAAACACAACACATTATTCCCTTATGGACTTAATGACGAATTAAACTACACATACAAACCACAAACAGAAGAAATTTCAACTTATGAAATCAGCTGCAAATACAAAAAAAATGAATTCAAAACTAAACCTAATAAAACTAGAGGTAAAACTACCAATAAATTAGGTTACATTGAATTTGAAGAATTACTGGACCCAAAACAAATGTACACTAACAACTTCGTCGATAAATTTATTAAAACATTATTTAAACTAAATAATAATAAATTTATCAAACTTATAGAATATATTAAAATTCATAATCTAACTAATAGATTAATAGATATCACACACGACATCTTTAAATACAGAAAAATTAAACAATCTACTAATAACATTAATATTATCATTAAATTTAATAACAATTTATTTAATCATATTAAGTTTAATGATATTTTTAATAACCAAAACATTAATAATCTTTTCCCTATAAAAAATTTAAATTTCAAAACAATCTGGAGATACAACAAAAATATAGGTAATTTAGTTTGCAATTATAACCAATTTATTAATAATTTGGCAAATTATAAAAAAATTAAATGTAATTGCAACAACTATATTGATAAATATAAGTTTTCAGGTCATATATTAACTAGCAATTTTTCTTTTTTAAATCCAGAATATCAGGATATTTTAAATAAAGGGTATAAATATATACCTCAAATTAAACACAATTATAATAATACAATTAAATCTATATTAAAAGATATAGATATTTTCATAAATAAAACTAGTATAAAATACAGTATTCCAGAATTTACTTTTCTGGAATGGAAACATAATATTAAAAAGGAGGTTATAAATTATTATAATAATACACTTAAATACACAAAACCTAATTCAGATATTCCTTCTTTTAAAGAAAATATAATTAATTTACAGAAGGACTTTATTATCACTCCTATAGATAAATGTTCCAATAACTTATCTATAATTTGTAAAAATCTATACCACGATATACTAAAAAAGGAAATTGATAATAATCATAAATACACTTTTGCTAGAACTACAGCCACAAAAATCAAAAAAGACATCAAAAATGTTGAAAATTCACTAAAAATTTATAATCACTACAAAAATCCAAACATACCAAAGTTCTATATAATTCCTAAACTACACAAAAAACCTATTTCTTTCAGAACAATCACATCTGGTATAAATTCAGTTATAAAAAACATTGATATACAATTAGCTTCAACACTACAATTTATTATAAATAAATTAACTAATAAATATAATTATAAATTTATCGACTCAAATAAAAAAATCATTAACTATTTAATGAACAATTGGACAAACATGGAAACAGTACACACATTTGACTTTGAGGACCTATATTCTAAAATAAATTTAAGAGATCTAAATAATAAAATAACCAATTTATTTAACGAAATCATTAATGACAAAACTTTCCACATTAAAATTATTCATAACAGATATAAAACAATTAAATTAGATCTTAAAACAGCAAAAACTCTACTGGAAACATTTTTAAATTTTAACTATATAGAATTTAAAAATAAAATATATATTCAATCAGAAGGAGTTCCCATGGGAACGTCTTCTAGTCCGTTATTAGCAAACTTAATATTATTCTGGTACGAAAGAGAATACTTTCTACAAAATAATGTTAACTGGCAAATGTTCCGTTATGTAGATGACATTATAATATTTAATAATCCACAGTTCAAAAATTTAATACCTAAAATTTATCCTAAATACTTGAAACTTAAAAACAATGAAAAAATTTATAGAAACAAAAAAGTTAACTTTTTAGACCTAAATATAGACCTTACAAATAATGCTATTAAAATTTATAATAAAAAAAGTAATTATAATTTCAATATTATAAAATACTGTAATATGAATTCTAATATTTCATTAAATTGCTGTAAAGGTATATATTTTGGTCAGTTTCTAAGATTTTATAGAATAAATAATATATTAGAAAATTTCATAGAAGATGTTAATAATTTAAACATGGAATTTATTAAAAACAAATTTAGTATCAGACAAGTAAAATATTTCAACAGTATATCAATTATAAAATACTTAAAAAAAAATAAATGGAAGTATCCATTTATTAAATCAACTTTCTATAATTTCTTTCAATAATCAATACTACAAATTTATAATCTTCAACAATTAGTTAAACTTAAATTAAATAGCTGATTTGAAGATTTTTTCACAAGATTTTTAAAGTAATATTGTATATAATTCATTTTGTTTAATCTCCAATTTCTGGGGAGGAAAATGGAAATTAAATAAAAGTGAATTTTCACAATTAATAGCTTTATTAAACTCTAATAATTTGCCTTTTTAAAGGAATATTGAAAGATGAATAAGTTTTGAATCAATTATTTTAATTTTTAACTGACTGTAAAGATTATAAAATTTGGATTTCTTCCCTTAACTATCTTATCTTTATTCTTTGAATGTCTTGTTCTCCCACAATTCGGTCTAAATTTGTCCCCACCCCCCCACAACATGTGTTATCCAGAAATAGTTGTTTACAGTTGAAGGCGTTCGCGGACAAGGTAGGTACACATTATATCTGTTCATATAAATGTTTCACTGTAGTAACTTTATATTAACACATAAAATACGGTTGAAAGGAGGTCTAGACATAATAGAGAAGGGATGAAATGTTGAAAAGCTGAATTTCTATTTGAGAAGTCCCGGTTCAGCAGACCTCTTTTTTCAATAATTACTCCAATTTAAGTTTTTTGTATATGTCTGGTCTACCATTAGGGTTTCAAAACATAATAACCAAACTTATAATAAAAGTTAATTCATATTATAGATATTTTACTAAATACAACTTTTTATATTCATATTTTAAAATAAAAAAATTTAAAAAATTTAAAAAAAAAAAAAAACGAATAAAATATAAAATTATAAAAAAATATATATATATACTAACAATCTTATCTACCTTATTTACAAAACTTTTTGTTTTCTTTCTATTAGTTTGATTAAAAGTACATGGTTCTGTCTTTCTATCTTTTTTCTAACTATTATATATATTATCTCTTCGATTATTCTATATATAGGATTAGAGTATGTCTGAATGACGTGTAAAAGCCGATGTAATAGACGTTACTTTGTTAATTTTTTATTGTTATTAATTATAATTATATAATTAACTAGAGGATGTTTTAGAAGTAAAGAATTTTTTTTTTCTCTATCTATACTAAATAATAACAATTAACAAATTTATAATTTGAATTTAAATAATCAAACTAATGAAGATAATTTTAATAGAATACTTAACTATAAAACTATACAACTATTTATTTTTATAATTAATTTAGATTTAGCTTGCTAATCTAACCAAATCTACTTGATATGATTTATCATTCTGATCAGATTGCTCCTTAAGTTTTAAATGTAGTATCACTGTTATATTTTTATTATATAGTTTTTACACTATATTAATTCATATGAGCTTGCTCTATGATATATTTTTATATATAATATAATATACAAATTTAAATATATATTAGATATTCTAATATAAATAAAACTCCATACAGATTATAATTATCTTTTATTGTTTGATTATGAAAAAGTAAATTATAAAAATAATTTTAAAAAATAACTTCAGAACTTTTGTTTTTTTCATTGTTTAGATAGTTTAAAGATGTTTTTTATTAGTTATTCTTAAAAAATATAACAGATAACAAACAGTAATATCTATATTTTTATAGATTAATTATTCATTTTATTACAAATTTAATTACCACAAAAACAATTAAGATAAATATATTAATAAAAAAAAAAAAAATTTTTCTCAATAGAATAACAAACTAAAAAACTAAAAAAAACTACCAGCATATTAGGGTTAGCACCTCTTTTATGTTAATTCAAACTCGCTAAGAATTGCCTAAGAAAGAATTGTCAAACTTGTCCCTCTCTTAAGAACCATGATACATTTCAAACGACTAGTTGTAAATTAGTAAATACTATTTATAAATTAACATGCCAAATTTGTCAATTATCATATATAGGACAAACATGTAATCCATTAAATATACGAATAAACCTACATAGAAACCACGCTAAAAAATCAATTGGTAATATATATATGAAAGAACACAATAAATTACATACTTTTAACAACTTTAAGATAGAAATACTAGACATATGTCAAAACAAAAAACAACGACTATTATTAGAAAACAACTACATTTATAAACACAACACATTATTCCCTTATGGACTTAATGACGAATTAAACTACACATACAAACCACAAACAGAAGAAATTTCAACTTATGAAATCAGCTGCAAATACAAAAAAAATGAATTCAAAACTAAACCTAATAAAACTAGAGGTAAAACTACCAATAAATTAGGTTACATTGAATTTGAAGAATTACTGGACCCAAAACAAATGTACACTAACAACTTCGTCGATAAATTTATTAAAACATTATTTAAACTAAATAATAATAAATTTATCAAACTTATAGAATATATTAAAATTCATAATCTAACTAATAGATTAATAGATATCACACACGACATCTTTAAATACAGAAAAATTAAACAATCTACTAATAACATTAATATTATCATTAAATTTAATAACAATTTATTTAATCATATTAAGTTTAATGATATTTTTAATAACCAAAACATTAATAATCTTTTCCCTATAAAAAATTTAAATTTCAAAACAATCTGGAGATACAACAAAAATATAGGTAATTTAGTTTGCAATTATAACCAATTTATTAATAATTTGGCAAATTATAAAAAAATTAAATGTAATTGCAACAACTATATTGATAAATATAAGTTTTCAGGTCATATATTAACTAGCAATTTTTCTTTTTTAAATCCAGAATATCAGGATATTTTAAATAAAGGGTATAAATATATACCTCAAATTAAACACAATTATAATAATACAATTAAATCTATATTAAAAGATATAGATATTTTCATAAATAAAACTAGTATAAAATACAGTATTCCAGAATTTACTTTTCTGGAATGGAAACATAATATTAAAAAGGAGGTTATAAATTATTATAATAATACACTTAAATACACAAAACCTAATTCAGATATTCCTTCTTTTAAAGAAAATATAATTAATTTACAGAAGGACTTTATTATCACTCCTATAGATAAATGTTCCAATAACTTATCTATAATTTGTAAAAATCTATACCACGATATACTAAAAAAGGAAATTGATAATAATCATAAATACACTTTTGCTAGAACTACAGCCACAAAAATCAAAAAAGACATCAAAAATGTTGAAAATTCACTAAAAATTTATAATCACTACAAAAATCCAAACATACCAAAGTTCTATATAATTCCTAAACTACACAAAAAACCTATTTCTTTCAGAACAATCACATCTGGTATAAATTCAGTTATAAAAAACATTGATATACAATTAGCTTCAACACTACAATTTATTATAAATAAATTAACTAATAAATATAATTATAAATTTATCGACTCAAATAAAAAAATCATTAACTATTTAATGAACAATTGGACAAACATGGAAACAGTACACACATTTGACTTTGAGGACCTATATTCTAAAATAAATTTAAGAGATCTAAATAATAAAATAACCAATTTATTTAACGAAATCATTAATGACAAAACTTTCCACATTAAAATTATTCATAACAGATATAAAACAATTAAATTAGATCTTAAAACAGCAAAAACTCTACTGGAAACATTTTTAAATTTTAACTATATAGAATTTAAAAATAAAATATATATTCAATCAGAAGGAGTTCCCATGGGAACGTCTTCTAGTCCGTTATTAGCAAACTTAATATTATTCTGGTACGAAAGAGAATACTTTCTACAAAATAATGTTAACTGGCAAATGTTCCGTTATGTAGATGACATTATAATATTTAATAATCCACAGTTCAAAAATTTAATACCTAAAATTTATCCTAAATACTTGAAACTTAAAAACAATGAAAAAATTTATAGAAACAAAAAAGTTAACTTTTTAGACCTAAATATAGACCTTACAAATAATGCTATTAAAATTTATAATAAAAAAAGTAATTATAATTTCAATATTATAAAATACTGTAATATGAATTCTAATATTTCATTAAATTGCTGTAAAGGTATATATTTTGGTCAGTTTCTAAGATTTTATAGAATAAATAATATATTAGAAAATTTCATAGAAGATGTTAATAATTTAAACATGGAATTTATTAAAAACAAATTTAGTATCAGACAAGTAAAATATTTCAACAGTATATCAATTATAAAATACTTAAAAAAAAATAAATGGAAGTATCCATTTATTAAATCAACTTTCTATAATTTCTTTCAATAATCAATACTACAAATTTATAATCTTCAACAATTAGTTAAACTTAAATTAAATAGCTGATTTGAAGATTTTTTCACAAGATTTTTAAAGTAATATTGTATATAATTCATTTTGTTTAATCTCCAATTTCTGGGGAGGAAAATGGAAATTAAATAAAAGTGAATTTTCACAATTAATAGCTTTATTAAACTCTAATAATTTGCCTTTTTAAAGGAATATTGAAAGATGAATAAGTTTTGAATCAATTATTTTAATTTTTAACTGACTGTAAAGATTATAAAATTTGGATTTCTTCCCTTAACTATCTTATCTTTATTCTTTGAATGTCTTGTTCTCCCACAATTCGGTCTAAATTTGTCCCCACCCCCCCACAACATGTGTTATCCAGAAATAGTTGTTTACAGTTGAAGGCGTTCGCGGACAAGGTAGGTACACATTATATCTGTTCATATAAATGTTTCACTGTAGTAACTTTATATTAACACATAAAATACGGTTGAAAGGAGGTCTAGACATAATAGAGAAGGGATGAAATGTTGAAAAGCTGAATTTCTATTTGAGAAGTCCCGGTTCAGCAGACCTCTTTTTTCAATAATTACTCCAATTTAAGTTTTTTGTATATGTCTGGTCTACCATTAGGGTTTCAAAACATAATAACCAAACTTATAATAAAAGTTAATTCATATTATAGATATTTTACTAAATACAACTTTTTATATTCATATTTTAAAATAAAAAAATTTAAAAAATCTTTAAAAAAAAAAAAACGAATAAAATATAAAATTATAAAAAAATATATATATATACTAACAATCTTATCTACCTTATTTACAAAACTTTTTGTTTTCTTTCTATTAGTTTGATTAAAAGTACATGGTTCTGTCTTTCTATCTTTTTTCTAACTATTATATATATTATCTCTTCGATTATTCTATATATAGGATTAGAGTATGTCTGAATGACGTGTAAAAGCCGATGTAATAGACGTTACTTTGTTAATTTTTTATTGTTATTAATTATAATTATATAATTAACTAGAGGATGTTTTAGAAGTAAAGAATTTTTTTTTTCTCTATCTATACTAAATAATAACAATTAACAAATTTATAATTTGAATTTAAATAATCAAACTAATGAAGATAATTTTAATAGAATACTTAACTATAAAACTATACAACTATTTATTTTTATAATTAATTTAGATTTAGCTTGCTAATCTAACCAAATCTACTTGATATGATTTATCATTCTGATCAGATTGCTCCTTAAGTTTTAAATGTAGTATCACTGTTATATTTTATTATATAGTTTTTACACTATATATATATATATATATATATATATATATATATATATATATATATATATATATATATATATATATATATATAATAATAAATAGTTATTTAATTTTATAGTCCAGTTTTGTATTAAAATTATCTTCACTATTATGATCATTTAAATACAAATTATAAAATTTGTAAAATGTTATTAATTTGTAGATAGAGAGAGAAAAAAAAAATCCTTTACTTCTATTACATCCTCAAGTTAATTATATATTTATAATTAATAACAATAAAAAAAATTAACAAAGTAACGTCTATTACATCGGCTTTTACACGTCATTCAGACATACTCTAATCCTATATATAGAATAATCGAAGAGATAATATATATAATAGTTAGAAAAAAGAGAGAAAGACAGAACCATGCACTTTTAATCAAACTAATCAGTTTGCTCCTTAAATTTTTTAAAATTAGAATCACTGTTATAATTTTGTTATATAGTTTCTACACTATATATATATATATATATATATATATATATATATATATTTCATTATATATATATATATATGTATATATTGTCAAGTAGCTCCATCCAGATGGGACAACTGTCAATCATCCCTGGACCTAGGGGGGGACCACAGGTGTGGGGGCTTCTGGAATGCTGATCTGTAAATAAGGAAAACGGGACGGTGGCTAACGCGGTTCATTCAGGATTAACCTTAACTGGGGGTAAGTTGTACAAACTCTCTCTCCCTATACTCCTTATACTCCATATACTCCTTATATTAAATTAATTATCCCCAAACTTGCCCTTGCTTTATTTATCTCCGCGACATATTTTGGTGGAGACGCTGGGTAGCGTGACGGAACTTCGAAGAAGTCGACGTCTACAGGGACGTGAACCAATTCTTCAACCTTTGCCACAACGAATAGAAATGGAAGACGACCACAGACCTACTGTTAGCGGATCCTACCTCCCTTGTCAGCGCCAACGAGATCCTTCTACCTTTTCTGGAGATGGAAATATAAACCCTGGACAATGGTTGAAAGAGTACGAGAGAGTGTCGAAGTACAACAGATGGGACGAGACCATGAAGCTTGCCAACGTCGTATTTTACTTGAACGGAACTGCTGGAAGGTGGTTTGATAATAACGAAGAATCACTCAACTCGTGGAGAAGCTTTGAAGACGCATTCCGCGGTGTGTTCGGACTGCAGGAGGATTCTGCTCGACGCGCCGAGGAAGTTCTGAAGTCAAGAGCACAGAAGGCCGAGGAATCCAGCGAGTCATACATCCAGGAGATTCTTAGTCTCTGCCACCAGGTGAACCCTCGCATGGAAGAAGGTGAGATAGTTGCTCACATTATAAAGGGAATTTCGGAAGACACATACCAGGTATTGGTGGCGAAAGACATACAGACAGTAGATGAGATCCTGAAGTTTTGTCGTCATCTGACAACCGTCAAGCAGCGCAGGATCGGCCGTACGAAATTCGCCAGGTTGTCAAACGTAATGCCCATTTCGTGTGTTGACGACTCAGACGACTTGGCCGGCTTAATTCGCCGCATCGTTAGAGAAGAGATACAAAAGGTTTTCTCAGCACCTGAAGTGGTCAATCCTCTCCGAGAGGTGAACGCCCTGGAACAGACTGTGAGGGAAGAGGTCAGCCGTGCTCTACAACCTACCAGACCACAAGTCAACGTGGTACAACAACAACCACGAACGCCCTATTATAATATCGACCGACCAACCCAACCCAGGAAGACAGAACATTGGAGAACCTACGACGACAAACCTATCTGCTTCCACTGCGGACGACCCGGACATGTCGTCCGTTATTGTAGGGAACGACGACAGGTCTTCGCTGAAGCCAGGTCAAGGAATGGCGGAGAAGGAAGAAATGTTGGATTTTCGAGTCGACCCCCGAGATATGACGCCGACGACGACTATGTAACGCCCCAAACCTCGACGTACTTCTACCGGAGCTCTTCCCCACATCCAAGCCGCGCAAGGTCGCCAGCCCGAAGACAATCCCAGTCGCCAGCCCGTCGTTTCAGCCGTTCTCCCATGCCTCAGAATGTGAAAAACTAAGTGGAGCGGCTTCTAACGGGGGTGAGGTCGCCATTGAGGAAAATCCTCCAGGGTATATCGCCGCTAAATTAAAAGAAAATTTTGTTATGGTCGAAATAAATGGACGCAAAATTAAAGCATTGGTGGATTCTCTATGTTGGTTGGTTGGTTGGTAGGACAGAAAGATCCTTCTGGCCGTTTGGCAAGATGGGCGCTGAAGTTGCAAGAATTTGACGTGACCGTTATCTACAAGAGCGGACGCAAACATAAGGATGCCGATTGTCTGTCAAGGAGCCCGCTTGAGAACGATCAACCAAGTGCTGTGATGTCACTAACCAACGTCGATATAGAGCAGACTAAAGACCCGGATTTAGCTAAAATAATCGATAATTTAAACTCAGGCTACACCAGAAAGGAATTCAGCATTATCGACGGCATCTTATACAAGAAAAACTATAGCACAACTGGAAGACCCTGGCTTATCATGATTCCTAAACACTTAAGATCGGAAGTTATGGCAGATCTACATGACGCTCCTACAGCTGGGCATTTGGGTTTCGCCCGAACGTATGACAAAGTGAAGAAACGATTCTATTGGCCTGGCCTTTATAGAACTGTTCGCCAATATGTAAGTCATTGTCGGGAGTGTCAACGAAGGAAGAAATTACCTCGACGTCCGGCTGGACAACTTGTATCCATACCACCTGTAGAAAAGCCATTCCATAAGGTCGGGGTCGATCTCCTTGGAAGATTTCCAGTTTCTAAAGATGGAAACCGTTGGATCATTGTGTGCACCGATTATATGACGAGGTATGCCATAACGAAAGCGATCCCAGACGGAGGAGCAATCGAAACAGCTAAGTTCCTGGTTGAAGATGTTATCTTGAAGCATGGAGCTCCTAGAGAAATGATAACAGATCGCGGAAGAAATTTCATTTCTCAAGTAATAAAAGAGATCAATGCTCTGTGCGGAATTGTGCACAGATTTACAACGGCCTACCATCCCCAGACCAACGGCCTGACTGAAAGGTTCAACAAAACTCTGGGAGACATGTTGTCCATGTACACAGGTGTCGAGCAGAAGGACTGGGACCAAGTTTTACCCTACGTAACCTTTGCTTATAACACTGCTAAACAGGAGGCGACCGGCTACACTCCGTTCTTTCTTGTCCACGCCCGCGAGGCCGAGACCTACATCGATGCCGTACTACCCTACCTACCAGATGAGATCTCTAACGACTACGTTGGAGAACTTGTGACCAGAGCTGAGGAAGCGCGTCAACTCTCCCGATCACGCCTTCTACAATCACAGGCGAAAGACCGTAGACTTTACGACCAGAAACATACTCCAGTCTATTACCAGAAGGATGATCTTGTGTGGGTTTTTACTCCCATCCGAAAAGTAGGGCTCTCAGAAAAGCTACTGAAGAGATACTTCGGTCCCTACAAGGTGACCAAGAAGCTTTCAGAAGTTACGTATGAAGTAGAGCCCGTGGACCCGTCTCCCCGATCACGGAAATCCAAGGATATCGTTCATGTCATTCGGATGAAGCCCTACCTGGACCCTGAAGAACAACATTCCATTCTGCTAGGGAACACAGACCGTGATAGATTTCCTTCCAGAACAAGGGCTGAGACAAGCTAATCAGCGGGTCGCTGCTTTTTCTAAAGAGGGTGTAATGTCAAGTAGCTCCATCCAGATGGGACAACTGTCAATCATCCCTGGACCTAGGGGGGGACCACAGGTGTGGGGGCTTCTGGAATGCTGATCTGTAAATAAGGAAAACGGGACGGTGGCTAACGCGGTTCATTCAGGATTAACCTTAACTGGGGGTAAGTTGTACAAACTCTCTCTCCCTATACTCCTTATACTCCATATACTCCTTATATTAAATTAATTATCCCCAAACTTGCCCTTGCTTTATTTATCTCCGCGACAATATAATTAGAAAAACAAGCCGTATAAATTAAAATATAAAACCTATGTATTACAAGCTAAAAAAAATCATTTAAAAAAACCTGATCGGTAAAATTTTAGGGTGGAGCTTTTTGTAATTATATAGGGAAAAAAATAAAATTAAAAAATGATTCTCCTACACGGTTATTAAATATAATTAAAAATATTTCTAAGTTCTATGAATATTTCAGAAGTTCTGAGAATTAATTTGGACTTAATCTTATTAAAAAACGACAAGACAATATGGCTACCATTTTTTATTTCCGACATTTTATATTAAATCAAACGATTATTTAAAAATATATATATTTATTAACTATTTTCATCGCGTAATTTTTAATTTTATTTAAAAAAGAGTTTACTATAATTGTGTTCATAGAAAGTGATGTATCTGTTGAAGAGGGCAAACAAATATTTATAAACGAAAAATAAAATTGATGATTCAATAATTCATTAATATTTTATTTCTTGTTACAGAAAATATAAGTATTAGGGTCCTCAGTATATGAATATTAAATTTGTGTAATAATTGTGTTTTAAAATATTTATAAGTTATATTTAAGTTATTAAAAAAAATCAGTTATATATATATTTCGACTTCTAAATTAGAAAAATTAATCTGCTGATAATTTCTACAAAGAAAATAATTTGATTTATAAAATTAATTTTCCAATAAATATATCATTATCAAAAAGATTCGTTATAACTAATTCTTTCATCATAAGATCAATAAAATGATTTTCTATATTTCAAAATAAGTTTCCAAAAATATTGATTTGAATTATACTCTTTGTAGTTTTAATCCACACAAAGAGAGATCTAGTAAAAATATATTACAAATTCGAACCTTTTCTTTTGAAATAAAAAAAGCGTATTCTCTTCATTGTATATATATTAAATTTGGTAATACACAACCTAACTGGGGGAGAAAAGATAATATTCAAAAATATATTTACTCAGCAAAAAACACTGTAATTTAGACATTTTAGAAACTTCAATAAAAAGAACAAAGATCTTCAATTTCAATACCGAACAACTCGAAGTGGATCAAGCCAAGCCTATTTAATTGCAAATCTTCCTAAATTGAAACCAAAGGAGCATTTCTGTGAATTTGAAATTCAAAGATAAATTGTTACCCTGGAGATTGTGTGGGATATTAAATTTATATTTGATTCTTAACACTTCAAAAGAGGAGGTTTAATTTTGAAAATTACCCATGTGTGTTTAGAAATATATATATTAAAAACAAAAAAGGCATATCCTGACCACACACATAACGAATCATTGATTTAGGCATGTTGATATTTGACCAACCCGTTTTCTCGATAAATCAAGACAATCTTTATAAATCAAGAAATTCCATCTACAAACGCGTTTCTGGATGTTAGCTCTATTCTAATATCATGGATCAAGCCTAAATCAAAGTTTATATTTATAAATAGCCAATCTTTATATCACAAATTTGGGCAATGGGCCTCATCCATATAGGGTGGATGGAGCTACGAATCCATAGAATTCAAATGGAGTAGTCATGGAATAGTCTTCCTTCCATAAGATGTTCTACCTGGTGAAGTATTAAGTCTATTTATGTAGGGCAAAAAAATTGCAATTTTACGGAAAGATCAATTCATGTATAAAAATGTCAAATCTGCCTTTTAATGATTGCATTAAAAATATTTTTTTTGAAATAATGCACGCCTCTCTAGAAGTATAAAAGTTACTATTTCTACCTATGCTTTCGCTTTTAAATAAGGACTCAAGCTGTACGAGTATATTTGTACATTCGCGTGATTTGCATGAAAAATGGATTTTCTAATTGTAACACTGAACGTTACACAATGAGGTTTATTACTATTTGTCGATTAAAACCATATTTATTTCTTGAGATATCTATGTAAATAGGTTAACATACACCAATATACTAGAAATGCTTTGATATAGGGTCAGATCTCCTGGTAAAATCCCTACTTGACGATTCCACCTTGCGGGTTCTGGACATTATTTTGATAAGATATTTATGAGGTCTTTCACAGGGCTAGAAGTATAGCAGATTCTAATTTATGTGTATATATCCGTGAAAAAATCAATTTGTATATTTAGATATTCGTGTGATTTGCATTAAAAAAATAAATTTCAAAATATGACACTGAACTAAGGTTTAATGCTTTTTAACGATTGGAATAATCTCGATTTATTTATACCTTGGTAAATATGTGCCAAAGAAATGGAAATGTCTTGCTTATAAGGTCAGAACTTCAGGTAAAATCCCTATTTGGCGACTCCATGTGGTGGACATTTTATTTGATATGATATTTGTGAGGTCTTTCACACAGCTGGATATATGAAAGGTTCTCGTATTTATCTATGTATAAATACTCAAGCCGTATATATGTATATAGAAAGTTGGAATCCTCTGATAAGTATAAGTAAAGGATATGAAGCGTACGAGGATACTTTTCTTTTAAACTTTAATGAAGATTCAAGCTTTCGGTCGAAAACAGCCCTTCTACAGGAAATTAAAGAAAAACATTTTCAAAAAGTAACGTTTGTAAACAAAAATGGTATCTCTATTGATCTTGTAACGCGTGAATAAATCTCACTTGATCTTGTAACGCGTGAATAAATCTCACATCCACGCGACCCAGACTATGATACATTCAATTTGAATTCAAAACAAAGATTTATTCAATGTATCATAGTCTGGGTCGCGTGGATGTGAGATTTATTCACGCGTTACAAGATCAATAGAGATACCATTTTTGTTTACAAACGTTACTTTTTGAAAATGTTTTTCTATAATTTCCTGTAGAAGGGCTGTTTTCGCCCGAAAGCTTGAATCTTCATTAAAGTTTAAAAGAAATGTATCCTCGTACGCTTCATATCCTTTACTTATCGTATATATGTATATTCGTGTGATTTGGCTAAAAAGGGGATTTTATAATTGTGACACAGAATTAAGGTGTATTGCTTTTAATTGATTAACATAATCTTGATTTAAAGGTACCTATGTAAATATGTCAACATCAATATACTGGAAATGCCTCGCTATAGGGTCAAATCATCTGGTAAAATCCGTTTAAATACTCAAGAAGTACATATGTAAATTCGTGTGATTTGCATAAAGGTTTTTTTCTAATTTTTAAGATACTCTCTGAAAATTCTTTGCTTATCGGTTCAGATCTCCTGGTAAAATTCCTACATGGAACCTCCATGGGTGGACAACGCTCCCTATAACGTCTAAACTATGAGGGGGCTGATCACAGACCGGGATAAATCTACATGATCTTATGGAGAGGAGAAATCACCCTCCCTTGAAGTTGAAGATGGATTTTAAAAAGGATGAACCTACTCTTATGTCAATGGCATATGGATATGGAAGGACAACAGAATTAATCTTTTCCATGTAAATCTTAAATAAATGGACCAACTAAACCAAGAGGTCACCAGATTTGACTTTAAACTGATATTGATGGGATAATGTTTATCACTAATAGGAGCCCGCAAAAGCATTAATTGTATTTTCATTTAATCATTCTTATCTGCCGATGTCCACAAATAAAACTAAGTTTTACACAAAAGGATTTCTCTGTAAAACGCTAAATAGTAAAAAAAGTTGAATATATGCTTTAAAAATTAATTAAAGGAACCCGTTTTTGATTTTTAAAACATGTCAATTCTTCGCTAAACAAAAATCACTTTCTTGACTAGTAAAAATCAATTATTCTTTTTTATTACTAATAACGAATTATGAAATAAAATACACAACACACACAAAAGAGTTATTAATACAAAAATATGATTCGCAATTAAACGCTTTTAGTTCATATTTGACACGCATGTCTTATAGTTATCCAGAAATCTATTGACAATTTTTTTGCATATCCCTAGTACACGTGGTACAGGCGATGATAATCATTGTGGGTAGAAGAAGGCGACTGCTTTTTACTGTAAGTGCATCACATGTCTACACATGTCAAAAGAGTTCGACCTTGCACTTACAAATGTACCAGGGCCCCGTTTGATTACTTGCACTCGCTGGTGGGGTTGGGCTCTTGCAAGAATCGGGGGCAATTGGACCTTTTTATTTTTCAAATCAGAAAAGAAAGTGCCCAATGCGGGAATCGAATACGGGTCGAAGCGGTCGAAAACCAACGGTTTAGACCATCCTTCCACCAAACCCCTATCGTATTAGCTGTATATAGCTAGATAAAGCGTTAGATAAACTGGTTTATAATAATTCATCATAATTAGTATCTAGACGGAGTCTTGAAGTCAAGATGACGAGGAGTCATCCAAGAGACGGATTCCCTAGGAAGGACTTACCTGTGACAATAAGGCGACCAGGTCCACTACGGACCTCCCGACCGGTGACGGAGTGTCGCACCGAGCAAACGTAGCCCGGGACCGCGTCAGTCCCCGTGGTGTTCAGAACTACCAAGTCCCCGCCGGACACCACCCGTAGCCGGCCGTCTGAACCTGGTGATCCAACACTGGGTTAGATAACTTCTCCAACATCACACTCTATACCTTCTTTTCATCAAACAAAAATAAGGTTTTCCCACTATGTACTAAGTACAATTCTCAACCTGCAACCCTAAACACATTATTGACTATATTGGCCCATCCAAGTTCTAAACTGATTGGGCTAAATAGGCATATCTGATTAAAATGGCTATGAAATGCCCATCGTAAAAAAAAAACAGGAATCATATGGAATATGAGAAATTAAGCTTTGAGATTGATGAGGATGAGTTGAAATAAAGGTCGCTTGAGAAAGAATGCTTTGATAGAAAATGTGATGTCCAAACGTTGGCCACTCTGTGCAGATGGGCGCTTAGAAACTGACTGTTGTTTACAAATTTATTGTAATATATATTAATTCTTAAAATTCCAAAGTCCATATTTTTTTTAATTTATATATTGATTTGTAAATAAAGTTCGTTTTTTTTTCGAAAATTTTATTTAGACAAAAACCATTAATTATATTTATATATTTCTATATATGTATTTTAAGTTTTTATATATCGATATAATTTGAATCAGGAGAAGCGCAATCTGGTATTTGATATTATAAGGTTTTGTTATTTACTTACAAAACAAAGGAAGAGATAACACATATTTACTTTGCTTCTGCCCAAAATTTGACGAGCAAGCCTCCACCAGATAAGAGGGTTCTGGCTTTATCGAGTAATGTTCTGTTCACCCTTTCTTCGATGCCATTACTTCTTGGTGAGTATTACAAGTTTTCTCATGTTTTATTTCTTTAGTTTTAAAATATTATTCTAATGATCTGTTGATAAATTCTAATCCATTATTTGTTCTAATTCTTTTGACCTTTTTATCTAACTCATTTTCCATGCTATTGATCAGATCTTTCAATTTGTTAGATGCTTCATCCTTGAAACTCAAAAAGTTCACAAAATATTTTCTAGAATATTGATCAATAGCAACTATCATATATTTGTTCACACTTAAGGATACTTCTTTCATGGGGCCACATAGGTCAATATGTAAGCATTCTAAGGTACTCTTTGCAGTTTCATCATAAGTTGCCTGAAAAGGTGTGCGAGGCATTTTCCCTGTTTTGCATGCTTGGCATATTCCACCCTCGCCTCTCAAGTCAGGGAGTCCTCGGACCATGCCATCCCTTTTCATTCTTGACATGTAATCGTCATTAATATGTCCCAATCTTTTATGCCATAAATTCCTTGAGTCCTTATCAATTTTAAAAATTGTATTTGTGTCAACCTGTCTAAGTTCATGGATTCATAGATTTATCTTCAGCTTCTCCTTCATATCTGAGTTTTATAGTATTCCATAATTCTTGTACATTTTTGATACCTTTGTAGGCGATAGCCTGATCAGATGACAAACTAAGAATAATTATTCCAAGAGCTTGTTTATTTTTCTTAGTCCATTCATTAAAAGCGTCGTCATTTTTATCATCTTTTGTAGTATTTGGATTATTAATAACATCATCAAAAAGATCCCTTTAATCTAACAAAGCTTCTATTTTCATACTCCAAATCGCATAATTACTATTTGTGAGCAATTCCAGTTTTGGTGAAGCTAAAATATCCATTTCCATTTCTTTAGTTTTATATATTTCTAAATATTTTAAAATTTTATTTACGTTTTATTTAATAACCACGCTCTGCTACCATATTGTGGCCGAATCTATATATGAGGCGTGGATTATTATTAAATAAGACGATAGCTTAAATGTACAAAATCTTATATTCATTAAAGAATATTTACTTACAAAACAAAGGAAGAGATATTTAACACATATTTTCTTAATACAATATAATATAATGCGGATTGTAAAACGACATTTTAAAACTATTCCGCATGTGTTTCTTTTCAACAAAAGATCATTTTTTTTAAAGGATAAATAACGATTATTTCTAGCCTTTGGGATTAGGTATGAAAGGGTGAATTGTAAAGAGTAATGATAAACGGAAAAATAAAACTTTCCAGGGATGGGAATCGAACCCACACTGTTCCGCTTACCGGGCAGATGCCATGTCCACTAGGCTACCCTGGACATATTTTTCTGTTCGCAAATAATACATAAAGTAATTTATAATACAATATAATATAATGCGGATTGTGATTGTAAAACGACATTTTTAAACTATTCCGCATGTGTTTCTTTTCAAAAAAAGATCAACATTTTTTTTCAAAGAGAAATAACGATTATTTCTAGCCTTTGGGATGAGGTATGAAAGGGTGAATTGTGAAGAGTAATGATAAACGGAAAAATAAAACTATCCAGGGATGGGAATCGAACCCACACTGTTCCGCTTACCGGGCAGATGCAATGTCCACTAGGCTAAACTGGACCTTTTTTTCCGTTCGCAAATAATACATAAAGTAATTTATAATACAATATAATATAATGCGGATTGTGATTGTAAAACGACATTTTTAAACTATTCCACATGTGTTTCTTTTCAACAAAAGATCAAAATTTTTTCAAGGAGAAATAACGATTATTTCAGCCTTTGCGATGAGGTATGAAAGGGTGAATTGTGGGTTCGGGGTCGAAACAGTGTGGGTTCGATTCCCATCCCTGGACAGTTTTATTTTCCGTTTACCATTACTCTTTACAATTCACCCTTTCATACCTCATCCAAAGGCTAGAAATAATTGTTATTTCTCCTTGAAAAAAAAAATCTTTTGTTGAAAAGAAACACATGCGGAATAGTTTTAAAATGTCGTTTTACAATCACAATCCGCATTATATTATATTGTATTATAAATTACTTTAGGGTATTTATTTGCGAACGGAAAAATAGGTCCAGGGTAGCCTAGTGGACATGGCATCTGCCCGGTAAGCGGAACAGTGTGGGTTCGATTCCCATCCCTGGACAGTTTTATTTTTCCGTTTATCATTACTCTTCACATTTCACCCTTTCATACCTAATCCCAAAGGCTAGAAATAATCGTTATTTCTCCTTTAAAAAAATTGATCTTTTGTTGAAAAGAAACACATGCGGAATAGTTTTAAAATGTCGTTTTACAATCACAATCCGCATTATATTATATTGTATTACAAATTACTTTATGTATTATTTGCGAACGGAAAAATATGTCCAGGGTAGCCTAGTGGACATGGCATCTGCCCGGTAAGCGGATCAGTTTGGGTTCGATTCCCATACCTGAACAGTTTAATTTTTCCGTTTATCATTACTCTTCACAATTCACCCTTTCATACCTCATCCCAAAGGCTAGAAATAATTGTTATTTCTCCTTGAAAAAAAAAATGATCTTTTGTGTTGAAAAGAAAGACATGCGGAATAGTTTTAAAATGTCGTTTTACATATTTTCTTTTATATATGCTTAAAGTTAAATAAATATAATAAAGAAAACGAACAGTTATATATAAAAAGGCTTCAAGACAATTCTAGACAAAAATAAATTCTAATGATAAAAAACAACAACTAATCAACTTCTGGTCAAAAAACAAATTATATAAATATTTCTAATTTATATAATTTAAATATATATATATATATATATATATATATATATATATATATATATATATATAGTGTAGAAACTATATAACAAAATTATAACAGTGATTCTAAGTTTTTCTCTCTCTATCTACAAATTAATAACATTTTACAAATTTTATAATTTGTATTTAAATGATCATAATAGTGAAGATAATTTTAATACAAAACTGGACTATAAAATTAAAAATCTATTTATTATTATATATATATATATATATATATTTATTTAATTATCGTCTATCAGGTTTCTTTCTCTCTCTCTCTATGTATATTTATCAATATGTTTATATTTTAACATCTATTTACTTATATATTTATCCTTATATAATCATTTTTATATATTTATATATTTAATTATATTTAACCTTATATACAACCTTATATGAACGCGCTGTAATAAAGAAGTTTCAATCTCAATCTCTCTCACAGATAATGGAATATCTCTTTGTCTCCTAAAATAAATCTAATATCTAAAAAGAGGAGAAAAATTCTGAAAACCTCTCACATTTACAAAAGTAATTTATTAAAATATATTATTATATTTAACTAAATATATATGTATAATTGAAAATTATTTTAATGCACATAAAAATATAACTATATAAATTCCTTAAAACCATCCATCAATCTACTCCTAATTTAATATTTTATATCATTTATATCATGGGCATTTATAAATTCTTATTGAGATCACACAAAAACACAATTTCAAATATTTCTCTTATATAAAAGAGATATCTACAAATAGAGAATTATATAAAAATATAAATTAAAACAGGCGATCTTTCATACAAAAGAATTATACAAGTCGAAATAAAAATAAAATATATTTTTGTTATATTAAAAAAAATTGTTCTGTGTATATATAGTTATTGAAAAAGAAGAATACCTCAAGTATCCAGAATTTTATAATAAATACAGTTTGTGCATTTTTTATTATTGCCGCTCTTTTTTATCAAACCATTTTAAAAGAAAAATGCTTAAGGCATCGTCTGCGAACAATTCAAAATGCACCATTTTTATATATCGACGCTCTTTTGAAAAATATTAGGAGTCAATTTGGGTGTGTCAAAGCGGCTATTTTGTTGCCAAACACATTTGAAACTCATAAATAAGAGACGCCAAAGAAAATTCATTGAAAGAAAATATTTAAAATTTATTCTTTTTAAAGAGCAAATATTCAGAAAATATTTTATTAGATTTTCATTGTTATTTCTTAAGCGTTTTAAATGCGTTAAAATAAAACCTGTCTGAAAAATATGATAACAACAATGGAAGAAACGAAATTTATGAACTTTAGGATGAAGAAAAGAAAAATATAGAGTTAAAAAACAAATATATATATAGCATCATAATAGAATGTTTACCAGTTATTTTTAAATTTTATAATAAATAAGCAAATATTGATCAAACTTGAAACATATAGCTTTATATATTTTACAAGGTTTGAATTAAATGTTTTAAAAGTGGTAGAAAAGTTTTTTTAAATCTGAAAGCAATTAAAATTATCGCATGATGCCTTTTGAATAAAATGTGAACAAGGTTATTCAAATATTTAAACGAAAATTTGACATTTAATATATTATTTGATAAGATATATATTGTTTATTTTATTTCTTTTATATTAGAGCAATATATTCATTGATTTAATTTATTTTAATAAAGAGAGCTGCTTCAAAATGGAATCGATATATAATAATACTTTACATTGCTTTTTTACTGTAGTTTATTATTTTAAGAATTTTGTGTTTTATCTTTTTAAATCGGGGGGTAGATAGTGACATCTATATACCCCAAGAACACGAGTAGGTCATCTTTTGAATTGAATATTAATAGTTTAAACACAACATAAAATATCTATAAAAATAAAGTTAATTTCTTCCAAAAGAGGTGGCCTTTATTTTATAGAGGTCTCAGTATACTCCCGGCAAAATTTCCATCTAACATAACATTTTATTTTTATTGACATTTTTTTATCCTATTTTGTCACTACAAACGTTTTGGGAAAAAAAATGAATAAATTAATTATACAAAATTCTTTAATACAGTAATTGACGAATAAACATTTTTAAAAAGATAAATGCCATTTTTCAAATATTTTACTTTAAAAGCTTTTAGGTTGATTCCCAAAGGAATTTATCAAAGTTTTTTTTTATAATAAATATTTAACAAAGGGTTGCGGGAGAATGATATTCATATCCCTTAATTACGCATCAGAACGTTGCACTTTGTTCATCACCCTAGAGCAAGGGTCGTTAAACTGCGGCTCAGGAGTCACATGCGGCTCTTTGTATGTAAAGCTGCGGCTATTTAGTTCCATACGCAAATATTATTTATGCGAGAATATACTATTTATTGTTGTCAATAAAAACATTTTGTGGCTCTATAAAAATATTGAAATTTTGTAAATAGTAATTTCTGACTCTTCCGACTCCAAAGGTTGCCGACCCCTGGTCTAGTGGTTTGTGTTTATAGTCTTTAAAACTTGATATTAACTCGCTGAGAAGGGAATTATTCAAAGATAATGATAAAGGAGGATTTAGACAATTGGTGAATAGGCTAAGATCGTTGGGAAGATAAACCACTGATGAACCAAGTCCCCATCTCAAATCCTTATCTGTCTTTAGTTTTACTTACTGTGGAAATTCCTCCTATCAGATAGATTCGAAATAGCACTGAATTCTCAAAATTGCGTTATGACGCTTCTGTATACTAGTTTTATTTATTTATTTTTTTTATTTTAAAGTATATGCTATATTCTATGTATATATTTTCTGTTATTGTTTAAACTATTTTATGTACATAGTTACGATATTTATATATATATATATGTGAAAAAATAGTACAAATGTAACATTGTACTGGGATAAGGTGCATAAATTAAGAAAAAGGCATCTCCTTATCGTGCAACTGAAAGTTGCTCATGGCTGGCGCCATCTATCGGAATAAATATCAACTTATCCCAGTACAATGTTACATTTATACTATTTTTTCACATTGTTTAGCGTCCTCACGCAATTCTGGCCTTAACTACCCGTTTCATGATTTTTCAGGATGCCTTAATGACCAATTTTTTGGTCGTTGAGGTACAGCTTGCACCACGCTGATGAGGGCCAACAGCCCGAAACGCGTCCGTGGTTAGCTTTTCTTGATTAATCAAGAATGGGTATTTGGCCAATTCTGGAATAATTAAAAATCAACGAGAATAGTTGATATTTATTCCGATAGATGGCGCCAGCCATCAGCAACTTTCAGTTGCACGATAAGGAGATGCCTTTTTCTTAATATATATATATTGTTGCACCAGGTTGCGGCTTGGCAGACTCTTCAGCCTTGATTCTCTCCTGTGCTGGGTCTTGCATCTTACCCGAGCGTGTTTCAACCATCCTACAAATTTAAAAAAGGGAATAATGAGATAACTGTACTTTAAGTAGCCTCCAGAATAATTTATTTCTTTTCTCACATCAAAGAGAGCCGTGAAGTCACACGTGTACCTAAATACAAATGATGATAATCTAAATAATCTGTTTTAAATAATATCATAGAATATAAAAATAAATAAATATATAATTTAAATTTCAAATATATTAAAAATAATATAAGAAATACGCCATTAATCATGATGTAACAATATATATATATATATATATATATATATATATATATATATATATATATATATATATATATATATATATATATATATATGTCATAAAAAAGACGTACTCTAGTTACGTTACCAATTCATGCAGTCGTGGATGGTAAAAATGAATGATAACTTTTGTCCCAAAATTGTATTTATTTTTTCAAATTATTTTTCAAAGCAAACAGTTTTTGCATACATACAACTAACAATGTTATTATCTATTTATAAAAAAAGAGTAAAATTAGGTTATATTCCTTTTGTTAAGGATTCCTTTTCATTTTAAAATTTAACTCTGTGATTAATAGAATTTTAATTATTCTATGAATAATAAAAATCATATTTTTATTATGTCATATATATGTTATTTTTAAATAAGGCTTATTTTGGATTGTAATAAGATTATTTATTGTAAAAGTTAGCCTAACGAACATTTGTTAAAACGATTCTAGCAAACATACAATCCCTACTGAATCTATACTTGTCTATACTCTCAATAATTTGAAATTTTTCCCGGTCCCTTGATATTTACTCGATAAGTTGAATAAAATCAATATTAATTGGTCCACTCGGTAATTTGAAGTTGAAGAAATAGTATCCTGCCACAAACGAACGTTTGAAAATAACTATATTTAGCGAATGTACCCGGCTTCGCCCGGTTTTTACTCGAATAAAAGTTTGTCTAACGAACATTTGTTAAAACTATTCTGGAAAACATCCAATCCACCTATATATAGATTTATAAACGTATATAAATATTTTATCCTCGTTTAAATATATTTTTGAAAAATATTTTTTTTTTTGAAAACGTTTATTAAATTTTAAATAAGATATTTTTTAAAAATATATATTAATATTGAAATGCCAAGTTTTTTTACAACGTCATTGGGATATTATATTACTAAATCCTCAAATTAAATACTAAATATATTATACTTGGAACACATTTTAGCAATTTTGCAATTTATAAGTGTAATATCACCAGATACTGCGAGAGGCGCTGCTTGTGAGTGAAAGTAGAAAATTTGCAAATAAAATTGCAACGAATATTTATTTCAAATCAAATTCAAACCAGAAACTTTCCCAGTAGTATAGTAAATAACTTCCTAAAGTTTCACGACGATTGGATAATCTTCCCTTTTAAAAACATTCATCGTGTAAACAAATTAACATTCATCGTGTAAATAAACTACGTGTAAAATTATTAACCTATCAAATTCATTTATCGTCGCGACCAGTGCTGCACCAAGCGGTAAAACACGGAAACTAACGCTTTTTGGTTTTACATAAAAAAAAAGCACATTAACCTTTTTCGTTTTCTGAAGATTTTGCGAAACGCGATTACAAACATCGATTTTGAATTTTATATAAGGCTTCAAAACATCTACAAACTCCGCCAATAGATGGCGCTTTCGCCTGTTTCCGTCTGGAACTAGTGTGGATATCGCCGACTGCTGTGGTCCTGTTTCCTGGAGCAAATGGGTTATATAGATGTTCATATTGGCTCTGGAGTGTAAATAATTGTAAATCTCCTTTGAATGTTGTTATAGTTTTATGTAATGTGTAGTAAAAATGACAATAAAGGAGGAGTGTTTGAAGTCTTTGTGCCGCTTGCTGCCATGACTCTCTCGCCGACATCGCTGCTGCTACTCTTCTGGAAAGCCTCGTGTCCCCCCACCAGTGGTAAGGCCGTGAGATACTACCAGAGAAATAGAGATCGACCTGAGTGGTGTTTCTCGGAGATCCTTGGGAGTTCTGCAGGATAGAGGTGCAACGGGAGCCCGGGTAGGTGATCCACGAAGGAAGAAGCGGCGTCGTCGCGGAAGAACCGGAGGGGTCAAGCCGTGACAATATAAAGGAAAGGATAATACAAGTGCAAATACATTAGTTGGTACAAGAAAATATCCTGACGAAGATAAGCGTCTTTTAGTTTGAAAATTTAAGATTACTCACCAGATGAAATTACTTTTAAGTTATTTACCATTCAAAATGTTGAATTATTTTATTTATACATTTTAAATCAATGTTTACATGGCGCTTTTTATTCTTAACGTTTTCTATGATGATGATATATATTTTAATAATACACAGAATACTACAATAGGCCTATAGCATAGCGAGATATTGCATTTTTTTGTAATAAATAAAATGTTTTATTTTATTTTTGTTTTTCAAAATATGAATTTTAATTAATTAGTAGATATGTATGGATATCGAACCTGTAAAACTCCTCTTGGAATATTACAGAGTAACAATGTCTATAGATGAGACTGAGTTTGAAAAGGAACTTGTATGTATATAATATTTCATTGTTTTTGTTGTTTTCATGTAGATATATATACCAATATTTGTTTTGTATAATTGCTATAAATAATAAATAGCATGCATAGTTGAATTGGTTACGGATTCATCCTTCTAACTTACTTTAATTAAATAACACTGATTATGAAACTGAAGGATCAAAAATAAAAAGTATATTTAACATCGTCAGGTAATAATTTTGATTATACCTTTTGAAAAAGGCCATTGACAGAATAACGTTTTCAAAGTTAAACAACTCGAATTATGATATTTGGAAGTTTAGAATGAAAATGCTTTTAATTAAAGAATGCGTTTGGGATATTATAAATACGCCTAAGCCTGAAAACTATGGTCCAACAATAAATGAGTGGAATAACAAAAATGATCAAGCTATGGCTAATATATGTCTTTTAGTTGAAGATAACCAACTGGTTTACATAAGGAAATTGAAGACAGCTGGTGAAATTTGGAATGCTTTAAAGAATTTATATGAACGATCAAATTTGTCGAATAAATTATTTCTATTGAGAAAATTATACAGAATGAAACTTGAATCAAACTCAACCATGCAAGACTTTATTCAAGATACAATGGAAATTGTTGAAAAACTTAGAGATCTTGGTGAAGAAATTAAAGATAATCATATAGTTGTTATATTGGTGTGTGGATTACCAAAAGAATATGAATCGTTGATTACAGCTCTAGAGGAAAGGCCAGAAATAGAAATAACTTTAAACTATGTAAAATGAAGATTAATAGATGAGTATGACCGCAGAAAAGAAAGAAGTACATTTAATCAAGGTTATTATGAGCAAGCAGTGAAAAGTGTGAATAAAAGAAACGCCAAAATATAATATGCCATTATTGCTCAAAACCGGGTCATATCAAAAAGGAGTGTTTTAAATTTAAAGCCGATCAACGTGAAAATCAAAATAAAAATAGAAGAAAAATAATTATTCATATTTTTCCGCAAATAAACTGCCACGTGAACAAAATTCTCATGATAAATCACCCTTTTGTTTTAATGCTTTAATAGATTATACAAGTAATGGCTGGTGTATTGATTCTGGTGCGTCAATGCACATGACTGGAGATAAGTGATTTTTAAATAAAATATACCAAAACAGAGAAGATAAAATATTTCTTCCAGATGGGAAATCCATGAATGCTGAATTAATTGGAGAAGGCTACATCACCTGTGTATTGCATAATGAAAGTCCCAAAAGGATTTTGGTAAAGAACGTCCTATATGTGCCAGGAATGAAGGAAAATCTACTCTCTGTTAATAGGTTAACTCAATTGAATTTTGAAGTTAATTTCAAAAGGAATATCTGCGAAATCAAAAGAGATGGAGAATTATGTGGTTTGGGAAATAACGTCTCAAATATATATTTATTGAACACCGGAGAAAAATTAAATTTTGTGAGTGATGGTGAATGTAAAAATTACATTCATATATGGCACAAGAGATTAGGGCATCGAGAATCAGATGCAATTGAATTTCTAATGAAGAATAAAATGGCAAGAGGAATTTTCATAAAGCCATGCAAAAGTAATGAAAATTAGATTTGCGAAATTTGCATAAGTTCCAAAATAACTAGACAACCGTATCCATAAGAAACACAATATGAATATACAACACCTTTAGATTTAGTGCATGCAGATGTATGCGGACCATAGAAATATATATTCTTTAATCTTTATTGATGATTTTTCCAGATACAAAACTCTTTTTCTTTCGAAAATAAGAACGAAGTTTTTTAATAAATTAAAGAGAGAGAGGACTACTCAGCCTTTGTAAAAAAAAACAAGTTCAAAACAAAATTTAAAACACTTAAGTCAGATAATGGCGGTGAATAGCAATCAACCTCTATGCAGGAATTTTTGAAACATGAAGGTATTCGCCATCAAACTTCCACACCATATTGCCCACAACAGAATAGAGTAGCTAAAAGAAAAAATAGATCTCTAGTTGTAAAGACAATGCTAAATGAATCTGGCTCAGATTTTAAATATTGGGATGAGGTAATTTCAACTGCTAATTATTTGCAAAACAGACTTCCTACCAGAAAGCTCACAAAAACTCCATATGAATTGTGAAATGGTATAACTCCAAATTTAAATCATCTGAGAATTTTGGATCGAAAGCTTATGTCTAAAATACAAGAAGAATTAATAAATTCGAACAAAATGCTTTGGAAGGTATCTGTGTTGGATACTCCCAAAGATCTAAAGCCTACAGAATCCTCTCTCCTGAAACCAACAAAATAACAATTAGCATAAATGTTGCATTTATTCAAAACTTTGATAGATATTCTGTAAAATATATAAATGAATACTTTAATATTGTGTACCTGAACCTTTTCAATAAGCCAGAAATAGAGGAAACTAATGATCATCATGTGAATGAAGATGTACATGAAGATGACCTACAACCTTCAGTGTCAGCTTCAACATTGAGAAGATCTCAGAGATCAACCAAAGGAATACCTCCACAGAGATACAGCCTTCACGCAAATTATGCATCTTTTAGAGAACCTCTCAATTGAAATGAATTAGAGAATCTTCCTTTAGACGAGAAAAAAGAATGGCTAAAGGCTTCAGAAGAAGAGATGAAATCTCTTATAGAAAATGATACGTGAACTTTGATTGATCTCCCGCCTGGACAGAAAGCAATAGGATTTAAATGGATTTTTAAAGATATATACAATCAAGATGGAAATGTTGAAAGGTTTAAGGCAAGATTGGTTGCTAAAGGTTTTGATAAAAAATATGGTGAAGATTACAATGAAACCTTTACTCCTGTGACAAAATTGACTACATTAAGAACTATGTTTTCTATCGCAGCATCTAAAAATTAAGCATTAGACATTATGACATTAAAACGGCCTTCCTATATGGGAAGTTGTTGGAAGAGATATAAATGGATACCAGAGGGATATATTCATATAGGGAAGGAAAATCTAGTTTGTAAACTTTACAAATCAATTTATGGGCTAAAACAATCAGCAAGATCCTGGTACCAGTAAATCAATGAAATTTTAAGGACTTTAGGAATTTTCAAGCAAAGTCAGGTCCCTGTCTTTATACAAATAGACAATTTGGAGAAATATTATATTTGATCATATATGTAGATGATATTTTGATTTGTTCAACCTCAGATGATTATATTAACGAGGTCAAGTCAAAGCTTTCTGAACCTATTCAATTGAAGGATCTGGGTGATGCGCGCCACTCATTATCTAGGAATTCAGATTGAAAAAGATATTGATGGGAACATACTACTGCATCAGAAGTTGAAAATATTGAGAATTTTAGACAAATATGGAATGAGCGGTTCTAAGGGCGTATCCACTCCTATGGAAGTAGGATATTTAAACATAAAATAAAATATACCTTTACCGTCAAATGAGAAATATAGAAAATTGATTGGTGAATTGATGTATATCGCCAACTGTACCAGGCCCGACAATTCTTCTGCAATTGGTATTTTGAGTAGAAGAGTAGTCAAACCTAATGAACATGATTGGAAAGCGCTTAAGAGAATTTTGGGGTACTTAAAAAGCACTTTGGACCTAGTATTGGTGTTTGAAACTTCATCTTCGTTTGAACTAACTGGATACACTGACGCAGATTGGGGTAATGAAAAGGACAGAAAGTCTACTACAGGATATATTTATAAAATGTGAACTAATCTGATCACGTGTGTTAGCCAAAAGCAAAACTCAGTTTCCCTTTCTTCGACAGAAGCAGAATATGTGGCAGCAGCAACAGCCGCTCAAGAAGCAATTTGGTCAGATTTGCTTATGTCAGATTTTGGATTTGAAATTATAAAACCTATTATATTAAATGAAGATAATCAGAGTTGTATAAAATTACTAAATTCAGAAAAAGTAACTGCAAGGACTAAGCATATTGATATAAAGTTTCATTTCACCAAGGACTTAATTTCTAATAATTTTCTTTCTCTGAACTACTGTCCAACTGAAAAGATGTTAGCAGACATCCTGAGCAAGCCACTTTTTAAGAATAAGTTTCAAGAGTTGAGACAAGGAATTGGACTCATCACCTACAGCCATTGAGAAGGGGATTGTTGGAATATTACAGAGTAACAATGGCTATAGATGAGACTGGATTTGAAAAGGAACTTGTATGTACATCATGTTTCCTTGTTTTTTTTTTGTTTTTATGTAGACATATATACCAAGAATTGTTCTGTATAATTGTTATAAATAATATAAGTGTTAAATTGGTTACGTATTCATCCTTCTAACTTACTTTAATTAAATACAAACTCCTAAAATCATTTTCCATTAAAAAGAAAGTTTTCTTAAAATTATTTTCTCTACAGTACAGTCCAGTAAAAGTAAAGTACAGTACAGTAAAATATGATTCTTCAATACTATCTATATAAATATATTCTATTTTCAAAACGAATATCGTTTTAACATGTTTTATTATGAGATATTCGGCTAAATTCTAATATTAATATATATTACTAATTATATTTATAAACTCTCTCTTATTCAAATAGATTTGATAAAATGAATTTCATGTATATTTTTATCTGAGTATTAAAATATAACTTATTTTAATATTTGAAATACATTGTGTTGTGTGAAATATTTTCTTAACAAAGCTTCTCTTTCAATTAGAGTAAGAAAAATAATTAAATATTAAAAACCAAATTTAAGACCTTTGACATACTTCGTTTGTAAGAGAAATATGTAAATTAAATTACAGGAAAGCTAAAATAATTAAAATAAGGAATTTTCTCTATATATATAATTATACAATGTAATTTAGCATTTACTTTCGTATTCTGGCCATTCTTTCCATCTCCATTTCTTTTCTCGAGATTTCTGAAAGAGAGATTTACCTAGCTCTTGTGAAAGAATAAATTAGCCCATTCTATGATTTATTTATATGTTGTCATAGAATGATATATTGAAATAAGGAATTTATAATGCAAAGTTTTCATTTTAATGCTACAATATATTCGTTTGCCACAATATTTGTTACCAATAATTTTAAAATTTGTTTTACGAATAGTAATTCAAATAAGATATATTTCATAGATTATATTATATTTCAAAATATCATGAGAGATAAGAATAATTTGGCGCATAAATATAAATATATTTTAAAACTTTATAAAAATATCAATATAAAAACGTATTTGTGTCTATCAAAGGAATATTTTATTTAACATATATATTAAATGTATATAGAGGTGGGGGTGTAAATCTTTACACATTTATCGATTATATGCAGCTTTTATATTTATATATTTAAAGTAGGGGTTTATGTTATATTGATATTTTAAATTTATAAATATATAAATATCTTCAATATAATAAGACTACGAATTAAAAAATAGTCATATTTTATACTTATGTTCCACATAGATATCATATTTCTATAAGTTTTCAAAATATATATTTTTTGCATATGATTGAAAGTTATTTTTATTTTTCAAGATTTTTTTTTTTTTAGAAAATGCGAGGGTAAATTAAAAATGAAGCATCGTATTTCTCCTGTAGAAGGGATTTCATGCCCGGAAGCTAGAGAGATCTAAATAAAAATATTCAAAAAAGAAACTTATACCTCTAAAAACCTATTTATTTAACCACAAAAATGAAACTTTTTAAAAGTTTAAAAAATGAATAAATATTTTTGCGGTCAATTTTGAAAATGCAAAATATAAAAATGTGATGCGTTTCAATTTTAAAAGCACACAAAAATATAATAAATTTGAATATGTTTATTTAAGTCTGAAAAAAATAAAGCTTTGCATATAGAACAAATAATAATGAAGAAGAAGGAAAAACATTTTAGAAACATGCAAAACAAAAAAAGTACTGGTCAAAAGAAAATTTTAAAATCGCAGATTAATATCTTCAACACTTCCCCTTTATCAGATTTCAAATGTCCCTCATACCCAGTAGATTTCTCAGCATTTGGAAACGAGGCTTTGGGAGCCCTTGGTCATAATGTCAGCAACTTGATCTTTTCCAGAAATATGTTCTACATTGAAAATACCTTCTTGATACCTTTCTCTCACAAAATAGTCTTACCTTTATATGTTTGGTTTTCTCTTATTAAATTCAGGATTTTTAATCCATTTAATTGAACTTGCATTATCAACTTTTATAATTGGTTGTTCTTTTAGTGAAGAAATTGCATCAAAAAGTCTATTTAACCAAATGACTTCCTTTGCTGTATTGCTTGCTGCCACGAGTTCGGCCTCAGTTGTTGACAAAGATACTGATCTTCGTTTTTGCTAAGCCAGGAAATAGCACCACCAGTCAGTTTACACACAACTCCACTGGTAGATCTTCTAATTTCTGGGTTACCAGCAAAATCTGCATCGCTGAAAGATTCCAAAATTCCTACTTTATGACCCTTTTAGTACACAATTCAATATTCAGTTGTTCCTACTAGATATTTGAAGATTCGTTTAACTGCCTTCCAGTCATATTTGCAAGTGCTGAGTGCAGCAAGGTGCTGCAAGGTTTTGAGAAACTTTATTCAGTGCAAAAGTATATCGGGTCTTTTTAAGCCGCTCACATGCATCATACTACCAATCGCTTTCGAATGGGAACATTTTCTTGAATCTCTGCTTCCCCATGAATAGTAGACTTATCAGTTGGTGTTTCCACTTTATTCGTTTGAGCCATTTGAGCCATAATGAATTTCTCAAGAAATTCTTTTATATATGCCTTTTGATTTATAAAGATTGACCCATCCGGTTGCCGCTCTATCTCAATACCCAAAAAGTAATTTAATGGTTCACTTGTGATTTTAAATGAAAACATTAGTTCATCAAGAAAATCTTTGATTTCCTGTTCATTTGTACCAGCAATGATTCCATCATCAAAATATATAGCAATAATGAATAATTGATCATTTGTTTTGTGAAGAATAAACATGGGTCAGCTGTACTTTCCTTCAGACATTTTTCTTTCAAGAAGTTGGCTATTTTCTGATTCCAGCATCTTGGTGACTATTTAGGTCTATAGAGAATTTTCTTCAATTTCCATACAAGATCTGTTCTATTGTTGAATCCTTCAGGTTGTTTAATATATTTGATCTTTTAAGTCTCCATATAGAAAGGCTGTCTTTATGTCAAACTGTACCAATTTTAAGTCTTCATTAGCAGCAATTGCTAAAAGAGTTCTTATGGTGTCATGTCTTGACACAGGACTAAATGTGTCTTCATAATCTATACCCTTCTTTTGTGCAAACCTTTTTGCCACCAGTCTTGCCTTATATCTTGTAATCTCTCCTTTAGAATTCAATTTGATCTTTAATACCTATTTACAATAAATTGAATTTTGGCCTGGTGGTAATGTTGTGTATTCGTATACAGCATTTTACGTTTAAGAATTCATTTCTTCATTAATTGCTTCTTTCCAAAACTGAG
>CP092874.1:40922962-40935367 GCA_030710605.1 Cordylochernes scorpioides
TCTCCCAAAAGAGGTGGCCTTTATTTTATAGAGGTCTCAGTATCCTCCCGGCAAAATTTTCATCTAACATAAAAGTTTTAATTTTTATTGACATGTTTTAATCCTATTTTGTCACCACAAACGTTTTGGAAAAAAAAAATTGAATAAATAAATTAAACAAAATTCTCTATTCTTTAATACAGTAATTGACGAATAAACATTTAAAAAATATATATGCCATTTTTCAAAAAATTTGACTTTAAAAGCTTTTAGGTTGATTCCCAAAGGAATTTATCGAAGTTTTTTATAAATAAATATTTAACAGAAAGTTGCGGGAGAATGATATTCATATACCAAAAGTGGCATATCTTCCTTTAATTATGCGTCAAAACGTTGCACTTTGTTCATCACCCTAGCTGCGGCTCTTTAGTTCGATACGCAAATATTATTTATGCGAGAATATACTATTTATTGTTGGCAATAAAAACATTTTGTGGCTCTATAAAAATATTGAAATTTTGTAAATTGTAATTTCTGACTCTTCCGACTCCAAAGGTTGCCGACCCCTGGTCTAGTGGTTTGTGTTCATAGTCTTTAGAACCTGATATTAACTCGTTGAGAAGGGAATTATTCAAAGATAATGATAAAGGAGGATTTAGACAATTGGTGAATAGCCTAAGATCGTTGGGAAGATAAACCACTGATGAACCAAGTCCCCATCTCAAATCCTTATCTTTCTTTAGTTTCACTTACTGTGGAAATTCCTCCTATCAAATAGATTCGAAATAGCACTGAATTCTCAAAATTGCGTTATGACGCTTCTGTATACTAGTTTTATTTATTTATTTTTTAAGTATATGCTATATTCTATGTATATATTTTTTGTTATTGTTAAAACTATTTTATGTACATAGTTTCGATATATATATATATATTTTAAATAAGGCTTATTTTGGATTGTAATAAGATTATTTATCAATCCGATATTTCGATGAACCAATCTTCCATTTGTTAAAACGATTCTAGCAAACATACAATCACTACTGAATCTATACTTGTCTATACTCTCAATAATTTGAAAAATTTTCCCGGTCCCTTGATAATTACTCGATAAGTTGAATAAAATCAATATTAATTGGTCCACTCGGTAATTTTAAGAAATAGCATCCTGCCACAAACGAACATTTAAAAATAACTGTATTTAGCGAATGTACCCGGCTTCGCCCGGTTTTTACCCGGTAAGTTTGCCTAACGAACATTTGTTAAAACTATTCTAGAAAACATCTAATCCACCAATATATAGATTTATAAACGTATATAAATATTTTTATATGCGTTTAAATATATTTTTGAAACATAATTTTTTGTAAACATTTATTAAATTTTAAATAAGATATTTTCTTTAAATATATATTAATATTGAAATGCCAAGTTTTTTTTACAACGTCATTGGAATATTATATTACTAAATCCTCAAATTAAATACTAAATTTATTATACTTGGAGCACATTTTAGCAATTTTACAATTTATAAATGTAATTTCACCAGATACTGCGAGAGGCCCTGCTTGTGAGTGAAAGTAGAAATTTTGCAATTAAAATTGCAACGAATATTTATTTCAAATCAAATTCAAACCAGAAACCTTCCCAGTAGTATAGTAAATAAATTCCTAAAGTTTCACGGCGATTGGATAATCTTCCCTTTTAAAAACATTCATCGTGTAAACAAATTAACATTCATCGTGTAAATAAACTACGTGTAAAATTATTAACCTATCAAGTTCATTTATCGTCGCGACCAGTGCTGCGCCAAGCGGTAAAACGCTGAAACTAACGCTTTTGATTTTACTTTTAAAAAAAGCACATTAACCTTTTTAGTTTTTGAATAGCCTATATGTTAATCGAAATCTTCAGCTACCTACATGCGAAATTTCATAATGATTGATTCTGTAGATTTTGCGCAACGCGTTAACAAACATCGATTTTGGATTTTATTTTTATAGATATTGTCGCGTATAAGGCCTCAAAACACCTACAACCTCCGCCAATAGATGGCGCTTTCGCCTGTTTCCGTCTGGAACTAGTGTGGATATCGCCGACTGCTGGTAGCAAAGGGGTTAAATAGATGTTCATATTGGCTCTGGAGTGTAAATAATTGTAAATACCCGTTGAATGTCATTCTAGTTTTATGTAATGTGTAGTAAAAATGACAATAAAGGAGGAGTGTTTGAAGTCTTTGTGCCGCTTGCTGCCATGACTCTCTCCCCGACATCGCTGCTGCTACTCTTCTGGTAAGTCTCTCGTGTACCCCCACCAGTGGTAAGGCCGAGAGATACTACCAAAGGAAAGGAGATCCACCTGAGTGGTGTTTCTAGAAGGTCCTTGGGTGCTCTGCAGGGTAGAGCTGCAACGGGTAGGTGATCCACGAAGGAAAAAGCGGCGTCGTCGCGGAAGAACCGGAGGGATCAAGCCGTGACAATATAAAGGAAAGAATAATACAAGTGCAAATACATTAGTTGGTACAAGGAAATACCCTGACGAAGATAAACGTCTTTTAGTTGAAAAAAATTAAGATTACTCACCAGATGAAATTACTTTAAGTTAATTACCATTCAAAATGTTGCATTAATTTTATTTATACATTTTAAATCAATGTTTACATGGCGCCTTTTATTCTTAACGTTTTCTATGATGATGATATATATTTTTATAATACACAGAAGACAGTTTGAAAAGAAACTTGTATGTACACAAGTATATAATATATATACACATAAGTTTATAATGTTTTAGTATTGTTTTTGTTGTTTTTATGTAGACATATATACCAAGATTTGTTTTGTATAATTGCTATAAAAAATAAATAACATGCAGAGTTAAATTGGTTACGGATTCATCCTTCTAACTGACTTTAATTAAATAACACTGATTATGAAACTGAAGGATCAAAAATAAAAATAAATAAAAAGTATATTTAACATCGTCAGGTAATAATATTGATTATACCTTTTAAAATCAGCCATGGACAGAATAACGTTTTCAAAGTTAAACAACTCGAATTATAATACACTGGTGTCCAAAAAAATAGGAAACTCAACCAATATTGAAATTTCTCAAAAGCTAATTTATTAACAAATATAAAATTTAGTATACAAATAGTTTAAACTATGGAGAATTTTACTAGCTATATGAAAATTAAAAAAATGTTTGAAATTATGAAATATGCAAATATTACCAACATACCCAAAGCTAAGGTTCCAAATCTTAAAGAAATAAGATATCAATAAGGAGTATGATCACCTCTAACAGCTATCAAGGTCTCACAGCGAGCCCTCATACTGTTTACCAGGCTTTGGAGGAGGTCCAGGGGTAGTAAACCCCACTCCTCCAATAGAGCAGTTCTTAGATCAACGAGGGTTCTGGGAGAGGGGTGACGAGCTCCAATACGCCTCCCTAGAGCATCCCACACATGCTCTATTGGATTCAGGTCCGGAGATCTGGCTGGCCAATCCATCCTTCGAATATTCTCACTCTGGAGATATTCATTGACTAGCCTAGCCCTATGTGGACGAGCATTATCGTCCATTAAAATTAAATTGTGACCAATTTGATCTCTATAAGGTCTTAGATAGGGCTCAAGGATCTCGTCCCTGTACCTTTGGGCAGTTAAAGTGCCCCCAGAAAAAAATGTGGAGGGGTGTGCGTCTGCTAGAACTGATGCCAGCCCAGACTAAGAGACTGCCCCCTCTAAAACTGTCCATTTCCCTGATGTTACTGGGATGATAGCGGGTTCCAGGCTCCCTCCAGATGAATACTCGTCGATATTCTGTGTTTAAACTAAATCTTGACTCGTCACTGAAGAGAACATTGGCCCACTGATCATGAGTCCAGGCGTGATGTTCCAAGCACCAATTCAAGCGGGCTCTCCTGTGAGCAGAGGTTAAAGGGATACAGACCATTTGTCGTATTGCATAAAGATCACCTTCGTGAAGCCTTCGGTAAACAGTTTGTCTTGAAATTCTCGTTCCAGTAGCACTTGAGAGTTCATTAGAGAGTTGAATAGCTGTCATCTCCCTATGGCGCTTGGCAGTTACGACCAGATAACGATCTTCAGAGGTAGCTGTTTTTCTTTTTCTACCAGAACCTTCTTTTCTTTTGATGGTTCCTGTCTCAATGAACTGTTTCCATATTTTGCTGACCACAGATTTATTCACATTTAGCCACTTTTCTACTTCAACTTTTGATTGCCCTGCCTCCATTCTTCCAACAGCTCTCCATTTCAAATCATCTGCTAAAATTTTTCGTAAACTCATAATTAACTAAGGATTAAATAAAATTATAATTGGACAATTCTTAGATGGGTTAAACGACACGCCAACTAGCACACTTATAAAGACAAGCAAATATTTGCATATTTTCAATATTACCGAATCGAATGGTTGCGATAAATAAATTCTACGACTTAAAATACCTAATTAAATTACTTTTTAGCTTTTAGCGCTGTATATTTTAAAACATATCATTAAAAAACAAAAGTTTCTTATTTTTTGGACACCAGTGTATTTGGAAGTTTAGAATGAAAATGCTTTTAATTAAAGAAGGCGTTTGGATATTATAAATACTCCTAAGCCTGAAAACGATGGTCCAGCATTAAATGAGTGGAATAACAAAAACGATCAAGCTATGGCTAATATATGTCTTTTAGTTGAAGATAACCAACTGGTTTACATAAGCAAATTAAAGACAGCTGGTGACATTTGGAATGCTTTAAAGAATTTATATGAACGATCAAATTTGTCGAATAAATTATTTCTATTGAGAAAATTATACAGAATGAAACTTGAATCAAACTCAACCATGCAAGACTTTATTCAAGATACAATAGAAATTGTTGAAAAACTTACAGATCTTGGTGAAGAAATTAAAGATGATCACATAGTTGCTATATTGCTGTGTGGATTACCAGAATAATATGAATCGTTGATTACAGCTCTAGAATCTAGGCAAGAAATAGAAAAAACTTTAAACTATGTAAAATGAAAATTAATAGATGAGTATGACGGCAGAAAAGAAAGAAGTACATTTAATCAAGGTTATTGTGAGCAAGCAATGAAAAGTTTGAATAAGAAACGCCAAACTATAATATGTCATTATTGCTCAAAACCGGGTATTTCAAAAAGGAATGTTTAAATTTAAAGCTGATCAACGTGAAATCAAAATAAAAATAGAAGAAAAAATAATTATTCATATTTTCCCGCAAATAACCTGCCACGTGAACAAAATTCTCATGATAAATCACCCTTTTGTTTTAATGCTTTAATAGATTATACAAGTAATGGCTGGTGTATTGATTCTGGTGCGTCAATGCATGACTGGAGATAAGTGATTTTTTAATAAAATATACCAAAATAGAGAGGATAAAATATTTCTTCCAGATGGGAAATCCATGAATGCTGAATTAATTGGAGAAGGCTACATCACCTGTGCATTGCATAATGAAAGTCCCAAACAGAATTTGGTAAAGAACGTCCTATATGTGCCAGGAATGAAGGAAAATCTACTCTCTGTTAATAGGTTAACTCAATTGGATTTTGAAGTTAATTTCAAAAGGAATATCTGCGAAATCAAAAGAGATGGAAAATTATGTGGTTTAAAAATAACGTCTCAAATATATATTTATTGAACACCGGAGAAAAATTAAATTTTGTGAGTGATGGTGAATGTAAAAATTACATTCATATATGGCACAAGAGATTAGGGCATCGAGAATCAGATGCAATTGAATTTCTAATGAAGAATAAAATGGCAAGAGGAATTTTCATAAAGCCATGCAAAAGTAATGGGAATTTGATTTGCGGAAGTTCCAGAATAACTAGACAACCGTATCCAAAGGAAACACAATATGAATCTACAAAACCTTTAGATTTAGTGCATACAGATTTATGCGGACCATAGGAATAGATATTCTTTAACCTTTATTGATGAATTTTCCAGATACACAACTATTTTTCTTTTGAAAATAAGAACGAAGTTTTTAATAATTTAAAGGACTACTCAGCCTTTGTAAAAAAAAAAACAAGTTCAAAACAAAATTTAAAACACTTAGGTCAGATAATGGCGGTGAATAACAATCAACCTCTATGCAGGGAATTTTGAAACATGGATGTATTCGCCATCAAACTTCCGCACCATATTGCCCACAACAGAATGGAATAGCTGAAATAAAAAATAGATCTCTAGTTGAAAAGACAATGCTAAATGAATCTGGCTTAGATTTTAAATATTGGGGTGAGCCAATTTTAACTGCTAACTATTTACAAAACAGACTTCCTACCAGAAAGCTTACAAAAACTCCATATGAATTGTGGAATGGTATAACTCCAAAATTAAATCATCTGAGAATCTTTGGATCGAAGCTTATGTCTATACAAGAAGAATACAAGAATAATTATTAAATTTGAACAAATTGCTTTGGAATATATATTTGTTGGATACTCCCAAAGATCTAAAGCCCACAGAATCCTCTTTCCTGAAACCAACAAAATAATAATTAGCAGATATGTTGCATTTATTGAAAACTTTGATAGAAATTCTGTAAAAGATATAAATGAAGACTTCAATATTGTGGACCTGAACCTTTTCAATAACCCGCAAATAGAGGAAACTAATGATCATCATGTAAATGAAGATATACATGAAGATGACCTACAACTTTCAGTGTCAGCTTCATCATTGTGAAGATCTCAGAGATCAACCAAAGGAATACCTCCACAGAGATACAGCCTTCACGCAAATTATGCATCTATTAGAGAACCTCTCAATTGGAATGAATTAGAGAATCTTCCTTTAGACGAGAAAAAAATGGCTAAAGGCTTCAGAAGAAGAGATGAAATCTCTTATAGAAAATGATATGTGAACTTTGATTGATCTCCCGCCTGGACAGGAAGCATTAGAGGATTTAAATGGATTTTTAAAGATAAATACAATCAAGATGGAAATGTTGAAAGGTTTAAGGCAAGATTGGTTGCTAAAGGGTTTAATAAAAAAATATGGTAATGATTACAACGAAACCTTTGCCCCTGTGACAAAATTGACTACATTAAGAACTATGTTTTCTATCGCAGCATCTAAAAAATTAATCATTAGACATTATAACATTAAAACGTCCTTGCTATATGGGGAGTTAATGGAAGAGATATTCATGGATCAACCAGAGGGATATATTCATATAGGGAAGAAAAATCTAGTTCGTAAACTTAAAAAATAAATTTATGGGCTAAACAATCAGCAAGATCCTGGAACCAGAAAATTAATGGAATTTCAAGGACCTTAGGATTTTCTCAAGCAAAGTCGGATCCCTGTCTTTATACTAATAGACAATTTGGAGATATGATATATTTGATCATATATATTGAGACGTTACAGAAACAATTTTCAATTGTACATAAATTCCTTTAAAATGTTACTTTAATTTTTCATATGTTTATTTTCATTTTTATTTTCCATTCATCAAAAGTCAATGATGTACATACTAAATTAGTAAAAACTCAATAAAAACGATATGTAAAAATACACAAAAACAAATGGCTTGTAAAAGAAAGCAGCAATAAATGAGTTTAGGCAAAATGTCTATTTCATTAACAAACATTTCACTTTTAAAATAATAAACTTTAAAAATAAAGTTTTACTAAACTAAAATTAGCGTTTTAAAAATAAAAACGTGGCATTTGGCGCAGTCGAAAAGGATACGGAAAAAGAAAATGGCGGAAAATCCAAACAACCGGTTGCAAAAGTTCAACGGCTCGAAGTCGGCAATTAGGCCTGAGTCATGGATCAAATTATATGATTTTGAAAATAATTCTTTAAAGGAAGATGAAAAAATCAAAAATCTTATGTACTACTTGACAGATTCAGCACTTGAATGGTATGCAGACGAGATTATTTCAAATCCTGCAATAAAAAGATGGGAAGTTGTAAAGGAAAAGTTGATTCAAAGATTTGGTTCATACAACGCAAATCCAATTGTCTCAGCATCACATCGAAGATTAAAACGAGAAGAATCAATAGAAAATTATTTTCAAGATAAAATTCGCCTGTTAAATCAAACCCATCTAACGAAGGAGGAAAAAATACATTTATTAACAGACGGACTTCCAAATGATTGGAAAGATTTAATTGTGGCTGCACAGCCAACTGACACCACGAAATGGTTTCCATATCGCAGCTTCAATTGAACAAAATAGGGCTTCAATTCAGTTTAAGCCTAAAAACAAAATACATCTCGCGACAAAAAATAATGATAATAGAAAAAATGTTTGCCCATTCTGGTGTCCAATATGTTCGAAAAAAGGAATAAAAATTAAACATTGGGTCACAGATTGTGAGGATTATGATCCTAATTATAAAAAGGATAGGCCTAATCAAAACACTTCAGTGAAACAAGTATGCGGAGCCCCGGAATTGTTGAATGTAAGTACTTTGACAAATACCCCTACACAAGGAGCTTTCAAGCTTATCAACATAAGTGTTGAAGTAAATGGAATTCCTGTGCAAGCATTTGTGGATACTGGAGCAACAGTATCAATAATCAATTGGCGATTGTTCAAGCGAACCCGTCTTCAACTTCAACCAAATTCAGACATTCACATCAGCCAAGCGGATGGTGTTACCAGGACATGTGGAAGCCTTCAGACCAAGGTAAGAATAGATAAACTAATTAAACCTGTAACTCTCCATGTAATGAAGAACTTTAAATATCCACTCTTGATCGATTAGATGTTGCATCTCTTTTTAATCTTTTAATAGATGTCAAAGACAAAACAATTTACACCAAATTTGATGGATTACAAAATCCAATTCTTGTAAATCATCTAGAAGAGATAAGAGAACATGAATTAAAAAATTACTTGAACACAATAGGAATGTATTTTGTCAGCATGCCTATTGATTTGGGAAAAGTAGCTATACAACATAAGATCATCACGAAAAGTGAACAACCAATTTCTCTTAGACCCTATCGTCGTCCTCTAAAAGAGTATGAAGAGATAGCTGAACAAGTTAAAGAACTTCTCGAACACAAGTTAATAAGAATTTCAGATTCTCCTTGGGCATTTCCTGTTGTTATGGTTCCCAAGAAGGATGGAAATAAAAGGATGTGCATTGATTACAGACGTCTTAATGAGATCACACTGGATGACAGGCAACCCCTACCTCACATACAGGACATGTTTGATCGATTGCATGGATCCAGATTCTTCTCTACCCTTGATGTTGCATGGGGTTATTGGCAGATCGAAATGGACCCGCAATCTATTCAAAAAACTGCATTCGTCACAAACGATGGTCATTATGAGTTTTTAGTGATGCCCTTTGGTTTAAAAAATGCTGCTTCAACGTTTCAAAGGATAATCCAACATATTCTAGGTGAATTATTATGGAAAGGAACTTGCTCTTTCCAAGATGACATATTGGTGTACACGAAAACATGGCAAGAGCACATAGAGCTTCTTAGTAAAGTTTTTGACAAATTAAGACAGTACAACATGAAATTAAAATTGTCGAAATGTATTTTTGGAAGAACTGAAGTAAAATACCTCGGACATATCATCAGTCACAATCAATTAAAACCTGATCCAGGAAAAGTAAAATCTAGTCAAGACTTTCCAAGACCTGATACTGTAAAGAAAGTTCGTCAGTTCATGGGATTGGCAAATTATTACAGAAAATTTGTGAAGGACTTTTCTAAAATTTCATTCCCCTTGGTTCGACTCACTCGGAAGAATCAGCCCTTCATCTGGAATGAGGAAGTAGAGGAGTCATTCGCTAAACTTAAAATGGCACTATCTACAAAACCTGTCCTTGCTATTTACAACCCGGACTACCCCTCTAAAGTTTATACAGATGCCTCCAAATATGGAATTGGAGCAATCCTAACACAAATTGGTCCAGACAATGAGGAACATGTAATTGTTATTACTCCAAAGCACTGCAACCACACCAAGAGAATTATTCTGCTTATGAGATGGAATGCCTAGCCGTGATACAAGCAACTGATCACTTTCATGTATACATAGAAAACCAACCATTTGAAATCATCACTGATCATGCAGCGCTCCAATGGCTTTTCACCATGAAGAAACCGAAACCTAAGTATTTTAGATGGATTCTTAGTTTATCCTCGAAATCATGTAACATCGTTCATCGTTCTGGAAAGCAACAAACTCATGTTGACGCCTTATCAAGACTCCCAGTTGTTAACATTGCAACTCAAGAACTTCAAGAACACCAACAAAATTCAGATTTGAGTTTCTTGAAAAATTCCCACACTCACGACGGTGTGGTAATGATCAAACAAAAAGGAATTTTTAAAGCAGTTGTCCCAAACTCGCTTACCAAAAAAATATTGGATGAATATCACGATTCATTGAGTCACCCATCAATAACCAAAACATGCAAACTTATAACTCAATGTTATTGGTGGAAAGGAATAACAACTGATATCAAGAATTATGTTCGATCTTGTAAATCTTGTCAACTAGTGAAGGTCAGACATGAACCAACTTTAGGAGAAATGATCACTCCAACGTCAAATATCCAACCATTACAAATGATCGGTTGTGACACTATTGTACTGGGAACAGCAGCAGCTAACACAAAGCATAAATTCATTCAAGTTTTTGTTGATCACGCAACTCGTTATCTATGGGCATATCCCACAATAACAAACACTGCTCAAGCTGTCACTCAATGTCTTGATAAGATAATCAAATCTGTTAATTCGATCAATACTATCTTAACAGATAATGGCAAAAACTTTATATCAAAAGAGTTCAACAAATTTCTTTCTTTACAAGGAATTAAACACACATATACTTCGCCTTATCATCCTCAGTGCAATGGCATTTGTGAGAAATTAAATGATACGATAATGACAAAACTGAGAATAGCTGTTCTAGAGAAACCTAGATGTAAATGGAGCTCATTGTTACCGCAAGTTGTCAAAAATTATAATTCCACACCACATGACGTGACTGGTTTTTCACCGCTTTTCTTAATGTATGGAATCGGTAATGTACCCGAATTTGCCGACCAAACTCCAATTACAATTGAAGAAGCCAGGAAGAAAGCTAGCCTGCGGACAGAACAAATTAGAAGTAAGTGGAAGATTAAACACGATAGCCATCACCCCAAGTATGTCTTTAAAGAAGGAGACTTAGTCATAAGAAAAATTGCCTTCAACGACCCTCGTCTCATCAAGACATCACCAAAATATGAAGGACCATTTGTCATTCAAAAAAAGATATCTGATGTAACCTACGATATCTCTCTGAAAGACCAAAAGCAAGCAAGACGCGTTCACATATCTCAACTTCGACCATTTATTACCCGAGAATAAATGCTTCAAGAAGGGGAATATGAGACGTTACAGAAACAATTTTCAATTGTACATAAATTCCTTTAAAATGTTACTTTAATTTTTCATATGTTTATTTTCATTTTTATTTTCCATTCATCAAAAGTCAATGATGTACATACTAAATTAGTAAAAACTCAATAAAAACGATATGTAAAAATACACAAAAACAAATGGCTTGTAAAAGAAAGCAGCAATAAATGAGTTTAGGCAAAATGTCTATTTCATTAACAAACATTTCACTTTTAAAATAATAAACTTTAAAAATAAAGTTTTACTAAACTAAAATTAGCGTTTTAAAAATAAAAACGTGGCAATATAGATGATATTTTGATTTGTTCAACCTCTCAAATGGTTATTAACGAGGTCAAGTCAAAGCTTTCTGAATATATTCAATTGAATGATCTGGGTGATGCCACTCATTATCTAGGAATTCAGATTGAAAAAGATATTGATGGGAACATACTACTGCATCAGAAGTTGAAAATATTGAGAATTTTAGACAAATATGGAATGAGCGGTTCTAAGGGCGTATCCACTCCTATGGAAGTAGGATATTTAAACATAAAAGAAAATAGACCTTTACCATCAAATGAGAAATATAGAAAATTGATTGGTGAATTGATGTATATCGCCAATTGTACCAGGCCAGATATCTCTTCTGCAATTAGTATTTTGGGTAGAAGAGTAGTCAAACCTAATGAACATGATTCGAAAGCGCTTAAGAGGATTTTGGGTTACTTGAAAAGCACTTTGTACCTAGTATTGGTGTTTGAAACTTCATCTTCGTTTGAACTAACTGGATACACTGACACAGATTGGGGTAATGAAAAGGACAGAAAATCTACTACAGGATATATTTATAAATTGGGAACTGATCTGATCATGTGGGTTAGCCAAAAACAAAACTCAGTTTCCCTTTCTTCGACAGAAGCAGAATATGTGGCAGCAGCAACCGCCGCTCAAGAAGCAATTTGGTTAGATTTCCTAATGTCAGATTTTGGATTTGAAAT